>OVBL01000512.1:2400000-3600000 GCA_900406555.1 Pseudoturritis turrita
ATTTTCACCGTCTCTAGCAAATCAACAGTTTCTTTCCCGGTTCCAGTTCCTGTGGAAAATCAATGTTACCTAGTAAGACATCCGTAATCTAGAAATTTCATATAAGAGAAGAAACTTTAGGCTCACCTGAAGCGCCGGTAATGGCCGATACGACCACGCCGCTACGCCGGAGAGAGATACCCGTTAGGGTTTTACGAAAGTGAGATTTGACCGAATAACCAGGAACTACTGTCCCTAAGCCAATAATCGTTTTCAGCTTCGGCTGTAGAGTTATGGGATTGATCGTCGACGACGACGAGAAAGAAACCGCCATTGTTGCTCCCGGAAAGCTGAGAAAGAAGAAATTTAAAAAAAAAAAAAAAAAATCCCAATTTAACTCAAACCGTTGGTTAATCTCGTGGAGTAAGGATATTACACGTGGCGGATGATGTAAGCATGATCTCAGAGAAAAGTCATACGACACGTCAGCTAACTTAGGGCAAATTTGGAAGATCCTTTTAAGTGCGAATGTTCGCTCTTGTTAGGGTAAAAGCTCAGGCCGCTTCTCAGCTCAATCTCTCTCTACATTTCTCTCTTCTCCAATGGCGAGAATAGTGCGTGTGGCGAAGAGATCATCGTCCCTCTTAGGCCTCGGAAGCCGATTCTACTCCACCTCCGCCGGAATTAGCCACACGTCGCCGTCTCCGCCGTTTCTCCACGGCGGCGGAATCCGCAGGGATGTTGCCAAGGATAGGAACGTGCAGTGGGTGTTTCTGGGGTGTCCCGGTGTCGGAAAAGGTACTTACGCTAGTAGACTGTCGGGTCTCCTCGGTGTTCCTCACATCGCCACCGGCGATCTCGTCCGTGAGGAGCTTGCTTCGTCCGGACCTCTCTCTCAACAGGTGCGGCAATTTTTTTCTTTCCGTTTTTTGTCGCTGTGATTGTGATTCGATCATGGATCCAATTAATCTGAAATTGACGTTTTTTTTAGCAAATCGGGTTTCATTTCTTATCGTCGATTGGATCTGACTATCTTCCGACAGATCTAGTGAACTAAGTCAATTTTAAAGTGTTTCTGACAGCATTTGATAAGCATCAAAACGGATCTATTCGTATGAAATTAGAGTCAACGGCCCTCTCCTCCTGATGTCAAAACTTTACCAATATGTGTATTGAGCATCTTACAAGTTTTTGTTTTTGTTTGTTTGACTGTGCGTTCTTGTAATGGTTTATTTGAATGTTTCTGAGTTCACCGTTACTTGATGCAGCTATCGGAGATTGTAAACCAAGGGAAATTGGTTTCAGATGAGATCATAGTTGACCTACTGTCCAAGAGACTTGAGGCTGGTGAAGCTAAAGGTGAATCAGGCTTCATTCTTGATGGCTTTCCTCGAACCATGAGACAAGCTGTAAGAATTATACATCTTTAAGGCATATTGAGCAAGTTTGATGATTTTAATCTCCATCGATATGTTTTTTTTCACTGGCATTTACAACATTGGACTTCGTGTTGTCTTTTGCTTCAGGAAATACTGGGAGATGTAACTGACATCGATTTGGTGGTGAATTTGAAGCTACCTGAGGAAGTTTTGGTTGAGAAATGCCTTGGGAGGAGAACTTGTAATCAATGTGGTAAAGGTTTTAATATCGCTCACATCAACTTAAAGGGTGAGAATGGAAAACCTGGAATTAGCATGGATCCACTTCTCCCTCCACCTCATTGTATGTCAAAGCTCATCACCCGAGCAGATGATACTGAAGAGGTGGTGAAAGCAAGGCTCCGTATATACAATGAAACTGTAAGCCCTCTATTGTCCTTTCTATTTCTACTGTATAAGCATCTACTAAATGCTTTTTAAATTTGGTAGATGAACTTTCAGTGGACACAAATGATGATTCGTGTTCCATATGTATGCAGAGCCAGCCTCTTGAAGATTACTACCGTAGCAAGGGAAAACTTATGGAGTTTGACCTACCTGGAGGCATCCCGGAGTCTTGGCCAAGGTTATTAGAAGCCTTAAGGCTTGACGATTACGAGGAGAAACAGTCTGCTGTGGCATAGTTGACAATCAAATCCCGGTATTTAAATTCTTTGCATGTGGAAGACATATGCCTAATCAATTTTGTGTTGGAAATAAAAGTGAAAGAAAACCTTAGATTGTTTTTTTACCTCTATGGAAATAATCATGCACACTTGCAAACTATTATCTTTCCACGAGCCGGGGTTTCGGTTCCATAAGAGGAATACGCTGTATCATGATTGTTTATGAGTTTGCTAGTTACAGGAATGTATCAATACTTATACACTGCTTGTTATGCATCGTGTTTTAGTCTTTATGCTCTTGTGTTTTGTTTATTGGAGTTGAATGTAATAATATTGCGACTGGCCGAGCTGGCTGGTTAAAGTGCTCAACCAGACAGTAAAGTAAAACAGTCGCATACATTAAGTTTTTGGGAACGTATAACCAGCTCCTGTCTGTCCTAGAATTGGCGGTTCGGGATAGAACTGTTCCTTACATCCCGTAATATCCAGTGGAATTGATGCTAATCATCGGTCCTTGTGTATTATTTGCTACTGTATGTGGTCTCAAGACAAACCTAGCTTTATGTGTTTTGCATTTGCGGTCGCTGAGAAATTTGGGCTGATCTCAATCAGTCGTTGATACCTCACAAGTCACAATCAAATTCTTCATATGGACGGTGAAGTCGGCTCAATCGAAAGGGTAAACCGGACGCAGCCTACCGCAATGTAAATCAAAATAACGAGCTTGTACTTTTGGTAGGTTTCGCGACAGGGTATCACGACATACCGTGACTTCAATTACTATTGTCTTACTGTCTTGGTATGTGTGTGAAATCTAGAGTAGGAGGTTTTCATCTCTTGATCTATACATCTCGGTTAGAAACCGGTTTTCCCGTCCCAGTTGGTCAATCAAAACAGTAATCGCTGGTTTTTAGATGCAAATCGGTTACAAACTCCTTTCACTCTAGGGGTCGAGAAGAATTATTGTAATGAACAAAATCATTATAATCCATCATTAATCAATGGGATAGGAGAAAAATGACATTTTAATAATAATTTATTAAAACAAAACTAATGAAAGTAAAAAAAATAGCCGTGCATCGCTCGGGTGATAATTGTTTTATAAATACCTTGTTCCAATGTGGATCTCTAGGGGTTATATATATATATTATAACTTATTTTGCTGCTCTCTCAACTCTTCCCGGGAAAAATAACCGTTCGCTGTTTTCATCTTCTCCATGGTCGCCGAAGCTAATTTATTGGGTTTGTTTTGGGTGGCTCCCTCTCTTATCTAATGTCAACTTACTTGGTTGTTGATTTTAACTTTGTTTTTGCTGCTCTTCTTTTAGGTAAGCGAAACCCGGAAGATGATTTGGAGACCAAACCTATTCGGCTATTCTGAAGAAACCCAAGGAAAAATCCGAGGAGGACAAGGTAACCTAAGATGGTCGGAATCCTCTTGTTCTTTCTTTACACTTGTGTTCTAATGTCTACTCGTAACAGGACACTACGAAAGGATTTGATGATAGTCTCCAAGGAAGGCTCGAGTTGTTGGAGACTATGTCTGATTTAATCTCAGTCAAGGTATATTTTTTGATAATTTATATATTCTACTGTTTGTTGCATATATTGTACAAGTTTATGTTCAATTAAGCATCTTGTTCTTATTATCTCCAAAATGTCTACTCTACTCATGCAACAGGAGACAGTGGAAGGACTTGATCAAACTCCCCATTTTGTTGAGGTACCTCTTCTTATTATCTTCAAAATATGTCAGGCTCAGAAGAAACGCTTAGCCTTTGATAACACAACTGCTGCCACAAAGTCGAAAGATGACTTATTCTGGGGATGAATCTACTTTTTGTTGTTATGCAATTTAAGTCCTTTTCTCCTTAGAGTCGTGCTAACACACTTGGCTATTAAATTCAGGAAGCTGCCCCCATTAAAAAGACGCTCTTTATTGCCGCTCTCCCTAACAAAACTAAAATATCAGATATGTAAGTAGCACCTTAAATTTCCACTTTCGTTCTCGGAGCAAGTTTTTCATGACTGATATTTTCATCCTCCATTTTTACAGCATCAATTTCTTCAAAGGTGTTGGAGAAGTTGTTAGTGTTCGACTTATTGTAAACCACAAGGGCAGGCGTGTGGGCTGTGGCTTTGTTGAGTTTGCTTCTGCTAACGAAGCAGAGAAGGTGAGAGTAGTTTATAGTAATGATTAAAAGTATTTTAGTAGTCATTTGAATAGAAATATAAATTTATGATGAAAAATATTCAAGTAGTTATTTGAAAATATGATTGCTGATTAAATCTTTTATACTGTAGGCGTTGCAAAAGAAGAATCGTGAAAAGCTGTGCCATCATAATATTTTTCTTGACGTGGCTAAGACAGCTCCATACCCTCTCCGACCCATGTAAATTGATTTTCCATTTGGAGATTTGTTTCTCTAATTTATTGCTATAGTTTTGATGTCATTACAGAAGATTAACGCTATAACTTATTGCTATAGTTTTGATGTCATTACAAAAGATTAACGCTATTATTTTTGTTAATTAGGTACAAGCTTGCAGAGAAGCTTTGGTAAGGGATTTAACTATTTGCCTTCTGAGTTTTGTTATCAAGAGCACATTGGGTGAAGGTTTTGGTATACATGGAGAGATCACAAGGGTTTTTGATATTCCAGGTACGAAGACTACCTTCGACGAGAAAGTCTTGTGATAGAAGATGATTTGGAGACCAAATCTAAAATGGGCGGATTTTGCGGTAAGAAGATTACCTTCTCTGAGGACGACTGGTAGAAGAAGATGAAGGAAGCTCTTTGGTGTTTAATTTTAACTTGTGATACAATGCCACTTTTCTTTATTACTTGGGTTTTTCTTATGTTCTAGTTAAGTTTTTGTCTGAACGTACCTTAAAATATGCTTAATTTTGAATGTTTTGGTGTTAAATTTGCACTGATTTGGTTGACAAAACCATAACCTCCCCAGGGACACAAATTTACTTTTCTCAAATTTACCTTCATATCTTTCGCCAAAGTGAAAAGGAGTAGTGGTAACTCAAGACTGAGACATTAGACCTTTGTACAGTAAATATTTTATTAACGTGAGCGCGACACATAGACAAAATTATAACTATCAGATCGTGACATAATATATTAATATAAAATAATATAAATTTTAAAAAAGAAATTGTAAAATAAACATATTTCTTATAATATAAATTTAGATCAAAGGAAATTGTAAAATGACCATATTTTCTTATTAGATCATTAAAAAGAAAGAAGCCAAAAAGAAAAATAAAAAGAAAATGAGAAGGAAAAAAAGGAAAATAAGAAATGGAGAAAGACAAATTTTCCATAATATTTTTTTTGCGATCATTTTTTCAAAAAAAAAGAGAAAAATACGATAATGTTATGAATAATTATATGGATGCTTATTATAAATCCCATTAGTATTGGGAATATTCTAGATGACTTGGTGACCAAGTTAAAACCCTATCTTGTATCCCTATATATATCTTTTCTCTTATTGGAAAAAGACACACACCTCATATTCTCTCTTATCTCTCATCTTTGTTTATAACACGTTATCAGCACGAAACTCTAGCCGACTGAGTAAATATAAACCTTCGCCAAAATCTGATCGAGCACGAAACCCTAGTCGTCTGAGCAAACATAAATACGCCGCTCGATTTATTCTACGTCGTCTCCGTTTCAGCTAGAGGTAAGTGACCTCATGTTTTATTATCGATCGGTTCATGATTTATTGTTTATCGCATGGTTCGATCTGTCATTTAATTATCGCTTCACGAGGTGATATATTTGTCATCGCTTATTACTTCATTATTATTTCGTCCTTTACTATTAGAAACATGCTTTATAATTGATTTCGTATGATTATTGCATTATTGCTTTAAATCGTCACATGCTTTATTAATATATTAATTTATGATCGATTGTTATGCTTTTCTCGGTACATGTTAATTGCAAATCTATAACATATTGATTTCTGCCTAATTTGAGTTTGCATATAACTTTGTTGCTTACTGCTTTATTGGTTTGGTTTTTACTAGTTTGGTATTCGTCGATTTAGCATAATAATCCTTGGCTTCGTAAAAATCTTAGTATTTGCTTTATTACCTATTACTAAACAAATCATGCTCGTAATATTTTAATTATTTAGTTTGATGAGTTAGTATAAAAAGAGATTATATAATAAGCATGTTGGTTTATAATTATTAAAATCTAGATGATGTTAGTAGACATACTATTAATTTTTATGGGTGATTTTTATGATATAACAAATTCGTTGATGATTGATAAATATTTTTAGGGTTCTTACCATAAAAATTGGTATGCTCTGAATTTGCATAGAGAACATGATTTATGTCATTGAATTAAATATTATTTCATCCGGAAGTTGCACGAATTTATATGTTATTAGATCTGCACTATTTTCTGTGCTAATTTTGCACAGAGCAATTATAATCCGAATTTTGCACATGCATAATTTTAACCCGGATTTTGCAGAGACATAAATATAACCCTGATTTTGCATGGCTGAAATTATTAGGATTTCATCCCAGTTTTGCACGAATCTGATTTTTGCACAGTATAATCATACTATAAAATTATTAGGATTTTGCACTGAGTTTGCATTGTTCTATGCTGCTTGTTTGTTCTCATGTAGAGACTGATATACACATACTTGTCATATGACCTTGTTTAGTGAATTGATTGATTGAAAACTAGTTTAATGACATGATAGAAAAACTAGTGAATTGTGATGGTGTTAATAAGGATTATTACTTAGTCTCGATTTAATAAGATGATTTTAATAATATCTTTGTTTATCTTGAGATTCAATTCAAGATGGATGAACCATAAGTTTCATCATCTCGAGGGAGAGAATTAAAAAATCTCACATAGACAATAAGTGACATATCCAGAAGATTATGTTTCATTGTTTGATTATTAAAGTTCACTACAAGTGACATATCCAGAAGATTATGTTCACTAAGTTCTTTGGAACAATTCTTAAGAAAAGATATGATCACCTGAATGTGATATTACGTCAAACTAGTTGAGGTTAGTTACATATGAGACTACAAGACTTGGAGTTTGTAAGTGGATACAACTCAGCTATGTTCAGAAAAGTTTATATGATGTGGAAAGAATATTACTAATACAGAGATGCTAGAAAAGACATAATCTACCTTTCACGCAAATAATATCGTCCTGCAGACAAAATACCGTGAAAAAGAATCTTGAACTTATATCTTGTCTCTTTAAGGCTGAACAAAATAATGAGCTATTGATGAGAAATCATGACTCATGTCTAACTAGTTTTGGTCTATTCCCTGAAGTGAATATGACATCATATACTGAGAAAGAAAAGGACCACACTAATAACACTAGCAGAAAAAGTGTTTATAAAAGTGGTTGTGAATATGGATGTGATATGGATATGGTCAAGGTCGAGGAGTTTCTTTGAAGAACTCATATTCTCACAAGAAGGAGAAAATAAAGATGGTAACAAACAAGAGATATTTCTCTCATCTGACGAAGAGAAAATCTAGTGTGAGTACTATATCTGGTAGTATAAAGTTTATTGAAGGCTCCGGAAGAGCATACGTATTATTGCCTATGGGAACGCCTTTTGAAATAATTGATGTGTTATACTCTCCCAAGTCTGAAAAGTTAAAAGAATGTTAGATAAAATACATAACCCAAGTTGGGTATGTTGTTGGTTCTGAGGTGAGATTCAATTCGAGATTGATTGACCTAAAGCTTCACCATCTCGAGGAGGGGAATTAAAGAATCCCACATCCATAGTAAGTGGAAAATCCAGACGATTATGTTCACACTCAAAATAGACTTGATGAATCGTTTATAAAGCAAATCCAAGAGATTTCAAGTCCAACAATGTTGAGAAAATAAGTGAAGGAAGTGTTGAATACCTTCAAATCACGAGTATACCCAAGGCAGTAAAAGTATCTTGGAGAAATTACATGCATTCTCTACTAAATTGTACTACACAAAGATTAGTATAATGGAAATATATAATATAGTAAACCAGAAGTTTACCGAATACTTCAATGTTTGGCATGAGCCGATTAGACCATTACGGTTCAATAATGATGACCAGACAAATAAAATTCACCAAGGAAGTGGCTACTAAAGTGATCACCTCGGTCTCTGTTCTTCGACAACTCCCATCACTGGCTTCGAATTTTCCGGGTACGCTCGATTTCTAAGCTCTTGATCTCGTAGTATCGTACCATGTCTATATGTTTTTGTCAAATTAATTTCTAAGATTTTTTATACTAGATTATAGAATTTCTATCATTATCCCGTTTATTACTTTATCGACACATGCTTCATTGTCAAAATCCATGCTTGATTATCATGGACTAAAGAATATAATTTTGATTATGATATCTCCTGAAGGGAATAAGTGATTAGCAATGAAAAGTAAACCAGAAGTTTACTAAAAATTTAAATGTTTGGCTTAACCGGATTGGTCATCCTGGTTTAATGATGATGCAAAAATAAATGAAAGAAAAATTATGTGGACATTCAGTGAAGAACCAGAAGATTCTTTATATGTTGCTTGCACAGAAAGGGATATGATAATATGGCTTTCACCAGTCAAAATAATTTGGAATCTATCAATTTTCTGGTAAATATACAAGGAGATATTTATGGGCTGATCACCCACTATGTGGAATATTTTAGTTACCTTATGGTTCTAATAGACGCATCGAGTTGATGGACGCATTGACTCGATGGACGAATAAAGTCAATGGATGCATCCACTAGATTGCCATATTTATCCTTGTTATAAACCCGCAACCTAGAGTTTACGAGGTTACTTTCTTAATTGATTAAATTACCAGAGTAATAGTGCTGGTGAATTCACATCTCAAGTCTTTGATGATTATTGCATATCCATTGGGACAAGTGTTGAACATCCTGAAGCTTATGTTCATACACAAAGTGTTTTAGCAGTATCAAGTTGCATCATGCCAACAAGTAATTATCAGTTCTCCCCATCATTATTGGTTTAGGGTCAGAAACCAAATAGTTCCCATCTGAAAAAATATTTGAATGTGAAAAGTGCTCCACCACAGCGCTCTAAGATGGGACCTCAAAAGAGGATAAGAATATATGTTGGATATGATTGACAACTAAGTATCTAGAGCCATCCAAGAAGGATTTGTTTAAGGCTCGATTTGCAGACTGTCATTTTAATGAGTCAGTTTTTCCAACATCAGGGGGAGAAAGTAAACAACTGGAGAAAGAAATAAGTTGGAATGAATTATCATTGATCCTCGGACTAAAGAATGAGAATTAGAAGTCCAAAAAGATAATTTAGCGTATTAATTGCCATACGCATTTGCTGACCCAAATAGAGTGATGAAGTCACTTATACCAGCTGCATATGCTCCAATAAGAATTGATGTCCCAGAAGGATAATATCAAACTGCTATTGAGTCTAAAGATCGCATGAAGCGTGATAGACCTATTTGGTTCCAAATATAAGAATCCTCGGAAAAGAAAAGGAGCAGAAATTGAGAATGACCAGATCGAGGAAAGAAAGATTCTTGAATGATCTCCAGAAGAGACCTTATACATGACAAAGAAAGAAATTCAAGTACCTGACAATGAAGAGATCTAGCTAGTTATTTCATGTCTGAAATAAGATGGAACTGAAAAAGCAAATCGACGTCGTAATATTTTTGCATGCAGTAAGCAGTTGATATTATGAATAAGAAAGAGGATCATGAAAAAAAGTCTATTGAAAAGTGTACACAAAGTAATGATTGGTCAAAATAGAAAAGAAGAAATAGACGTATAACTATAATCTCTTGCAGAAAAATATTTGGACCATTAGTCCGTGCACCTGAAGTGTAAAACCAGTGGAAGATAAATGAGTTTTTGTGTGAAAGAATAGTGAAAATAGTGATATTGTGAGATACAAAGCACAATATATTATGAAGAAATATATTCTCTTGTGGTGGATGCAATTACTTTTAGATATCTTATAAGACTGGCAATAAGAGATGGAACACTGGATAATGATATTTATATGCAATCCTTGAAGGATATAAATATGAAGGACATAATCCCCGAAGGATTAATGATATCATGAGAATGTTTCCGAGAACTTTACTCGACGGAATGAAAAGAAAATATGTAGGATGGGGTATAATCATGTAAATATGTACCCATGTTGATTTATCAAAAGATCAAAGGGATTCTTAATTTGAACATCATCGAAACTCCGGCAGAGTTATCATAAGCAGTACGATGAAAATAATATATGATAAATGACCATTGTATAATGATATTTATATGAAAGTCCCAGAATGATTTAAACTGCCAGAAACAAAATTCGTTCCGTGCAAATTTCGGGCATACCAGATTTATGTGAAGCACCTGATTTCTGTGAAGAATCAGATTCGTACAAATTTCGGACAGAATCCGTTCGTGCGAATTTTGGGCAGAATCCGTTTCGTGCGAATTTCGAACAAAACCTGAATATTACTACATAATATTTAAATCGCTCTCTTTATGGATTGAAGCAATCATGGCATATGTGGTATAATCGCCTCAGTGAATACTTAATAAAGAGAAGGCTATAAGAATGATCTTATTAGTCCATGCATATTTATAAGGAGATTTGGGAAATTATTTGATGATTTGAACATCATTGGAACTCCTGAAGAGATTTTCTTATACACTGAAATATTTGAAGAAATAATCCAAGATGAAAGATCTTGGAAAGATAAATTTTGCTTGGAATTACAAATTTAACATCTAGCGAAAGAGATGTTATATTGGAAGATCCTTGCAGGATTTTATATAAGAATACTCAGATATATTTGGTCTTGCAGTACCACACTTAAACTGATGTTTAAGCAATTTATCGATCTTTTTCATGATTGAAAGATGAGATTTTGTATGATAAGAAGGAAAGGATGTTATGGACCAGAAGTCCAAATGATCCGAGAGATAATATGACAATCATACGAGTTTGTTCATTAAGATTATGCTTATATTAATTCCCAAAAGATGGTATATATGTTCGGAATGCATCTCCTGAAGAAGATGCTTTCGAGGGGGAGGAATATATATGATAAAGCGTGGTTGTACTCTTTTTCCCTTATCATAGTTTTTATCCCATTGGGTTTTTCTATGACAAGGTTTTTAACGAGACAACAAAGAACACTCAAATGATATACACTAAAGGGGGATGTCATACATTAATGATATCGAGAGAAACAAAGAGAATGATCAAGATGAATCATCTAAAAGACCCATGAGTTGCAGAAGAATGGCGATGTACATGCTCTACAGATTCGTTCAAGCGAAACTTTGGTGGACTTATTTTCCAAGACACTTCCAACTACTACTTTCAAGAAACAAGTTCACGTCGTCACAAAGATCTCAAGTTTTGCACTCATCAGGGGGAGTAAAAGCACGTTGCACTCTTTTTTCCTTAACCATGGTTTTGTCCCAATTGGGTTTTCCTGGTAAGGTTTTTAATGAGGCAACATCTTGTGTGCATTAGGGAGTATTTCATTATAATGGACATCCAAGGGGGAGTGTTATGAATAATTATATGGATGCTCATTATAAAGTCCATTAGTATTGGGAATATTCTAGATGACTTAGTGACCAAGTTAAAACTCTATCTTGTATCCCTATATATATATTCTCTCTTATTGGAATAAAACACACACCTCATATTCTCTCTTATCTCTCATCTTTGTTTATAACAGATAAAAATATTAAAAAAAGAAATAGATTTTTTTTACATTAGATCGTTAAAAAAAGAGAAGCCGAGAAAAAAATGAAAAGAAAAAAGGACAATAAAAAAAGAAAAAAGAAAAATTTTACATTATAATTCTCTATAATCAGAAAGAGGAAAATACGAAAAGAAAATTAAAAAAGAAAATAGACAAATTTACATTATACAATACTTCCTTACAATCATTTTTTCCAATTTGAATTGCCATATAGGCTCGCTTTATATATATATATATACAATGATCTTGACTCTTTCAAAATCAATTTTGTTCTTTTCTCTCTTAACTATAATATCAAATTTCAACTATAATCTATGTCTTCTAATATAGATATGAACGTTTGTTTATGGAAGTCTAATATATATTTGTTCTAATGTAGATGCAATTGGGCATATTGTCAAAATGGACAAAAGCGATGTACGTAGTCAAACCAATCCCACATTTAGAAAAGTAGACTTCGAGAAAAAAGCTAATCTAATCATACGAATGCCTCTATTTATTATAGCTACTTATAATATATATGTTTATTACGTAGTTTTTATATACGATTGTTGCTTAGATAAATTTTGATATTATTTAATTATTTATTTGTATATACAATTATGGATATTAAAAAAAATTGTTTTTGGATATTGAATGACTTACTATGTTTTTAGATTTAAGATTGAAGTAACCGTTGGTGATGGATGTAATTATGCAATTTTTTCATACGGGATAAAGATGCTTCAAAAAACACCAGAACAACTGCATCAAATATAATTATAGAAGATGTAAGTATTATGTATATATTTTTACATCATTAATATAAAAAGTATTATATATATAAAATGTGAAGTTGACTAAGATGTAAAATTTAAATTTTTGAATTTTAATTGAAAAGACTTCCATATATTTTTGGTAATATTTTTTTTTTCTCTGCTAATTATGTTTTGTTAATTTGTTAACTAATTGTTTAGTTCCAATGATATATCTAGACATAGATTTCATATCATGCATATATTATTTTGATATGAAATTTTTTGTCCTTATTGATTGATATAGAGTGCGTGGAGTAGAAATATGGTTTTAATATGATAGAAGAAGTAGTTGGGTTGTATTCTGAGACGAAGTGTGTAGAGTTGAAATCCAATTTTAAAAAGACTTACTAATTAGAATTAAAAAATAAATGTGCGGTTTACCATTCATAATCTAAATATTTACATCAATAAAATTTAACATATATTTTTATATTTTCATAAAGTTAATTTTATTACAAACTAAAATCAATTCAAAAATAATAATATTATATATATACTATAATATTCAAGAGTGTACAAGGTTTGGCGAGTATAGATCTCTATGAGAGAAAAAACGATGACATCGACGGTAAACAATTACCAATCATGTATTTATGTGATGTTTGCTAACATTATTTATAAATATTTTTATAGGTTCTTATGAGGTTATTAACATAAAATTTACTCTTTTTATTATTTTAACTCTACAATATTTAAATTGTTTTTACAAATTTATCACATAATTAATAAATATTCATAACGGGTAAAAATATGATTTTTTGTTATTAAGAATATGATTTGAATTCTGTTTATATATATTTTTGGATTTGCATGAGATAATATAAATTGATCTTTAATGATTTAAGATCCGCGTTTAAATAATATTTTAAAATATTTTAACAATTCAGTAGGTTACTAATTAAAATTTAAATATTTATATCAATAGTTTCTAATATATTTACCCGCGTATCAACGCGGGTTCTAATCTAGTATCATATACTTTAAGATCACCATGAAAATTATATGTAGATAATTTTTCAAATGGTAATATTAACAATTAAATTTGTAATTTATTACAAGCTATGCCATTGAAAATTAGAAATTATACTTTAAATAGGAAATGATATAATTGTCTGTCCATAAAATTAAGAAAATATTCTCATAACAATCAAAATCTTTTAATATCTTTTATTATTCTAAAAAAAAAGATTTGTTTCTTTAAATTAAAACTTAGTATTTATTGTTTAAATTAATTTTTTATTAAATTGATGAAAACAAAACAGATATAAATTTAGTTTTAGTAATTACGAAATTAATGATTTACCATTTAAATTTTTTAATTTTTAATTTTAGTAATTATTTTATAACTCATCTTCAGTTAAAATTAAATATTTATTTTTAATATTTAATTTTTGCTTCGCTTTTATATATAAAAATATATATGCCATGATTTACAATATAGGTGAAATTGATTCCCGTATTTTGAAGAGTTTCCACGATTTGAAATATATATATTTTATACATTTTAGATTTATTTTGTTTGGTATGTTTTTCGAACAATATTGTTTGAATCTTCGAGTTGAATTATAATTAAAAACGATTGTAAAAATTTATATTCCAATTTATATGTTTTGGATTTTCGTGATCTATAATATTGATTACTATGCCGAATTTATATTGGTATAAGTATATGTTTCTTTTATAATGTTCACATATTTTTACACATATAAATCGCAATATAATATATGTCGATAAAAGTTATATATTCGTGATTTTGTAATATATAATATCGATTACTATGATGACATTTTTTTTCAAAAATTTATTATTCCAAAAATTTAACTTAATTAGTGAAACTTTTATTCCACGCGTAGTTATGTTTTTTTTTTAATTCTCCACCTATTAAAAAATGTGATTGAGACTACCTTGTTTTTGGTTTTTTCATTGATTAAATATAAACAAAACAAAGAAAGGAATCACACATGGGAAAATGGCCAAGTGCTCCTACAAACTAGGAAACCACTTCACCTTATTTGCAGAAACAAACCATGAAACCAACAATTAATTAATTAGAACCACTAAGTCTTCAATTGGCTTCCAGCTCATCTTCCTTGTCCACGTCATCACTTATGCTCGCACCATTTTCGCTCTATCTCTCTACATTTCTCTCTTCTCCAATCTAATTGTTGATATCGATTTGTGGGGTCTTAATTAAAATCACAATAATGAGCATGTACTTTTGTAAGGTTTCACAGAAGTACCGAGACATCAATCACTGTTGTCTTTGGTCGTGAGGTACAGTGATTGGTGTTGCGGTAAGTCCAAGAAACCTCGCAAAAGGAGTACCATGTTTTTATCTCTTGTTGGTTTTATACATCTGAGTTAGAAACATGTAGGTCAATCAGAACTGTAATGGCTGTTTTTTTAGATGCAAACCAGTTTCAAACTCATTCCACTGTTCGGGTCGTGACTTGTTAAACAACAAAATTATTGTAATGAAGGAAATAATTATAATCATTTTTATTTCTTAAACTTTAAAAGTTCGATTGCTTGTAGAAAAATGTCTATTGGATACAAAGCTATTGAGGAATCATAAAGCAAGGAAGATGAGGTAGAGACGAGAGAAAGAGAAGTAAAGAGAATTAATTCTTCATTAAACTGAAACCGTGTACAAGAGTGTTTATATATATATATATATATATATATATATATATATATATATTCATTGATTAAACTTGAACAGCTTTTTTTCTTTTTGATTAAACTTGAACAACTTTCTTAATAACAACTAACCTAACAAACTGTTAGCTACACTGTTATTAATGTCAACTCTAATATTTGTTGAAAATTGCAAGCTAACAATTGTTAATTTTGATAAATATTCTATTAAATGATAGTTGGGATATTTTCTAATAATTCTAATTTTATGAACTGAGAAGTCCTTTCGGTTCCATATAATCCACATTACGAAAGGCATAAAAAACAAATTAGAGAGATGGAAACGAGACAGTGAATTTTATTCCCCATCCCTAATCTAGAACCGAAATAAACCGGATTAAATTTTGGTACGGTTCACGTGTTTAATTGGAACAAAAAACAAGCTCATGCGCGTGCCAACCAACCAACCAGTCCTCCTTTGGTCGCTCGAGCCTCAACTAATAAACAAGAAACGACGTCGTTCCCTTTGGCCGCGTTTCCAACTAACTTTTTTTTTAACTCAACTAACGTTCAACATCTCTCTCTCTTTCCTTTTCATCGCCTTCTTCACCACTATAGACTTTAGCTCATCTCAAGTACGGACCTTGATCCATCCAACGTACCCTACATTGACACGTGTCCCTTTACAGTGTCGGCGATTCTCAACGACCTGAATTGATACGACGGATACGTATAAGCCCGGAGATTCTCAACTCTTAACAAGGCTCTCTTCCTCAAATCCTTGTCAAAACTTCAGTTTTTTTGCATCATCTCCATCTCTCGGTGAGTTTTTTTTTTGCTTCTTTACCTTTTTGGGTTTGTGATTTGGAATGATTCTGAGTATTAACACAAGTGTATAATATGGCTGGCACATGGGGTATCAGAAAGTTTCCTTCTTTATGCTCTATTTTGCATCAACTTTTCAAGCCTTATATAGATCCAGATCCTGTCTAATGGATTCGATATCCAATCTTTTGTTACATATTCTGGAGATATGACTAAGGACTCTTAGCACCAATTTCTTTTGCTAATTGGGCTAATGACTTCTGATTCATGACCCTGGATCTGAGATTAATATCTATTATGAATTTGATTAAGGCTATGGGATGCAAAAATGTTGATTACATATTGTTTTTCAATCTGTGGAACTTTTTTCTTTTCAGGTTGATTCAAGCTTTTTGACTGGCGAGATTTGGGTTGTAAGGTTTGAGTAATGGAGGTGAAAGAGAGTGAAAGAGCGGTAATAGCAAAACCGGTGGCCTCAAGGCCATCATGCTCTAGCTTCAGGACATTCACTGAGCTTCTGACTGATTCAGTTAACGTGTCTTCACAATCTAATTGCCATGAGATTGTAGACGCTGCTATAAGACCAAAGACTGTGAGGTTTCAACCGCCCGCTGCAGCTGCGGTCTCAAGTCCGCGGGTGATTCATCTACTAGAGTTGTGTCTTTCTTGGCATTGTTATCTTCTTTCTGAATCTTTGGCATCGTGATCTTGACTTTCTGATAATCTTAGGGTGAAGGAAACGGCATTGGAAAGTCTTGTGATGATTCAGATAGCAGAAACTACGTCGTTTATAAACCGAAAGCAAAGCTTGTCTCCAAAGCAACTGTCTCTGTATTGGCTAATATGGTAAGTTGTTTTCAAGGCCAAAGATTCCGATTGTCGAAATAGGTTTTGACTCTTTTTTTTTCTTAGCTTCAGGGGAATCGTCAACAGACTTGGAGACATACCGAAACAGTAGCGTATGGGAAGAGTGTGAGCCAAGGTACGCATCGAGCGGGTCCTAATCTAGTCCAAGAAGTTCCGTCCTTTACGGAATCGGAGACATCGATTGGGGATAGATCTTCCGTGGACGGATACAACTGGAGGAAATACGGACAGAAACAAGTTAAAGGAAGTGAGTGTCCAAGGAGTTACTACAAATGCACACACCCGAAATGTCCGGTGAAGAAGAAAGTAGAGAGATCATTGGAAGGTCAGGTTTCAGAGATTGTGTATCAAGGTGAGCATAATCACTCGAAACCGTCTTGTCCTCTTCCACGGCGCGCTTCATCATCATCGTCTTCAGGGTTTCAGAAACCACCAAAAGGACTCGCTTCTGAAGGATCAATGGGAAAAGACCCTAATAATCTCTATTATCATCCTCTTTGGAGCAATCAAAGCAACGACTTGTCTAAAAACAGAACAGAGAAGATGAATGAAGGTTGTGTTATAACGCCATTCGAGTTTGCTGTTCCTAAATCGACGAATTCAACTGGCGGAACTTCGGATTCAGGTTGCAGAAGTAGCCAGTGTGATGAAGGCAGCATTGGAGGAGAGCTTGATGATCCAAGCAGAAGCAAGAGAAGGTAATATTAAGGCTTGGATTGTTTCAAAACACAAATTTTTACATTTCAAGTTACATTTGTATTGATTTTGTTAATAAATTAGCAGGAAGAACGAGAAGCAATCAAGCGAAGCAGGAGTATCTCAAGGTTCGGTGGAATCAGACAGTCTTGAAGATGGATTCAGGTGGAGAAAGTACGGACAAAAAGTGGTTGGAGGCAATGCGTATCCACGAAGTTATTACCGATGCACGAGCGCGAATTGTAGAGCAAGGAAACATGTCGAAAGAGCGAGTGATGATCCAAGAGCTTTCATTACAACCTACGAAGGTAAACACAATCACCATTTGCTCTTCAGGCCTCCAACTTCCTCTACTACTACTATTCCATTTAACTCCCCACAACATTCTAAGTAAGAAATTTGATCCATTGACGCTTCTTCTTATTCTTCATAGCACATTTGATTAATCATTTTCTTTTTCACATTGTGAATTTGTTTATTTTAACATCAAGATTGTAAGAACAAGAAGGCTATTGTTATTCACGAAAAGAAAATCAAATAAAAAAAGAGTGTTATAATTTTCTTGTCGCCAAAGTGTGTTTTCTTGGTTGGTATATTTTATTGGGAGCCTACAAATTTCTATGTGCATCGTTTGTGTTTGGTTGAGTTTTCTTCTCAAAGTAAAATTTGGTACAGTCGAATCAATTTGACAAAACAAACGAAGAAAATGTTAAGAGCCTTTTTCGCCAAGTTATCTGCACTACCAATTTGTCTCTCTTTACCTTGTACACTAGCTCACAAACTTCAAATGTTTCTTGGACCGTCTCCAGATTAGGCCAAGAATCTGGATTGATTAGCTCATTTGCATCCGATTTATTCAAATACCACACTCTCAAAACCTAACTTCTATACACAAACCTCGGTAATGGCCTCGCGCCTAACCAGCAGGCCCGGTTCTTGGCATGTGCCCTTTCGCACAGGGCCACAATGTTTTAAGAAAAAAATGTTTTTGTTACTAAATAAAGGACTATATGGATATATAGAAGATGGTCCAGGATAAGAACCAGGCGACCTTTTCTCTTTCATTTGGCAGAACACAGCCCATTCCGGAGAGATCCAAGCACCATCAACATTGCATTTAAGAAACCTTCCTCAGAAGGAACACAACTAGACTACAACACCGTAGATTATGTGTTCCTGGTTTTTCAGATGCGCCATAATAACCAAGGAACTTGAGACTTGAGATTTTACTAGACTACCATCCGACTCTATAAAAGTCCGTTGAGCAAAGTTAAAAAAACCCGAAATTGGGGACAAAACCCACTCTAATCTTCCGTTTTCTGATGCAGCTATAGATTGTTGGTAAGGCAACCTCAAAGGAAGTTCCAGGGTTATGGGATTGCATTCCAAGGAAGGATAGGTCAAAGTTCTCCAAATCTCTGAACCCAAGCTTGTGTGGCACCATTCATTTTATTCTTGAGAATAGCAACAATGGGAAAATAACTTGGAAAACAGAATCATCCTTGATGATTGAAACCATTTCACTTCCGTTTCCAAATCGGAGTAATAGAGTGATTTAGGTGTTCAACTTTGAAATTAGAAGAAATATATAGATGAAATGTTTTTAAATATGAAACCTTTTGATCAAGATCCCAAGTCTGATTAAAGACTCAAAACTTCATTAAAGATAGAGAAGTCATCTGAAACATATCCAAAGCTAATGCAAACAGCACAAAAAACTCTTTGATATAATGCAAACTCAGGGTAAAGGGAAGATCCTTAACGATTGGCCTTGGCAACTCTCTCAATCTCATCTTTCTTCTTGATGGCATAGCTGCAAGATTTGATGCTTATTATTAGCTACTAACTAGTACAAATGAGGCCATTAAAGAGACAAACACTGCAGATTGAGCTTTTTACCTGTTGGAAGATCCCTTTGCAGCATTGATGAGTTCATCAGCAAGGCATTCGGCAATTGTCTTGATGTTTCTAAACGCAGCTTCACGTGCACCAGTCGTGAGCAACCAGATCGCTTGGTTCACACGTCTTAGAGGAGAGATATCAACAGCCTGCCTCCTAACCACACCGGCAGATCCAATCCTGGTGGCATCTTCACGTGGACCACTGGCTCACCCAAACAAACAAACATCATGAGAGACAAGTTGGGTTTACAATGCTTAGGTATTCACACAGCTTTAACAATACCTGTTGACAATTGCATCAATGATAACTTGAATTGGGTTCAAGTCAGTCAAGAGGTGGATGATCTCCATGGCGTGCTTGACGATCCTCACAGCCATCAACTTCTTACCGTTGTTTCTTCCGTGCATCATGAGAGAGTTTGTGAGCCTCTCAACAATTGGGCATTGAGCCTTTCTGAACCTCTTCACAGAGTATCGTCCAGCAGTGTGGGGGACAAAAGTTGCGTGTTTCGCGGGCTGAACCCCAATGTAGTCAACAAGACTAATGTCTGTGACCTACACACACGCCATATGCAGATACAAAATAAAACAAGTGTTGATATCAAAGCAAAAGCATCACAGGATCCACCAAGCAATGCAAGTGTATAGAGACAACATGATTCCAAGTGAAGATGGATTGAAAACTAATAGCAAAAACAGAAAGAGAACATCTTTAGGACAGGACAAGACGGTCGGATTGGAAACAATGAGATATGAAGCCAATGTAACACTCATATCATAACAGAGCAATAATGTCGATGCCCATTACATATCAAGCTAAAGAGACATAGATAAGGCTTAGATTACAGCTAAACCTAATAAGTAAAATTGCGAAAAAACAAGGATTAGATCTCGGAAACACTGTAAAGGAGCAGATCGACTCGAGCCACACTCTAAAAGGTTTCAAAGAAAAATTGTGTACAAAAAAGAGAACGAGTCGACGAGGAAACTTACCGAAATGTCATCAAAGCTCCAACGGTTGAAGAGCTTAACCTCGTTGGTAAGCTGTTGCTGAATCTCAGCGTCAATTTCTACGGCGGCGGCCATGGCTGGAGGATCAACGGAAGATTAGCAAAAAAAAACAAAAAATTTGAGAAATCAGAGAATGAAAGAAGAAAAGGGAATACCTGAAACTCTCTAAGTGTGGTGTGGAGATGGAGAACTTAGGTTTCTTTAGCCGCTGCTTGAAGAAGGGAAGCAGAATCAAAACCCTAAAATCTATTATACCAACAGTTTTGGTATAAAGATGGATTTTATTGGGCCGAGATTAGCTCGAATAATGGGCTATTGGGCTGTATCCTTTTATTTGCAGGTGGGTTTGCTTTTTTACTTTAGTTTCTCTCCGAATTTCTTCAACCATCTTCATTTTCAATGTAAAATATTTTAACATTCAAATGTAAACACGATTAATTGTGAATTTTTTAGAGAATGAATTACCAAAAAATAAAAATGCACTTTGTTAATAAAATCAATTATTTACCATTATTTTTCCAGAAATTTTAATACTACATGCACATTTTATATGCGGATTGGATGGACCCTCTAATGTCTTTTTTATTAAGAAAAACGAAATTATAGGGACAATCTCAAAAATACGATTTTGATATTACAGTTTTACAAGCGTGCCACTCGCTGATATCCATTTTCATTTATGCTACTGTTTATTAACAAAAAATCGATCTTACTCCTGGAAAAAAATCATCCTAAATCAGTTTGAGATTCTTTCTCGTCTGAAACCCTAATCACTATAGTTATTGACTCCCGCAAGAAGAAGAACAGACAAAGAAGACGAAGACGAGGACAAAGACGAAGAACAATAAATCAACTTTTCCCCCGGTAATTTGCTCTGAGAAAAAAAAAACTTGGTTTTTAGAAATTGGGAAAACTCTAATCGCCGTGTACTATCATTCTCTCTCCTTCATTCTCATGATTTCGTTGCAAATCTACTTTAATCTAGGGTTTTGATTCGCGCAAATCTGCTTTAATCTAGGGTCGATTCTTTTTTGCACGATCAGGTGAAACTTTTTGCTAATGTTTATAAGGTTTATTATAAGCCTTCAAGTCACAATACACTTTTATAAAGTTTTTAAATGCATTATAAGGAGTTTTAAAAAATTTATTTCTGGACTTTTACAAAAATACAGAAACGATGATTTAGATTCAAATTAAGCAAAAATCCTCATTTTTTACTACCAAATTTATTACAGAGTAAATTCTTTGTAAAAATCATGAGACAATAAATCAGATTATAAATAACAAAGCCACAAACTCACAGCGAGATCTCAGATCGACGACGATGATTTCAGAGGAGATCGACGACGGCGATCTCTGATGAGATTTCGAGATTTCTTCTGGAGATTGTCGACGACGGCGAAATCTGGAGATTGTCGACGACGGCAATATCGCAAGATTATCGACGACGGCAACACTTTTTCTCTCAAAGGATAAAAACAAATAAAAAAATTAGGGTAAAACGAAGATAAAATAGAAATATGAAAAAGGGATAGTCGCACGTTTGTAAAGATTTGTAAACAATGTCAGTTTTGAAAAGTGGCAATTGAGAAGTCGCATATTTCAAAAATTCTCAAAATTATATGAATACATTTGCATAGTTATTAAATAGAATATATAATGAAATATGTAGTAATTTTAAAGACTTTTATAAGAAAATATGAATTCACTCATTTTAAAATAAATACATTAATAAACCATGAACTATAGCATATTTGTTTATGCTAATGCCCGTTGCATCATCATTTAAATTTAAATATAAATATTGCATGTTGTTGATAATTAAAATAAATATATTAATAAAAAACTTTCTATTTTATGATAAGGAATTCAATTTGTATTCATTATATTAAATTTATAGTCCTTCTGTTTTAAAAATATAGAATGTTTTAGAATTAAAAAAAAAAAATATATATATATATATATATATAAGATACTCTCATATTTATATACAAATTTTATATTTATTAGATATTTTGTGACTAATTGTATTATGCAGTCTCTTTTAGCTTTTATGATTGGCTGAATTGTTTTATTTATCTATCAAAAAAAAAAATTTGAAATTTTTTTTTTTAATTAGCATTGTATAATTGCGGAATCGCGAAAAATAAAAATAATCCACGGAATGGCTTAAATTTTGCAGAATAAAAAATTGTGGAATAAAATTATTGTACGATTGGATAAATTTTACGGATTGGCGGAATATAAATATTTAAAAATGAATTTTCACTCTATCTTATATATTATTTGATATATTATAAATAGACTATTAAAATATGAATTTAAAGAAAATTAATATTAAATTGTATTAAGAATTATTTGAAAGAGAGATTACATATTTTTAATATTATAAGAATAGTCAAACAAATTTCAATACAAACCATTATTTTCACTTATCTCTTAAAACATATCCAATTCTACTGTTTTTAAACACACTTGGTATGATATCGATACACAAGATGATGTTTTTATAAGCAAGGCGCAGAGTATCTGCTATTATCATCATTTGATTAAAACATTTAGTTTGCAAATTAAACACTTCAAACTTTAAAACAATATCTAATGAAAATCTCGATTTAGTTATAAATTAGCGAGGCTTGTTGAATGAAATTATGGTTGATCGTGACATTGGAAAAAAAATATTAATAGTCAACTAATTTTATAAATATGCGTATAGAATCTCACTTATTTGTGGAATAGGTTTTTTATAGTTTTTCCAGCCAAAATGCAAACATGTGTTTTTGAGTCTATTTAGCATTTCACAACTTTTTCGATTGGTAAAAAACTCACGGAATTCCATGATTGAAGTTTTCGTATTTTTAATTAAAATATTTTATATTTTAAAAACTGAAATAATATGATTAATCAATTGTCTTTTATTGTGTCAAGATACCGACTAGGTTAGGTTGTTAAGTCTATAGATAAAGAGCCCTTTTCTTGCACGGTTTTATCTTTTCTGCTTAAATCATCATCACTTTGCATTGAATAAGTTGTCAAAATGCCCACCAACCTGATTCTTAAGTGATAATTTATCATTCTTAAAATGCGAACAATATATTCTTAATGATGACTATACAATCATCAATTGTCACTCAACCATCATCCTTTTTTAATACTGATTCTATTACTGTCGACAAAAAACGCATTAATCGAGCCCTATATATCGGCTTTGACGTGCGTCTCAGTGACCTTAATTAATACAAGAAGCGTGTCATCGAGAAGCCAAACCACGAGGTTTATGATACTCCTTATCTACTGTTTAGTTTTTTTACTCAAAGTTTTGATTAAAAAAAAAACAAAAAATTATCAAGTCCGTGGACCAACACATTCGGAGACTGCTAAGAAAGACTATTGTTTTCTTTCTTTTTTGTGGTCAAATGACTATTGTTTTCTTAAGTCTTTAAGAAATATATAAATATCCATTCGTATCTTTTGATTTAGGGATTCGAATGTCAAACGAACCAATCCTATTTTTATTGTTCGCGTTTGAATCCTATAATTATAAAGAAACATAATTGGGTTATATTACACATATGTATTCCTTTGATCTTTTTCTGCAAAAAAAAAAGTACATTTTTCCCCTGCTGCCCTAAAAAACACAGAATATGGATAACTAATGTACATTTTTAAAAGATGCGTTATTACAATATAATAGTAATAAAAAGTTTAATTTGGTTAATAACAAACAAAAAACATAATATAAAAGGTGGGAATTGGTTAGAGAAAGATAGAGAGAAAAATTGGTAGATTTGTAAATTATAGTTTTTTTTTGGGTTATTTCGCCAATTATTTCTAATAAAAAAGTAGCCGACAAAAAGAAAAAATGATCATCCCTTGTTTTTCTTCAACCAAAGTGACCATTAAAGTCACAAAGTATAATTTTCCATCTGATCGCTTTTACTTGTTTTTCGACTTATTTTTACCGATAACATGTTACAACAGCAATATTTTAATGCATAATTTAGAAACAACTATTGAATAACAACCATTGTGTTTGGATTTAAAATCTATTACAATCTATGATTGAATAACATTTACCTAGTCAATTTAAATTGTTTTGTTTTTCGACAATTCGAATTGTTTAATTGGTAAAACAAAAACTAAACGAAAAAAGGAAATTACCACAAAAAAACATCAAATTATGATGTGGAGAATTTTCGTAGTTAGTATGTAACAATTCTTTTAGTAAAGATTATGATATATTACCTACCTTCTATCACCTAACTGTTGTAAATTTCAAAAACAGACTTGTAGAAAATCTTTAAAAAAAAAAAAAAAAACTATACATGTGTTATTATGGGCAAATAAAAGAAGGCCATGTCTCATAATTGAGTTGAGTATCTCATCAGAGAACCTAGGGGCTCGTTGAGGCATGGCTCATAAAGGTGAAGCAGAAGAGACAGAGTCGCTGAGAGTGGAGCTTGCAGAGATTGGCAAAAGCATGGAACCATCGTTCCGGCGTCACACGGCGAGTTTCAGGAGCAACTCTTCAAGAAATGAGGCAGAGGATGAGGCAGAGTATGCTCTGCAATGGGCTGAGATCCAGAGATTGCCCACTTTCAAACGGCTGAGATCGTCTCTCGTCGACGAAGAAGGCGAGGAGGCTGTGGAGAAAGGGAAAAAGGTCGTTGATGTCACCAAGCTTGGAGCCATGGAACGTCATCTGATGATTGAGAAGTTGATCAAACACATTGAGAATGATAATCTCAAGCTGCTCAAGAAAATCAGAAGAAGAATGGACAGGTGAAGTATGAGAAAAAAATGGAAAAAAAGAAACCTTTGTGAATCTGTTTCTTGAAAGTATGAAACTTGAGCTTGAAAAACCTGCAGGGTCGGTGTGGAGTTTCCAAGCATAGAGGTGAGGTATGAGCATTTAGGTGTGGAAGCAGAGTGTGAGGTTGTTGAAGGGAAAGCGCTTCCAACTTTATGGAACTCCTTGAAGCGCGTTTTCTTAGTGAGTATACTCAAGAACACAATCAAGATTGCAACTTGGTAGTAGCCGGGGTTAAACTCTACTCTTTTTCTTCAGGAATTGGTGAAGCTAAGCGGTGTAAGAACACGCGAAGCCAAGATAAACATACTTAACGATGTTAGCGGCATCGTTAAGCCAGGAAGGTTAGTCGTAGCAGGAGCTCTCTTTTGATGCAAGCTTTGAGATTTGTGTAATGCGCTCAACTAATGTCTCTTCTTGTTGCTCAAAGGTTAACATTGTTGCTTGGTCCTCCTGGATGTGGAAAAACTACTATGCTTAAGGCTTTGTCTGGAAATTTGGACAAAGATCTAAAGGTTTCAGATTTTGCCTCTTTCGGATGCTTTTGCTGCATATGTGTTAATCATGTCTCATTTTTTATTCCACAGCGTTCTGGTGAAATCTCCTACAATGGACACGGACTGAACGAGTTTGTTCCTCAGAAAACCTCGGCGTATATAAGTCAACACGATCTGCACATTGCAGAGATGACAGTGAGGGAGACAATTGACTTCTCAGCTCGTTGTCAAGGCGTTGGTAGCCGAACAGGTAGATTTATTCATAAAGCCACGGTCTTTCTGTCTCTGAAGCATTGTCTTAAAACGGTTTTCATGATAAATAAAACAGATATTATAATGGAGGTGAGTAAAAGAGAAAAGGATGGTGGAATCATTCCCGACCCAGAAGTAGATGCTTACATGAAGGTGCAGTCCTGAGGCTTTATGTTGAAACTCATCTTTAAACTTGGCGGTTGATTAATAACCTTTTGTAACCCCCCATTGTGCAGGCGATATCGGTTAAAGGACTTGAAAGAAGTCTGCAAACAGATTACATCTTGAAGGTAGTAGTTTCTCTGATACAATTCTGATTCTTGGTCCTTCTTGATTGGCTTCTTAACTATGTCTTGTACTGCTTTTTTTCAGATCCTCGGGCTTGATATTTGTGCGGAAACATTGATTGGCAATGCAATGAGAAGAGGCATATCCGGGGGACAAAAGAAACGTCTTACCACAGGTTGGTTCATATCTAAGAATCCTGCAAAACGGTCATCGTTTTGCTGGCATGGAATGTTTTCTAAAAAAGCGGTGTTTTGCAGCCGAGATGATCGTTGGTCCGACAAAAGCTCTGTTCATGGATGAAATAACAAACGGCTTAGACAGTTCCACGGCGTTTCAGATTGTCAAGTCTCTTCAGCAGCTGGCTCATATTACCAACGCAACTGTGTTTGTTTCCCTTCTTCAACCTGCTCCAGAATCATATGACCTCTTCGATGATATTGTCCTGATGGCTGAAGGAAAAATGGTGTATCACGGTACACGCGACGAGGTCTTGAAATTCTTCGAGGAATGTGGATTTCGATGCCCAGAAAGGAAAGGTGTTGCAGACTTTCTCCAGGAGGTAAAACGCCAAAGTTCTGTTCCTTGACAATTGACCTATTGATCCTATGGTCTTGAGTTGTTTTGCTTTGCAGGTTATATCTAAAAAGGACCAAGGACAATACTGGCTGCACCGGGACTTACCACATAGCTTTGTGTCAGTAGAAGCGTTGTCGAAGAGATTCAAGGACTTAGAGTTTGGGAGAAAGATTGAGGAAGCCCTCTCTAAGCCATATGATAGATCAAAAACCAACAACGATGCTCTTTACTTCAATGTGTATTCTCTTCCAAAATGGGAGCTATTCAAAGCATGCATCTCAAGAGAGTTTCTTCTCATGAAAAGAAACTATTTCGTCTACCTCTTCAAGACGTTTCAGGTACATTACTACTCTTCCTTTCTGCAGATATCTCTCTCTCTCTCTTTTTTGTCTTCTTTCAAGGTTAATCCTGAAGAATCCTTCCTGCTATTATATTGCGCAGCTGGTTCTGGCCGCAATCATCACTATGACCGTGTTTATCCGAACGCGGATGGGCATAGATATCATTCATGGAAATTCTTTCATGAGTTGCCTCTTTTTTGCAACCATGATACTTTTGGTTGATGGTGTTCCAGAGCTGACTATGACTGTTCAACGCCTTGCTGTATTCTACAAGCAGAAGCAACTCTGTTTCTATCCAGCTTGGGCTTATGCAATCCCTGCAACAGTGTTAAAGGTCCCTCTTTCCTTCTTCGAATCTCTCGTTTGGACCTGCCTCACTTACTATGTCATCGGATACACTCCTGAAGCCTCGCGGTGAGAGCTCTAAACCATCTCTTGCTTGCCCACGCTCTATTCACATGCATGCCTGAGAATGTCAGACAAATCACAAATGCAATGTAAAGTAATGATCCTTGATTGTTTCAGGTTCTTCCGGCAATTCATTCTGCTCTTTGCAGTTCACTTCACATCGATATCCATGTTCCGGTGTATAGCTGCAATCTTTCAGACAGGAGTTGCTTCAATGACAGCTGGTAGTTTTGCCATGTTAATCACCTTTGTATTTGCCGGTTTCGCTATCCCATACAGTAAGATTTTTGCCCTCTCTTCTTTTCAATCTTGTTCCAAAGTTCCATTAAAACATCACTTTGGTTTTTTTTGCAGCCGATATGCCAGTGTGGTTGAAGTGGGGTTTCTGGGTAAATCCTATAAGTTACGCCGAGATTGGGCTCTCTGTAAACGAGTTTCTTGCTCCGCGGTGGCAGCAAGTGATTCTCTTTCCCCCTACTTGTTTCTCTTAATCATTCAATGTCTCTTCATCCTCCAAGACTTAAATCAGTTTTCGGGTTATGTTTGTAGATGCAACCCACGAATATTACCTTGGGACGAACCATACTCGAAAGCCGAGGGCTGAACTACGATGATTACATGTACTGGGTCTCATTATGTGCCTTGTTAGGTCTCACTGTTATCTTCAACACCATTTTCACTCTAGCTCTGAGTTTCTTGAAATGTAAGTTTCAAAATATCGAAAAAAACCACACGAAAAAAAAAAGCACATACTGAAAAGAGCTTCTCTTAACTACATGACAGCTCCCACATCATCTCGTGCCATGATTTCTCAAGAGAAGCTCTCTGAGCTTCAGGGAACAAAAGATTCATCACTCAAGAAGAACAAGTCAATAGCTTCCGCAATGAAGACAAACGAGGATTCAGGTGAAAACATGTTGTCTTTCTACTCACACACAAAACAAACTCTTTCTTCTCTGTTTCCCTCAACTTAATGCTTTTCGCGGGATCAAACAGGGAAAATGGTCTTACCTTTTAAGCCACTCACCATAACATTTCAAGACTTGAACTATTACGTCGACGTCCCTGTGGTAAAAAGCTTCTGTTGCTCGTTCCAATTTCAACACCAAAAAAGGAATATATAATAAATCTTTTGCTAATCTCAGGAGATGAGAGGTCAAGGATACACTGAGAAGAAGAAGAAGAAGAAGAAGTTGCAGCTTCTCTCAGACATCACCGGAGCTTTCAGACCAGGCGTTTTAACGGCGTTGATGGGAATCAGTGGAGCCGGAAAAACAACTTTACTCGACGTTCTCGCCGGAAGAAAAACAAGCGGATACATGGAAGGAGACATCAGAATCAGCGGATTCCCTAAAATCCAAGAAACATTCGCAAGAGTCTCAGGCTACTGTGAACAAACAGATATACACTCACCAAACATCACAGTCGAAGAATCCTTGATTTACTCCGCTTGGCTCCGTCTAGTTCCAGAAATCGATCCCAAAACCAAAACCGTAAAGCCCCCTTTGATGATTCTACAATCAAACACTGTTAACCTAGAAATCGGAAACAAATTAAAAAGTGACGAAATCGCTTGAAATTTCGTGCAGAGATTCGTGAAGCAAGTGTTGGAGACGATCGAATTGGATGAGATCAAGGACGCGATGGTGGGAGTCGCCGGAGTTAGCGGATTATCGACGGAGCAGAGGAAACGGTTGACTGTAGCGGTGGAGTTAGTGGCGAATCCTTCGATTATCTTCATGGACGAACCAACGACGGGGCTAGACGCAAGAGCAGCCGCCATTGTAATGAGAGCTGTGAAGAACGTTGCTGAGACTGGACGAACCATTGTCTGCACTATTCATCAGCCCAGCATTGACATTTTTGAAGCCTTCGACGAGGTAATACAAATTTCCGAATTAAACTCAAGGTTTTTATAAGATTTTTTTTTTTGAAAATTTTCTTTAAATACCACTAAAATCTTTTTTTTTCTTTTTGAATTGGATGAAGATCGATTAAAAATATGTTTTTTTTAATATACTAGCATTCATTTTTTTTTCCAAAAATACTATTAAAATTTTTTATTTTTCCAAAAATACCACCAACACTAAAAATGAATTTCATTTATTGTTTAGGATTTATAATTTAAATTTTTGGGTTAGAATTTAGAATTTAGTTTTTATGATTTAAAATTTAGCTTAATTTTGTGATTTTTTTGAAAAAAACAAACTTTAATGGTATTTTTTGAAAAAAACTAGTGATAATATATTTGAAAAAAAACTTAATTTTGTGGTATTTTTGAAAATTGCCTTTTTTTTTTTTCTTTGCTAATTTTGTATAATTTCTTATAACAAAAAAATTCTTAATATATAGTTTTTATTATGTTCAGTTGGTACTTCTAAAGAGAGGAGGTCGCATGATTTACACTGGACCACTTGGACTACATTCTTCTCATGTCATCGAGTATTTTCAGGTTAGTTTTGTGCACAAGAAACAAAAATCAATTTTAGTTTCTATAATTTTAAAATGTTTACCAAATAAATAAGTGTTTTTTTTTTTTTTGGTTGGGGACAAATAACAGAATATCCCTGGAGTTGGTAAGATTAGAGACAATTACAATCCAGCAACATGGATGCTAGAGGTTACTTCACAGTCTGTAGAGGTTGAACTCGATATGGATTTCGCAAAAATCTACAACGAATCGAATCTTTTCAAGTGAGTATTAGATCTAAACCAGCTAAATTCCGGTCATAAATTGAGTCATTTATGGTTAATGAGCTCATGTGTTGTTGTTTCGGCAGGAGCAACTCCGAGCTTGTTAAAGAGCTGAGTAAACCGGGTCTCGGGTCGAGCGATTTGCGTTTCGATAGAACTTTTGCACAGAACTGGTGGGGACAGTTCAAATCTTGTCTATGGAAGATGAGTTTGTCTTACTGGAGAAGTCCTTCTTACAACTTGATGCGAATCGGTCACACTTTAATATCTTCTCTGATCTTTGGTGTACTCTTCTGGAAGCAAGGCCAAAAGATGTAAGTTACCATCAGAATCATTTACCTCGCAAAAATCTACAAACCCGAGTTTCATTAGTTTCTTCTTTTTCTCTGTTTTTTTTTTCCGCAGAGATACTCAACAGAATTTGTTCACAGTTCTCGGGGCAATTTATGGTCTTGTTCTCTTCTTGGGGGTAAACAACTGCACTTCAGCTTTGCAGTATTTTGATACAGAGCGTAATGTTATGTACCGCGAAAGATTTGCGGGAATGTACTCTGCGTTTGCCTATGCCTTGGCTCAGGTTGTGACCGAGATACCTTACATATTCATCCAAAGCGCAGAGTTTGTGATCATAATATATCCTATGGTCGGTTTCTATGCGTCTGCCTCTAAAGTCTTTTGGAGTCTCTACTCAATGTTCTGCAACTTACTCTGCTTCAACTACCTCGCATTGTTCCTCATCTCCATCACTCCAAACTTCATGGTCGCAGCTATTCTCCAGTCGCTTTTCTTTGTTACTTTCAACCTTTTCGCTGGATTCTTGATCCCAGAACCGGTAAGATCTGCTGAACTAGTCATCATCATCATCATCTTTGATCTTTACCTATACTTAATAGTGTTTTCTTCATGTTGAAAAATGCAGCAAATCCCAAAATGGTGGGTCTGGTTTTACTATCTAACCCCGACCTCTTGGACGCTCAATCTGTTTTTCTCGTCTCAGTACGGCGATATTCATGAAGAGATCAATGCATTTGGAGAATCCACGACTGTTGCGAGATTCTTAGAGGACTATTTCGGATTCCATCATGATCGTTTGATGGTTACAGCCATTGTTCTCATTGCATTTCCCATTGCATTGGCTTCTATGTTTGCTTTCTTTGTTGCCAAACTCAACTTTCAAAAACGATGATCAATCGAAAACTTGTATAACCGAGACACATATCAAATGTTTTCAATATGAATTCTATTGAATGAATTGTAAAAATGTACTTAAATATGAATTACTCTTTTGTGCACAGTTTTAACTATTCTAATTAAAATTGAGCAAACATTTGCTTCATTTTTCAGAGTTTGCAGGTATCAAGCTCCTGAAGATGGAAGCCTTGAGAAAATCAGCTTAGAGTGACTTCATAAAAGTGATTTCCCACAAATCATCAGCCTCTTAATGATCTCCCAACTCTTCCTTGATGACAGAGAGAAAATGCAAGAAGATCTTAACCAGCTTCAGGATCCTACGAACATCGATAATTCTGTTTTTCATAAATCCGGAAATTGTTTAAAAGACTCTACCGACACCTCAGGTTAATTCCATGAACCAAGTTATAATATGCATAAAGCAATACCGACAGTTTTAAATCTGTCTAGGCATGCTAAACACATTGGCGTTATAGCTCAATCGCGTCTCTTATTGTAACTAAAAGCTATGAAGAATGGAAGTTAAAGATGGGCAGAGAACTCAGTGGAAGGTGCATGTGATGCTAGCAAGGTTTGAAAATTACCTAAATGTTTTGCGGTAATGACTGTGTCGGTTAGCGTCTTGTCTCCATATTTAATAGATCTTCGGATTTGCTTCCCTGCGTTGAAACGCTTTCTTTTGGTGGAGATTTGGCTTCAGATGTTGCATTACTAGTGTTATCACTATTTGATTCTTCAGATTGTTTTGCCTGTTACTTAAAACATTACATTAGTAGGTAAGCTGAGTTCATAACATTAGAGAGAAAAGATAGATCAAGTATACTCTCAAAAGTCAGAGGAAAAACAATGCCAAGTATTTACAGTCAAAGAGACAAAAACGATTCTAAGCTAAATATATATTTCATCAGCTCGAGGGCGTTAATTACTTCACCTTGTTCCTCTCGCGCCAGCCAAGCCCAAATGATAGGAAGCCTGTCTTCTTTTTTAGGGTCTCTTGGGCAGAAACTTGAGTACGAGCAAACCTATACAACGTCGAACATTAAACAAGAGAAGAATTATCTTCTTAAACCACTTTCACTTGAGCATGGTACACAACATACTAAGTATGTTATATCAAAAAGACAGAGAGAGCTATGTGGTTTCCAACACTAAATCCAAAATAAATAAATAAATAAAAAGCAAATGTGTTTCTGTAGAAATGGGTAGATTCTGTTTTTGGTATGTTGCCAAGTTTTGGAAGATCAAAGCAGCCAAAGAAAAGAAAAAGTCAAGAGCTGAGTTTCTGATCTACCTTGGAGATGAGAGTGCTTTATTTTGACCTGATTCATATTGCAAAGTAGCTTCTAGCGTTGTTTCTGCTGTAACTACTCTTTTCTCCATTTGAGCGAGTTGAGTCGCAAGCTTCTCATTCTTTTCCTGTATAAGTGTTTCCATGATGACATTGTGCATATTAGATTTTTTTTTTCTCTGTTTTGGGGTAAGAGCCGCAAAATAGTCACGTAATGTAATGAGTTTGCAATATCTCTTGGCATTGCTAAAATGCTTAAGCAGTGTACGAAGAAGAATCAAGCTAAGATCAAAGATGATTAATCTCCGATTGAATGTTTTATCTTTTTACTTATTGAGTCATTGGCCAAAAGAAAAAGGAAATATCTAATAAGATACAAAGAAGATGATCAAAGCACCTGAAGCACGTGTACTGCATATCTCTGTGCAGCTGCATCCTGCTCTGCACTTACCCGAGCATCTTCTGTAAGCTTCTGGTCTTGCTCAACTTTCATCAGGACCTGCGGCAATGGCAGAAGGTAGATTAAATAGCTGTACCAAATTATATCGCTTAATGCTCAAGAAAAACACGGTTAATGCAGGCACTTCGCACTCGTGGAAAAACAAATGTATGAAACAAACCTGAAGCATTGCTGCTTCTTGTTCTTTTTTGTCCGAAAGGACTTGCTTTAGTTCTCTTACTTCATTTTCCAGTTGTTCAATCTGTAACATTTAAGGTTTACTTTTAGATCAATCAAAATATACATTCTTGGTCAGTATTAAGAGAGACACGCCCCTCCCACTAGGTCCCAACATAGCATTCCAGACGTTTAAACCGACCAAAGTAACAGATTTGTCTGTCATTTATGTTGATCGACTTAATAGAGCCTAACATTTTGGAATATACAGTGTCCTAGAGAATGCAAGATAGGAGAGATGAAACAGAAATATCAATATGCAGTAAGACAATACATGGAGATTCCTCTAGCTAACGACACTGTCTGAAAGAAGTTTAAATTTTACCCGTGCGCTTAGTTCCAGTCTGTTATCTTCTTTGACCATCTCCATCAAGGCTATTTCCAGCTCTTCAGCTCTGGTAAGAGGAATAACACATATTATGATTAGTTCCTAACTATTTCAGGACACTCATTGTAACAAATGAAATTGTTTCCAAAAACAAAACTACTTTGCCAATATATGACTCCATGATCACTCGTTCACGCTTAATTTAAATCAACCAGGAAATTTTGTTTTAAACTCCTTGAAGAATGAGAAAGGAAAGGGGGAAGCAGAGTAACAATAACCTCAATACAGCTGATCTTTTCTCCTCCAACAATCTGCATAGTTCAACCTTCAACCATACCGCCTGCACAATAACTGTTACGGATGAAATTTAAAAGGAGTTGCACTTATATAGATTGATCATACTTAATCAATACCAAGAACAAGAAATACATATATGTATGAAGCATATGTTTAACATGAAACTGGACTAATGGCCTCTAAAACATAGAACAGTTACTGTAGTTGTCATTCTCCAAACACAAACAAGGTAGAATAAACCTGGATCACAATGTCTGAAACCGAAATGACATCCAACTACCGTCATTCGTATAAAGAGCCAGTACATAAACTCTTGTGGAAGTTAAAACTGAATTAACCCAAGTGGCTAATAAGATTTTGAGAAGATGCAACAAATCAAGAGAAATGTGTATGGAACAAAGAAGTCACCTGCTCTTGGAGATCTGGTAAAGAGTCTAATTCGGAATCAACATTTGTGCCATCCAGATTCAGGGAACGATTGGGAGAACGAGATTCATCGTCATCTGGATTCTCACCATTGGTCCTTTGAGTAGACTTTTGCTCATCTAGGATAGAGCCTTCATGTTTAAAGCTATATAATTTAGAAGCCAATCCCTTTTTATCCTTCCAGACTCGACCCTTATGTATTCTTTCCTCAACAATCTCTAGTACTGCTGGTCTATGTATTTCTCTCAGCTCCTCCAGTCTAGCCTCATTTGTCGATAAATAGCCCATGCACGCGGTCAAAACAAGTTGACTGCTATCAAATGTTGAACTCGCAAGTGTTTGTAGTGAAGTTATCGCATCTCCTGCGTCTTGTGTAGCAACAATTGCAGGACCTAAGGAAAATACAGAGTGACTGGATTTTGTTTCTTTCAAACGAAGAGCCGGTTGAATAACCATTACACTTAAATATCACATTTGATACATATGAAGTATTAGAAATACCATATAGTTCCATTAAAGCAAATGCTGTTCGGAACAACACAACACGATTTCCTTCAAAGAGAAGCACATCCCACATCCGCAAAACTGGGCGAAAAACACATCAAGATGAAATACAACTTCAGCTAAAAGAGAGGGAAGAAAGAAGCCTTCCTTTATCAGACGTGTAATGCCATTCCTCTGGTATAACATAAAATGCAGAAAAGTTTGTTAAGAACTAACCGCATTCCCACGGAAGTATATTCACAAAAATAGAAAGAAACCATGGCCCAGATATCCATGCTACCTGCACTCCCAAGTAATCCAGATGATTAACTGCACCAGGAGAAATTATTGGAATAGAAGAAACGATCACATTGCTCTGTATAATGGGGGAAAATCCAATTAAATGAAGAGAAACTTGAATATCAGATGAAAAACTAACCGAGCTTAGGAAATCTTTCTCGCATCAACTCTTCAAAGACTAGTTGATCAACCTAAGAGAAAAGTAAATTCGGATTAGTGATTAAGATAAATCTTCCAGATAGGTTATGAAAAGAAAATAATCAAAGGGCCTTTCCATGAACCAGCACCTGAGATTCTATCATCTCTTCTGTATAGTAGCCATCAAAATAATCATCAATGACTCCAACCAAAGTCCTGAGATATACCAGTAACAGAAACGTCAGCTCATTGTGACAGCAAAAATTGCTCTTACAACATACCAGAAGATAATTCTAAAAGAAAATATAATGTCTGTGGGTGTGGAAATGGAAGTTTCTTCCTCAGAAATGGACATCATTTTCTGAAATGCTACGTTGTCGATGAAGGAAAAAGCTACTATTTGAGCATATTGTTTAAATGCTCGTGGAGGAATTGAACACCGAGAAGCAAGCTTTAATCACCCTACCAAAATGCATTTTCCTCTGGCATCAATAGAAGCAACAGGCCAGCAAAGAAGTTCATAGCCTGCAGTTTTTCAGAAAGAAACAATTATAACACTTAATAATAAATTAAACGTGCTGTTATGCAAATTTCCACCGGCAGATTCATTTGTCTTTCTGACATTATTACAAATCACAATGTGCTACAAAAAACTGTTCTTTATGCATTTGATTTCCAACACTGTAAACCTGATTAGAGATGCATTACAGGAGCCAATTAAAAAAAAAAAAAAAAAAAAAAAAAAGAGGATAGCTACAACTTAACATATTTTTCAAATTATGTACTCAATTGAAATAGCTCCACTGAAAAAACAATGTGCTTTTCTAGTCAAGTCACCTGGCAGTACCCAACAGATGGGTTGTGACAGGCATAAGCTAGAAGTATCCGCCTTAAGGAATCTCGACCATTATCATTCAGAGCAGGGTGACCTGGGAATGTCCGAGGTATATCCTGTCGAATCAAAAACAGAAATAAGCATGAAAAGTGATCACGGTGGCAACTAAAAACAAATGGAAGCAGCACTTTCAGATTTAAAACAAAAATTGAATGCTAAAGTTCAACATGCATGCATCTAATCAACCTTTTCAATTTGTTTTTTCCACTTTCTTTGAACATCAGAAGAGTTTGGATGTTCCGCGCTTTCGTCAGAGTGAGTTATTTGGGCCAACAAATCCTGGTAGTACCTCTCAACTCGTCTAGCTTTTACACCTACAAAGGCTTGCCAGACCTGTGCGGCAAAAGTTAGACAAGAGAAGTAAATTTTATTCCAGTGGGATGGTAAAATGATTGAGATAGTTAGTATAAACTTACCTCTCCTCTGAGATCCTTTGGAACTCCCAAACGTACAAGTACCTCAAGCTCTTCAAACCAAGGGAAAAATGGCTCTGGAGAAACACTATTCTGAGCATCATTTTCTTCCTTTATTGAATCGCATCTGCCCGTGGACGTCTCACTGTCATGGTCATTTTCCCCAGAATGTTGTTCAGATTCTTCAATGGAAGGCAGCGATTTGTTTATCGATGAAGCATGGTCCCCTACTAAAGTGCTCTGCCTGTTATTCATATACTTTACATTCTTTACACGAGTGCACATCATAGCCTCTATGGACGAAAGACAAGGTCTAATCTGAGCCCACTCTATAACTGAACGGGTCTTCGTTTCCTTTTTTCCTTTTTCATGTTCCAATACACATTTATCTGCTTCTGCCTCGGGCTTTTCTGTTGCATTTTCTTGTTGAATGTGTAGATGATCTACTGCATCTTTTACTGATTGAGATTGTTTCTCTTCGTCAGATTCACTGTCGACTGTAAACTCCTCATCCTTCACAGGTTCACTGTATCTTCCAAGACTCTTTTCTCTAGAATATCGGTGTTCTTCGGGAATCTGAGCCTCCTCAGCTGGTTCTCTCTCTTTTGAAAGCTCGTTAAATGTTTCAGAGTTATCTTGTTCAAGATGCTGCACTTCTTTACCACCAAGTTCACATTCTGGTACGTAATCAGAGTCATTTTTTCCGTTTCTTGAACCCTTCTCTGAACCACTCTCCTCTCCAGATTCCGAACCATCAGCCTGAAATGTGTCCTGAAACTCCTCCTCCGAGGAAGCAGGTTCAGCGGGGTCGTCTAGCCGGTCAAGGAAGTTTTTCCATTTCTCTGCCCTCTCAGTCTCTTCCTCCTATTCCAGTAGCTTTCAGTTAGTGATTTGATAGATTAGACGTAAACATTGATCCAGTAGGAGAGAAGATTTATAATAGAGTTTATTAGTGTGAGAAATCAACAACCATTCTCCAGATTCCTAAACCTTTCAATAACCCTCAATACCATAAACTGCTTCCAAAAGAGCATCTTACTACATTTCTTAGGCAAGGTATATTAATTACATTTCTTATGATGATGCTCTCTCTCTTGCAGCTTCTATATTACCCATCATGGTCTCAATAATGAGACTGGATTTGCACATCAAACCAGTTATGCGACAAGAAAATCAAGAACATAGATAATACAAAGAATGATACCATATATATATGCCAATCTATTATTTATCTGAGAGTGCAAATGAAGCATGAGCAGGACTCACTGTATAGATGCTAAGGTATTCTTGATATCTTTGAACGTGTTGAGGTCTCAAGGCAAATCCATAGGCGTCCCTGCAATCAAATTCTTTGTGATGATGATGACACAAATTTTAATACAAATGTAACCAAAAATTGTGAAAAAGGAATAAGAGAAACCTAAGGGATATTGAAATTTTACCTGGAATCTACCTCCAGTGAGCGCTTGCTCACCAAAGATAACAACATATTTCACAAACAACACTTTTTCTAATTCCCATTGCTTTTACTTTTACATTACACACACACTATTATTTGAATTAAATCTATACACAGCACAATTACCCACCGAAATTAACAAGAAAAAACCATTTTCGAAAACGACGATAAGATCAAAAGAAGAAAAGAAAGTCTAGGATCGTCGTTCTCGTGAACACCCAAATGAAAGATTGAGAAATCGTCGACGTGAGAGAGATTACCGATTAATCAGGAGATAATTAAATATGGATTAAACAAAACAAAAAGTCCAATCACCTGTCTTTGAACAAGTTGTGGACGACAATGAAGTCTTGCTCCGCCATGATCGGTCATGCACGATCAAATTGTTTTTTTTTTCCATTTTCCATCAAAAATAAATAAATAGAAAAAGAGGATCTTCTCGCGTTCGGTTTAGGAATTTCGAAACGATTACAGAAAGAAACCTCATTTTCATTTTTAATTTAAAAAATATATATATATGTATATATTTCTCAAATTTATATGTCTGCTTCTTACAAAAATCAATCAAATGCAAAACCTGGTTTGGTCGCCATGCGCGCGTGTGCCGAGCCGCTGGGATTTCTAGTAACAGGCTATGCTAAAGTTACTAGGTTGTACACAGAGTGAATCTACTTTATTCCACGTGTCGTGTTCTTATTAGACTGTTAGTTAAGTTGGTGACTACACCTACTGACCTACACAAGACGTGGACAATGTGGGGTCCACATCTATTTGCAGTACCTATTATTATTACAATCAAATTAATAAAGCCTCTCTTTAGAACTTATTAATTACAAGAAAATATCTTTTCTATAATTTTTGTTTCATATTTATAAGAGAGAATCACTCTAGTAACCTTACTCCTAGTCCTCTACATCATTTCAAAATGTCTCCAAACCTTTCATTTCAAAAAACTTCTTTCTCATCCACAATCACACATGCACACCACCTAAAACCAAGAGAAAACACTCATGAATAGAAGGTTAAGCTCAAACCATTTACCTTAAATTTACTAAGTCGGTGAAGACTGGAAAAACCTTATGATAATGTTGAGTTGACTTTCAAAATCACAATTTTAAAATCAGATATCTTCTATAAAACGAATGAAATCCTTTTAACAACAAAGAAAAGAAAAAAGCCAATAAAGAAAGCACTTTAGACTCCGGCAATATCCAAACCTATTCGAAACTGAGAAGGAGAGAGGTTGATTCAGAAATACCAATAGGTTTAAAACATAATGTCAACTTTAACCCATAATAATAGAAGAACTACTCACTCATAATGAAATGAAACACAATAGAACAAATTAATGGAATATAAAGAAAATAGATATCTAAATAAAAACAATCCTCTTTTGGTAAGAAATGTTATTCTTTAAATCGGAATATCTAAAAGCTGACTTCGGATATCGGAGAATATTATGAACCGAAGGCCCGGAATTCCCACAATTTATCAAAAAAAGAAAGAAAAAAATATATATCCGGAAAATAGTGTCACTCTAGACATCAGAACTCAATTTTTGGATCTTAAAACCTCACAAAATCATGATTGATGTGGCTCATTATCTCTGTTACATCTCTTATCCCCAGCCTAGAAAATTAATATCAAATTATAGTAATCCAATGTTTATTATTATTATGCCGTGAAAATATTAAAAAGAAAGACAAATCCCATCCCTGCATTTTTTTCGGTCTCATCACTATATTTCAAGAAACGTCACTTTCGTTCTTTGATAACAAAAAACACAAGAAGAAAGAGACAGACATTATGTGTGTCGTGTCGTCCCCATCTCTACTAACACTTTGAATTTAATACGACCAAACTCAAATGTGTCCTAAAGCCTAATTATTAATCCCTTTATTCACATGCTCTTCTCCTTCCTCTCTCTCTCTCTCTCACTCCATTGTTCTCTGTTCCCTTTCCGTTGCATGCCTTAAACCCATCAAGAACTTACGCAAAAAGTAGTATACTATATGATACTAGTAACTTCATCATGATCCACCAATCAAGCTTGATTAGGGGATGAGAAATGGATATTCTTGATTCTTGAAACTCTTTTAAATTGTATCTGAGTACCAAGAAAAACCATTACCAGCCTGTGATTCTTCTTCATGACTTGAGGTTGATCCAACAACACTTGCTTCACCAGAAGAAACATCTTTGAGCTTTGAACTAGAATCATCTTCCATGGAGGTTGCTTGATCAGTTTTATCTTCCTCCAAAGCTCTATTTTCATGAGTTTCTTCTTCTTCTTCCTTGGAGGCTGAAGTGGAAACCGATGACAAACAAGAAACTTCAGATGAACTTAATTGCTCTGATCCTTCCAAACTTCCTGGCCTTTTTATGGATTCAAGCTTTTTCATCAGAAACTTTAGTCTCTTCTCTGCTTTTTCCCTTAATCTGATCTCTTCTTTCAGATGACCCTCCAGCTCTTCCATCTGTTTCCAAGAGATTTTTGAAAAACAAAATCAGACTTTTACCAAAAAAAGCTCCTTTTGGGTCCAAGATCATACTCAGGAAGAAGTTAGAACAGAGTAAGTGATTCTCTATTGGTACTTAAGTAACAAGAATGAGTCCTTCTTGGTTCTTGATCAAACCCAGATTTTGAAAAAGAGAATACAATAAGGTTTTCTTAAAGGGAGATTTAGGATTTTATGAAGTTACCTTTCTGGTAAGGAGCTCTGCTTCATCTTTCACAGACCTTGAAACTTGTCTCTCTGCAAGTAGTCTCCCTCTTAGACACTCCACAGTTCTCAGACCTTCCTTTTCTTCTTCCTCCATCTTTTTATTTGCAAGATTTGTTCTTAAACCCAAAAGATGGGTAAAATCAATTCCTCAATTGACCTCTATATAGAATTTCTCAAAATCACACAATACTACACATACATATATACAAATACATTTAGAGAGAGAGAGAGAGAGAGAAAGAGAAACTCACCTGCATTTTGTGTTGTAATTGGAGGGATCAATGGTCATCTAGTTATTTTTTTGTTAATTCAACAACCAGAACCAAATTGGTAAAAGCTTAAAGCTCAACTTCACAACTAACTGCAAAAAGGTAAACTAACAATAATAAGACCAATAAGTGTTGTTAGATCATTTCATTATGATTTACATTTATTGTTTCATTCAATAAGGAACATATCAACATCATAACTTACCACTACACTCTTCCAAAGAAAATTTAAAATATTTCCAAGTTCAAATAAATAAAAAAGATCCAAATCCAAATCCCCTGACTTGAGAGAGGAGGGAAATAAACATAAAACACAAAATTTAAAGTTGAATTTTGAAAGTAAAAAAAAATCCGTGGTGCGACAGTAAAGAAGTTGTTTTGTAAGCAAAACGACAGTGTGTGCTTTGGACTTTTGTTAATTTGTAAGAGACAGAAATCTGCAATTCTCGTGAGTTGATAAATATCTCATTTCAAGACCTTTTGCATGATAAAAATATAATGGCTATAAATTAACTTTTGCAAGGTTTTTTTTTTTTTTTCATATTATATGAGACGATACATATGCATGTGAATAAGAGGAATCATCTTGATTGTTATTTGTTAATGCTAAGATCTAAATCCATAATGTTATCTTTAACGTTAATCCCATAGGAAAAAATCATTACTAAAGTCTTTACCATAATGTTATACGATTCTTGTTTTACCAAGTGTCACAAATCTCTTTGTCAAAAATATTAAAACACTCCAAAAATAGTTTTTTGTTTTTGTTTTTAGTGATAAGTTTTATTGGTTGCATTTATGTGTACGTATTTATTTGTTAAGCTTCTTGTGTTATGGCAGTATTGTTGATGTAGAATATCAACAACAAAATAAAGTTTAGACGGTACTGTAAATGAGATGATGAAAATCTTGTGACCCTCCATAGATCTGAAATTAAATCGGCTTTCCAAATCGAATAACCATTAGTGGTCACGCTGAAAATTAATACTCCCAACCTCTCACTATAATTTTACTAATATAATTTGAAATTATTTTCATGGATAATCAATTAGCAACTCGCAAAGAATAATTGAGTGATTAAGAACATTGAGCTCACTTGTACTTCACTCCGAGACCAAATTAATTACCAAAAGAAACCATTTAATCAAAATTATGCATACTTTGTGAAGCAAACTAATGATTCATATAAACTTATATTCTTGTTCTCTTTTAGCAACCCCACCACTTCAATCAAAATCACTTAATAACTCTCAACGTGTAGCTTTGGGCTTGATTCTATCAACTATTCAACGTTATGTTCATCACAACAACCAAAAAGGGAAACTACGAATAACAAAATCATAGCAACTCTTTGAAAATCCCCACAAAAACAAATTAGCAGATAGGCACAAAAACATTTTTAGAATCCCCCCAAAAACAATCTTTGTAGTCAATAACTTCAAGGCAAGAAATGCATAGGGGATGTTTAAGAAAGATCAGTAAGCTTCATCAACCTCTTGTTTGTCGCTCATTGACTCAACCAAACCCTCTATTATATCATGCATGTCTTTGCTTCTCTCACAAGAAGTGTCTTTCGCAATGAAACTACGTAATCCTTTACCAGTTTCAATCCAACTGGTGCCGGGGATTTTCTTCAATCCGATTCTTTTCATCTTATCTCTCACAATTTCAGCTTCTTCCCATCTCCCTGCTTGAGTGTATAAATTCGCCATGATAGTGTAATTCCCTGTATTTTCGGGTTCCATCTCAAACAAGCGATCACAGGCGAACCTCGCAATCTCCACATCACCGAGTACAGAAGCCCCATTCAACAATGCACCCCAAACTTTAGGAATTGGTTCAATTGGCATCTTTAAAATGAACTCCATTGCATCCGAAAGTTTTCCAGCCCGGCTAAGAACACTTACCATACAAGCATAGTGCTCAACTCCAGGCTCAATGTCATACATTTTTACCATAGAATCAAATATGTGCTGCGCCTTGTCCGATTCTCCGGAGTGCGCACAAGCTGAAAGAACAGCTGTTAGCGTGACATTGTCTGGCTTAGTTCCAACACATTGCATTTGGTCAAAAAGACTACAAGCAGAATAAGAGTCCCCATGAACAGCGTATGCAGTTATGATTGCGGTCCAAACGATCAAGCTCCTCTCTTTACAGTTATCAAAAATCCTTTGAGCTCCTTGGAGAAATCCTAATTTGGCATAGTTATCTATGATGGAAGTGGTGACATATATATTGTTGTCAGAACTATTACGGATGGCAAAAGCGTGGATTTCCTTACCCCCTTTCAGATTTGAACTATTTGTCAACGAAGGAAGAAGGCTCGAAAGTGTCACTGTGTTTGGCCTTGAGCCACATCTTATCATCTCCCTAAACGAGTTTATAACCTCCTCATGATGGTTATTCTGCATAAGACCTGAAATCACAGCATTCCACGTACTCAGACCAATGCTTTCCATCTCACTGAATAAAGCCATTGCTTCCTTGACAAGACCATGAGCCATATATCCTGAAATTATAGCCCCGTACGTGACAGAATCTTTCACACTCATCTCATCAAACAATGCTCTTGCATAATCCAAGCTACCACATTTAGCATAAAAACCAATCACAGCATTACACAGGGATAAATCCATCGGAATATGATTCTCAAGCATCTGCTTGTGAACTTCCATCCCGAAAACAAGATCGCTTGATTGTCCACACGCTTGCAATACGCTTATTACAGTGACTCCATTGGGCTTCAAATCCGGGCAACCTAACATAGCTTTATACAACTCTTTACACTCCTCGTAAGACCCACTTTGAGAATAACCGGAAATCATAGAATTCCACGAGACGACATCTCTGTCAGTCATTCCATCAAACACTTTCCTCGCAGACTCGATGTCCTCACACTTTGAATAGTACGTGATCAGCCCATTTCCAACAAAGACATCGGAATCAAACCCACCTCGTATAACAAACCCGTGAACTTGTCGAGCCAGCGAACCCAACCAGTAATCATCACCACCCGACAGGGCCTTCAACACACAAGAGATGCTAATAGAATCCGGTCTGGCGGTACCCGAAGAGTAACAAGAGGACCCAATCCAGGACGAGAACAACGAAAAAGCATCGAAATACATCTCACGCGAAGTGTAGGCGATGAGAAGTGCGTTGTAAGAGAAGGCATTTCTAACGGTAATTTCGTCGAACACATGGAGGGCTTGACGGAAGCTGTTCTGCCTGGTGTAAAAATTGATGAGCTTGGAAGCGAGGAAGTTGTCGGCTTTGACGGAGAAGACAACAATGCGCGCGTGAAGCTGAAGCGCGTGGAGAGGAAGTCGGTGACGGGTGAATTGCTGGATGAGGTGACCGTACGCGCCTCCGTCGACCGCCGCCGTGTTGAGCAATCGGTGAATTTCGAATCCCACCTTCATTCATATCTAACCGAAAGCTAAACCGGAGAAAATAAACAATATGGATAAATTGAGGCAAGTTAATGGGCCTGTTATTGGGCCTGATATCGCTTTTTAAGTATTTATACAGAGCGAGGGGAGTATTGAAACCGATGGACTTTTTAGTTTCATGTCTTGTCTGAGAAATTATTATTGTCGAGCTTTCAGTTACATTCAATCTCGATCTAGCTACAGTCGATCACTGAATCGTGATATAACTAAAGAGGCAACTGAAGTTGAGAGACGAGCTCGTGCTCTGAGAGTTTTAGACATCATATCTTCGAAATCTGGTGGTGGAGCTTCGAATCGACAGAATCATCTTGGTTTCGTTCAGGACTTTTTGCAAACAGATTCGAGGCGATTCAGAGGTCAAGCAGTTTCCGAGGATTTTGATCTTTCAAGAACCAAAAATGGAATTTCAAGTGTCCTGGAAGAAGTTATGTTGGAGGATTCTTCAAGCTCTATCAATGGCGGTATGCAGCAGCGAGATGGGTGGAGTTTCGATGCTTATGGTTTGTCGTCCGCCTTGAGTTCTTGTGGGACGAATCGAGACTGTAGAACCGGTTCTGGGTTTCATTGTTTGGCGTTGAAAGGTGGGTTTATCTCAGATGTCTACGTAGGAAGTTCTCTGGTAGTCTTGTACCGAGATTCCGGTGATTTGGAGAATGCACGTAAAGTGTTTGAAGAAATGCCTGAGAAGAATGTGGTTTCGTGGACGGCTATGATTTCTGGGTTTGCGCAGGAATGGCGAGTTGATATCTGCTTTAAGCTTTATTCAAAGATGAGAAACTCAACTTCTGATCCGAATGATTACACTTTCACGGCTCTCTTGAGCGCTTGCACGGGAAGCGGGGCTCTAGGGCAAGGAAGGAGCGTTCATTGCCACATACTCCAAATGGGTTTCAAGTCTTATCTTCATATCTCAAACGCTCTCATCTCGATGTACTGCAAATGCGGGGATTTGAAGGATGCTTTCCGTATCTTTGACCAGTTTTCGAACAAGGATGTTGTCTCGTGGAACTCTATGATTGCTGGTTACGCGCAGCACGGCCTTGCAACGCAAGCAATCGAGCTCTTTGAAGCAATGATGCCCAAAAGCGGAACAAAACCCGATGCGATCACATATCTAGGAGTCTTGTCATCGTGCAGACATGCGGGTATGGTAAAAGAAGGAAGAAAGTTCTTCGATTTGATGGAGGAACACGGCCTGAAACCAGAACTCAACCACTACTCTTGTCTAATCGATCTTCTTGGCAGATTTGGTCTGTTGCAAGAAGCTCTGGAGCTGATCGAGAACATGCCAATGAAACCAAACCCGGTCATATGGGGATCTCTGCTTTTCTCTTGCCGTGTCCACGGCGATATCTGGACCGGAATCAGAGCTGCAGAGGAACGGCTGATGCTTGAACCCGAATGTGCAGCCACACATGTCCAGCTAGCGAATCTTTACGCCAGTGTCCGGTACTGGAAAGAAGCGGCGACAGTGAGGAAGCTGATGAAAGATAAAGGATTGAGGACGAATCCAGGTTGCAGTTGGATCGAAATCAATAACGATGTTTTCATGTTTAAAGCTGAAGATGGTAGCAACTGTAGAATGCCAGAGATTGTTCATCTTCTTCATTGTCTCGTAGATCACATGGAATACCTCTAATACGACGCCGTATTCACTCTTATGTGCATCAACAATACCTCTATAACTAATGAAAGGTCTTTAATTTATAGTTGAGTGATGATAACAGATTAATTTATTAATCAACTGGTAATCAAAAATGAATATAGCTGTATAATGCGGTAAAATGCACCAAGAGTTCTCCATCTAAAACCCTCTCAACTCTTTGACTTTGTTGTATATGACGTCTTTTTCTCGATTTTGAAATAATATAATAATTTTGTGAAGAAATTTGTAATTTAACTTTTAAGGTACGAGTTTGCACGATTGGTATAATAAACCTGTGGTAACTAATACTGAAAATTCGAATTATTTTGTAATGCGAAAAAACAAAATTAATTAAGGAAATCGAATCTTAAAAGAAATCGCAAGCATCAACTGGAGAAAGTGTCTACTGTTTTTAACTTGTTCCCTCTTTTATACCATTTCTCCACCACTACCGCACTACAAAGACGACGACAAAAGAAAAAAAAGTAGAGAGCGAGAGAGAGAGAGAGAGAGATGGATCTTGATTGGGAAGTTTTTCTCAAGGATTACGAATGGCTGATCGTGTATCTGAAAGGCATGGTGAAGCCTGCGGCGGCGCTCGCGGTGGTGCTTTTGGCGGTGGCTCTCTCTTACTCTCAGAAACTCTCTTTGGAAGGAGAAATGATATACTCTGTTTTCCGATCGTTTCTTCAGCTCTCCGTTATCGGATTTGTTCTTCAATTCATCTTCAATCAGGAAAACTCCGGCTGGATCATACTCGCTTATCTCTTCATGGTTCACTTCCAATGACTTTCTCTTTTTGCGTTTCCGATATTTAAATGAGAGGCGAGATCGGGGGATCTGCTCTGTTTTTTATGTAATCAAATAATTTGACGATGGACAGGTCTCTGTCGCCGGTTACACCGCCGCACAACGTGCGAAGCACGTGCCTCGTGGGAAGTACGTGGCCGGAGTATCCATCCTCGCCGGAACCTCAATCACAATGTTCCTGCTCGTCGTCCTCAACGTTTTTCCTTTCACTCCGAGGTATATAATCCCGGTGGCCGGAATGATGGTCGGAAATGCCATGACGGTCACCGGAGTTACCATGAAACAGCTACGAGATGACATCAAGATGCAACTAAACCTGGTAACTAAATCATCTTACCCAATCTTAACCGAACCAAATTTCCCGGTTTAATTATTTTCACGGTTCGATTGATTTGTCGAAAACCGTAGGTGGAGACGGCATTGGCACTAGGAGCGACGCCAAGACAAGCGACGTTGCAACAGGTGAAGAGAGCATTAGTGATCTCTCTATCTCCGGTTTTAGATAGCTGTAAAACCGTTGGATTGATCTCACTGCCAGGCGCGATGACCGGTATGATAATGGGCGGTGCGTCGCCTCTAGAGGCTATCCAACTTCAGATCGTTGTTATGAACATGATGGTTGGAGCAGCCACGGTTAGTAGTATCATGTGTACGTATCTTTGTTGGCCATCTTTCTTCACTAAAGCTTACCAGTTACAAACTCATGTCTTTTCCTCAAATTGAAATTTCTTATGTATCAATACTTTCAACAACCTTTGAAAACTTGTCTAAATTGAAAAGCCAACCATTATGTCTTAAATAGCATTGTTTAACCATCTCATTGGGAAAAAGAAAAAAAACTCTTTGACAACATGAACTTAAAAGGGTCTAAAGCAAACTCACAAACGGGAAAGGAAATATCTGGCAGTCGATCAAATAGTGCACATGCTACAACGCCCACAAGCTGAGGCCATGAGCCATCGAGCTAAGGGGACTCGCTTCCTCTAGGGGAAGCGCGGTTAGGCTCGTAATCATCATCAACGGGGCTGCGGTCCTCTCTCGGGCTGTCACCACCAGGTCCCACAACGGGGCTGTCAACAGAGTTTATGCCATTTCCATTGTCTTGGGGGCTACCGCCATCATGGTCTGATCCGTCTTCCTTTTGAAGCTTTGGAGATGGTAGCGGGCTCCCGTCTATGATCCTTGGGCTGCCTTCATCATCAAGAATCGGACTACGGTCTCTGCCTCGTGGGGAGAGAGAGTCCTCCATTCGCTTTGGACTGCGTGACCTCTCCTCCACACTTCTCTCTCTTCTTTTCACTGGGGACCTTGATCGGCTGACCATAAAGAATACAAGAAGTCAACCGGACTGCTAAATCAGACACAAAGCTAGAGAAAGCAGTTACCTGGATTCATGCTCTTAGGTTCTTACCAAAAACCTAATGCATGTAAACATCTAAACACAAACCATGAAACCAAGAAGTTTACAAGCATTTACGAGGGAAAAAACTAACCTGTAGCTTCGGCTTCGGCTAAGACTCCGGCTACGGCTTGGACTTCTTCTACGACGAGGAGAACGGGATCTTACAGGTGACCTGGAGTAGCTTCCACTCCGTCTGCCATACAATCCAGAAAGGGTAATAAGAAACTAGAAGGATCTATTCAAAACAAAGATTTCACTCCTTTTAAGATATAATACCTAAGCTTCTTGGGACTGTTTTTGCAGTTTCTCTCAATGTGTCCTCGTTCTCCACAACGGTAACACTTGTTCTTCCAGTCCCCGGCTGTGCAGTCTCGAGCCCAATGACCGTCAACACCGCAGTTAAAACAGCGTCCAGATCCAGGAGGTGGGCCTCGACTATCATAATCCCGAGAACCACGAGGTGCCTATCATACAAACACAGGATATCCGTGACTTTGGCAAAACATTCATCCATACATATAACAATCGCTAGAGCCTGAAAATAGAGAATCAAACAACTCACCCCTCTTGAAAACTCTACCGTGATGCGACTTCCATCGAAGTCTCGTCCATCCAAGTAATGTCTCGCATCATCAGCATCACGGGGATCACTAAATTCCTGTTTTCAAAAACGTGAGGAAAAAAGCTACATGCATAGTGTGTATTTGCCCACATCATACATAGTTCACACAATAAACAACCAACAACATGACTCTTTTTCGCCAATCGAAACTTCAAGGTAAAAGGAGATTTTACTTACAACAAAAGCATAATCTCGCTTCACATCCACATCTCGCACTCTGCGGAAGAAATTGTTGGCAGAAAAGTAAGTCCATCATTACTTTTTAAGGTAGTGCTGAACACCAGTTTTGAGACTGAGTCTCCATTTTCATTAAAACACGTAAAAAAAATTCTACAAACAGAATCGCCAAGGCGCCCTATACACCAGGCGAGAATTTCCACCAAGTCCACCCATTCATCAAACACCTCCAGGTTTAGGCAAAATCCCAGAGACCTTCAACAAGATCATTCAAGTTAAAAACATACACTAAACCTAGATCCAAAGTTTTCCCTCAAGGATAAAAATATCAAAAACACAGTGTATTACTAGCGAGATAAAGATGCAAACATAAAGACGATTTAACTTTCTGCATTTATCCCTCGCACAATAACAAACAAATTCACGAAGATAAGCTTAAAAGAAGCATATTCAGACCCTCATCTATCCCCCAACACATAGAAATCAAAACATTCATTCAGATATAGTGATATAGAAGACTAAAATACCTTCCGTATCTGCTAAAGAGACGTTCAAGGTCTCGGGTACGAGTTCTAGATGATAAGTGTCCAACATAAAGACGATTGTTCCCATAGCGATCATCATAGCGAGGCATTCTCAAACTACAAAAACAAAATAAGACAAAGAAACCACTAATTTTGGGCATAAACTGTTATACAAGAAGAAGAACCACAATAGCCTCGTGCAAAAGTAACACTTCACTAACTCAAGACCTATTGAAAAACAGAGTCTGGGATAATAGTGGCGTCTTTCGAAACACGCCGGAGAAAAAGTAAAATTTCAATCAAACCCACTCAGCTAATATGGTGAGAGTCGAGAGGGTGAATTATTTTTTTGGAGACGATGAAGAAAATTAACTGGGAAAACAGAAACCTAGCAAAACCAACACAGTAGAAGCATAATACCAATATAAAACCTAAATCTGAGCTCGAAAACAATAAATTTCAATCCAGATAATCAAATTCAACAGATTTTTTGATACCTGGGGATAAAAGGAGAGCACTGCGAAACTCGGTAGCCCTAATTTCGAAACGAAAGGGGGAAGAACAGCGTAAGGTAGCAAAAGTCTGGAGTCTGGACCGTAAGAAAGAGTTAATAAAAGGATTTTCAGACAGAACCGACTAAATTCAACGGTAGTGATTTGGTGTGGTCTGGTCTGCTAAACCGACGGTATAAGGTGTTTAACAAAGAGATAAGAATCGATGTTACCGATGTTGCAATGGCGCCACGTTTACATGTACGATTTTACTATCTATTGGGCCTAAAATTTTATTAAGCCCATTAAATTTGGGTATAAAAAATTGAATGGCTTTAATCTTTCAGGACCAGAAAATGAATAGATGTAAACGGTTTTACTGCCTCGATGATTTGTTCTCTTTCTGTTGTTAAAGAAAATGTATTATTTGTTGAGAACTTGAGATCAGCTTAGAATCATAATTGGACTCGAAATTGCATTTGTCTTAATGGGATTCACTTTGCAAAATGAGTTTTTCTCCCTTGGTTAGTTTGTCCTAAAGCATTTTATTATTTAATTAATTAATTAAAGGAGCAATAGAATAAAAAGAAAATAAATCTTTCATTTCGTAAATAATGACTTTATTCTTCTCAAATCTCAAGAGGGGGGAGATTAAATACACCTTTAAATTAATTGATAAATGGAGTAACGAAGAAATACAAATATATAGCTTGGGAAAAGAAAAGAAAAAACACGACAAACCTTTTGTTTTCTTTTTTTGGTTTTCAGAAAATAAGCAAAAAAAAAAAAAAAGACCGTGTCATCACCTCCGTTTGTTCTTACTCCCAATCAAGAGAGTGAAGTAAAACAAAACCCTAAAGAAAAACCCCCAAGCAACAGTGATCCACAAACAATTCCATTTGCTAATATCTGTGATCCCTTGCTGCTTCAGTATATCGATTCCCGTCGTCACGCACGTCTCCGCCGTCACATTGATCCCCAAAACACCGCTCATACTCTTCAACAGACTCAATTTCACGGCGTTCGGGAACTGACCCAGCGGCGAGTTGTCGAATATCTGAATCCCTCTGACGAAACACTTGGTCGGATCTTCGAATTCGTTCTGCAAAACCCCTTCGTAAGGGTATTTCACGAGCGAGAGGTAATGAAACCAGATCCAGTAGAGAGGGATTCGATCTCGAGAGATGAAGAATCCGGAGAAAAGTAGGAAATACGCGAGGATCGCTACGACGACGGTGAATCCGAGCATTACGTTGGATACGACGCCGGATAAGAACGTCACGAAGGAGCTTCCGGCCCAAAACGAGGCTAGGATGGTGAAGAAGTAGAAGAGGAAACCATCGGCGCCGCCGGCGAGACCAACGGACCAGAATGTGGTGGCTGCGAAGCTTGCGGCGAGGAAGATGAGTGAAGGGATGGAGATTATTGATTGGGAGAGGACGTACGATGATCTCCGGTAAGCGTTGTAAGCAGTTTCTCTCATGAATATGTAACGTTCTTGTAGAAAGACTGGGATTGCTTCTGCACATGTGTAGAAAGTTGTGGACATTGCGAATGCGAAGAACCCTAGACGTTCTTGGACTCCTTTTGGGGAACTGTCTAGTTTCGTGAACATTGTGGCTAGGATGATTCCGGTTACCATTACAGCTCCTAGACGCATTCCGAATAGCTCAGGTTGTCTCCTCGAGTTTAGTATTGAACGTTTGCCTATGACGATCATTTCGATCCAGAATGGATTGGCGAAAGTTTGGAATGATGATGTTAAGTTTGACGAGTTGTTTGTTGCTCCGGAGACAAGTTTCCCCCTGGAGATACTCGCGGTTATCGCTTCTTTCAGAGATACATTGGTGTTTCTGCTACCATTGTCGCAGCTTGTTGCCTGCTTTGCTCGCCATTGCTTGTGGAACTCGACGAGTTCCTTGGTTCCTTCTGCCGAATTTTCTAGCTCCCGGATAAGATCGAGTGCAAACTCTGTTTTGTTCTCGTTTTCGGGAATGGGGTGATTGAATTCTTGAAAGAACTGGGGGAGATGTGTTGGTGAGCCGCTGTAAACCGTGTTTCCTCTGGAAAGGAAGATTAACCGATCTAGCAAACCCATGATTCTGTAACTAGGCTGATGGATGGACATGATAACTATGCTGCCACTCTGTGCGATTCTCTGAAGCACTTTGATAACCATGTAGGCGCTTGTAGAGTCAAGCCCCGAGGTTGGCTCGTCTAGAAAGAGGATAATCGGGTCATGGATTATGTCGATTCCAATTGAAACCCGTCTTCTTTCTCCTCCAGACACGCCTCTGTGGCCTTCATCACCAATCACGGTTTTTGCAGCGCTCCTCAGGCCCAACTGGTCAATCAGAGCTTGAACCCTGGCTTTCTTCTTCTTCTTGGAGAGTGAACGAGGTAGCCTGAACTCTGCAGAGAACATTAGAGTTTCCTCCACCGTAAGCATCGGGAAGAGAAGGTCGTCTTGCATAACATAAGCCGATATGACTTTCTGCAGGCTGGATTCAAGAACTTCTCCGTTTAAGGTGATAGAGCCTCTGAGGCTATCTTTGGCGATCCGGTTGGCTAATGCATCGATCAGTGTTGATTTACCAGACCCACTTGCCCCAAGAACTGCCATCATCTCCCCTTCACGGGCTTCACCTGAAACACCATTCAACAGTATCTTAGTGTTCACCGCGGAGGCAGTTGGTGACTTCCCACAGCAAGCGAGGGGCTCAAATTTCTTCCGGATCTTCACGCTATAGGTCAAGTCGTTGAAGGAAAGAACAAACGGGGAAGATGATATAGAAGAAGCAGGAGCCGAGGTCCATGAATTGAAAGAGGATGCAGAAGAAGTGAGAGGTGAGGCCATTTCCAAAGCCCGGCGAGTTGTACTTTGGTCGTTCCTTGCATCCTCCACATTCATAAGAAGCTCGGCAAGCGTGGCAGAGACTCTAGGCGTGCCTCTTGGACATCTCTGAGGCTCCATGGAAGTCTGGTTTACATAAAACAGAGGAAGATCATTGTTGCTGGTTACCCGTTTGGCCGGAGATAATTTTCCGAGCAAGCCAGACATGTTTTTAAAAAAATATTATCAGGTTATTATTGGGTTTAAGCTCATACCCACAAAGAAGATATGAATAGGAATGAGAAGAGACTATATAAGGAGGATTTTTGATAGAAGAAAGAATGAAAGAGATGCGAAATGGTCAATATAGTTGGTAATCTCTAAGTAGCTAACGATGGCTTTTTGGGTTTTGTATGTGTTGATGTAATGTATTAACCTAAAAGTAAATGGGTAGGTGAGAGGAGTTGTGCTAAAAAAACCCTTCTCAATTTGTCTTCCACATTGTGTTTATGTCCATTTCTTGGGGCTTAAGGTACTTTGAAAATTCGCTATTTTTTTAGTGTTTATGTAATAATTTGGGTTTAGTTACACGGGTTTTATGGACTTGAAAAACAAAGAAAAGTAATTGCACATATGGTGTCAATGGCATCTGTTGAGAATATTGTCCTTCGAAAATTACATTTAACTGCTAGTGATTGAGTAGCTGCCCAAATCGTGCTAAACCGGCAAACTCGTACCTATCTTGCGATATTAACGATAGAAAACTATTGTATTGTTTTGTTTCTCTGAATATATCATCACTTTTCGAAAACTATACATATAATTTCGAGTAATGTGGATGGTTGATATTTTTGTTGGGCAACGGTTGATATATTGTATTTAATTTATATAAAAAAAATCTCCTTATTTATTTGTAGGTGAGTTTGTAATAAAGAAACATTTGTATAAATCCTATGTATTACCTTACATGCGTTTGAAATCTGAATCGATAAAAAAAAATGTTCAGAATCTATCACATATATACTTGACTTGGAAAAATATTTTTTTTTTCCTTTAAAATGTTTTTAAAAAACATTATTTTGTATAATTGAGAAAAGAATAGAACCAAACAACAAGATTACAAGTCATTGCTTACTGATTATATATGAGAAGCCCATATACTTTTTTACGTATATCAGTTCGATTTCAATTTAAAACATGCCAATACAATATGAATTATGTATTGGAGAGGCTTCTCAATTCTAAATTATGTTATTGCATAGGTATCTAACCTTGCCTAGCAAAAATCATGTGCAACATGGGCATATAGTGATTAGTAATTGTTTGAGAAGTTTGCAATGACAAAATTAAAGGAGAGTACTGAATTGAAAAAAAAGTCAATTGGAACAAAATGTGGACAAGACTTCAATAGTAAGAGCGGGCTACACGAAAACCCCAAATTCTCATTACAAAATACATATAATTAGCTTAACGTGACGAAGTAGGGATATAATACCAACAAAAAATGCATAATATAAGCCTAACGTGGAGAAGTAGGCATATGAACGTTTGGTGTGGCTGTTATATCTGTTTTTCAGGACTTTATACTATACGCTTCATATATAGACCTAAATGAGCAACTTCCATTTACCTATTCTTACAAGAAATCTCATCACCCACAAAAACAAAAAAAAACTATATATATATATTTTTGTTTTATGACGCCTGTCCCTTTCAAATATTATAGTTAATTATAATAAATGTTGAATAAATTCTTATAAACAAATGGTACAAATGAGAACCAATGAGTTAAGGTAGCTAATTTGGTCGAACAAGAATGTTCTTAATTAGAAAGATTGAGTGCTGTTCTAGTTTGCTAGAGAAGATGATATGAACTTTCGCATATAACCAACGATATATATCCAAAATATCTGTTTTAGATAGGTGTATTGATTATCACTTATTATCGAAATTAGATAAAAGCCATAGTATAATTTTACAGAACTACTTAATGTTTACTCTTTTTAAGGTGAAAAATAATTGGTTAATACTATGTTTATTTTGGTGACCATTTATCAAAATAACTTTGATCAAGCTGCAAGACTAATAATCAATTCAGATTTTTTAAAGTTATCATTGTTATGCTTTCGGATGAAATCGGTGGAACTCTTAAAACGTTAAAAAGAAAGAAAGAAAAAACAAATTGAGACGAATACTTTATTTTGGTCTAGGATTTCACTTGCATTAATTGTGTGAGTACATAGTTACAATTTCTATGATAATTTTTATATAAGTCTAAACACTCGATATTAATAAGAATATGAAATATGAAAATTCTATTTCAATTTATACCGTAACATAAGGGGCGGGGAACCCCCCACATCCATATGCTAGCGAAATAGCCTTCGACCCGTAGCAATCCGCTGCTCACTCTTCAAGTAGGACCTTTTTACCAGTATACATATTGATTTTAAGGGAACAATAACGAAAAAGAAAAATATTTATAAGCTCAGTTTGATAAAAAGATATATGCTCGTTGACAAAATAAAAGATATATGCTCTCTTACGTTCAAACGATCTTGTGGCATATGCACTATAAAGTCATCACAATTGTCTCGTCATGCGAATACTATTATTACCTTTTAAAATCTAAAAACCAATTTGAGCATAGATTGCTAGAATAAGTATGTATAAAAGTCAATGCTCAGAAGTTGAAATCACAATTACCGGAAAAAGCAAAACATGTAGCAAACATTTTATAACTTACTCACATAGAGTGCTTTCAAGATACCATTCTAATCTACGTGTGTTTGTGTGAGTATTAGAAACTGAAGTCCATATCTGCATTTTGACGTAGAAGAGATAGAATAGAAGTAATAATACTCCAAAATTAGGAACATTTTAATTCCGTAGTTGCTATCAATTTTCCCAATATTACTGTTGGTGTTGGATTTTATTCAATAAGATTTACGAACAAGTAGTCTAGGCGTAAGAGTTCGGCCCATTTCTTTTTCTTTATGAATCTCGGTCCAACAAAGTCCCATAAACTATATAGATGGAAAATTTTGGGTAAGATTTTTATAACATGTTTGTTTTAATTTAGAGATTTTGTGAAACTCTTTGTCTAGTGGTTGACCATGGATTTATTAATGCTTCTACAGCAGGAAATTTGGAGTTCGATTTCCAGATAATACGATTTATTAACAATTATGCAGATTAATAGAGGCAAGCTTACATGAAATCTCTGGCGTTGTGCAAGTAGAACCGTTCGTCGTGATTCCACGCATGGAAGGTGAAAGGGGATGAGCATGGAGCAGGTAGTGCCGTCTGTCGTGGATCTATAAAGATCGGATTGAATTGTCCGTGGTATAATCATTTATGTAACAGTTCTCATAATTTGTAAAATTTCATAAATTAAGACGGAAAAAAAAAAAAAAAAAAGAATTACAGACTTTGGGCAAATTTTAGAAGTGTAGTATGATTAAGGCCGACGTAGAGCATACTTTATATATATATATATATATATAAGTCTGCTATGACTACGAGAAACTTACTTGAATCTTCTTTGATTTAGGTCGACTTTACGTAAATGTGCTATGATTACGACATACTTAAAAAGCTATGACTACGACTAACTAAAATCAAACTATGAACTAGTTGTTGTGAATAAAAAGGATTGAGAGAGAATTGTGTGTCTTATTCCATGAATAACAAAGAGTATATATATAGGGATACAATAGCTTGGAGAACAAGTAGAACTTGGGGAACAAGTAAGTCTAGAACATGGATTTAAGATGTACCTATAATGGGCATCCATCTAATGGGTTCATAACAGCCTCATTAAAAACCTTACTAGGAAAACCCAATTGGGACAAAACCATGGTTAAGGGGAAAAGAGTGCAACGCGCTTTTACTCCCCCTGATGAGTGCATAACTTGAGATTGTTGTGACGACGCGAACTGTTTCTTGAAAGTAGCAGTTGAAAGTGTCTTGAAAAATAAGTCCTCCAATGTTTCGCTTGAGCGATCTGTAGAACGTGTACATCGTCATTCTTCTGCAACTCATGAGTATTTCAGATGATCCATCTTGATCATTCTCTTTGTTATACTCGATATCATTAATGTATGACATTCATTTGAGAGATTGATATACTTTCATATATCATTGTAATGATAAGGTTCTTCATTAAGTGTCTATCATATGTGTGTTCTTTGATGTCTCGTTAAAAACTTTGTCATAGAAAAATCCTATGGGATAAAAACTATGATAAGGGAAAAAGAGTACATCCACGCACATCATTATATTTTTCCCCCTCGGAAATATCTTCTTCAGGAGATGAATTCTGATCATATATGATATCTCTTTTGAATTATTATAAGCATAACCTTAATGAACAAACTCATTATCTCAAATCACTGGACTTCTGGTCCATAACATCATTTCCTTCTTACCATACAAATCTCATCTTTCAATCATGAAAAAGATCGTTAAATTGCTTAAACATCAGTTGAACTGTGGTACTTTAGGACCAAGTATATGTGAGCATTCTTATATAAAATCCTTCACAGATCTTTCAATATAATCAATATAACTTTTTTTCGCTAGATGTTCAATTTGAGACATCTTGAGATAATTTTTGTCTTTTCAAAATCTCTTATCTCAAATCATTTCTTCAGATATTCTATAAATCTCTTCAGGAGTCCTAGTGATGTTCAAATCATCATCATCACTGCGATTATAACAAATCCTTTCTCAAATCTCCTTATAAATATGCATAGGCTAATATATCATTCTTATAGCCTTCTCTTAGCAAATACTCACTGAGAAAATTCCTGCAGTTAAAATCCTTTTGGGACTATTTAAATATCATTATACAGTGGTCTTTATCTTATGTCATTATACCACTTATGATAACTCTGCCGGAGTTTCAATGATATTCAAATCAAGAATCCCTTTGATCAATATCTTTTGATAAATCTACATGGATACACAATTATATGATTATACTCCATGTTACATATTTTCTTTTCATTCGATCGAGTAGAGTTTCCGGGAACATAATTCTTATATCATTAATCCTTCAAGGATTACATCCTTCTGGGATTGTATATCATTATCCAGTGTTCCATCTGTTATTGCCAGACTTATAAGATATAGTCGTATCCACCACAAGAGAATATATGTCTGCATAGTTCATTCAATGTCTTTATGGTAATCTTTGTTCCACTGGCTTTACACTTTAGGTGCATAGACTATTGGTCTAAATATTTCTCTGCAAGAGATTATACTTCTATTTCTTCCTTTTTATTTTTGGCCAATCATTAATTTGTGTACACTTTTAATAGACTCTCCTTATGATCATCTTTCTTATTCATAATATCAACTGCTAATAGCATGCACAAATATTACGACGTCGATTTGCTTTTTGGTTCCATTTTATTCTAGACATGACATAACTAGCTAGATCTGTTCATTGTTAAGTACTTGAATATTTTTTATTTGTCATGTTTATGTCTCTTCTAGAGATCATTCAGTCTCTTCTGGAGATCTTTTAAGAATCTTTCTTTCCTTGATTTGGTCATTCTCTTTTTCTGCTCCTTTTCTATTATGAGGATTCTTATATTTGGAACCAAAAGGTCTATCACGCTCCATGCGATCTTTAGACTTACTAGCAGTTTGATATTGTCCTTGTGGGACATCAATTCTAATTGGAGCATATACAGCTGGTATAAGTGACTTCATCACTCTATTTGGGTCAGCAAAAGCGTCTGGCAATTAATACGCTAAACTCTGCAAATGAATTATCCTTTGGACTTCTATTTCATATTCTTTAGTCCGAGGATCATTGATAATTCATAGATACTTATCTCTTTTCTCCAGCTGTTTATTTTCTCCTCCTAATATTGGAAAAAACTGACTCATTAAAATGGCAGTCTGCAAATCAAGCCTTAAATAAATCCTTCTGGGATGGCTCTAGATACTTAGTTATCATTCATCTCTAACATATATTATTATCCTCATTTGAGGTCTCATCTTAGAGCGCTGTGGTGGAGCACTTAACACATTCAAAGATTTTTCAGATGAGAAGTATTTGGTTTCTGACCCTAAACCAATAATGAAGAGGAGAGCTATTAGTTATTTATTGGCTTGATGCGAATCAATGGTATTAAACCATTTTTGTGTATGAACATGAGTTTCAGGATGTTCAACACTTATCCCAATGGATATGCAGTAATCATACTTCAAACATAAATTTACCAGCATTATCAAATTGACTTGTCTTTAAATAAAATTTGTAGTACTCTCGTACTTTAGTCAATTAATCAACTAACCTCGCAAACTCCAGATTGCCGGTTGATAACAAGGATAAACGTGAATATCTAGTCGATGTGTCCATCGAGTCAATGCATCCATTGAATCGATGCATCTATTATAACCATAGGTTATCTAAACTTTCACATAGTGGGTGATCAACCCATAACCATCTTCTTGTATATATTTTAGAAAATTGGCAGAGTCCAAATTATTTAGACTGGTGAGAGCCATATTATCATATTGCTTTCTGAGCAAGCAACCTATGATAAATCATTAGAAAGAATCTTTTGGTTCTTCACTAAATGTCCACATAATTTCTCGCATCATCATTAAACCAGGATGATCAATCCGGTTAAACCAAACATTTAAATTCTTAGTAAAATTCTAGTTTACTTCTCATTACTAATCACTTACTCCTTTCAGGGATATCATAATCAAAAAAAAATTATTTAGTCCATGATAATTAAGCATGGATTTTGATAATGAAGTATGTGTCAATAAAAGCAATAAAACGGGATAATAATAGAAATTTTATAATCTAGTATAGAAAATATGAAAGATTAATTTGACTATAAATGTATAGGCATGGTACGAAATCAAAAGCTTATAAATAAAGGGTACCTGGAAAAACCAAAGCTAATGGTGGGAGTTGTCGGAGAACAGAGACCGAGACAATCACTTTAATACCCACTTTCTTAGTGAATTTTATTTATCTGGTCCTTTTCTTTTATGTGTCAGATATCATATTCACTTCCAGGAATAAACCAAAAACTAGCCAGACATTAGTCATGGTAAATCTTTTCCTTTTTCAGCCTTTCGGAGACCCGACATAGAAATTCAGAACACTTCTTAATTTTTTTGTTCATGACCTTGTGTCAACATGACAACATTACTTGCGTGACAGTTTAAATATGAATGTTTTACCATTTCTACATTAGAGAGATTCTCTCAACATAACTGAGTTATATTCACTTACAGACTTCAAGTCTTGTTGTCTTAAATATAACCAATCATAACTAGTTTTCAGTAATCTCACATTCTAGTGATCATACTTTTCCTTTAAGATTATTCCAAAGAACTTGTGGATCTTTTACGATCAGGCAGTAAACATAATCTTCTGGATATGTCATTTATTGTTTACATGAGATTCTTTAATTATTCCCCTCGAGATGGTTTCACTTCAAGTTTATCTATCTCGAATTGAATTTCATTCTAAAATCAACAATATATACCCGACTTGGATCATATACAATATCTTCTATCTTTTAACTTTTGAGACTTGGGAGAATATAACGCCTCAATGATTAAAATTACGTTCCCATAAGCAATAATATATTTGCTCTTCTGGAACTTTCAATAAACTTTATACTAGAAGATATTGTACTCACACTAGACTATTTCATAGTCAGACAAAAGAAATATCTCTTATTTCTTACCATCTCCTTTCTCACTTCAGGTGAGAATACAAATCCTTAAAAAAAAACCATTGATCTCAGCTTTGATTATATTTGTCACATCCACATTCATGATCACTTCTATGGTTAGTGTGATCTTTTTCTTTTCTATATAAGATGTCACATTCACTTCAGAAAATGGATCAAAACCACTTAGATGTGATTCATGACTTTCATCAATAGCTCATTATTTTGTTCAAAGAGAAAATATATGCGTTCATAATACTTTTAAATCCCTTTTCACATTTCAATGTCGTCAGGATAATATTAAAAACCTGTTTTGCTTTATAAAACCAATTCTAAAGCATCTTATGAACTTAGAGATCCAACAAACAATAGACAATAACTTAGAAGAATCTTATGAACTAGAATTTAAGGATTTCGATAAATTCAGTTTTGAATGTGCAAATTGACTTTCTCAAAACAAGATTGCTTTTAGTTACAAATACATATACAATAACACATGAGTCTGGAAACATGAGGTTCTTATAACCATTCTCATGACCAGATGTGGAGATTAATAATCTTGTTATTCAAGATGATTTATACCAAACTAACAAATTATACAAAATCATAAAATCATAGCAACATGTGATAAAGTATGAGTATTAATGATCAAAGAGATCAAACCAATCATATAAAACGTGGATCTCGATAATAAAGTATGAATGTAAATTCAATCTATTATACAAGCACAAGCATACGTATGTTAATACGAGATCGACTTAACTATACTTGTTTCTCATCAATTATAAAGCACTAAAATATTAAATAATATATAAAGTTAATTGGTTATCGAGATGGAAGCTATTATGTACGAACTATTCATGTCAAGTTAAAAATAGAACATACTGCGATAAGTATAAAACATGAATACTTAGCTCGATGGAAAAACACATCGGAGAGAAAGACGTTGTTCGAAAACGGAGACGGCATCGGTTAGTGATTTCGGCATAGATATCGTTTTGTTCAGGTGGCTAAGATTTTGTGTGTTCGGGCAGCTAGAATTTTGTGCTCAGTCGGCTAGGGCTTCGTGCTCGGACGGTTAGGGTTTCGTGCTGATAACATGTTGCGAATAAAAGGTATTGAGAGAGAATTGTGTGTCTTATTCCATGAATAACAAATAATATATATAGGGATACAATAGTTTGGAAAATAAGTAGAACTTGGGAAACAAGTAAGTCTAAAAAATTCTAGAACATGGATTTAAGATGAACCTATAATGAACCAAATTATATTTAGGAAAACAAATAATAGTAAAATTAATTTTTTGTCACAAATGTAAGAATTGATCGGAGATAACTATAAAGTTCTAATTTTGTTATAACTAGATAAAGGACCCGCATATATGCGGGTTTGTAATCTAATATTTTATAACATGTAAAAAAAGTTAATCAATTAAAAGTAGAAATTAAAATTAAATCACCCGTAAAAATAAATAAAATAAAATTGAGAATGCGGATGCAAAATCACTAATTTAGAAGTCTAACTTTAATTTATTTACTTTGATTATTTTATTATTTGATTTTCAATCAAATTTTATCACATACTTTCAAATGATTATTTTTTCTATTCTATTTGAATTAATATTACTTTTTAATCCATTTGTAAAATCTTGATGAATTTATTCTCATATTTTAGTTGAATTATTTTGACTCCTTTAATATTTTATAAACCGCACAAAAATGAGAAACAAAATCATATGATCCGTAAAAATAAATAAAGTAAGATTGAAAACGTCGATGTGAAATCACTCAAAGAAAAGCCTACAAATTATTTATTGATTTTGATTCTCATAAATTTTTTTTATATTAACTGAATTTTCGATTGATTTTTTTCACATATTTCTAAATTATTAGTTTTTTTGTATTCCTATTTAAATTATGTTTACTTTTTATTATGTAACTACTCTTTTTTTTTTAACTCTTGACAAATCAATTTACGTATTTTTATTTGAATTAGACTTACTCACATTTTTTAATCATATTTGAATTTTTCTTTTTTACTTATGAATCAAGTATTATCTTTCTTCCAATGAAAAATGAATTATATGTGTTTCATCACTTGATTTCTTATTTTTAATAATTTTCACAACATGAGAAACTTTCAAAATAATTTTCTTCTCGTACATCAATTTTAAGTGGTAAGTCTTAAAAAAAAACCACAATACAATGTACATTTTTAGTCTGATATCAAAATATAATGATAATACTTGTAGATTTTATTTTGACATGTGGTTAAAGCTAATTGGAAACAAAAATTTTAGAAGAGGTTATTGAAATTTTAAATTGTTTGGTGGGAAGATCGAGAGAGTACAAAATTGTTTAAATAAATGTGAAATATTATAATTCTTAAAGATTTGGGTATGTAAACCTAATTCTATTCAAAAGATTTTTACATGTGTATTTAATTTCTAATGAGAAAATATGTTTGATTTTTTTTGTCATATCTATTTTTATTTAAAATCAAAGTATATATAAGCGTGTATATATGTAGCTTATTTACATTTTTTTTTTAATGAATTACTAAAATAAGCTAATTGGATTATGTTGAGATATGTTGTTTTTATCGAATAAGAGAGTAATCGATGATTTTTTATAATAAAAAATCTGAAATAAAATTTGTGGAAGAGATTATTGAAGTTTGAATTTTTTTTGGTGAGAAGATTAAGAGAGCACAAAAGTTTGTTATATAAAGGTAAAATATTATAATCTTTGAAGATTTGGGTATGTAAACCTAAGTCTATTTGAACTCAAAATTTTTTTATACGTGTATTAATTAATATTCTAATGAGAAAATTTTGAAACTTAATTCATCTTAATAAACGTAAAGGAAAAGAGAAAAAAAAAAGAATGGTTGTACGAAAAAAACAAAACCGAGACATATAATAAAGTCAATATTTAAAGGAATAGCCATGCTTATCAACTAATTATTTTAATGAATTATTTATTAGAAACTATTTTTTTTTTATATATGATTTTTATAATCTACTTGATAAATACAAATATATAAGTTTAAAAAGAAATAAGATTTGTATGACACATGTCAAAATCTAATTGGAAAAAAAATTACATGTGTCAAAATCCGATCGACCGGCTGACACGTGTCACAATCGTGTTAATTACGAAGTTTGACGCATCAAGCTTTATATAATAAGATGGATTTTATATTAAAAACTAAAGGTGGGTCATCTTCGTCTTAGCTAGTTTTTTTAAAAAAAATTGGATTATTTAAGGTGATTTTCTCTATTTTATTTTTAAAAATGATATTTGAAAGAAGAACAAAAATCTGTTTTGGTACTTTTGAAAACAGTATATCTGTTGACAAAAAAAAAAACAGTATAACCAAAAAAGACATTTCATAACAAATTAAAAAAAAAAAATTCTATTTTTAAGAAGGGAAAATTGGTGTAACAAAGGCAAAATAACAGAACATATCATAAATTTAGAGAAATAACTAATTGGATTTTGAATAATGAGTAATAATTAGTCGAAATCGAATATGTACTTTAAAATAAAATAAAATAAATACCGTCACCCGGGAAATTGCTGCGTCTGACTTGTTCTCCTCTCTCTCTCTCTCTACGATCTTATTTTTCTCCAACCAGTAGTATTCATAGAAACCACAAAGAGACGCTCAATGTTTTTTTAGAAAATTCGAAAAAATATCAAAATCGAGTTTGTGATTTCGGAGGAGGAGAGGAGAGAAAACGCACAACGAAGAATCGGTGATGTCGTGGTTGAGATCGGCGGTGCACAAAGCAGTAGAAGTCGGCGGGAAGAACAATCTCACCCGCACCGTTCGCAATTACGCGGACTCCGTCGTACTTACCGCCGGAAATGCCGTTTCCGAAGGAGCGAAACTGATCCAAGATCGCATCGTAATCCCTTAAATTTCCCCTCTCGAAAATCGTTTCCGAATTTTCTGTCAATTGTTCCGTCGATATCCAAATCGGTGATGATGTCTTTGATGTAGGGATCGAGGAATGTGAAAAGCTTTAGTCTCGCGGTGAAGAGGTTAGAAGAGGTTTCGGTTTCTTCCAGGGGCGACGAGAGAGTGCAGTTGCTGAGAAGATGGCTTGTCGCTCTTAGAGAGATCGAGAGAATGTCTGATTCGTGTTCGGAGAATGTCGAGCGCAACAATCACAAAACCGATTATCAGAATCAAACTAACTCCGAGGAATCCAAGGATTCTCCCAAAACATTCAGCACCGTGAGTAATCCAATCCACATTGTCTTTGTTCATGTCTTTAATGTTGGGGCTAATCGTTTTGTGAAACTGGACAGGTTTATTACATTGATCCTGGTCATCCCGGTGAGCCAATGACTTTCCGCGATGTATTTCTTCACAGCGAGGCGCTTGAAGGGATGGTATTATCAATGGTAAGACAGATTCATTGTACATTGCTTCTGCTGTTGTGTTAGCATTTGACTCTTTGATTCTGAAGCATTGCCATAGCGATTCAGGCTGACATGTTATTGCTGATACACTATGATTTTAACCGCAGGTTAACTCTTTTCTGTGAATCAGATTCTGGAAGCACCAAATGACGAAGAAGTCCAGCTGCTTCTGGAACTGTTTGGGTGATGCTGATTTCCCTTCCGTTGAAAATTGTGTTTCAGTTGTTTTACGAGAATGCGAAACCTTGCAATTCAACTCAAATGGTCATGGTTTGATACATATACAGGCTCTGTTTGTCAGGAGAGAAGGAAGTTCACGAAGCGGTGATTCAAAATGTGCAGGACTTAGCATTGGTGTTTTCGAAATACAAGGATGAAGTTTTGGTAAGGATATGCTGGATTTTGCAAAACAGGTGTTTTGTCTCCTAGACTGGCTTTGCAAGATGAACAAGCTCACTGGATTTAAATATTCTTGAACAGCTGAGGTCTTGCACCCTGTAATGCCTCTTTCTGTCTTTTTCTAGGCAAAGCGCGAGGAACTGCTTCAATATGTCCAAGGTGCAATTGCTGGGATAAAAATCAGTGCTGATCTTGCAAGGTATTCTTGGATCAGAACCCTTTTACAAGCTCTCTAAATTTTCCTGTGCTGAAGCTTCGTGTGGCGTATTAAGAATGTCCAGGTCTTTAAAATTCACTTCTTTTGTTTCAACTCTCGTTTGTGACTGGCTCAGAATAGATACTGAATCCCATACTCTGATGGAGAAACTTGATAAGACGAAGGTCAAGGTTCTCGAGCAAGCTTCAAATGAAGATGGCTCAAAAACGTCTGGAACCACTGCTGCATCAACAGAGGTGAGATTGACTCTCCTAAATTCCACTGCCACATTGTTCATTCTAAGCCTTGGCCACATTAGATTTGATCTCAAATTTCCAACTATTGTTTCTTTACTCATCTTGTATAGAAGAGTGCTTATATCTTAAAATTAGATTATATTTTGACATATAAACCAAGTGAAATGAAGTACCATAAGGCCTCTAGAAGATCTTTATTGCATTGTTTTATTCCGCAAGTATTTTCTTGATTTGTCGATACATCCCTGGGAGATGTACTGAAAGGCTTGGGTCGCTGCAGGCTCTCCGGGAAATTCTTGAGCAAGTTCGAACTTTTTCGAAGCTAGAAGCACTCTTGCTCAGGAAAAAATCATTAGGCAATGGTGATTCCCTTCAACGCCATAGTGAGAAGGTGAGAAACTGCAGAAAACTCAAAACATTCACCGCTTTTATTAGATGTCCTTAATTGTCTCAGACATATTCTGTCTTGTTATAGATGATTATTTGCTTGTTTTTTCCAAAATCTTGGAAATACGGAAATCCATTTCGCAAAACTAACTCTGTTATTTGATTCTTGCCTTGACGTCACTAGTGTACGACCTTATATACCTAATTTATCATTTAACTGTTGGTTTTGAGGTTAAAAGGCGATCATAATTTAACTAGATTCACTCTGTATCTTGTAGGTCGATAAACTGAAAGTTCTGTCGGAATCTTTACTCAATTCTACCTCCAAAGCCGAAAAGCGAATCGTGGATCATAGGTGAGCAAATGTAACATGGTAATTTCAAATTTTATCTACTTTCATTACTACCATAGTTCACACCTTATCTTTTTACCATATGAAAAAGCAGAAGCCAGAAAGAAGAAGCTCTTAGCTACCGAGTTTCTAAAACAAATGAAGTTGGCCAGCTGGAGAAGGTTTGCAGCCCTTACTCTCTTGTATCTTGTTTATAAGATATTGACTCAGTGCGTTGGACCTCTCTTTTCATGTTTCTGGTGCATATTATTATGGGCTGAGTACAAATGTGATTTCCAGGATGTAGAGGCAGAATTAAAAAAACTTGAGAATTTGAAGGATGATCTTGAAGCTGAGCTGAAAAGGGTAACTCTCACAAGAACTTTATTTCAAAGCAGCTTATTGAACTGGTATAAATTTAGATTTGTAGGTCATATTACAGAGTTCTCATGTTTTTTGAAGGTAAACACCTCAATAACGTCTGCCCGGGCTCGCCTTCGCAATGCCAGAGAAGAAAGAGAGCAGTTCGATAATGCAAGTAATGAAATTCTTATGCACCTGAAGTCAAAGGTACCTAACTACTTGTTCTTTCCCCCTGGTATTAGCTAGATGGAATGTAAGCAGGGTCAGAGCAATATAAAATTAGCCCATAAGAATAGTTTTTGATGTTTGGCTGGCTACATTGTAGGAAGAGGAGCTGACTCGTTCGATATGTTCGTGCCGAGTAGAGGCAGATGTTGTTAATAAGTGGATCAAATTCTTGGAAGATACCTGGACTCTCCAGTCTAAATTTGCTCAACAAAAGGAAAGACAAGTGAGGTATGTCTTATCCTCGCTATGCAAATAACTCAGCAATTATCTTGCTTACCTAATTATTTTCCATTTGATCCGTCTTTTGCCGTTTATTCCACCATGGATCAATACTCAAGTGGTGAGATGGAGAGATATAGTGACCATTTCATCGACTTGATTGTTCAACTCCTCTCTTCCTACAAGGTAATTCAATTACCCCAAAATTAGTGCCAATTTTATCATTATAAAGTAGATAATTGTATACATTATTCTGAAAACATAAACTGATTCTAATTACTATCATGTCACACCTTAGGCCGAATGAATTCCACTTGGTTACACACTGTAAACCAAAGATGAAAAATATCTCACATTCATATTTTTAATATCAACTCAGGAACAGTTGGATCCTACTATACCTAAGATCCGAAGAGTCGTGGAAATTTTGGAACCAAGCAAAAGGTAATACATATATGCTGACTTCTCTGTTCTTGTAAATTTTATTTGACCAAAGTTAGGCTGATAGCTCTAGTTGATCTGTTTACGAGGAAATATCAGGTTAGATGCAGAGAAAAGCACAGACGATAAGGATACAAAGCCAATAGACTCTAGAAAACAGCTTGAGAAGGAGTATCTGGACCTCGAAGCTAAGGTAACTGGCTTTTTGAAATAGACATCTAGACCACTTCTCTTAATGTACATAATAAAACAGAACATTTGCTAAGCTTGCTTCCAACTGCAAAGACCAGAAAGTGCGGTTACAAGTTTCTAACTCTGCCAGTCCTTTTTCGTAACCTATCTTCTGATTCTTCTTGATTAATTTTCCAGTTTGTAACAATATTAAGTGTGGTGGATGCGATGAAAAAGCCATTTTATTCACAGACGGAAGGTATCTCCAGGTAAAGTTACAAAAACACATGCCCCTAACGTTATAATTGCAACTTTGTTTCTGTACATTGTCGTTGGAGAATAGAAAAATACGAGTAGAAAAACATTACTCTCTCGTGGTTTGGTGTTCTTTGATTCAGGAAAGACGATAAAAGAGTGAAAGAACTATTTGAGGCATTGGACAAAACAAGAGAAGAGTTTGAGTCTATCGAACGCCCGCTTCTGGATATCGAGTCTCCTTCTAGAACCTCTTCTTCTTCACGCTCACCGTCCCTGAAAATGACGCAGGAGACTCTACTTTCCGATATACTCCTGAAACAATCCGGTGATGATGATACCCCAGGCAGTAAAAAAGCGTCTTCAGAGAAGGAAGACCCGGCGAAGAAACAGCTCGAGTTGGAACTAGACGACGGAGAAGATTTCTTGGCAGATGAAATCAATGACTGGGAATTCGACGCTCTTGATGACACACTGACCTCAAAAAACCAATAGCTGACTCCAAATTTTGCAAAGGTAAGCAACATGAGCTCATACTTATATATAGCGACAAGAAGCTCTTAAAGTAAAAGCTCTTGAAAATTCACATGATTTTAGGCAATAGAGAACTACAAAAACAATCAAAGTGTAGGCATTGTGGATTAACAGTTGATCTCGGGTCAAATAGCTTGGGCCACAAGTCTAAAACGTTTTGGATAACAAATCAAATGGTATTATAGTGTTAGTAGTGAGTTATTTGATGTAAATTTTGTTATTGTTATTGTTGTTGTTGTAGAGATGATGGACAGGAAGAGTGGAGTAAATCTATACTATATAACTAACTGGTTGCGACTTTCCAGAGTATAAAAACATAAAAGGAAATTGTAAGTTTCTTTCTTCTTTTTGAAATTTCTAATCTGATATATGATCAAATGTAGATAAGCATTATATATTTATATTTATACCCTAAGTTTAAAGTGAACCCCTTGTGCTATATACTCTTATTACTTCTCCCGGCATCTTTTTTGGCTTTCCTTCGCCGGAGATAAAGAATTATATATATTATATGTTTTTTTTGTCTTTTTCATTTTGGTTCCTTTTTTATATATTGTTTTTTAAGTAGAGATATAATTACGGTGATTTATCGTAATGCATTTGAATGGGAAATGCATTCAGTGTGTTCAGTAATCAGTACGTTCTAACGATATAAATGCATTTGCAAAAAAGAAACAATCAAACCATTATTCTCTATTTTAATTTATCATTCAATATTATAATAACTATATGCACTGACACAGAGCCTGTTTGCTTCGACTGGATCACAAAAACAAAGCTTAAAAAAAGAGTCAGACAACTCATGAGATCTGACTTGAGTTGATTGACATTTTTTTGGTAGAAACTGCAAAAGCGGTCGAATGGTTTTTCTTGTTATCATTTGGTGTCTTGGCTTAGTCCTACCTGAACAGTTCGATTTCCTTTTATTTTAACAATATTTCAAGAGGTTCAAATTCGAATTACGTGGTAGCTATGAGGATATGATGAATGCACATTACAATTTCAAGTCCACTTGTTATAAGGAGAAGTAAATAAAAACTATAAGCAAATAAAAAGATTAGGTAGGTCCACATTTATATGAAGTGTGGTGGTCTTATGCTGTGCATATGTTTTTACTGAAACAGGCTTCCCACTACTCACTCCATTAACTCGTTAGTGGCTTCTTTATCTTAATTAATTAAGCATTTGTTTACAACTTAACTCTGAATCTTATTTCCACTTTGGTTTCATTGTTTTATTTTTTTCAATCCTCTTTTCATTTCTCTACTTTTACTCTGTCATCTTATTCAGATTTGGATATTGAGTTTGTCGCAAATTAACTTGCGTGTCATTGGCATTATCATTTGTTAAATTTATTCACAGTCTGGTATTTTTTTGAAAAAGAAAAAAAACTTGAAAGTATAGTTGTTTTCATCATTCCACATCTTTACCACACTAAGTATCTGTTAGATCTCAGAATGCTAAAACTTCAATTCTTCATGGAAAAAAGAGTTAGAAATTATTTTACAAATTGGAAAAAAAAAGGACATTGAAAGTGGTAAGCATTTACTTTGTGAGGTGTGTCAATGATTGAAACAGAGAAGAAGTCACTCTGCTTTTTTAGGTACTTCGCTGTGTACGACAGAGTTCCCACTCCAATTCTCTTTAATAACAACTAAGACATAATTTGTACGGAATTACCAACTAAATAGTACAAGTAACTAACTAAACCTTCATTTTCTTTTCTTTTTTTCCATCTAGTCATAATATTAAAATCGAGTTAAAATACAAAGGAAAAAAATTACAAACCGACTATCAAAGTAAACAACACCAAAACCAAAGATCCGCAACATGGAAAACAAAACCCAAACGAAAAAATCTTACAACCGAAAGACCAAATTATGTATAGAAAAGCTTGCTATACCGATTCAAAAAATCCAACCAAACCAACTCCAACCCAATTAAACCTTCCTTTTCTATTACGATTGAATTTTGTATATTTGTTACTATAGTAGGTATTTAAAATTATGGTTCCATATTCCAAAAAATATGTAAGATTTAACTACGGATCTTGCAAGTTTTGTAGTCATATTACAAATATTCGTTGGTTAATTAGCTTTAGTTACTATAAAGTTGCAACCGATTTAACTAAAACTCCAAACCTCTAATATTAATAATCTAATATGTATAAATACGAAGTACAAAGTGCATAAATTAATTTGTCTTAGTCCATTGTCTCTTATTTCTATGTTCATTACTCGGCAAATAAGGAAAGTGTAAAATCTTACATGTGATTATTTTATGAATAAAGAAAGTAGAAAGCGAAAAGACTTGGGAAAATTGTATATGAGTGTGGGGGATGAAAGGAGCTAGCCACTTACTCACAACCTTTATTACCCTTTCTAGATGAAAAAAGATAAACTTTTTGATGAATTGTGCATTTATATTGTAACAAAAAAAAGACGGGGAGTTTTATATATATATATATATGTAACAAAAGATTGTGATTTTTGTCACCTATCGTTCGTGCTCTTTTACCATTCACGTGACCGTTGTTATTGTGGCCAATGAGACACGAGGGACTGGATAATGTAAAGATTTTATGTGTTCTAAGCATGGCTATGATTTAAACATTTTTATCATCTAAGCATGGCTATGACCGTTTGTGTTGTGCTGCGGAGTGATGCAGCTGGTCTTATAGCCGTTTTGTATCTCTCTCTCTTTGTTGAGCTAGAGGGAAAATGTTGTTTGCGGGTTAGTGTGGTTGGTTAGTCATATAATTGTAGTCGGTATTACTGCTATTAAACTTTTATGCTACTTATATCAAAAAGTACATGAATATTTTCGGTGTGGAATCGACTCGTGCTAGTAGATTGGTTTTGAGGAGTTTTTTTATTTATCGGACAATCGTCATTTTATTTTTATTTTTTTTGTCAACGAGTCTATTATTAGATTAAATCAATTGAAAACGGTATGGTGATTGCTCCTTCTGGATCTGTCTGACTTACATGGGGAAAAAGATAACCACGTACTTGTACTTCTTTTGCAAGGGTATCGGTATAAACATTTTCGCTACGAGGGATAAACGACAAACTGAAGACTTCGAAAGATCTCTTAAGAAGATAAAAATGATCTAACTCTGAAAGAAAGGTTGGCCAACCGAAAGGATTCTCCGTCATTTGTATCAAGCTTGTACAGTCTATATCTCGAACCTAACCGAAGCGACTCGCCTTTCTCCAAGGCAAGTCATCGCCCAAAGTAGCTCGTCCAGTTCTGCGTGTAGTGTTGATATGCTCATACGACACACTCTCGCTTCTAGTGTGGTATAACCCATGTTGTCCAAAAAAATAGAAAATCGTCATTCACAAAGGTTAGTTTGTTAAAGATTTGTGAATGAAGTTAGTATTCAAATTTGTTTATGATTTGTGGGATTTAGGTTAAGAGCGAAATATTATCGTTTTTTTTGTAATATACTAATTTGGTGTGTTTACAAACATGATTTTGTGTTTAGTGATGTTTCAACGATTCACATAATTTTTAAAGATTTTGTAATAATTTATTTAGATTTGCATCTATGTGTTCTAAAATACGCTAGGCGCTGGTCGGCCAACCACTCTATAGCGCCTAAATGTATACACGGACGTTTATGCGGATATATATGGTGGATATTTGTTTATAAAATATATATATATATATATATATAATTACATTTTTATAGTAAATAGAGACATAATATTTTTCAAATAGATAGTTGAAAAATTATAATTAGAAATTAGCTCAAATAGTGAAATGATATAGTTGATTGTTTTTTCAAGTAAAATAACAAACTATATCAATTATTAAATGGGATTGACAAATATTTACATCTTTTTCTGTGTATAAATTTAACAAATGATGTAGTTTTAATTAGTTTTTACAAAAAACAATCAAACAACATCCTTTTATTTAGGAAACTTAAAAAATTGTATAACATAAGTCGGAATTACATTTTTCTATCATTTAAAAATATGTATAATATAAATACGATATGATAAGTTATCGTATACCGTCTAGATATCGTATACGCGGATATTTAGGCATTTTAGATCATTATATTCATGTATCTTAAATATAGTTGGAATATCTTTGATTTTAGTGAAGTTACAAGCAAAATGTGTATTTATCGAGGAAACGAAATCCAAAAACAGTTAAGGTTGCTAAAGGAAAAAAGTACGAAGAATGGGAACATAATCGATTGAAGAATTCAAAATTGATCCACACCTCATTAGTATATTTAATTATTTATTTCATCATTTTAAATAATAAAAAAATGATTTATATTGAAACTCGACTAACTTTTCGAAAATGAATGTAGCTATTAAATATCTCATTCACCAGATTTTTTACCAACTCAAACATGAGTAAATCATGTTTTTAATTGTAATATTAAATCCAATTTATATAAACCGGAATTTGTACCATATTGTATTAGTGAAAATTGGAGGCTGTAGACAAATCTTTTTGAAAAATAAGAATTACATAGCTTGGATGTATTACATATCTTTTCTTGTCTACACAATCAATGATATAAACATAAATTAATAAAATTCAAATGTTATAAAATTGAAAATGAAAAAGGAATAGTAGCCACCTAGCTATTTAAATTTTAAAATAAATAAAAGGGAAGAGATAACAATAAATTAAGAAATGTCACTTTAAAAGATGCTCTTTCCCTCCCCATGAGCTCTTCTCAGTTCTCACAGTCCCCTTGAAGTAAGTAAACCCACACAAAGAGAGAGAGAGAGAGAGAGAGACATATACATACATAGTACACATGGATTTGCATGAAACAGAATCAAGAACACAACATGTTATGTCCAACGATGGTGATGATGATTACATAGACATGGAGGTCAATCTCTCTTCTTCTTCTTCTCCGTCCTCAAGCTTCATCAGCTTCGCCGTCACCTGTTCGCCGCCGCACAGCCGAGAATTCGAGTTTCAAATGTGCTCCTCCGCCGTAGCTTCCGGCGAATCCACCGCATCTCCGGCCGATGAGCTCTTCTACAAAGGTCAACTCCTCCCTCTCCATCTCCCTCCTCGTCTCAAAATGGTCCAAAAGCTTCTCGCCTCTTCCTCCTCCTCCTCCTCCACCGCCGCAACAAACACTCCGATTTCCCCACGCGCCGCCGTGTCCTCGCCGCGGAGATTCAGTAGCAGCGAGATCGAAGTAAGCTGTCCAGACGAGCAATGCTACATCGAGATTTCAAGTGAGCTCAAAAGATTCATCGAGAATCCAGGAAACAGTTGGAGCAAGAAGATCAAACATTCGTCGATTACTCAGAAACTAAAAGCCTCACGAGCTTACATCAGAGGTCTCTTCACCAAACCAGGATGCTCAGATTCGTCAGAGATCAATCCAAACTTCAAAATTGAAAACATCAAAACCTCAAAACCCTCGAAAATCAAGAACCCTTTTGCGAAAACCGAATCTCCAAGCAACAACAATCCTCAATTGATGATTCACAGGAGATCGTTCTCTGGTGTGATACAGAGGCAACATTCTCCAGCAAAGTGTTCTTCGTCTTCTTCTTCTTCTTCTTCTTCTTCTTCTTCTTCTTCGTCGCTTTCGTCTTCGTTCAGTTTCGGATCCAACGGGTCGTTGGATCTACAGACGCTGATGAGAAGCAGCAACGCGAGCTCGGAGATCGATAACTCCATTGAAGGAGCGATTGAGCATTGTAAGCAATCGTTTACCAATAGGATTAAGAGCAATGTGGGTGAATCTGAGCTCTCTTCTTCAAGAACATCTGTTTCCACTTCCGGTGACCTTGAAGTAGGATGAGATTTTCCAGAATTTCACGAATCTGTGACGCTCTCTCTCTCTCTCATTCTCATTCCCCAAAAAAAAAAGGACACAAAAAGTTCAAAAAAGGGAACTTTTTTTTGTTTTTTATTCTTTTCTTTTTTTTCTTCTTTTTGTATTAGATTCTTTTGTGTGTTTTGTTTTTTTAAACTGAATTTGGGGTTTCTCTCTATGTTAATGCTAAAAAATTACTAATTTCAAGGTTCTTGGGTTTAAACTTGGATTGTATTCATGTCACTAACTTTCTTTTTCTTTTTCCTTTCGAGTCATTAGCTGACTCAGCTCAATTTGAATTTTCATGAATTTGTTTTCGATCCAAAAAATTATGGATCTAATTTTCTTTTTTGTTTGGGATGTTCGTTAGTAAATTTTATTTTCGATTAGTAACAAACTAACAAACAACCTAATAATGACAATATCTCGTTTTTGAAACAGTGATATTTACCAAAACACTAAAAAAAAAACATTCTGTTCAACGAAAACATTTGAAGCTATAATCGTGTTTTGACTTGTAATCGTATGTATACGTTGTTAGCTGTACTGATTGAACCAATTTCAACTCACTGGATTCATTTACAATTATTTCAATTTTTTTGTTTGCAGCTAATTATTTCGTTTTATTATGCATATTCATGACTAGGTTGTTATGCTATGCTATCAACAGTAATTTCGTGTTGTTCTATGGCACTAAACTCTAAGAGCTTATGCATTTATGTAACTCATCAGCTAGAGCCTAGAGATCACATGTCAATACTTTCTCTTTGGCATTTATTATGGTATTATTTTTATTTATTTTTCTAGTTATAACCCGTCAAAGAAAACAATTTATGAATATATCAGCACCGGTCCAAATTTACCTAGTAAAAAACATCCTACAAATGGTCAAATCAATGATAAATTTACATCAAAAGCTGTTAGCCTATTAGAAAATGGTATTAGTAAAGTAAGAGCTACAACTTGGATATATTAAAAAATTTAATCTAAGTGGAATGACTTTGGATTTGAGAAATTGGGTTTTAATATTAAAACCATAATTTTAACTTTAATTCGATCTTTTGGACTTAGTATTAAAACTTAAAATATGGAAAGTGATTTCACTTGGAAACAATAAAACAAATGAACAAATAATATATAGATCAAAATGTCTCCAATAATCGAGTAAAATTGTAGGATATTAGCAAATTCAAACATTTATAGATTTGTGTGACATCGTATAGAATCTGAAATTTAATTTTAGAAGAACAATATTTTTTCTATTTTAAAATATAAAATATTTTAGAGTTTTTGTTTTCTTTTTATAAAATATTTTTAAATTTTTATGTAATTTATAAATTGATTTGATATTTTATAGCCATTATATTATACAATTTCTTTGGTTGATTGAATTGTTTTTAATTGAATATTCATTAATCCACATACTTTTAGCTAAAAAGTAGTTCGCAGCAATTTTTGCAAATTCCCATAACACATTTTTTTGTTCAATAACATTTAGTTTCTTGACTATTTTATTTAAATAAATAAACCTCACAGTGTCAAATTATTGGATGTTTTAGATTTTTGTACATGTATTCAGAAAACTACTTTCAATTTAAATGTATTCAGAAAACTACTTTCAATTATTAAATTTATCCTTGTTTCCATTACCTGTTATGAAAGATTTTTCTTTTACACTAAAAATGGTAAGAGTAAATTAAGAAGTGAAGTAATAATTTTACATTGAAAATAGAAACCATATATATAACTTTGTGAGGAAAAAACTCCAAAACATCTGACAATTTAAAACAAAAGAATACATTTTTGTTGTGAACTCAATGAATTAAACAAAATATAGTGAACTATTCTCACGATACATCACTATGTTAGTTTAAGTTTCAATTATAATTATCAACAGATTTTACTATTTAACAGCATAGAAAGATTTATGTTTTGATAAATTCAAATTTATAATATCCTTTTTAATAATTATAACTCCGCCATATTTACAAATTCCATACAAAAATTTATCCTTTTTCTAAACTGATTAAATTGGAACATTTGCGCTAGATAAGTTTTTTTTTGTTTAAAGCTATAGAAAATGAATTTTGAGTAGACCCAAAAAAAAAAGGAGGATGCAAACTGAATAAAAGTGACTTTACAGCAATAGTTACAGCAATAGTGAGGATTCTCTCTCTATCTCTTTATGTGGTGTGCCTTTTCATGTTTTAAAAACTATAGGTTATATTTTATGTCAAACCTAAAAAAAAATCATATTTTTTCCCAACAAATTTGTAATCAAAGAGATACCATGCAAAATAAATATAGGTCAATACGTTACCATATAATATATTTATTTGATTTAAATTGTCTAGTGAGTACAGATAGAAGAAGAAAAGCGAAAATGGGCCCATTTTTTTTGGGTCCAACTTTACATTCATATAAATCTTAAATGTAACCACACAAACAAAAAAAGGAATAACTCAAAGTGTCTTTTTATTTTGATATTTCGAAAATAAAGATTTCAATGATTGTGAGATTCTTGAAGTTTATCACTACCAGAGATATGGTCCCATTGATGATTTTCAAATTTATTCAAAGCCACACATTAGATAGTGTAAGATTTCGGATGATAAATATAATTGCTTGAGTAGTAAATGAAAATACGTAAATTTATCGTTTTGTTTATAAGATAAGAAAGGTGATTTTTTGTGCTTTTTTTTTTTTTTTTGCAATCTGTAGTGACATTAAAAAACTAGTGGAAGCATGACTTTTTTTCCAACAATATGTATTACGCGAATTTGAATTCGGATGGTGACACAACAACGATATTACTATAAACCATTAGGTTATATGTTCTGGTCAGCGGAATTCTAGATATAATAAATATACAGTATTTTTATAATATACACCTATACATGACTAATATCAAGTGGTTGTAAACATAGTTTTGTAATGCGGTTAAGGTCGAGAATTGAGTATCATCTATTAGGCGAACAAATTTAGTTATGCATTACAAAATTCACATAGCAGTTACACAAATCTCAAGACTAATCTGATTCACATAGCAGTTACACAAATCTCAAGATTAATCTGAAATTAATTCAACACACAAAACTCAATAATGTGATGAAAACGAAAAAGCAACAACACATAAATTTTGTAAAATACTGAACTGAATTCTTATAATCGAAAAATTTATGGGGTCTAGATTATACCAAAATTTATGGGGTCTAGGTTATACAATCCCAACTTCAACAAGCAGTCTGCTCTCTTTTTTTTGGTAAAAAATGTTTTCTATGTAAATCGCATAAGAAGAGAGAAAAATTACATAGCGTTTTACAAACTTAACAAAGAAAAACGAAGCTTTTTATTTTATTTTATCATGTTGTACTATTTCGATTATTTAAAAAATCCGCGTGGAGAAAAAATCTCGTTGAAAATCTTAAGAGTCCATGGGCAGCATGATGAGTGTCAGCTGCATGAAAGTGTGTAACTTTCGTTTTCCATGCATGAAAGTTAAGCTTACAATATATCATTGATTTAAATATTTTACATCAAAGTGACGATTAAAGTATAGCTTACTAGCTTGTAATGATTAAGAACATAGACTAAAATTGTTGATAAAAGCATCTTTGATGGTGAGATACTTTTTGAATATCTCATCAATAAAATATTAATATTTTAAAATAATTTAACTATATAATTAATTTTTAAACTATAAAAAAATTAAATCATGTTAAGACAAATCTCATAAGAGTTTCTCTTGTTGTTCTCTTTTTTTTTTTTAATTATTTTTTAATATGAAAAACTCATTGAAAAACTCGTTGAAAAACTTCCGATAAAAGTGCTCTAAAGTCAGACTAACTATTAACAACAAATTCAAAACAATAATAAATAAATAAATACGTAAAAAAAATTCCTCACTTTTTCCCGAGACTAAAAAAAACTAATTTCACCCAATTTTACATTTTTGAAACCCATATTTGATCTATTAAACCCGGTTACTAAACATGAAAATAAGGTGACAGAGAAAAAAACATGAGAAACAACAATTCATTAACCGGGGCATAGGATTGTAGCTCCGTATCGTATACATCTTGTAATTCGTTTGCAAACCAGGGCCGGTTCTTAGGGAAGTCATATGAAATACGGACTTCTGAACTCCAAATTTTAGAGATCAATTTACATAGATATTTGATTCCCTATTCATAGAAAAAAAGAAAATTCTATGAACACTTTTATTAATATGTTTTTGGCCCCATAAATCCCGGCCCAGTTAGTTTGGTGTAGTAAGTGTTACAGAAATTTTGGTAATTTTATTATTCTTTAAATCTTACAGAGAATCTCCATAACTTAAGATTTTCCTTTTTTTTTAATTTAAACATTTTAGTCCAAATATATAGGACATGTTCGTTTGTTCATTCAGATGATTCATCTGGATGAAGATGAGAATTGATGTTCGTTTAGTGCCATAAATGAACAACATCCAGATGGATCAGTTGAATGAGTTTTTAAAATTCAAGACAATTTTTTAAAATCATTTGGCTGAACCAAATTGGATCATTTGAATGGAGATGATTCATTCAGATGGAACACTTGGATGAACCATTTGGATGGAAATGTCAGATGAGCAAACAAATATGCCCATAGTTTTTTGATGTCATAAATTTAATCTCTATACAATTTTTTGAAAAATATTTAAATTAAATGATATATAAGAGATATATTTATAATATAAAAAATATTTGTTATTGTATTGGTTCTGACTTCTGATGGTTCTGATGGTACAACTGTAAGTAATTTACTAAATAAAAATGAGAAATTTTTTAAAATACCATTAAAATAAATTTTTGTTCCAAACATACCATCACTAGTCTTTTTTTCTTAAAAATATCACTAATTTTTTTCTCCCAAAAATACCACAAACATTAAAAATGATTTTTAAGGGTTTATAATTTAAATGTTTGGATTTGAGTTTAGTATTTTTGGTTTAAGGTTTAGTTTTGAGGGTTTAAAATTTAGTTTTAGTTTTGTGGTATTTTTTTAATAAAAAATTTAGTGGTATTTAAAAAAAAACAACTAGTCATGGTATGTTTGGAAAAAACTTATTTTTTGGTATTTTAAAAATTACCCAGAAGAATTAGGTTTAGAAGTTTTATTATGAAAACTAAACAAAAACAATAAAATCCTCAAATCGCTGTTGCGCCAAATTTTGTTGTTCGTTTATGAGTTTTCTAAAATATCTCTATGTATTTTCTTAAACAATTACTCTCTTAATTTGACGACAATCATGTTAAAATTAAAAATGTGCAATTAGAAGTTTTATAAATTAATATTCAATAAATTAATAAAATATAATAGGTTTTATATTATTAATTTATAGAAGTCTTACCGTAATTCCACCCAATCGAAAATCCTAAACATAATTAGTATACTATTAATTCATTACACTCATAGTTTCACATTTTCCAAATTGAACAATACAATCTGTAAAAACAATCGTATATAACGTTTTGCTGTTACACCATTCTATTATTACGAAGTCAAACTTCATATATTATAATAAAGTAAAATTCGACCCTGCATAATTTAATAAATTTTTTGAAAAATACTATTTTAAAATATCACTTTTCAAAAATGTCACATTTTAAAAAAAATTTTTAAAAATGCTATTAATATTATATCATTTATTTTTTAAAATTTAAAATTTTAGGATTTTAAATATTAAAATATTATTAATTTATGGCATTTTTAAAAATAAACAACTAATGATAATTTTTTTACAAAATAATATTTAAAATGGTATTTTTGAAATTTGTCTAATTTAATTTAAATAGATTCAGTAAACTGTTCCCAGTAAAATCCAAAAATCCACATGGTTTCTAACAGGAACTAGAAGATGAAGTGAAGCCTTCCACAGTTTTGAGTTTTGACCCATCCAAAAGTAGACTCGACGACTAAATCTTGTCAGTCTATTCGTACGACTCAATTTTTTTTTTTTACAAGATTCGAACATGTGACACAGACTCATAGAAACTAAGAATTAATAATTAAATATATATTTTGGGGACAATTCAGAAAAGCTAAGACTCAAAGAGTCATCTTGTGTCTCCAACTGAAATAGAAATAAAAGCAAGAACACCAATTATGTCTGTACATGGAACCCACATAACTGGTTTCCAACTGTTTAATTATACACTTTCTCAACTCTCTAAACAGTAAATGCTAACTACTAAAATCCATCTCTCACTTATACAACAAAACTCTTCGTTTCTGCTTTCTCAATCATGCCATATTCACATAATCATGCGGTTGGTATTCCATTGCATGAACCTAGCTTTAGATCAATTTACAAGTCACATTCCCGCGAATTAATTCTTATTATTATGTGATGTGCAATGATACACAAGTGAGTTTGGACCTCTTTGTCAAAAATACTAGAAGCAAATAGACATAAAGACAACGACAAAAAGAGAGCCTTCTTTTTCGTAATCGGAAGCAAAGGATGAGTTTTCGGACCACTTAGCTTGTCTTCTTCCTTATTCCGGAAAGCTTTTTCCACTCTTAATGGATTGCTCCGTCTGCTTACTGTATACTCCTAGCTTTTTTCCAGAGTCTTGACCCAACATACACCTAACCAAAAGAAAAAGCATTGAATATGAATTGCAATCATAAGATTTCCATTACCCTTTGTTATCCTCCAAGCTGGATTGTGAATCAATCATAGAATATGCCCATTAGATAGAATCACTTAAATCTAATGTTTTTCGAAAGAGAAATACGACATCTATTAAGATAATCAAATCCTGAAGTTAAAAGTTTCTTTTTGCAGTGAACATGAAGTAGGGACTGCTATGTTTAACTAAACTTTTATCACATTAATGCATCTTGTTGACATAAAAATTGTCTGTAAAAAAACATTCCCAACAAGGGATACGATGGGACAAGAAGATTTACAAAAGCAGAAACCAATGTCTAGAGAAAATGCTACCATTTCCGAGAAAAATCCATCCAAATGATTTTACTTTTGTGTGTTTCAAACAAGTTGAGAGAAGGGCAAAGAAGAGACATAGATTCAAAGTAACACGATGTCTAATGTCACATCAGTTTTCCAAAAATATCTAATTCTTGCATCAATAAGACATCCGAAAAGAACATAACAAACTACTTGAATAAAGGAGTTGATTGAGATGTTTACCAAACAAAGTCTGTTACAATCACAAGTAAGTATCCCTGGTGGCTGCTTTATGAGCTGTTTGCAAAATAGCTTCGGTTTTCTTCGACCGAAGATCAAAAGTGGAACATACTTTCTTGTTCTTCTAGGCTTCGATCCAAGAAAACTACAAATTAACCATTCTGCAAAACCAAGAAGATTTGCCTCGTTTGAAAGAGAGATCAACACCATAAAACAAATACTTATATAATGAGCACTCAAAACCGAACATAACTATGTAATGAAACGCTTTAATAAAAACTATACAAACGATCGAGCTGTTTAATCCAAAACGCAGACTTCGGCCTCATAAACACATGATTTCTACAGAAAGACGCATACTTGCCCTGTTGGTTCCCAGTTGAGGAATTGCTCTGTTGGTCTAGACGAGGATCGGTTTTCCTCAAGCCTGGAATTATCTAACTATTATCATTTGGCCAGTCGAAATTGTGTCATGCTTTAAATCCATTAGAAAAACGGTGAGTGGATTACTCGACGGCTACACTCATGACTTAGACTGGAAATTAGCCGGATGGTAAAAAACTTGGATCACCCACTGGTTATCAAAAAAAAAACACCAATTGCGATCGACTCCGACGATCGGACCTGTTCATTTGTCTGACGCAGGAGGTTGCGGTTGCGTCATGCGATCAAACGGTGTTCGTTAACTTGACGTAGTTTCCTACGACCAAACGTTGCGGTCAGTCACAGCGTCAGCGTCTGAAAATTTCTGATCGCTGAAAAAATTCAGCGTTGCGACTGGAACTGTTGCGACCAGACGCTCGACCAGATACTGAGCTGTCAAACGAACAACAATTGCAGCGTCTGGTCGCAGGTTTCAGCCGCAACCGCAGATGACAGGCAAACGAACATGCCCAATCGGTTTCGCGGCTCTTTCCGGTTGAAACCGTAGAACAGTTCTGTTGTGGGCTAGCGGAAAAGCTACAATTAGCCCAATGGGCTTTAATCAATGCTTAGCCCAAACTGTGAATAACCCTCGTTTTAACAAATAAAGCCCATTTTTGCAAAGCCTATAAAGGGATTTCTAAAATGTTACTCCATCCTTATTGATTTTCTATTTATTTTTATTTTGTTCCATGAAAATTGATTTTTGGATTTTTTTATGAACTTTAAAATTAAATAATGATAATAAATTGTAAATTTAAAAAAAAAAACATATTGATAGAAAATATTTGAATAAAATGAATGATTATTGGTTCATAGTTACAGAAAGTGTTTCATAATTTTCACATGCATATATAATTAAGTATTAATTGTGTTATTTATTTGTGTGAAAACTCTATAAAATCAACTTTAAAAAAAAACAGATGGAGTTATAGAAAAAGTAACCGAGCAATTCAAAAATTGTTTAATTTTTGGGTTAAAACTCTTCGGTTCCATCGACAACTAGGTTCATCTATGGTTCTTGTTTAATTTGCTTAAGTTGGGTTTAATGGTTTTTATTTTACTTGGGCTTTGCCTAAAAACACTATAGCCTGGGCTGGGCTTGTAATCTATTTTCATTCTCATGCTTTATATTGAAAACCCTTTATAAAAAAATGTAAAAATTGTTATCGAGTCAAAATTAATAATGATAGTTTAGTAACCAAAATCATTTATATTTGATTCATTTTATGATAAAATAGAAAATATCAGGGATACTTGAGGAAAAAATATATATAAACAAAACAGGCTGAATCTTTTAAAAAATTAAAGGAATATATAATGATGTTTAGATTTTAGAATTAACTATTAAAAATTTTTTTTTAACGTCTGGATTTATGATCTTTTACAAATTTTAAGAACAATCACATGACGATTAAACAACGGACAAATCTATCATCTATAAGGATCCACATCAAACCGTTATATTTACACAATGTTCATATGAGATCACGACGAACGGCTTTATTTACACCATGTTAAAGATCTTCTGTAAACCTGTCTCTATTAATCTTATAAATCGTTTTTTCTGGAAATTAAACTCTATACCTCTCTGCAGAGCCGGCCCTTTAATAAGGCCACTAAAGCATGATCTTTAGGCCACCAAATATAATTAAATTTATAGGGACACATATTAGCATATGTTCCATTAGCTCATTGGTTTGGAATTATTTATATTACTTTGAGGCGGTGGGTTCATATCTTTGAATTCAACATTTTGTTTGATAATTTTTTTTTTTAATAAACCTTTGACTATTTTTTTGTTTTTAAATATTTTAAGGTTGTTTTAGTGATAGTTTTTAATTATTAATATTTTTTATTTATAAAAAAAGTTTTAAAAAAGGGCCACATATTTTAGAATATGCTTTAAGCCTGCGAAAAATTAGGACTGGCCCTGCCTCTTTGTGTAGAAATATTAATGAACCATTTGTCAAACTACTAGACTAAGGGGCTTTCACAACTATTAAAAGTTTATGATTTAATTTTTAAGATTTTGAATTTATTTTTCATGATTTGAAGTTTAGAATTTGTGGTTTAGGGTTAGATTTAATTTAGATTATTTTGTTCATATTTGAAAATTTTAGAATATTTTAAAATTTTGATATAAAATTTATACTATTTTATAATTCTCCCAACATAATATGCACCTAGAAGTTATGCACGACATTATCTATTTAATGTTTTTTGTTGTTAACCAAGGCGGAATTCCATATTTAGATTTGCACTAATTTTTTGAGGTCCATATAAATTTGAGTTTTTTTTATCATTAAAGACGTGTATGGATGACCAATGATGATTGAAATCGTAGTGGAAAAACTCGAACTCTGCCAAAAAAAAAACACTCACCACCATTTATTTAATGTTTTTATCTTATAAAAAATAGGTAGAAAGGAAAATGACATGTAGTTTATACTAATGTCATTATGTCACTATATTCAAGCATGTAATTGCATGTTGTAAAAAAAAAATGTCCAAATGGTTGTCATTAGTAAAATTAGTGGAATAAATATGAGTGGAATGTGATTAAGTGGAATAGAAAAAGAAATTCCTCAAATTCATTTTTCTATTGTACTGCAAAATAGTAGATGAATATTTTTCTTCTAAATTTGTTCATTCTTTCAATTTTTTTAGTTGAATGAGTTGAATAAGTTTTTCACACTTTTCAACTCAAGTAATAAATTTTTTTAAAAATGCTTAATTCCACCATTTTTTATTCAACTTAAATTGTCAAAATTTAAAATTTAATGGAATGCTCAATTCCACCAATTTTGTTTCTCGTACAACCATTTGTATCAAAAAAAAAAAAAATATCACGTTTGAACTGGATTTTAACACAAAGTCTAAGAACAAAATACTAGACTAGATTTTTTATATAACGAGTAATTAAAGGTTAAAAACCTGATATTACCCTCATTTGTTTTGTACATCCAATGATCAAACACAGAATATTCCTCGTGTTAGTACGTTCTCCATTACTGCAGATCTCAGTAAAAGATCCACATTAGTTAATTAGTGAAAAGTTGAGAAGACGATAAATAAATTGTGGTAATCCTACAAAAGCTCTGTCCGGCTCTAACATTCAAGCATCACGTTGTCCATTTACACGGAAAGCTCCATTAATACTCTTTTCTCAACATTTTATCTGTATTTTCGACCGTTGCTATATGTCTCGTCTCTCTCTGACACATATTCAGTGTTTCATTTATCATATAAATAAGTAAAAACAGACAAAAAACAAAAAAATGAAATAAATAAGATTGAAGTAAGATTTGGATTTTGGAATTAAAAAATAAAGAGCCTCGTCAAGGATGTCCCACGGTCCACGCCCGGCATCTTCATCTAGTGACAGTGAGCATGCAATATATTAACAACTAATAATAATACTTAATTAAATGCTTTATTAGGAGAATATGTGTATTTACTATGTATATATATAACATTTGTCACAGATACTATAAGGTCTTTCCTTATGAAATTGATTATGTTAGTTGGTGGTATCTTGCTTTTGGAAAAAAATGTCCTAATCAATGCAATAATCTAAGTACCAACCAAAAATTAAACACATGTGCACTCTGATCTCCCACGTGAATTGTTATCTATCATCCCAATAGTTGTGGTTCGACTGTTCGAACCAAGATCATACCATCATGACATGAAATGAAACTATAACCCTCGATCGAGTAATATGTAGCTTATATTAAATATAAGATAATTAAGAAGTTGAATTTTTAGGCTCTCCACACCTGATAACTCTATATCTATTCAAGTTGCACAACCTTAACAAAACAAAGCAGTTCAACTTAAAATGTGCACGTGCGTGCTTAGAGTTCTAAAATATTGTAATTTTCAAAGATATACAACACAAAAAATCTAGGACGTTCTATTTAACTTTGAAATAACGGGCTCTTTGGTTATATAATCGTAGACATATATATATATATATATTCCAAAATATATTTGTACTTTTAGAATCAAAAGATTCAATATGTTAAGACTTAAGAGTACAATGTGATCCGTGATTAGTATCCATCCAAACATAGTTAAATAATCTTATTGTTTATTTTCATATTTGTAAATATGTCTTGTCTCTTAGACCAAGATACATTAATTTAACATTTTTGGTCATGTGTATACCAAAACTAAGTTTTGAGTGCGGCTATACACATATAATTTTAGGGTTTCAGTTTCACCATCATCATCGCGCCACCACAACATTGATTATTGCTTTTGTTTACTTTTTTTTTTGGTCGAAGGAGGGGAAGACACGAGGTCTCCCCCATTTTATTAAAAACACTAAACAATTATATTCGGACTTGTCGTGAAACCGTAGTCCCACTCATATCCTCCATTAACAATAAATTAACCGAATCAGGAACCAACTCCAGTAAATGAAAACCCAGCGGTAAAATAAATGCATAGTTTGCTAACCCATCAATTAGACGGTTAACCTCCCTATACACGTGAAAAATATGGACGATCCAGTCCCTCGATATAAAGCCATGGCACAAGCGTACCGGGAATGACAGCGGATGCGATGCATTAATCCATGTCTTAAGAAAACCCACCACTATCTCCGAATCCACCTCAACCCCTAACCGTGTAACTCGACTCTCCCAAACAACAACCAGACCATAATAGACTCCCCATAATTCAGCTAATGGTGTCGAGCATATCCCTATGTTCAAGGCGAAACCCACACACCAAAACCCATCTTCATCGCGTAAAACCCCTCCCGCCGTGGCCAATCCAGGATTACCCGGCGAAGCTCCATCCGTATTCAACTTCATAGATCCCTCTCCTGGTCTAACCCAAGCTATCAACCTCTCAATCCGGGCCGGATGAACTTGTACGTGATTCTTTTCCTTCAAGTGAGCTAAAGATACCTCATGCGCCAACTCTTTCAAGAACCGAACCCGATCTCGACATTTTCCATAATTTCCAAAGACGTTTCCACAACGCCACTTCCACCCCCACCAAATATTCATAGCAAACAATGTAGACCACGTACTATCTCCCAAAACTGCATAATCCCCGAGATTCCTGTATAACCATTCAAAAAGAGTCATGGTAAAGAAATCTCTTCTCGACCTAGACGGTATCAATCTCTGCCAAACGCCTTCCATTGCCGGGCAATCATGAAGAATATGGATAATCGTTTCATCACCACTCTTACAAACCTGACATAAACCCGAGTGACTTATATGTCTCCTTTGACGCTCAGCATTTGTCATCAGCACTTGATGCACATCCAACCAAACAAAAGTACGAACTCTCTCCGGTACAATTAACCGCCAAACACGCTGAAACAATGAGCTCAAATTCTGTCTCGGTGTCTCATTCATAATCAGCCTCGAGTATGCCGACTTAACGGTAAAAAGCCCATCCGTACTACCTCCCCAAGCCATCATATCCTCCACCCCGGTTACATTATCAAACACCACCGAACCAAGCCGTAAAATAATATCCTCGTAGACATACAGACCAATATACGGGATCAACCAACCTGTCCCATTCCGCCATAAATCACAAAGCCGAACTCCTTCAAAACCAGCCGGTAAAAGCATTATAATGACCTCCCTCAACGGTCGATCCAACAGCTATGTATCCTCCCAAAATCGAATATTCTTTCCATCACCGATAGCCTAGCTCATTCCCGGAACCACTACCTCTCTTAACCCCACACTCACATTTCTCCAAGTCAAAGACCAACTACTTTTAGGAGTCATCCAAGATGGATCATGAACATCCGTCACTTAGGATCGGTGAATTCAATTTTGGGCAATATTTGCATAGAAAAAAAAAAGACAAAATGCAAGATATATCGGGAAATGAAAAAGTAGAACGTGAGTAAATTATAAATGACGACGTCTCAACAACTATATAGATTTATTTGTCCATATATGTATCATATATGAGCGTTACACTCTTAACTCTCTTTGTCTCTATTCCAATCCAATTCTCTCTCTTATGAGTATAGACATCCTCATGTGACGCATATATTTACATATCTCATGATCTCATCAACGTTTTTGCGTTGAGTTAAGTTTCACTTTTTTGGTTTCTTACTGTTACAGAAAAAAAAAACCAAATGAAGGGTCGTATGTTCTGCGCTTCGCAAGCATCGACAGCCATATGCTCAAGCATGGACCACATTCACAAACCAACTACCACCGTTGACGACGATGAAAGAAACAGCGGTCGAGCTATCGACCGCCACAATCCCATCATTAAAGATGGTCGGAGATCTTTCGCCGACGACTACATCAGAATGCCGGCTTCCTCCCAAGACGGAGAGATCAGTAACAAAACACTAGAGATCTATAAGGGAAGGAGGAGCATCACTGGCCGGAGAAGCACCGGCGGCGGAGGAGGTGGTGGCGGAGCGGCGGCGTTGTTGAAGCTCATCACAAATGACATGAGCTTGGCGAGGAAGAGTTTCAGCTGTGTTGCAAGACCCGCATGTGACTTTATCAAAACCCCTCCCGGTTCTACAAGGTATCTTTTGGGATCCGACTCGGATTCTCTTACCGGGTCAGCGGGTAAGGATCCGGTTAAGATGGAAGCTGCTCAATCTCATGCTGGTGAAGACATAAAGTCGGAGAAGAAGAGTACTTGTGGTGGTGGTTCAGAATCAAACCAGGTAAAATTGTTTTTGTTTGTTGCAATATGAGTGGCATAAATGTAAATAAACGGTGATTAATGGGCAATGATTAGGTGGAGCAGCAAGTCGTTGTTCTCAAAGTGTCTCTTCACTGTAGAGGCTGTGAAGGAAAAGTTAGGAAACATCTGGCCAGAATGCAAGGTTATTCCTTTATTTACGGGATTGCCACTTTCTTCTTTCTTTTGGTTTAGATATCGGTTTACTTTCAATTTGTTTAGGTTTAGCACATTTTGGTTTGGTTATTTTGTCAATACTCGAGCCGGTCTGGTCCATCATTTCTAAATAATAATTGATGAATTTGTTTTCTTTGTAGGTGTGACATCTTTCAACATAGATTTTGCTGCAAAGAAAGTGACTGTGACTGGAGATATTACTCCCTTAGAGATATTGGATAGCATCTCAAAGGTTAAAAATGCCCAATTTTGGACAACTCCAACAATCCCAAGGCCAAATCTGGAAACTCAAGATCCCTAATTTACTTTTACTGTCTTGTCTCTCACTCTCTTGTTGTAAAATCAATGTTTTAAGTTTCAAACTTCACGGCACCTATTTTCCATTACTTTGGTAGGTTTCATCATGAGATTATGCTTCTTTATCCAATCACCTCGTTTTTTATAAAGGTTTTTTTTTGTTTTCGCATTAAACTAAACCGATTCAAACTAAACCAAACAAATATTTTAATATTACACTTGATTCGGTTGATCCAAATTTCAAAACAAATAAACCAAACTGATTTGAAAAACTTGGAATACTAGCGACGACGAGGGATACGATGGATGATCAAACTAATTTGAAAAACCTGGAATATTAACGACGACATGGATGATGATGATCATCATTATATTTCTCAGCGAAGTGGGGAAACTGCCAAACAAAAATACATAAAAAAATATAACATAACATGGGAAAAAGGATAATCCATGTAACACAAGAAACTCTGGAATGGTACAAAGGTATTTGGTTCCCCAAAGCCACGGCAAAATATTCGTTTATCTTATGGCTGGCAATGAGAAATTGATTGGCAACGGGTGATCGAATATTGACTTGGAATGTGGGAGCTCAATCTTCTTGTACTTTCTGTAACGATCCTTTCGAAACAAGGAACCACCTCTTCTTTGGCTGTCCTTTCACGGAGAAAGTTTGGTCGGACCTTACACAAAATCTTCTACAATCAAACTACACAGCCGATTGGAACGAAATCGCCAACCTCACCATCGATGACTCAGCCAGTTCAATTACTTTGTTCATGATTCGATATGTTTTTCAGACAACGGTGTACTCAATTTGGAGGGAACGAAATGGTAGACGAAATGGAGAGTCGCCTACAACAATTTCTGGCTTAGTTCTCAACATCGACAGACACGTCCGGAATCGATTGGTCACTCTCCGCGGAAACAAGAAATATGCGGACGGTTTAGTGATTTGGTTTGGCTCCCGATGAAGTCAAATACCTCACTTATAATTGTCGTTTGTAATCTTTAATACCGAAGTTAAAACCTCGACACAAGCCACATCTATTGTAAAAATGTTTTTTTTTTGTTTGAATAATTTTACATTCGATTCAAAAAAATAATAATTTATTTTAGAATATGAACGTATGCTCATCTCAATGAAGAATGTCACTATGCCACAGTATCGACTAATTCAAACATATCCTTTTATCTCCCCAACCTTCGCCATATGACTCTTGGAAATCCCAAAACGGAGTTCCATTATCATCAACACTGCACCCAGTCAACAACATCATGTGACCTCTCTTTGATTTTGCAAGTTCTTTATTCGACGGATTATAAATGGTCTTTCCATTACGGTCGTTATAACTCAGACACATAGTGATTCGAGCAGCAACATGGCCATACTTAAGAATTTTCTCTAGGTCCTCCTCAAATACTGCATTAGCAAGATCTACTCCCTTGTGTGACACGATGTATTTGTCTAAGTACGAAATCTTAAATCTCTCCATCTGGTCATCATCATCGTAAATTATCTTGTCATTGCATAGTGTTTTTAACAATCTCTAGAATAATTGATAGATATTACATAACTTTCTAGAACAAAAACAAACTGATTCACGTTTGAGTAGCTGAAGTTGCATTCTGAGTCCTGGAAAATGTAAAGAGAGCCTTAAAACATTTTTCAATTGTTAAAACATTTCAGTATATTTTCGTTATCTACCGAAGCAAAATAGTATGCCAAAAACCATTTTTCGAATTGATGATTGAAAATTTAACAAATTGTATGTCAAATACATCTTATGTCATTCATTTCAAGAATTTGAAAATTGGTGTGCCGTATTTCTTTGAGCTAGTTTTTTTTTTTTTTTTGGTTGAATTTTTCTAATTTTATAAAGAATATTGATAAACGATTGTGTTTGATTCTTCTTCCTAAGAATTTAGCTAGAGAGTAAGCCAATCTTATAAATCATTGATGTATGTTTCTTCGCTGTCTAATTTAGCATTCTCTGATCTATTACCTAAGGCCTTTTTCTTCCACTCGAATGGTAACAAAACTTTTCTTATAAAATCCATATTGTATATGACGGTTGCAACCCCAACAATATATAATTTCAAAAATCTTGGAGAACAAAATATAACTTTGAATTTGACTTCATGTTGTCAACCATTTTATCAAAGGAGACCTCTTCACCGAATTGATTAAACTCTAGTCTCTCTTAGAAAATACGTCTTCACTCCCCAAAATTAATATTCATACAAACAATTATGTTGATGGTCGTCTTTATACTCGTTTTTAAAGCATAATAATATACAACACTATTGTTTCATAATTTTCAAATGTGCGTTTTTCGTGGAAAATTGTTTGTCATCTAATTCAACTGGTTCGACGAATTTTCCTCCAAAAAATATTTAAGCTTTGGGTGTATATAGAGAGATATGCTTAAACAATTTTAATTTCCTAATTTACTTGATTTTAATTATATCTCTACAAACAAACTAAGAATGGTAGATTTGGTTAAATGAAATGAATCAGTTTTACTTAATCTCGTCAATTACATATATATGTCACATCATTATCTAAACGAATTAAAAACATTGATTTGACCATTTGACGGAATTAATATCTTGGGTTCTAGATGAACACTTTAAAAAAAGTTTGATATTTATTTGTGGAGTTTTATGTTTTTAGAAGAATAAAACGATTTCTGAAAAAATATAGGTATTAAATAAATATTTTCATTTATTTTTTATTTTTTTTGACAAAAAAAAATTGAACACTTTCAAAAAGTAAATGTTTTTTAGTCATTTTCCCTTCAATAAAAAATTCAAACTTATATGATATGACCCTTTCTTATCTTATAAATACATTTCGTTGTCCAAAACTAAAAGGGTCTTGCAAAAAAAAAATCCTTCACACATATATATATATATACCTTAAATGGATGATGGTCAATTTTATTTGTCAAATCTCTTAATTTCTTCACAAAGGTAACACTTCATGCAAGCTCTTTCTTTGCCTCTCTAATCCCATCCTGATCAATTAGCAAAAGAGGGCATATGAACATATGAACACTGTCTACAGTTTTTCGGAAGAAGCTGAAAAGAAGGATGATGTCGGCATCTATGGCTGATGTGTTGGAGAACCATCGTCGAAGGAATCACAGAGCTGTATATCTCATCAATATCGAGGACGAAATTGCAAAGGCAAAGCGTGACAAAAAGGAAGGAACGGATATCTCGCATTGGAGATACTCGGAAAACAAATACAAAAATCGTTTCTTCACAAAACAAACTTGGAACATAATCCGGACAAAGCATGCCATCAACGAGTGGTATAAGGGGGTTTGGTTCAAGCATGCAACTCCAAAGTACTCTTTCATGGTATGGCTTGCCATTCAAAATCGATTAGCCACTGGAGACAGAATGAGAAGCTGGAATATGGGTCTGCAAATAGTTTGTAGTCTATGCGGTGCAGCGGAGGACACAAGGAATCACCTTTTCTTTGAATGCCCGTTTTCTGGAGCATTATGGAGTAAACTCATGTTACCGTTCCTTGGAACAGAGTACACAACGAGTTGGGACAAGATCATCGACCTTCTAACCTCTCCAAGGCCAAAATATATCTTGTTCCTGTTTCGTTACGCATTCCAATCCGCCGTATACCATCTATGGAGGGAAAGGAATTGTAGAAGACATGGCGAGAAAGCATTGACAATGAGAGTTCTAAGTATGATGATTGACAAGAACGTCAAAAACAGGATAAACTCGATCCGAAGTTTGGGAGATCACGCCTACGGTGAGGCAATGGATCTCTGGCTCTCAAATTGCTAAAAGATTCAACAAACAATCGGAGGAGAGGAATATATCTACTGGTTTTAATAAATGTTTATATGCTCTGTTTTAAACTGTTTTTTCAGTTCATAGGATAAAAACCAAGGCCACACTCGTTGTAAAACAGGTTTTGCATTGAATAAAATTTCACATTCAATTCAAAAAAAAAGAAAAGAAGGTAGATTCAAAGGAAGAAACTTAAAGGCTATATTCATTTCATGCTCGGCTTAATAACTGTTTTGTTTCAGGCAAGAATCGAGAGGATAAAAGAGTTGGAAAATGATTTAAATCTCACTGAAAGTGTTTGTATGCATCACCTTTTGTCTTCTAGCTGTTAGAAACTAAACTAATTTTCTCCGTTTGAAATTAGGCGGCTTCTCTCTTATGCATGAATTTTCCAAGCTCCGTAACTGAGAAAGAGAATCTACTGGATGTAGAAACTGACCTTAAGGACTGCAAGGTGATAACAATTTCAGTGATATACTTCCTAGATTACTCATCTTTCAATGAGAATTTTCAAACGTATGTGTCCAGAGAAACCTGGATAATAGTAACAAGGAGTTGCTTGATCTCGAAGAGAATTGTGTCCAAGTTATCTCAAAACTTAAAGGAAAGAGAAGTCATCATGAAAACTTTTCATCACATGTCACCTTGGTAGGTTTCGTCATGAGACTATGCTTCTTCTTTATTCAATCACCTCTTATGATTATAAAACTTGTCATTACATGTCAGCGTAAAAATTGATAGATATTATGTAACTTTCTAGAACAAGCAAAGACTTCTCTACGAAAATTCTCCTATCACTAGCTCTGCTATGAGTTCATCTGTTAACATTTCTTCAATCTCCTTACCTATCACTTCAATGTCATCTTCCAAGTTCGGCCGCAACTGCAACTCCTTCTCCTTTGTATCTCTACTTGGTTTCATGTGTTTTATAGAGACAAGTTCGCGCAGAGTCTCTTGCACCAAGTTTATATCCCATTTTGGGCAGACCTTTGTGGGTTTCAGATCCGTGAACTGCTCAAAGAACTCGAGAATGCCACTGTTTATCCTATCAAAGAGGAACTTCCTTTCTAACCTGGTTGAGGTTTTCAGACCAGAGTACTTCTTCTCAAGATCCTCAAACAAGGATGGATCTGCAGGTGATTGAGAAGAGTGCCATGTCGCCATGAAGCTTCCAGGGTTCAAGTCACCGAACCTGGAATTTTCTAACACATCAGCTAAGTATAATGACTTCCAGTCTTCTCCTAGCTTCTGGCTGATCAACGTCTCATCTGTTACTATGGATGATTCCTCTTGATCAGTGTCTTTATCGCTTGGAACAAGCATGGCGCCCTCGTTGTAAGTAGCTGACTCACGTTTGAGTAGCTGAAGTTGCATTCTGAGCCCTGGAAATGTAGAGAGAGCCTTAGATATTAACTTAAACTATGGAAGAATCAAGGAACCACCAACAAGATATGATTGAGATACCTTGGAGATCCGCGCTAAGACTCTCAAAGCACCCGGAACTGGATGAAAACTCATCATGAAAAGAAGTTTGTAGGATTGAAACTGGACTTGGTTGATCTCCTTTTTTTGCACTTTCCCGAGGCTGTAGTTGGGAGATAGAAGAATGATCGACTTCTTCGGCTGGCCTGCCCGTGATATCCTGGAACATCATCAAAATAAGGAACATCTGTCAGTACAACAGCTGATAGAGTATTGAATGTAAACCTGAGGCTCTAGAAAACACAAACCCATGATGTTGTAACATCATTTCTTACTTACCAGGTCAGTTAACGAGGTAACTGCTGACATATCGGGTGGTTCCAAGGACAGGGTAGCCTTGGCATCAGAGTCTGAACCAAATTCAGTGTCTGAGTCTGCATGAACTGATAAGCTGCTCTGTGCTTTTGAAGCAGTAAGCTTCCCTTTGGATAACTCACCATCGATATCAAGAATTTTGCTTGAACTTGGTTTGTTGCTCTCTGATGAACTATTGTATGAAGAATGAGAATTAAGACTAACCGTCGTGGAATTGTAAGACAAGAAAAATTCCCTGTTGTGAGAAGAACTCCCCTTCACTGATCCATCTCGCATGGTCAGCTTCTTAGGGAGCACAATGGTGTAACCACAAGTTGTGTCCTGATGCATGATTCTTCTGGGTTTTGAAAGATTTTGTTTACCGGTGCTTTTCCAACCATCTCTACTGCTAATTCCAATGGGGTCTGGCAACTCAGGCTGTCCAACTTTCCTCTCAAATCTTTTACTGGCCCCATTAAAACGTGCTGGCGTCGCATCTCTATCTGAAGTTGCAAGCATTTCAGCCAATGTGTTGCGTCTACTAATTTCTATCTCTTGCTCAGACTTGTGTGCCAGCTTCCACCTCATTGATTCCATACTCACAGATGCTTCCGGTGACCTGGGAGGCAAAGATCGACGGTGGTTCTTCCGGTTAAAGTCAGTTCTTGCTCTTGAAATCACTGACACTAACTTTGATTCACTTGAAGAATCACTCCCAGATGAGCTTTCATTCCCTGCGTAACCTCTAAACCTTGAAATCTCAAAGTTTATGGAACTCTCATTGCCACAACTTGCCTTCATTTGTCTAGATACTATTCTGGCAATCGCTCTGGAATCTCTTGAAAGACAGACATCTTCATTAGCTTTCAAACTGCCAAATGCTTTTGACTCCCGATTGCGGGTGCATGGAAGCCTGCGATCTCCCCTGACCTCATCACAAGAAGAGCTCTGTGATGAAAGAGTTCTACCAGTAGCCTGTGGCTTCCCAAGATTAGGTTTGAGAACAACGATCTCGGTCGGTTTCAAACAGCTTCTCTTTTTCAGCTGCTTCTTTGATAGGTGAATTGTATCGTCATACGGAACACACCTAGTGTTAGAATGGCTGGAATTAGCACCACCACCATGCCATTGAAGTGATCTGTGACTCTCTCCTAACAACTCTTTGTCCACTTTCAGAGTTTTGAAACTATCTACATGATTTGGGCTGTTGGACAACTTCAAAGTTGTGGCTTGAGTGCACTGTGATTTGGGAACTATGCTTCGAATATCAGGCAAATGCTTTGTGAACAATGAATCTGGGTGATGAAGAAACCTCAATAAGAGGTCCTTGTTGGTGTTTAGAGCCTCAAGAGTCTCATTGAACTCTTTAGAATAACGGAGTTTCTCATCAGTCGATAGACGCTTAGCCTCCATGAACTTCTGGCGTATAAACGCCATCTCTGCCTCAGTTAGATGAGCATTCACCCTCCTCTGACCCAAACTTCTACTGCTCGTCTCCTTTTCTGCGTCCAAAACTTCAAAGACATCTTTGAATCTCTGCTCGTCCATTGAGCACCTCCTAAGAGACTTATGATCATCACATCTTTTTTTCCCACGAGCTTTTTCAGATGTTATCGGCTTGCGTTGTTGATTCTCCACAGACATGGGTTCTCTGTGAGGAGAAGAACACTGAAGCGGCAGCCCATCAAGACCCATCAATCTCGCTATAATGCTCGGTGATCTCCTTTTAGATCCATTTTGCATTGACATTTCTTGTGTTAACAAACTTTTCATTGGAACTCCACTGGTTTAATGAACAGATTGTCCTCCTCCCCTACTACAAACGCCAACATCAAGCGATCAAATCATCGTGTGTATGCGCAGGCATATCTATATGATCCATTATCTTAAAAGAGAATGCTTACCTTGTCTACACCTAAATCGTCACAGCGGCAAGAGTTAAATTCAGAGAGATTCCCTTACAGACTTGTGCTTCTGAAAGTTGATTTCCTGGAAATGGATAAAAAAAAATCGAATTTTTAGCACAAAAATGTGGAAGAGAGCATAATAAAGCAAAGTATTGAGCAATCGTTACGTGTAATTAAGACATGATAAACCTGTTGAAAATTTAAAGTAACAAACAAGCAAAGCCAATCATGACACTACCAAACAAATAAGGACATTAGATTATTCTACAGAAAACAACATCACAAGGTTTCTATCAAGTGTTTATCTGTAGTGTTTACTCAAGAAACAAAACAAGAGCCTCCATACATTACTCGGTAGTATATGAGATCCTCCAACAAACCCAAAATAGAAATAATTAGAAGACGATTTCTTTTGGTTGCTGAGAAAATTTCCAGACTTGTTGAGGAAATTCCAAATTCGAGTAAATAAGCTATAAACTCCTCCGTAATTTCCAGAGTTTTCCTTCGTTTTCTAGCGTTTTCTCGGAAGTCAAACATGGAAGGAAAAAAAGAGAAACGAGAGAGAGAGAGAGATGAGCAATTTCTAACCTTAGACAAGAACTGGCCTACTGTGGAAACAAAAATCGATTGCAATAAAATGTGTTTCATCCTTCACTCATTCGTAATCGGAAGAAAAATTCTCCCGGGAAAACATTTCAGGTAAAATTGAAATTTGAAGATAAAGATAATATCAAGAATGTAATCTAGATCGGAAACTCGGGGAAAATTTGCTGGAAAAATCAAAAGGACATTTCCCCAGAAATCATGGAAGCAATTAAGGAAAGAAGAAGAAAATGGTGGCGATTTTCTTGTATTACACAACTCACAGAGAGAAATCGACAAAACAAGTTTGATTTTGAAAGACTTGTCTTTGGTGTCATTTTGAATGTTCAAATTAAATATTATAAAAAAACAAAAAACAAAAACAGGACAAAGTAAGTTTTTCGTTTTTTTTTTCTTTCTCTTCAATAATGTCTTCCCCCGGTTCCATCCTCAACTAAACCGGCTGGTACAATTGGAAATAGACAACCATAGGAACCACGCACTCCCCTATCATAAGATCATTCATTACCTCTCAGAGTCTCAAACAACAATCTCATGGTACGCTTTGATACATTCAAGCAATGACTCGTGATGTGTATACGCATCTCAGAAAACAAAGCAAAAGATTCAAGCAAACTCTCATGGATCACGATATCCAACATCATTACATCGAATATATGAGTATTCAACTCACGCTACAACATGATCTTGGTAATCAATCCATGCTCAACTACCTTACTACAACCATCTCAATCATCAAGAAAAAGCCTGCAACATAATACAAACGAAATCACATTCAAGCACTCTTCAACCTCATTACCATTTCGTAACAAAGACTATTGCCCATTTTAACTCTTTGATCCAGACATCTCTCGCTGCGCCTTCTCCGCAAAGAGCTTTGTAGCAACCATATTATCCATAAAATACTCTCTGTAAGGATGATTCCTCGGGACAAGTTTCCTGAACTTCTCAAACTGTTTCTCCGCCTCATCTTGCTTCTTAAGCACCGTATATATAATCCCTTGACAGAGATACGGCCTGAAATCTCTCGGTTCTTCCTTCACAAGCTCCTGATAAAGCTTCAATGCTTCGTTATGCTTCCCTTCGATGACCCGAATTTGCGCCACTAGCAGCTTGAAATCCCTCAAATCCTTGCGCTTCTTCTCTTTCTTGCACTTCTCCATTGCCTCCTCGATTCTCTTCTCCAATGCACTCAAATCGACGCCTGATTCGGAATAAGCCATAACCAGTCCGTGATAAGCTTCGACGCGAAGCGGATCCTTTGCTAAAATCTCCTCAAACCCACGTTTGGCAGACTCTAAATCTCCACTGTGACTAAAGATATTGGCTTTCAAAATCGGCCATTCCTTTTCCTCTGGTTCCAATTCTATCAACCGATCGATCACTTCTATGGCTTCTATAAGCTTACGAGATTTGATCCTTACCTCCATCAAATACCGAAGAGCTTCCACATCTTCAGGGTGAGAAGCAAGATGCTCTTCGAGCGATCTCTCTTCTTCTTCAAACGAAACGTCTCCGTTACTCTGTTTAAGAGATTCCACCGATGGCGTCGCCGCGACAGGAGCCGCAATCGCCGGAAGCGGTTTGAGCTGGAGATTCACGAAGAACAGCGCTGCTGCAGCGGTGAAGGTGATGCAGGTCGATTTGAGGAGACGGGAAGGTAGTGATTGCAAGACTGGGAGCCTCGGGTCTTGGGATTTCGATGATGACGAAGCTCTGATAGAAACACATTTGAAGGACGAAGTTGGTCGGCGTAAAGATCTGAAAGAGAACGACGAAGGATTTTTCGGGAACGGTGAAGAGAAGTGAGTGAGAGAGAGGTGAATTGGCTTCTGATGGAGCTGTAGCTTCCCCAGAGACTCCATGATTGCAGAGCGAGAGAGATAACCCCTAAAAACCCTACAGTGAGATTGGTGAAGAAGATCAAAGCCTTGCGACTTCGAATATGCTGTCTAAGTTACGACGCCGTTTCGGAAGGAAATTAGTCCCAGAATTTGGGCCTTCATAGGACCGGAAATAAAAAGCTAATGCGTTCTTCGCAAATCAAATGCTAATTTCTTTCCTTAATCCTGAAATGTAAATGGGACATCTATTTTGTTCCCGAATTTCCGTCCCATTTCCATTCTCGCAAAATCCCGTTACGATTATCCGTTTGTCCATCCCTAAATGTTAGTGACCAAAACAAGTCCGTATGTTGTTTCATCTTTGACAAGTATGTTGCTTTTGTGATTGTAAGAATGCAAAAGCAATGGTAATTAGTGATGGTAGATCATTTGGTGATGCAAAACATCAAACACATTCTCGAGTTTGAATCCTGCTAACAACTGCAATTAACATGGCGAATCGTAGACAAAGATTAATGTTTAATAGACTCCAACTTCCTAATTATCAAACCACAGTGCTTTTAAGATCTTGTCCACAAGATTGATATTTTTTTAAATATAAAGAATTTGCTTCGTCAACATATTTGCAGTGTTTTGAATAGTTAGGTGAAGAAGAACACTCATAGATGACTCTACGATCAAGGTGACTCTTAAATCATGGACCAGGGGACTCCTCCATTGAAGCTCAAGGGATTCATGTCCATTGCTCAAACATTCCCACAGGGGCTTATTATGAATATCTAAAACTACATTATCTAAGAACCAACAATAACTGTGGTGTGATTTCACAATGAGAATATTCCAAGATTGAGCACATAGCTCATTGTAACACAACCTTAAGTTAAAGGAGAGAGAGAGGCATAAAGTGCTGATTCTTCCATGAACAAGAAGAATTCTGCAGAGAACGAGGATAGACCGACGACATCAAAACCAACAGACTTTAGCGGCAGTAGGCACCGATTGGACGACAGAGAGATCCGCAAGCTTATTTGTATTCAAATGATGGCACCGGAGGCGCATCAAAACTCTCCAACACCTCTGTTTTACTTCCGCTGTTTGTTTGCACCTCATCATTCTTCTTCCCAAAAAGCCCTCCCAACCATGATGATGATGATGAAGAAGGTGTATTCTGGTTTAGACTCTCCGGCATCATCTGTGCTTGATTCGGCATATGCCCCATCTGCTGCATTCCAGGCATACCAGGCATTCCAGGCATTCCGGGCATCCCGGGCATCGGCTCCTCCATGGGCATATTTTGAGGCTGAGCCAGAACCTTGTTCAACATAATCCCGGCTCCTTCGATCAAAGCAAGCAAAACCCCTCCAAAAACCGCTGATCTTGAAGCTGCACCAAGCCCCTGTCGCATTGACAGAAACCCTCCAGTTGCAGCACCTGCAATAATGGAGTTCCATGGATCCTCCTTCTGCCTCATGTACACCATGGTGCAATCAAATGTCGAGAATAAACCTCCCCATACAGCAAAACTGCCTCCCACACGAGGAGCATTCATGCTCACCGCTTGTGTTCCTCCGAGAAAACGACTGCCTTTTGGGGAGTTGTATGTCCCTTTTATGAAATGAAAAGCACCTCCTCCTACTGCTCCCATACCAAAAGCACCACCGATATCATCGAGGATACGGTCAGGGCAAGGCTCTCGAGATGTCTCTGGTGTCCCCATCAACTTAACCCTGATTTACCAAAAGATGCCTCGAGAAATAATGCTAACAACCTACAAGTTATGAAAAAAGAGGAAGATTGATTGTTCAATCATCAAAATATGGTAAGAAAAATAGAGGACGATGAAGGACACATCGAAATGAACACCATCAATCATTCTTATTCAGGGTCGATTCTGAGGTACCCTCGAAATTAGGGTTTCTAAGTCACTGCGATCATTGATTAGATTCCTGGCTAATTCTGACTAGTTAAAGGCTAAAAATTTCTACAATAGAACAAGAACAATTAAGGTTTATCAATTTCCGTACATTAAGATCGACAAACACAAACCTTGGGAAAATGTAAAAAAGGCTTACTTATGTTTAGAAATGAATGAGAAAGCACTGTTGTTGATGTAAGAGGAAAAATCAAGGAAGCAAACCTGGGACTGTGATGAATCGACGGGATGATCGAGTTTGAGAGAAAGTGAAGGAGGCGCAACGGAGAGCGAGGAGGAGGAAGAAGAAGAAGAAGAAAAGGCGTCAAGGTTTTTATTAGGGTTGGGCAGAAAAGAAATATGGGGTGAATACAAGGGCTTGGTTGCTATTTTAAATTATTTTTTATTGTACTTTTTTGGTTTCTTTTTGAATTTGGTTGCCTATTAATAAATCTTTTTTCTATTGCTTATTAATAATTAACTAATTTTTATCGATTAATCAACTAATTATTATCTTACCTTTTGATTTTTTGTTCAGTAATTTGTCTTGTTTATTTTTTCAACTTTCAAATATTTTTAACACACTTTAGTTAGTAGCAAACTCTAATTACGAGACGTCAAATTTTCTAAATTAAAAATTAGCTCGTGTTTACACGATTTAATACTATATTTTGTTATAATTTGGTTTTTTTTAATATGTGTTTACTTTTCTATGTATATCTTTTCTTATAGTTTTTTTTTATTACTCTATATATGTTTATATGGAACAGAGGGAGTATAATTGTATGGATTTCATTATCATTTTAATTAATCTTTAATGTAAAATTAATTGTTTTGTTTAAGTGAACATCTAAGATGGAGAAATTATTTTCTAATTATATATATATGATTTTTAATCTAGTATAATTAAACCAGAAGAGCAAAGCAATGAGATATATTCTGTTCCCATTACAAAAAAAACAAAAATTAAAACTTAATACATGTACCAAACCGACGGAGTTTAAGACATCAAGCTAAACCGTGCCTTTTTCATGGGACAGACCGGTTCGGCATCTTCGAACCCAACTCCAAACCACCAGAATTCCATTTTCCTGTGATTGAATGCCCGTAATTATTATTCATAACCAGTCTTTGACTAGACACTTGAACCGGAGGATTTCTCCATTTCGGAACCGGAATGGTTATGAGGAGTGACGCAAGCAACGGTCCAGCTTCAATGATTATTGTAATTACAGTTTTGATGTCGGTAAGTTTCCTATATGGCTTCTGGGTAATAATAATGGAACTTATTGTTCTTCGGGCAACAAAATGGTGTTGAATAGTTTTTGTAGTTGGGAGAGTTAGGCGAGTGAGTTTTTCAGACGTTTGTTTGCTTCGTCTTTTCTCGGACATCAAGTGTCCACATAGAAAGATAAATCTTGCAGAATTTCTTGGTACATATTTTTTTATATATATATTTCTTGAGAAAATTGATCTATGGAAAATAAAAACATTTTCAGATGTTTCTTTTTTGTATAATCATAATTGAAAGAGAAAAAAGGGTTTCACTTACCTCAAAATCGAGATCTTTCACGCCAAGCCATTCATGAGATTCATCATTTTTGCGAAGAAGGTTTAAGAATAGTGTGATTTATTTATTTATATATAAGAAGCTCAAGATGTATAATTAATTAACATTTTTGTAAATAAAAGGATTAATTTGTTTAATAACCATTATACAAGATAAAATAAATGATATAGGAGTCGGTCTCGGAATTGCATTGTATAGGAGTCGGTCTTGACGGTGCCATGGAGCATAAGCGGGGTTAGGTCCAACAACACCGTTGGTGGTGATGATGGCCGGTGGTGTGTTGTCCATCTTCTCAAGGAACCCGTGTAGTTCGTGTCCCTTAAGAAGAGCTTTGATTTGACAATTCCACATAAGGTAATTGGAGTTCGTGAGTTTGGTGACGTTGGTCATGTTCACGGCAAGGAGAGAGTTCACCAGATCGGAGGAATCGTAAACTGCGGTGCGTGAAGCAGTGGCAGAGACTGGAGTGGAAGAGATAGCAGATTCGGTGGCCATCGTTGATGAAGAGATAATCAAAAAAAATATTTTTTTAGTTGGATCGATGCTCTGCTACCATATAGAACTTTGTGTTGTAATGTGTTGATCTTATTGATGAGAATACACATGTATATATAGTGTTACAAGAGATAAGTATAAGAAGATTTATACATATCGATATAGACGAGAGAATATAGAAGAAGCTTCTAGAAACATCTTTAGGAGAATATCCCAATACTAACCACCAACAAATTTAAGTAAAATGGATTTGTGAATTGATGTATTGCTCTCAACTCACCTCTGCATGTTTTAAATTTATAGGCTTTGAGTTTAAAATTTAAGCAAAATCAGATTCGATTTCTGCTACATTTGGAATCAGATTCGCTCATTATTAGAGAAAAGTATTCATGAAACTTCTGTATCATTTTGTCTCACTCATCGTAGAGAACATAGAAAGGAGATTTTTGAACAGTGAATGAGTTGTTCTTAGGGATTTGAGTTGAATTCCTTAAATTAACTGAAAAAGAAACCAATAATGACTCAGAATCATATTCGATTTCTGCTAAATTTGGAATTAGATTCGCTCATTATTAGAGAAGAGTGTTCATGAAACTTCTGTATCATCTTGTCTCACTCATCGTAGAGAACATAGAAAAGAGATTTTAGAAGGAGAAGAAAGAAGAAAAAAACTTGTGAAACCATGCTAAATTTGGGAACCGCTTGTTGTATTCATTTCCTAATAATTTTGTGTGATGAACTCCTGTTAATGCAACCTGTGAATGATGTTCTCAAGGGAGCAATTGCTTCCTTATCCAATCATCTTGGCATTGAAGAGAGCAAGGCCCTCTTCCTCCTCATTCAATACGATTGGAATGAGGAGGCAATCACCTCTGACCTAGATGCACTGACAATAGCAGCTGTCATCTTCTATAGATCAGTTCCTGAAAAAGACATTGACAGAAACATCCATGTAAGCCTGTTGGTTTTTTCACAGTTATGTTAATGCATTTTTTTTTTCGTTTAATATTGTTTTTGATTTACTAGGACTATTCACGATTTTGGAATTTTAACTCTTGGAAATTTTTATTTTGGAGATTTTAAGGTTCTTCACTGTTTGGGGTTTTGATTTTAGGGATTTTCTTATTTCGGATTTCTGATTTTAGATTTTAGGGATTTTCTGATTTCGGGTGGCTGGATATTAAGTTAATTCGGGTTGTAATTCGGTTTATTAAGTTTAATCGGATCGTAATCCAGTTTAAAATTGGTTTTGTTTCGTGTTTAGTTGGTTAAGATTAGATTGGTAAACAGTAAACCGAATTTAATTGGATTTGTGTGGTAATTGAATTCGAACTTTAAATTCGGAGGAAAGTGGAATTTAACTTTTAATCTATGGAAAAACTAAAATTTAACTTCCGTCTGGTGGGAAAATAGTACGAGATCTTAACTTCGTGTATATCTGGTGTTATATGAAAGTTACGAGAGAAAAATATATTGTCGATCCCTAATTGTCCAAAGTGTTACTAAAAAGGATTGTCGGTAATATTATGTAGTTACGGGTTTCTCAGGAGTGATAAAATGTTGACACTTCGGCTCTAAGGCTTGGCTTTTGGATTGTGAAGGTTATGGTGTATGGACTTTGAAAAATGGTATAAAGTAATTCAGATGGAAAAAAAAACAAAAAACAAAAAACAAAAATCGTCAAATTTCATAAAACCAGTGCGACCCGGTTGACCCATGACCCGGAAGGCTTAAGTGCAGTGGTCGGAGAAGAAAAAAAGAAGAAGCTGAAGCATCGATGGAGATAGCCGCCACGACCACTGTCACTGTCGCGCCGCAATCGCGCCGATTGTCACACGTCTTTTCCAAGAATCTTGGATCGCTATCTTCTCTTCGGTTCGATTTCTCCGGCAGAAACTTCTGCGTCGGGAATCTCAGTCTTCGCCTTCCCGTGTCAACGGCCTCCATGAGCGCCTTCGCCGCCGAGAAAATCTCGCCGGCAAGTTACTTAGACAATAGAGAAAGCAGAGTTCTTCATTTTGTCAAGTATCATGGCCTTGGAAACGATTTCATTTTGGTAAGCCAACTTTTTTTTAGTTAACTGTCAATCCAGAAATAGAATGAGTGACGTTTATGGAATCGATGTTGAAATTTGTTAAATCTTTGTGGGATTAGGTAGATAATAGGGATTCATCGGAACCTAAGATTACTCAGGAGGAAGCAGTGAAGCTGTGTGATCGAAACTTCGGTGTTGGTGCTGATGGAGTAATCTTTGCGATGCCAGGCATTAATGGCACCGATTACACCATGCGAATATTCAACTCAGATGGTAGTGAACCAGAGGTAAAGCCTTTGATGTGTTGATCGATCGAATTAGTTCGGATTTGAAAGCTATAAAGCCTCTCCTCTGTGTTTGCTAGATGTGTGGCAATGGAGTTCGATGTTTCGCCAGATTCATTGCTGAGATTGAGAACCTACTGGGAAAGCATAGGTATTGTAGATAGCTCTATCAGAAATTTCTCACACTTGAGATGATTCTCATGGCTTTTTAACGGCAGTTTTACAATACATACTGGTGCTGGCCTGATTATTCCTGAAATTCAAGATGATGGGCAGGTAAAAAAACCAGCTTTCGTTTAGTAGAAGCTGAAATTCATGATAAAGTTTTGTTTTTTTGTTTTCCCTCTGTTTAAGTGGATTGAGATTGATATGGGTACAGGTTAAGGTTGATATGGGGGAACCGATTCTTAGAGCCGAGGATGTGCCTACGAGATTGCCAGGAAACAAAGGTGGCTCTGTTGTTGCAGCGGAGTTAGTAGTTGATGGAGTCAGCTGGAATGTGACATGTGTAAGCATGGGAAACCCTCACTGTATCACATTTGGCACTAAGGGCGGTCAGGTGCGTGTTTGCTTCTTGTGGTACAAACTTAAACGGAGATTCTGTTGTGGTGATGTATGTATATGAGATGCAATTTGAGTTTGTGATTTTCTGTTTGCATTGACCAGAATCTGAGAGTTGATGATTTGAAGTTGTCAGAGATTGGTCCCAAGTTCGAGCACCATGAGATGTTCCCAGCTCGAACTAACACAGGTTGGCGGAGATTCATTCATACATACCTGAAGTTTCACCGACAGATTCAGCAGTATCTGTGTGGCATTGTTTGGTCTCTTACACTTTAAATTTTATCTGCAGAGTTCGTGGAAGTCTTGTCGCGTTCACATTTAAAAATGCGTGTCTGGGAGCGCGGGGCAGGTTAGCTAAGCCCCAGTAATCCTCAAATCTATTTCTTAGTTAAAAGTCAACAATCTCTATGTATCTTTATTATAAACGTAAAAATGCGCACGCTGAAACTGCAGGAGCAACTTTGGCTTGCGGAACAGGAGCTTGTGCTCTGGTTGTTGCAGCAGTCCTTGAAGGTCGAACAGACAGAGTAAGTTTGAAAATTGCATTTCAGTATTATCTGCGAGCCACATACTTATTTAAATAAAAACATGTAGCTATCAATTAAGAAGCATGAGTTGTGTCAGTTGCATACTGTGGTTCAGTAGCATTATCTCACACTTATAAAACCATGCTTAAGCCTTGAAAGAGATGTAACCAGAGCAGTTCTTGTGGAACAGAAATGCACGGTGGATCTACCGGGTGGGCCGTTGGAGATAGAGTGGAAAGAGGAAGATAACCATATTTACATGACGGGTCCTGCGGATTTGGTGTTCTACGGATCAGCGATGCTCTAACGAGGTAGCTACTGTGTTGTTGTGACCTCTTTAGTCTTGATGCCCATCTCTGTGTTGTCTTCTGCATTGTGTTTTCATGGAATCTGCGAGAGATCAAATGAAACATTTGATGCACTTCTCTTCTTTTTATTGTTATTTAAATATGTTTTACTTTTGTTAAAACAGATTTCGTTGTGGCTTGGTATGATCACAGTATTTTGTCTTCAAATCATAAATAAATGGATTAAGAATGCCAAAAAAGAAAGAAAGATCTATTATTAATTATCGACAACATACATTTTACCGAATTCGAACGGGTTGATGATATATATAATAAATAATAATAACACCAGTACAAATTTTGGCAAATAAGGTATCATTCAAGTTTATCCATCTTTTTAGTAATACCGATTCCAAATTCTTTATAAAATGTGTTGAAATGCATCGTATATTGATAATGTTACCAAAAATATTTGTAAGAAAAATATTAAAACGAAATATTTTTTAACCGACCATTGGGTTGCTTTTTAGTTGTTTGAAATTAAAGGTAAGTAGTAGTGGTAGTGGTCGAGTAATTCGAATTTGGAACCAGCCGGGCCCACATTTATTCTCTCTTGTGTATTCCTAAACCAACGGCTCTATACGTACACTACTACTAGCCTCCGAGTCCGAGCCCAATAGATTCGATTCCCAACGGTTACCTTACCCCAGTTTTTCAAAATTTGAGAAAATTCGAAACGAAAAAACTCCAGAGAAAAAGTTTCATCTTTCGATCTCAAAGATCCCTAAATCTTTTGTGCTCGATTCGTATATTTTTTTTTCTTTACACGGCCTCCACTGCAAGATTCAGCTTCTGTAAGTGAATAAATCGTTTGCGAAGAGATTTGAAATATCCTTGCTCTAGGGTTTCATGAGGGATTGATTTTCTCATGAGCTTGACTTTATCTTCTTCCCATTTCTCGCTTGATTTTTGGGTTTTACAAAAGGTTTCGAATTGACTTCTGTGGTGGTTTTTTTTATATCTTTGTGATTCTCAGAAATCGAAGATCGATTATGTCGTTTACGCCCGACATTTCAAGGAAAAGCGGAATAGGAGTGATCCCTTCTCCTGCTCCGTTTTTCACTCCTCGTCCTGAGAGAAGACGACCTGATTCTTTCTCTAGCCGCCTCGAAAGAGACAAAGAGGTTAATGTTCAAGTGCTTCTACGGTGCAGACCACTAAGTGAAGACGACCAGAAATCAAATGTCCCTAGAGTCATATCTTGTAATGAACTGAGAAAAGAAGTCAATGTTCTTCATAGTGTTGCTAATAAGCAAGTCGATCGTGTTTTCACTTTCGACAAGGTTCTCTTTTTAATCTTTTGATTTGGTTATAATTAGTAGTGAAGATTGGCTCTTTTGGTCTGATGGGTTTAAATGTTTTTTTTCCCCAGGTTTTTGGTCCTAAAGCACAGCAACGGTCTATATATGACCAAGCTATTGCACCTATTGTTCATGAAGTCTTGGAAGGTTTTAGCTGCACTGTGTTTGCTTATGGGCAAACAGGAACTGGAAAGACTTACACTATGGAAGGCGGGATGCGGAAAAAGGTATAACGAGATTATTCCTCTTCCGAGTGTCTCATTTCGACTTTTCCTGTTTCTGTTTGCCAATTGTCACTTCATTCAAGCTGTTGTCTGGAAATTGATTGTAGGGAGGGGATTTACCAGCGGAGGCCGGGGTGATTCCAAGAGCTGTTAGGCATATTTTCGAGACTCTTGAGGCGCAAAACGCTGATTACAATATGAAAGTAACATTCTTGGAACTGTACAATGAAGAAGTTACAGATTTGCTAGCTCAAGATGACTCCTCAAGATCTTCTGAGGATAAGCAGAAGAAGCCCATTTCTTTGATGGAGGATGGGAAGGGTTGTGTGGTTTTAAGGGGTCTTGAAGAAGAAGTTGTGTACAGCGCCAACGATATATATGCTCTTCTTGAACGAGGTTCATCCAAAAGGCGCACCGCAGATACCTTGTTGAATAAGCGCAGTAGTCGCTCTCATTCAGTGTTTACAATCACAGTCCATATTAAGGAAGAGTCTATGGGAGACGAAGAGTTAATCAAATGTGGCAAGCTTAACCTTGTGGATCTAGCAGGATCCGAGAATATTTTACGCTCTGGATCTCGGGATGGCCGTGCAAGAGAAGCAGGAGAGATAAACAAGAGCTTGCTCACACTAGGCCGTGTGATTAATGCGCTTGTGGAACATTCTTCCCATATACCTTACAGGTACTTGCTCTGTCTGACAATATATGAATACGTTGTGATAATATTTGTGTGTGTTGGAGCATAAGCTGACAAGAGCAGTAAGCTAATAATTGTGGATATTCGGCTTTGCAGGGACAGTAAGCTGACAAGGCTTTTACGGGACTCTCTAGGAGGGAAGACAAAAACTTGTATCATTGCTACAATCTCTCCATCTGCTCATTCCTTAGAAGAAACTTTAAGCACTCTAGATTACGCCTATCGTGCCAAGAACATCAAAAACAAACCCGAGGTTTTGTTTACGCTACCATATCTCAAATTTGATGTATCAGTGTACCCTTCACTTTCATCCTTCTAACTAAACTTGTCTCTGCAGGCAAACCAGAAATTGTCCAAGGCTGTGTTGCTTAAAGACCTTTACTTGGAACTTGAGAGAATGAAAGAAGGTTTACACAGATAACCTTCTGTCTATATTCTCCAATTTTTCTTATGTATACTATCAAATGAGCTAGTCGAATAGCTATAATTCATGTACAATCGATGCAGATGTAAGAGCGGCAAGAGATAGAAATGGTATTTACATCGCACAGGAAAGATATGCACAAGAAGAAGCTGAAAAGAAGGTAGGTTCAAAGGAAGAAACTCAAGTCTATATTCATTTTATGCTCGGCTTAATGATTATCTTGTTTCAGGCGAGAATCGAGAGGATAGAACAGTTGGAGAATGATTTAAATCTCACTGAAAGTGTAAGTATGCCTAACCTTTTCTCTTCCAGCTGTTAGAAACTAAACTAATTTCTCCCTTGGAACTTAAGTGGCTTCTCCTATGCAGGAAGTTTCCAAGTTCCGTGACCTTTACATGACTGAGAAAGAGAAGTTACTGGATGTAGAAAGTGACCTTAAGGACTGCAAGGTGATAAGAACTTCAGTGATTTACTTTCTAGACTACTCATGCTTTCAATAAGAGTTTTCTTGAAATTTAAAAACATTTTATGGTCCAGAGAAACTTGGATAATAGTAACAAGGAGTTGCTTCATCTCAAAGAGAATTATATCCAAGTTATCTCAAAGTTAAAGGAAAGGGAAGTCATCATCTCCAGAATGAAAGCCTCAGGTAACAATTCTAGTTCAAGGCTTCCGCTTTCTTGGGTTTGTTGCTTGATTCGTTTTACTAATATTTTCTTGGACAGAGACTTCTTTGATAGACCGCGCAAAGGGGCTGCGTTCTGATTTGCAGCATGCGTCAGATGATATAAGTTCCCTGTTCACAAGATTAGGTACTTCTTCTTCCATATGTGTAGGGCTGAAAACAAGATCTGTCAAGTGCTGATTTTACTTGTTTCTGCAGACCAAAAGGACAAGCTGGAATCCGAAAACCAGAGCATGCTTCTGAAATTTGGTTCACAGCTTGATCAAAGCCTTAAAGAATTGCACAGAACAGTTCTTGGATCAGTCTCTCAGCAACAGCAACAATTAAGAACTATGGAAGAACATACCCACTCATTTCTTGCTCATAAATATGATGTAAGAAAAGATTATACTATATGTCATTTCACTTTTTTGCTTTAGACCATTTGATAACACTAGTGATTGATTTACTCACGCAGGCAACACGGGATCTTGAATCAAGAATTGGGAAAACAGCAGATACTTATACTTCAGGAATATCAGCCTTAAAGGAACTCTCAGAAATGCTACAAAAGAAAGCATCCTCTGATCTGGAGAAGATGAACTCCTCTATGGCATCACAAATAGAAACTGTTGAGCAAGTATGAACAAGATAGAGTGATCTCAAGTGTTTCTATTTCCTAGCAATTTGTTTTAGTGTTAATTTAACTGACTTTCTCTTCTCAGTTTCTCATTGCATCAGCAACCGAGGCCGCTAAAGTCGCTCAAGACATCCGAGATTCACTTAATGATCAGAAGGAGCTCTTAGCTCTTGCTGCAAGACAACAAGAGCAGGTGTTGTGAAAAATCATATGCTGGTTTCTTGTTAGTTTAATTACTTTCCTGAAAAAAAATCAATTCTGTTTTCAACTTATCCAGGGCTTGGTCAGAAGCATGAGATCCGCACAAGAAATTTCCAATGCAACTTCAACCATTTTCAGTAACATCTACAACCAAGCTCACGGCTTGGTCGAAGCCATTAGAGCAAGCCAAGCAGAGAAAGCAAAACAGCTTACTACTTTTGAAATGATGTTTAAGGTGAGTTGGGACAAACTCTTAAGAACTTCAATTATATATGTTTTGAGAGGTTCACACGAAACTCGTCGTTACTAAAAACAGGAAGAGGCTGAAAGAGAGGAGAAACAAGCATTAGATGATATCAGTCTGATATTATCAAAGTTAACTTCAAAGAAAACTGCAATGGTGAGTCTTTAACCATTAATTAACCCCATTAGGCCATAATTCTTCATCACTTAATTCACACTTCAAGGCGGATGCTTTATGTGTTTCTAGGTCTCTGATGCATCACACAGTATCCGGGAACACGACATACAGGAAGAGAAGAGATTGCAGGAACAAATGTCTAGTATGCAGCAAGTCTCGATTAGCGCGAAGGAGGAATTGTGTGACTATCTAAAGAAAGCGAAAAGCCAGTTCACAGAAAATACCATAGCTTCAGCTGAGTCTATCACAGTCATGGACAATTACCTTGAAGATTGGTACAAATGCCATCTCCCCACTACTTTCGAATAAAGCCTCTCACTAAGTCCGCATTCTAGTTTTCATACAAACTTTGTATATTTGAATTGCAGCTTGGGAAGGGCCAATGAGTCTAAAAGACTCTGGGAGACTGCAGAAACAGGCATAAAGAACCTTCACACGAAGTACAAACAAGAACTTAATGTCTCAATTAGGTAAGTTTTTTCGTTCTGTATCGGTGCTTCTTTCTACATTTCTTTCACATCATTTCATTAAGTAAAACTCCCCATGTGTAGGGACATGGCAAAAGAAAACGAGAGGCTGCACGATGAATTTGCATCCACATTTTCTTCAATGGATGCTAACTTTGTTAGTAGGACTAATGAACTTCACGCAGCTGTTAATGGTAAACCACACTAAAACCCTTGTCCTTTTCCTACTCAAGAACCCGCTTTCGCACGTCAGGAACAACGGTCCTAATCCTTGGTTTTACAGACTCGTTGATGCAAGACCGTGAGAACAAAGAAACGACAGACGCCATAGTCGAGACTTGCATGAAGCAGGTCACGGTATTGCAAGAGAATCATGGACAAGCCGTATCAACTGTTAGAAACAAAGCAGAACAGTCTCTCATAAAAGACTATCAGGTACTAAACCAATCATAACAGTAAAATCTCCATGTGTGTAAAAAGACATATATACAACAGTAAATATTTTTGATACGATGACCAGGTTGATCAGCACAAGAACGAAACCCCAAAGAAACAGGCGATAAATGTGCCAAGCCTAGCTTCGATTGAGGAGATGAGGACTCTGTTTTCGCAGAATATTCTCAGCGAAGATTACAAAAGTATGGAGAAAAGATCAACAAAACAGGGACATGACGAAGCTAACAACAGAACTCCATTCTTGGAAGTAAACATATGATTGATTAGACCATAAAAAAAAGCTTTAAGATTTGGTAGTTAAGTTCATTAACTGGATGAGTCTAGAGCGTGTAAAAGGTCATATATAGTACGCAAGCCTATGTTGTTATGGATTATTTGGTTACATTGTTACGTAAGACCGGTATGCAGTTGGCTGAAATCTCAGATTTAGATATGAGTTTCCGGTTAAATTGGTTAATCTTCTCATTTTGATCAACCAAATATGAAAAAGTAAGAGGGAGACACAAGAAAAACACCCAAGACTTAGCTTTGCAAGAAAACATAATAAAGTCAAAATAAGCACATATCTCTAATCCACCACTTTGCTTTGACTTGCTAATCTGTCAAATACTATTGCTGTCGTCACGATTCCATCACTGATGACGTGATCAATGATAAAAATATGGAGAGAAGATTCTTTTTCTTTTTTTTTGGGTTTAATTATAGACGGAAGATTCTTGACTATCTCTTCATCTCTTACCATCTAAATGAACAATGTATTAATAATCAGAGCCGACCTGACATTTTGGAGGCTACAAGCAAAAAAAAAAAAAAAAGCCCACAAAGTTAATACATAAAAAAAATCAAAAAAAGAAAAATTCCATACGAAAAGTCCCATCTCCACTAAACATGAATGTCCAGTAAACCACTAGACTAACGTTATAATACATTGTATCTAAGGCTTTTAAGTTGGTCCTTATTGCATGCGTTTGAACAAAATTAATTTTTTCTCTACAAACATAGTGACGACCGTTATCTAACAACGTTTTAACAACAAATTAGAAAGAGTGACGAAGAAATAATGACGGATTAACAACGTCTATTCTTACCTACCTGACCGTTTTCTTGTAGTGTTTGGATCTGGTAAAACTTAAGAACATCATCCATGATGTTACGTGAGTTTGAAGATCTAATGTGTGTGTTTTTTACTAATTTTCTGTATTTTGTTTTCTTGAACCAATGTATAATATACATGACGGCTGTGTTTTTCCAATGATTAGTCTCCATTTCGGTTTGACATCCTTGATTAAAGAAAACATAAGGTTATGATATAATTTAAACTATATAATATATATCGATGGTTGGGTTAAATTAATGACTGTGGCAAGCTAAGTCCATGAGAAACCAAACCAAGTTGCTGGTTTTTTATTTTGTCTTGTGTACATTTGTTGACTATGTTTCTTTCTTTTGTTAGATTCACACTTTTTTAGCAGTTGAAGTTTCTATAAGAACTATGTGATGCATTACTGAAAAGACGATAGTACCCTTTTTTTTCAACCCGCGTGGTATGCATTGCGTTCGGTTTGCGAAGGGTGATATTGAAAATGTCAATTTGGTCCCAAGTCAAACAATCAGTGCTGCTTGGTGTTAGAATATTAGTTTAGACGACTTCTTTTGGTCAAACTACTAGAAAGTCCTTTTTTAGGTTAGGTATTTGCCCTTATAAATATACATCACTACTAAGTTTTCAATCTTCATTACAAACTCTCTCAATTCTCTTTTCCTTTTTTTTAGCAAACAAAAACTCCAAACCTTAGTTTACTTTGCTTTCTTGATTCTCAAAATCTTTTTTAAAAAAGTATGAAGAGAGACAGATCTGATTACGAAGAATCCATCAAGAATCTAGACATTGCTAAATGTTTGATGATACTATCACAAACCTCTATGGTCAAACAGATCGGTGTGAGCCAATTTACCGAGAGCAATACAAGTAACCGGTTCGAATGCAAAACATGTAACCGGAAATTTTCTTCGTTTCAAGCTCTTGGTGGGCACCGGGCGAGCCATAAGAAGCCAAAGCTCACCGTTGAACAGAAAGATGTGAAACATCTTAGCAACAATTACAAAGGAAATCATACACACGAGTGTACCATATGCGGTCAAAGTTTTGGGACCGGACAGGCTTTAGGCGGTCACATGAGACGGCATAGGTCAAGCATGATGGTCGAGCCATCGTTCATCTCTCCAGTGATTCCTACCATGCCGGTTTTGAAACGATGCAGTAGTAGCAAGAGGGTTTTGAGTTTGGATTTGAATCTAACTCCGTTAGAGAATGATCTTGAAATTATTTTTGGGAAGACTTTTTTCCCTAACATAGATATGAAGTTCGTTGTTTAGTTCCTTTTTTTTTTCTCAATCATTTAGGTTATTGAAATTCTTTTGTATTGTAATTCTCATTCTTTAAATTTTTTCAAACGTTATGTTCATTCTTGGTTGTCATGTATAAGAAAAAGTTGGCCGAGTTATTTCCACTCCTGCAACGAGTAACATGTCTATGACTGGGCCAAAAATTGGGCCCAAGTTTGCCGGAGTATATAAGGAAATATGAAACATTACTATCCGGTGAAATCCTGATGAAGATTATTCGTTGTTTTGCTGCAAGTTTTTGTTTTTTAAATTTCTGGTCGTATTTCATTTTACTAAGAAATTACATTAGGAGAGAGTAAAAAGCATAGAGCTAGTAACCTTCGGTCATAAACCAAGAAGATAATAAAAGAGAAAAATTACATTACAAAGAGGATCAGGTTCTTTTAAACCACAATTTTAGGTAATCATTGAAGTTCGATCTGTCGTTTAGAGCCAAACAAGCATCACAGATTCTTCTGTCTATCTTCTTGAAGAGTATCTCTGCAGAGAGTTGTTTGTTTGAGAATATGCGGTCATTCCTCTTTTGCAAGTTCATGACTAATATCTAATTAAGGTGTATCTAAAAGTAAAACCTTAATTAATTACATATACTATGTTTTTTTTTTGCATCAATTCCATATTTATTTCAATATTTACATAGTAAATCATGAACGTGTACAAATTTAAGCATAGTTCAGGTGATACGTTCTAATTTACTTTCATTATGGAGCGAATATAGAAACTTTAAAATTTGTAAAGTCTCAAATAAAACCACAAATGCATAGTAAACCGATGTAGTATTTAAGGGTCGATCCCAAGGGACTAAAGTTTACACACTAAAGATGTGAGAAACAAACTAATCTATAACAAATATTTTTGGTTTTTGTTGTTGTTTAAAATGCTAAGAAATGCAAGAAACTAAAATGCAAGAAGTAAAACAAAGAAAAATGATTGGACCTTGAGCTAAGCTATCATGAGAATGGATTAACAATACAATGATGCAAAAGATTTAATTAAGCACTATTCTAGACAATGGAATATTCATTCTTTAGGTTAATCCACACCAATGGTAAAAACCCCCTTTCTCTAATCACATTCAAGATCCGCGGTTAGGCATTCCATCTCAATGATTAGACAAGCATTAATATACTTCCATTTTCGTAACAAGAGTTCATAGAACCACGGTCAAGTAGCTATGTGACTCAAGCTCACAAAAGGTTTGGTTTAAACATTTCCACAAACACCTCTCGGGTGTGAAAATGCCTAAAGATCTAGATTTTGATTGATCAAGTCAAAACTAGCATTAGAAACAACCTAAGTGAAAGATTTAACAAGGATCAACCATAATAATCATCATCTAACTATCAAAATATCATAATCTAGCACAACTCATGGTCCAACAAAAGATAAAACATGGATCATAGGCAAATGTAATTGATTTGAAATGACTAATGACTAATTAATGATGCTAGAACAAACAAGCATGCTCAATTCCATGACAAGGATCACTCACAATAGACTAATTCACTATCATGACATTAATACATTTATTAATCACCTAATTAAGCTAATCTTCCTATTGCAATTAAGTGATCAATAATCATTAATTTCAAGTCCACAATATCAACTAATCACCTTAAACATCAATTCTCATTGGTTAAGTATGAAAAATAAGTTTAGAATTCTCCTAGATATTTCATCGAACACCTTTCGGGAATGAAATGTCCATGATCAAGATTTTGATTAGCTAAATATAATATAGCATTAAACACATCATAAACCTTAGAAATCACATGAACCTAATCCTAAGCATCATCAATCAACCATAAATCAACATAATCTACCTAACCCACAATCCATGAGAAGATTACTTCCTAAACATAAAGAAAAGTAAAAGAAAAGACATAAACATAAATATAAGAGATAGAGGTGAAGAATTCTTCACTAATTGGCATGAGAAGATGAAGATCTTTATCCAAAATGTAAGAACATGTTTGGATCCCAAAACCCAACTAGAGAGAAGAAAACTTAGATTTTTACAAGTCCAAAATACTATTTATATCAAAATAAAACGGAACCGGGTCGACCCATCTTCATTCGGGTCGGGTCATAAAAGTTTAGTTTGGAGAAGGTCCATACCAAGGATCGGACCTCAGTATCAAGCCACCGTATGGGGGGGGGGGGGGCTGGTCTTTTTGCTTCAAAAACTTCAATTCTTCATATCTCCATACCAAGGGTCAGACCTCAGTATGAAGCCACCGTATGGGGGCTGTCAATTCAACATTTTCTTCACTTCTTTGCTTTCATCTTGACTCCTTGCATCCATTTGATCCACCTTTGTTTTCTCTTGAATCTCCATCACTTTACATACCAAATGCTCTCCAAATCGCCTCGAAACGGGATCACCATCTCAAAACCTATAAAACACAAAAAGATATGCAAATGCTCCTAGGAATGCTTAAATGATATGCAATTGCGGGATGAAAACGTGATGAAAATATATCAAAATGATGTAAAACACGAGAATATCACCAGGTCAACGTTTTCAACTCCATACAGATTATATGGATTACATGGATTTATAAAATCAAATTCAATATAATCTTATGTTCAATAAATTTAAATAGAAACTGATAAAAATTTGCATTTATAGATTTACCTTATCAACAAGTACAATACTAAAAATATACATTTGTAAGTAAAACATTTTTAATTAATTATCTATTTATATGTAAGCCAATTTTTTAATATCAAAATGTAATTATGTTCATGCTCATAATAGATAAAATGATCCGATCAACGTATCATTATTTGAAATGAAATAAAATAAAATATTTTTTAGTGATGATGTAATAGATAAAAAAAAACATGTAACAAAACAGTAAAAAATCACATAAATATCAACAGAACAACTATGCATTATCCATCTTAATAAAAAAAATTCTAATTTCTTTACGCGCGAGTATCAAATAAATAGTAGCTCATACATGCACTCTCCCCTAAATACGATCAATAATACTAGGGTTGATTACACCATAGACAAATTTTTAGAAAGTTTTTACAAAATAGACACTTTATTTGTTTAAGGCAAATTTTAGTAGTAGGATTAAAATACTGCTCCAGAGGAATTCAGATAATTACCAAAATACCTAGTTAGTAAAGTTTTCCCTCTTTTACCTGGTTAGAAAAAAAAATTGTCCAAAAAAAAAAAAAATCGACACTTTACTTTCACTGATTAAGTAAAATCCCTAGTTGTCCAGCCGGTGTCGAGCAATCGAACATCCGTTCTTGTACCATCGTTCCGACCAAGCTACGTCATTTACCATCGATTCAGTATTGTAATATCGCTGCGTCGGAATGGAATGTAAAATTCGATAAACTCATACGCTCCAAATATAGTGATATCAGGTTTGAAATTTCTTGATTTTTTTTGAGATTTTGGTCGAAGTGTGTAGTTATCGCCGCGGGTCACTTTGGATACGTAGACGGAGGGATGTGGATATACAATCTAGAGTTTCTGATTGCATGTTGTTTCTGTTCAATCTATCTTTACAGGTACCAAAAAATCATAGATTTCGACAACCGGTTGCCGACCGGATGGAAGATGGAAACACTGGTCTATATTCGATGGACAACACAGTGTGGACATACAAACATAGATGGCATGTCCATACATAACATGTTTAGGAACATAACATGTTTCTTTTGCAAAACATGTTTAGGAACAGAACATGTTTTTTTTAAAAAATCAGTCAAACCCCATTATGTTCAACTGTAGACATACATAAGTGGACATGCAACTGTGGACAAACATAGGTGGCTAACCTAAATAACAGACATAGCTGTGAAGTCACCGTTCCTAACGGTGGACACATATTGGTGGACGTATGTATGGGATGGTAGAGATTGTTTCTAAACGGGTTGGAAGATGTACACACTGGTCTATACGCGACGAGCAACACAATGTGAACACACATACATAGCTGTCCAGTCCACACATATCCCTACATGTGGACATATGTGTAACACCCGAGAGAAGCATGTCCATGTATATCCCAAACCGTGGACGTACTAGTATGGATATACCTGAAAAGTTCAATAAGATAAAAAAATGTACAATTGTAAATGCGTCGTTTGTCTATCAAATATTCTCATTTACCATCTCTTTCACAACACCATTTCCGCAAATAACAAGACATTGGTCATCCATGACAACGTGCATAGAGACAAAACAAAATCATTTATTATCCACGTTTAGATCGGCCACAAATCCCAACCCACACAACCGTTTTTAACCCTACCTCAACAACGGATACACCAATATGTTCAAACTTTCAAAAAAAATTCCAAGATTTATCCTAGTTACCCACTCAAATCTTTATCCTTTTCAATCATCTTTTTACAGCTGTAAAAAAATTTTGAACCACGCAATCAACTTTAATTTTTATCCATAAAATTCAAAAAATCCGTACGGCATCCATCTCTGCTTTGTATACATGGTCCCACATAACTGGCCAAGTACGGTTTAATTGGAAGATTATTTACTTTAACTAAAATAAAATGAAAACAACTGGTAAGAGTAATTTGGGCATTATTTTACTTTGTCCATGTGATAATTGCCTAAAATAAAGAAATTGTATAGACTTAAAAAAAAAAAATACATATGGATGTAATTTTCTCATAATACTACGATACATTACAATAGTTAGTATTTATTAAAAAAAAAACATTACAATAATTAGTAGCACTGGTATATATATTAGTTGACAAAAAAATAGCACTGTAATAACGTTGACTCTGACCCCAAGCTTTAAGTTTGCGTATGAAGAAAGTCATAGGTCTTCTATTTTGGAGCACACAATTAATTGCCAGTTTTAGCGACCAATTAAAAGGAGTTTTAGTAACATGTGATAGCCACCACTTCTCATCAAGCACTACCATCACATGGTCCACATCTATAGTTTACAAAATATATTCATGCGAACAAGTACAAATATATAAAAGACAAACATGTAATATTTGTATGCGCGTCTTTAAACATGATCGAAACTTAATCGGATTTTAGAATATAGTTCGATGTATCGAGTTTTGATTCTGAAAATTTGGAGGTCTATGTTGTAAGGGACCCACCGGTTCAGCATATATGCATGTAGATGTGAATCCATATGTTGTAAGCGACTTTTTTTTTTGAGACTTTTTTTTGGGTGTTAGATTATTCGGTAAAGAAAAAATAGTTATCATACAAAAACCATATCTATATCGGTTCGGTTCAATTTGGAGTCACTCGATTTTTGGATTTTTCGGTTTAACCCTGAACAAAATATAATTACGATATTTAATTTTAAATTATATAAATTCGAGTTTTGATTTGGGATTTTTAACTTTGTAAGTAATTAAAGCATACAAACAAAATTAATTGAAAAAGATTAATTAATAGGTACAAAGACTAATTTTACTTTTAAATAGACTAGATTTTGTTATTTTATTAGGTGCATGGACATTGTACATAAATATTTATTAATTATATATAATATATAATATATAGTATACATACTGCTATATGTGATTATTCGGATTATTCGGGTAAGTTGGGTATATTATCCAAATCAAACCAAAATCCGACGGGTTTTTAAAAATTATATCCAAACAGTAATTTAGGATATCCAATATCCAACCATATTACTCTATTTCGGTTCGGATCGATTCGGGTCGGTTCGGATTTACCGGATTGGACACTCCTATTTTTTTGTTTGTAGCATGTAAATAGAACATTCAAAGACGATTTTGAAAAACACATTTTTTAATTAATTTTTTTTTATGTGTGCATATAAATTAAAGTCTATAACCAAAAAAAAAAATTAAACACATCAAATATATTTTTAGTAGAAAAATTTGAACCATATCTACAAATAATTTAAGACGATACTATCAATAAAAATAGAATTTACTTAAAAGTCTGATTTCGTCTGATAAATAAAATAGAGTTAAGATGGTACTTATTTATGTTTGTGTAATAATTTGCTTTCGAAAGTTACGTAATAACTTTGTAAACTTGTTTGGATATCAATAAAGTTGTTTAGCCGGCAAAAAAAAAACCAAAATAGAGTTAAGAAAATGGTTGATCTGGTCATCGGCAACTTTATGTTAGAGTTGTTGATTAAGAAGATATCCAAAATTTGATCATTCATCTCATTTAGATCATTCAATTCTCATTTTTAACCTAACAAATGATCGTGGATATATAATTCCAATAATAATTGATCGCGGATTAGATTCATGATGTTAATGAAAGGTAATATTTACAACCGTATAACCATATACAGTATAACATAGCCAAACATGAATTCATCATCGTCCATGCATAGATAACACACTTGTTTTCTCACCATCCTATGCATTATCTTGGAAAAGCATATTCTCATTTCTCCACTCGCTAATCTATCAAATGCTCGTTATTGCTCAACTCTATTGGTTATTAATGGGGCAGTTTTGTGTGTTACCACTGAAATTGCATATTTTTAAACAATACATAAACTAGTTAGATATATGTATATATATATAAATATATAATATATATATATCTATCATGCATGAATCACGTATATCACATTAACGTGTATCAACACTTATTAGTATGAATAGGTAGAATGTTATAACACGGGGAATATCCCTTTTATATTTGAACACATTATTGGTTAAATAATTTATTGATTCATTAAAATAATAACTAATATGTTTTGATTTTAATATTTTATTCATCTGTAATTTGGGTCGGTGGTGGTGCTTTCCAACATTTTAGGACACTAGTAAAGATGGAAATTAATCCCAACGAACCCGATGGTCCAAGTTCGATTAATTGTCAGCATTAGAGACCGTAGTGGCATTGTTTATTGGTCTAAGTGGGTTGTTGAGTCATCCAAAGAATAAAATTAATGAGATCAATGTGATGTTCTTATATATTATATGATTAATATCAATATAATGCTTAATTAGGTTAATAATATGAGAGTTTAAATCACATTCTGCTTCGGCGTGAAGTGCATTCCATGTTATTCTCGTGAATGAGCAAAAAATCTGAACATTATTCACGTCATTGCTTAGCTAATTACGATTAAGCGAATGCCAATTAAAACATTAATCAAAATTTTAAATTCCTAATTCAAAATACTAATTATTGGCCATGCATCATATATCATATAAATAACATAACGGTAAAAAAAGTGTCAAATGGCCAAATGAATAGAATCTACAACATGTTTTTCGTATAATCGTGTATGATATAAACTCCAGGCTGATGCAAATAAATTAATTTTTTTATATAAAAAAATGCTATTTATAATTTTAATAAATGCAAAATATTTTTTTAAGAAAATCAAACTTGGAAATTTGTAAATGTTATGGTCATGAATGTCTCACAATACATAATATATACTGCTACAATTGGAATAGATTTATGAAACTAGCTAGCTACCCAACCCAAATCTCAACGGTTATTTGCGATTGTTTCCAACCATAATCACACTCATAGCAGTCCAGGTCCTACCCACAATCACACACCAATTATAATTAGTATTATTTTATAACTATTCTATTTAAAATAATGACAATCTTAATTAAATCATATATATCACTTATATACTAAAATATATATATAAAAAATTCTTTAAAATGGTAGCTTTATAGTTTGTATATAACTTTACAATAGTTCAATATTACGCTTCGTTGATTTATTTATGATATAATATGTAGTTATGATTTTTGTCTAATGTTTTTTCTATCATGTAATCTTTCGGAAAAAAAATTTTACTTAAAAAATTTAAATGTCTGGACTAAAAATTAGATAATTCGGAACGATAAAGATATAAAACTTTTATCATGTTCTTTGATTGAGTTTATTTCATATATTTGTAATTAAAAGTTCGTATTTTGTTGTTTTATAAATTTACCGTATACCTATTTACGTTTACATTTATATATGTCTATGCAAAGCGCATGATATTGCTAGTGTATATATATATAATGCAAGGCTAAATGGGTTAATATGAAAGTGAACTAAACTCTAATTACTAATTAACTATTAATATGAAAAACACGGCTAAATGGTTTTTGGATGGAAACTTCTAAGAATAACGTGGATTAAGAATTATGTCATAATCAACTAGAATGAGAGCGATATTAATCACGATTCACGTAGACTAAAAGGGGCATAAATAAGAAGAGTGGGTCACTTGCCTGCCAAAGCTGGCCATATTGAGAGCACTCTCTAGGAGAGTAGTGGTACCAACTTTCCCTGTTCATACAATATTAAGATCCAAATCATTGATCTCTCAACTCTATTATATATCAAAAGAAACATTCATCAATTAATTTTTAAAATACTAATAAATAAACAATAAGAATTAGAGAAAAATGAGCTTTTCAAAAAGTGTTATAAGGAGCCGTAAATTTGTGATGAGATTTTAATAACAGGGGAAATGTAATCAAAACCAAGTATTTATAGCTCTTTTCACATATGTTTTTTTTTGAATGAACGTAAAATTATTCTTCAAACAAAAACGTTTTTATAATAAATGTGACTTTAGTTTAGAACAAAGCAGAAAGATAATTTGGATTGGAGTATTGTCGTGATGCCATACTATGGTTGAGCATGCAAACCACACGACCATTGCGTTATGGTAAGAAAAGTCTCATGCAGTACATATCGAGCTTATTCTGTTTCGAACATTCTTCTCTATCAACTTTACAAGGCGAATTGGAGACACTCTTTTCATGTATTATTCATCATTTCATCAATATCCGATCTCTAATCAAGTGTAAGTAAGATATGTAAATATATATTAGATGCAAAACTAAATATCAACACATGTATTTATATTTAAATGTCATATTCTGCCAATATGTGGTCCACATATATAGTAAGTAATATTCTAAATGTCATTTTTTCTGCCAATATATATATATTATCAAAGAAGTTTTTGATCTTTAGATCATAATCTCCTTGTCCCGGAAGTCTTTGATGAAACTTGTTAAGACGTGAACTATTCCTTCCAAGCGAAGATTCAAACTCGGAAACAAACACTCAACTTCTCTATCGGCGCTTGGTTACGATGTACTAATCATGCATGGCATTTTTACATACTCCTTAGATCATCATTACCTTTAATTATTGTTTTCCACTCTCCCTATCATAAAATATAGATCGGACATGTGGATCTATTTTGAAACTTAGCTTTTAGCAAGTGAGTTTAATTATTAGAACACTTGATTGTACTCACTAATCACTAATCATATCGTTACAACTATAATAATTGGATTATACTTTCGCTCTTCAGCCTTTTTCTGATTTTTATTCGCCGTTTGTAGATTAACTAACCAACCCCCCTTTTCATTGTTCCATTCCATCTTAAACCCTCGTTGGCTTTTTCGATATTTAATTAATTAAACATATTCTTCCAATGATATTTTAATATTATCGGGATTCTGTTGGTAAAACAAAACAAAACATACAGATTTTTTTTTTTTTTTTTTAAACATACAGATTTGGTAGTGTCTTAAAGAAAACATAAGTGCTCGTAATTAGAAGTCGAGTAAGAATCGTTTTAAACTTTTAATAACCAATTGAGTTTTTACCAATGACTTTTATTAATAACTCAATTGAATGATATTAATATCCAACTTTGCAAAAAGGAAAAAAAAAAACCGTAATTAGTGTATTAATAGAAAAATCTTTTGTCACATTGGTTATATAAATTTTCGGTCAATTGTCAAAAACCATTAGCTCCGGATTCAAAACTTTGCTCAAGAGTTCTAAAACTCAAATCAATAATATGTAGGAACCGAAAAAATCGGATTGAAGAAATGCGAATTAAAGAGAATATTAAACGATATATATATATATAACGATTTAAAAAGAACACAAAATCGAGATATGATCTCTCTCCTTAATTCATAAAATCTCCCGCAGTATGGCGGATCTGTGAGATTCCGAATCTCAGGATACAACTTTGTGAAACTATAGTCGCGACACTCAACTATAGAGTCTACAAACCAAGAATCTACGCTATACTCTCGAGACACTTACTGAGAAAAGAGAGAGAGAGATTGCTGGAATTTGTTCTTTCTGATGTTTTAAAGATGAATGAGTGAAGAATGAGAAGAGATGAGACTTGTATATATAGCCAAGACAGAGAGAGGTGATCAGCTCCTCTATCATAAAGACAGGGTGCAGATCGTGGGTAATAATCACAAGGCGTAATGTCAGGACGAGGAGCGCAAGACCCGGAGTCATTAAGATTCTGCAAGAAAGGAGAAACGTTTTTATTTTGTTTTTGATTTCAAAATGTATTGACTTTTGAGCCCAAGTGCTAAATATAGAGCCTACGAGCCACGTGCCACATACAGAGCCGAGCAAGCGGTGGCGGCGCACGCGTGTGGTTTGGCCATCTCTCTTTCTAGGTGCACACTTTTGAATATAGAAGTGTGTGTCCTCTCTTATATATCGCATGATTTTTAATCATCTAAGCCTTGTGGGACAAATGTTAAAAATATACTTAACCTTATGAGTTAAATTAACTCTTAGGTCAAATGATTTATCATTTTTCCATTTCTCATTCACATTTTACCAATTAATCTTTTTAATTATTTGGCCCATAAAACTTTAATTAAGTTTAATTAAAAATTGGTCCAACATAATTGTTTTTCTTTTCGCTAAAGTTATCAACGAAATTAGTGATGATAGGTGATTTTCATCATTAGAGTTTATAATTCATCTTTTAATTAATCGCATAAAATTTTCTATATAAATACGCTAATTTATCATTCATTTTCATTATAATATGTTACAACATCCCATCTATACGAATTTCTTCCGATAATATATATGACTTTTAATTTATTATTTCAATTTGTGCAAACAATAGTATTTACTATCATTTTCTTTTGTTCAGTACTATTCTAATTACTAGTTTCCAAATTTAGTTTCGAATATAAAATTCCGATATTAACATATTGATCTTTTTATATATACTCACATTTATATATATATATATATATATATATATATATATATATATACTAGTTAATTATTGTGTGGAACATATTTAGTTTTAAAATATATTTATTATCTTTTTTTTTTACAACACGAATTAGCGAATTAATTAAAACAGTTTAAAAATCCAAATCGGAGGAAAATAATTTACATACGAAATATCAGTCGGATAACAGTGAGCATTTCGCGCTAACGTATCAGCTTCGACATTGCCACTTCGAAGGCTGTGTGATAAAGAGAAGAAAGTGAAGGCCTCCTTACATCTTTGAAAGTCTTCCAACTGAACTGCAAACGCCGACCATTCATGTGAAGTAATCACCATTTTGATCAGCTCGGTACAATCTGTGAGAAAATTAATCGTCGTCTTCTGGTGGATGAACAAACAATGCATGGCCCATATGAGGACTTCTAACTCGGCATGAAGGGGGGATAAGTTTCGTCGAAAATTTCTTGCACCCATCAAAAGACCTGCATTTGGAAGAGAAGAATAAATTCATCCCGCTCCTGAGAAGTTTTATGTGTCTTTCCATGAACCATCAACAAAACATCTAGGTCCAACAGAACCCACTACCGTTGTCATAGAAACATATTGGCTTAAAATATTCTTGTCCACATCCGATTGGGACAATTGAGCGGAGGCCCAAAGTGTTGCCTCAGTTTCGGCCACTCTCAGGATTCCATTAGGATTCTTATCACGTTTTTGAAATTTTGTTCGTTCCTACCTTTCCATATATACCAAATTATCCATGGGAATTCCGGACTATCTCTCGGTAGTCTCCAGAAGAGGTGATCCATGTTTGAGAATATTGAAGTCAGTGGGAAGATTTCTGGAGCTGACAGAATCTGTGATAGAGTTTAGACTTGTAAGATCGGGGGACATTCAAACAACACATGGTTGATAGTTTCCTCCAAGCCACATTTGTCACATCTAGTATCACAATTGATTTCCCTCCCCCGTAAATTATGAGTGACCGATACACAACCCGATATAATCTGCCATAAGAAATATTTTAAACTTCGGCGTGCATTGTAGTTTCCAAACATGGGCCTTGAGTGGGCGAACGTCTGATCCTAGAAAACCCAACTCCGAGGTAGCGCGAGAAATGTGGCGCGTAAGATGATACCCTGTCTTAACCGTGTACCGACCATATTTGGTGTAATGCCATCCTAGGGTATCCGAACGATAAGAATACTTTTAATGATTGTAACATCTTCTGGTAAAAAGGACTTATTAAAAGAGTTGGATCTGCAGGAAGGCTAATAATTAAAACCCATACAGGCGGCTGGTCTCGGGATAGAAGCGGAGATCCATGGATCATTCCAAACTGAAATTGACTCTCCAGATCCAACTCTTTTAATAAGTCCTTTTTACCAGAGATTTAGCCGATACAATACTCTTCCATCCATACGATGGAGAGTAAGACTTAACTTGTTCTAGAGGGTGCGAATTACGATAATACCGGCCCCGAAACACTTTTGCAAAGAGGGACTCTGGATGATCTATCAAACGCCATAGCTATTTTGCAGGCAGTGCAGTATTAAAGTCATCGATCATCCGGAAATCAAGTCCTCCCTCAGTTTTATCCGGACATAATTTTTGCAATGATAGTCAATGTAGCTCTCTTTGGGACCCGTTTGAACTCCACCAAAATTTCGCCACCGCACTAGTGAGTTTGGCTGTTAAAGTTTTGGGGAGTCTAAAACAAGACATCACATAGGTAGGTAGTGCCGCTGCAACCGATTTTATTAAAATATATTTTCCACCCTTTGCCAAGAATTTAAAAGTCCAACAGGAATTTAGAAGTCCAACCATTAATCATGTCATTTAACTTTTCATTGATCAAATAAAAAATCTTGGATTTTTCCCCTCCCAAACTCTCTGGAATGCCCAAGTTTTGCCCATTCCCCTAACCGTAGTAATCCCTAACGTCTGCTTTAGTTCGTTGCGTGTCGAGTCAGACACCAGGTTCTCAAATTGTATCGAGGACTTTGTGAAATTAATCTGCTGCCCTGATGCGAAACCATATTTTTTAGAATTTTTAGGATTGTCTGGCATTCCAATGAGTTTGTCTTACAGAAAAATAGACTGTCATCCGCAAAAAGTATATGCGAGACCGGTGGGTTTGTTCGCGCCACTTTAAGTCATGTTAGCCCTTTGTCCCGTTCTTCTTTCTGTATGTTGGCAATCAAAGCTTCCGTACACAAGCTAAAATGTACGGAGACAATGGATCTCCTTGCCATAGCCCCCTTTGAGGGATGATCCTCCCTCACAGACTGCCATTAATCAAAACCTTATACTCAACCGATTTGATACACCCCATTATCCACCCAATTTAATCCTCTGCGAATCCTAATTTTCGAAGAAGAATTTCAATTAAAGGCCATTCCACACGATCATATGTCTTACTCATATCAGTCTTTATAGCCATAAATTTGTCTTTGCATGATTTGTTTGTCCATAAACCATGAAACATTTCCTGGGCAATAAAAATATTATGTGAAATCAGTCGTCCAGCGACAAAGGCCGACTGTGTTTCAGATATTAATTCTGGGAGATATGTCTTTAACCGTTGACAAAACACCTTTAAATCACCTTATATCCGACATTACAGAGACTGATGGGTCGCATCTCCGTCATTCTGGTAGGTCGATCCTTTTTTTGGGATTAGAAAAATGTTTGTCTCATTTACCCGTGATCAAACGATCCCGTCCTAAGAAAGCCATTTACCAATTCCACCAAATCTTTTTTGATCACCCGCCACGCTTTATGATATAATAGCGTGGTCAACCCATCCGAGCCCTGCGCTTTCTCCGGGTGCATCATAGACAACACCTTCCGTACTTCCTCCTCTGTCGCCATAGCCTTGAGTCGCGCATTCATTTGTTCTGTGACCAAGGTGGGTACCTCCGTCAAGACTTTATCTATTTCTGAAGGGTTAGATATAGTAAATAGATCCCTAAAGTACATAACCGCTATTTGTTCCACCTTGGGTTCTGTATCCACCCACTCTCCCTCATTATTGTAAAGCCCAGTTATCCAATTACGTGATCGACGTTGCTTGGTTTGACCTTGAATTTTTTGTGTGTTTTGATCCCCCACTTTCAGCCAGGTAACCCTACTTTTCTGTTGCTAGAATAATTATTCTTCCCGATAAGCCTCATTTAAATTTTTCGTAGCCTCGGTCAACTTATCCTACGTCCGAGCTTCATCATTTTGAATCTCCTCCAACTTCCTTTAAAGTTGAAAGATTTTTTTCTTACCCACCAAAAAATTGTTTTTCCTCCATTTTAACATTTTAGACACATCTAATACATTATTCGTAGATAGAATAAAAATATATTTACTTATAAAAAAAAATGTAAATTATATATATATGATACAGCTGAAATATATGCGATATTGAAATATGTGACATATTATGACTGTTTTAAGTTTAAACGTGGGGTTCTTTCCTAATCTTTTTGTTTTCTTTCCTGATCTAAGCATAAGCTCACAATTTATTATTTTATACACTCTATTTTTGTGTGTAATACTCTTTTTGTTCGGGTCTAAATTTTTTGTTGTTGTTGGCAAAAACAACACATATTTTCTTGTTGTTACTCGGATCTAAAGTTATGTTTAAAATTTAAGATTAGACGACACCTAGTGAAAAGTTGTGACCACGGATCAGTATCTTCCTTAAATTGTAAGCTTGATCGTAATCGCCAACTAAAGCTTATATAGTATGTGTCTTTTTATCAACTTCACTTTGTTTTAGGGGTTCATTGGTTCTCCCGTTGCTATCCGTAAACATTACGTTTGCGAACAGTTACAGTTGGTAGCATTTGATAACAATCACATAAACCGTTCTATACCATTCCGTACCGCTTTATATCACTTGGAACCGTTCTAAATCAAAAAAAAATTTCCGCAAACGTTTGCGGACTGCGTGTGATTGATAAAAAAAAAATTTGAAAAAGTATTCTCTTAAATAATAAACTAAAATTTACAAAAAAAAATAGTTATTTTAAAAAAATTATTTTTTATATCGAATATTATCATATAAAATTATATACACTTGATATATATTTTAATTAAACTAAAATAAACTTGTAATTATAAAAAAAGTTATTGTAAAAATACTATTTAATTATTCTATGATTTATTTAAAATATATAATTTTAATTTTTATAATAATATATTTTTGATTACAATTTTAATTTTTATAATTATAAAAAATATTATTGTATATATAAAAAATGTTCCAAACATCTTTTAAAAAAAATTATTTACTTATTCTATGATTTATTTAAAATATATAATTTTAATTTTTAATAATAATATATCTTTGATTTTTATATAAATTATATATTATGTATATTTTGGTTGTTTTATGTAAATCTGCTATCGCACCCGCTGTAAACCAGTCATAAACGTCCCGTAAATACACTAGTTTCCAACCGCTTTACCAGTCGCATAAATTGTTCAATAACGCTAGAAATTGCTATCGCCCACTTTCGCAAACTCCCATAACCGCATTCACGTTCACTGTGTTTAAACCAGTCATACCCTTAGTTTTTTTTTCTGTCAACCACCTTGTTATTACTTAATTTCTACAAATATGACTTTAATGACACGCATGTAATCAAGAATTTAACTTTTATTACTAAGATTAGTATTCAAAACATATTTGTTGTCAAATTTCATGTCTGTACGTCAAGGACAGTTAAATTATTCTCATGGGGTTGTTTTATTCGCATAAAGTCAATTCTAAATCACATATAATCTACCATTACAAACATAAGATCTAACTATATGTACATAAATAAACTACTCCATAGCAGATGAGATAACGATCGATGCTTTTTGCATATTATAAGGTTGTAAGTGGAGAAATCACTATTTTATTTTAATAAAACTTTAACTTCTGAGTTATATAAATTTTGATTATAAAATTATATTTATATTTGTACACGTGAAAAATGTATTTAAACAGTTTACTTAAGTTAAAATGTGATAAAAATATCAACATAATAAAGGTAAAAACACTTTTATGTAGCTTTAAGAAAATCAAATACATAGTTTAGAATATTAACTAATATGCCAACATATTCAAATAAATCCTATTAAAATTATTTAACAAGTATTAAAAAAATTATTATAATAAAAGTATATATCATAATAGTTCTTAAATTCTCATATCGTATTAAAAAAATTAAACCGCTTTATATTGATTTGGCTTAGGTCATTTAGATTTGACTAAAATGTAATTGTTGATAAATAAAAATCATCTTAGCTGATGCAACTTGTGTTGTCATTTTACTTTGATTCAGTAATCCACCTTTAAACCAATATATAGCATACATACAATATGCACTTTAATAACGGGAAAAAAAACTATTTTCATCAATATATATATATATATATATATATATATAGATGTCTTAATCCTTTACCTCGAAAATGTCTAGTGAAAAGTAAACTAATACACATTTTAAGATAACGGGTGAGCATAGTCATATGGGAATTATCTAAGTCTTTTTTTTTATTCGTACACATGGAGGCACTGTATTATTGAACCTACAAAAAAACAAATGTATAGATGATTCGAAGACTGGCTCTAATTAGAGAACCTACGTACGGTATATATTATTTTTTCTCAAATCAATACTATAACTAAATTTTTAAATCAGATGGACCTATTTTAAATGTGTAAAAGTTTATCTCATTTTAGCAACAAAAAAAAGTTTATAATCTAAAAAAAAAAAAAAAAAAGGTTGATCTCATTCGTTATATTCACTGGTCTAAGAAGATCGATGGAACGTTTATAAGGTTTCAACTTTAAAAAACAAAAAAAAAAATATTTAGTTTATGGAAAGCCTTTTTTAAATATATACTGTAAATAATTAAATTTTAGTGACATTTGATAGAATGATGCATTTAACCTAATTTTATTCTGCTTAGATCTCTGCCAATTGCACTTTATGATAACCTAAGTTTCTACTATAACCACAATGTAAAGTGCACTATATAGTACACACAAATATCAATTATTACATTGAGAAATATTCACATCGTAAAACTAAAAAAATAATAATGTTCACATCATTCTATATTTTCAGCAAACAAGTTAAATTCACCAAATTTACTAATAAAAGTATATGTTATAATACTATTGAGATATATATACTACGATAATCAAATTTTCGGAATCGAAATATGGATAATATGACGTATAGAATATCAAGAGTTTTAGGATAATAAAACATTACTTGTCGTTTGAGTCTCAAATCCGACGTGCATGTTAGGTCGCCCGCATTATTTCAATTAATCTTACGTAGACCCGTAGAAATAAGCCACAGTTGCAAAATGTTAAATCTTTTAATAGTTAATTAACCAAAGTAAGAAATATATAAGCCAAACAAAATACGTACGTTGGAAGCTTCTTCGACTAGTCAAACATCTAAAACTCCGAAAGAACAAAATAGATTAATAAGTTAATTAGCATTAGAGGAGAGGTTAATAGTTGTTAATACATTGGGGAACATGAATCTTCATCTCTCTATTAAAATGGATCGATAAGATCATATCAATGTTGAAAGGGACATGAGATCAATTAATGTGAGAATTTAACCTACCTGATCTACATACTTTGCGTTAATATTCGGACCGTAGATAAATCAGGACGTGTCGTCTGAGATTATGTGATTAGTTGGTTATTAATTATATTTAAATGCTGGTTTGTGGGAATCTGATTTGTGCGAGACTATATAATAATAAAGGGAGCTTGAACACATGTCCGAGTGTGAAGCACGATGACGATTCGTAGGTTTTTGTGGGTTAGTCAAAAAGGGCCTTCAAAAGGTTCAATTTTTCCGAGGTTTTTTTTTATCACAAACATATATATGTGCGTGTATATATATATATATGCCGCTGATAAAAAAGTAACAATCAAATGTTTAAAACGTTCAAGAGAAATTAATAAGATTTTTCTTCTTGTTAATTGGGCAGAAGTGTATATATATATTATGTTATCATTCATGAAAGACAGTCCAATAACTTTGTATGTTGGGTGTAAAGATAAATAATTGGCTTAAACCAATAGTTCCTTAAGATTGCTGTTCTTTTACATGTTTGAAGCATGGGAATAATTCCTTAGTGTGTCGAGCTTCTTCGTTCTTTTAGGATATGATTCATTCTTCAAATTATATTACTGCTTAATTTTGACATTTCAATGATCCCCTCTGAGATCTTAATTATTTTCTTTCTTTTCTTTATAATAATTGCAGCTTCGTTTTTAAATACCCAACTAATAATATACTCCATTTCAATATCTTTATTATCGTTTCAATTTTATTATGTGTCCCAAACGAATAGTTTATGAGAGTATCTTTTACTTTATCCGTTTCATATTAAGTGTCGTTTTAAAATTTTATTTTTATTTCATTATAAATGTCGTCTTATATTTTCAACGTAAATTAAATTTTTTTTAGTTTTATCCATGTTCTTTCAATTTATTAAACAGTGTGAACATATTATATATGTATTAATAAAGATTAAAAAATAATATAATTGTTTTATTAATATGCGTGAAAAAATTTAAACGACATATAATATGAAATGGATAGAGTAACATTTATTCATTTATTGATTGTATATTGATTTCCATGGTCTGAAATGTGAATAAAGAGGATAAAACAAAATGTGAATAATATATGATTGGTAAGTAAAGTTAAAAAAAAATGGTCTAACAAAAGTGGTTTAGTTTCTATTTTCTTATATGGGAAAAATACCAAGTTTGAAGATAAAAGCAAAATAGTACACATTTTCAAAAGAACTTAACTGATTTGACCAAAACATTTGTACGGTGTGTGTCAACACTGCCAATTGCAGTTTAATTTGCAGTATTTTCTGCCACATCAGAAAACCTTTTTCTTAAAAGCATCCTTTTCTTCTTTTTTTAAGGTAAAGAAACTAAATAAGGATGACTTGACCCAAAAATATTAAATCTAAATAGGGTTGTATTAAATTTATAAAAGAAAAAAAGTTTTAGATAAAAGATTCAATAGTATTTACAACTCCAACTTTTAGTTAGACTTAAAATGTTACATGTAATACTGTGTTCAAAAGGTTATTGTGTAATTCATATGGAGAATTATCAATTAGCGCATCACATTTCATTTATATCTCTATTTTTGATGGATTTGTTTTCAATTTTAAGCAAATACTTATTAGATAGGACAACTGAATAATATTGAGTTCATGAGTAATCCTATTTTTTAATATATATATATTTCATAATTTCAATGTTTAGACAAAACCGTGGGCTCAATGTGAAACTTGTCCCAAGAAGTCAAACATACTAGGGGATTCATGTGAGAGGTGCGAAGGAGTTGACCGGATTTTAATATCGTTAGAAAATGTAATTCATATACTACAGAAATAACTTATGTTATGTGATTTTGAAGCGAGTCCCAATCATGAATTGTTCATTTTTAATAGACGTAGAATCGAAACTTATTAATGAATTATCGGGTTTTAGGAATATATATGATTCAAATATTACGTCAAGACTTTATATCCAGACAGGCTCATACTAATATCGTGTCGAAACTTAACAAGTAAAAGGTAGTATACACAAAAGCCTACAAGATTTTTTTTTTTTTTTTTTCCATGCAGCTCAGTTATCTTTCTCAATCATCCTGTTTTGTGGAAATTTTGTTTTCTCTTTTCTTTCTTGTTGGTAGACAGCCAATTTTGAAATCTCTAAAACTTAGTAAGGTATATAGTTGAATTTATTTACATATAGTTAATATTTAAAAATTAATACACCTAATATGCATTCTAATTCCGCTTTTTGGGTGCAAATATATACTATCTAAAACTTGAAATTATAAGTATTTTTTCAAAAATAAATTTACACAAATTAATACAACTAATTTTTTTATCCATGCAGTAAAACTTGTGTCTTACAAAACTACAAGTAGAAGAAAAGATTTAAAACTTCAATTGATGGCTAAATGGTGTGGTTAAGAATATGTAAAACCACATATATATATACATATATATATATATATATATATTTGTCTAGTTTCACACCTAATTGCTTTTTATTGATATATATATATATATATATATATATATATTTGTCTATTAACAGGAAAAAAAATAAGAGACACTAGCTCGTTTAGTTAATCTTCGTAAACTCGTTAAAATTTTTGTAAGTCTGTCATAAAAAAAAAAAGAATACGAAAGTTTTGTATCATAATTGAACGTATCATAATCAACCAACCATGAATATATTAATCTATTTAAAAGAAACTAAACAATCCAAAATTTTTGGAAAACCCTAATAACCTAGCTAACCTAATTAAATAGAAAACTCTTGAAACACATTTTTTCAGTTTCACAAAAGTGTCATTCTAAAATTTTATTTTTGTTTAACAAAAAATGTCATTTTATATTTTTAATACAAATTTTGATTAAAAATCTAGTTTTACTTTACTGTTTTAGTGTATTTATTAGAAAAATAAATTTATTTAATGTATTAATTAGGAATAAAATAAATTTTTTAATAGTTTTCTTAATATGTGTCAAAATGTGTAGAATGACATTCTTTGTAAAATGGAAAGAGTATTATATAAATAAAATAAAAACATTAAAACTTTATCATAATTATACACTGCATCGCATTAAACGCTATAAAAATAACAAAAATCACAAAATCCAAAATTGTAACGTAATGAATGATTTAACAGTATCTTTTTTATTAGTGAGTAGTGACTAGCATATTATATATGTTTGCAATATCAAACTATGTTTATGAATATATCAACCCATATATGGTTATATTTGATATAATTTACCATTTTCTTGATTCACACACCTTTCCTAATTTCTGAGATCTCCCAAAAGGCCAAAACCCAATTTTTTATATAAAATTTCAATATTAAAAATACAATAAAAAGGTTAAGTTCCTTTTCTGCAAGCCTGTAAATTAACATGATTACCATACCTTTCCTTCTAATCTTCCATCCTTAAATTAACTTTTTATAACCTTGCCTATGTAATGTAAAGCATCATTAAATATTAAAATATCACACATAAAATATTTGAATATATTGGTCCAATCAGTCCACCTCACACATAACACAACTTTTATAAATCCCATTTACAGGCCGGCCATTTGCACTCGTTCTTCTTTCACAAGGCCTCTTAAAACGTCGCCGTATAAGTTCACAACGTTTTCTCTTCAACCTTCACACCATTTCTCTCTACCTCAATTTCTCTGACAACTCTCTCCCTCTCTCCTCAAAGCCAAGAAAACAACAAAATTTAAACTGGCCCTTCTCCATTTTCGTTCACAAAACCTCGTTTTGTATAGCTTATACTCATGTAAGTATAGTTTCCTTTTTCCCATAAAGTTTGCAATTATTACTATTGCTATAACAACTCTCTAATTTCTGATTTGCTCTCTTGACTATGTCGTTTTCGGACAAACTGTTTATTGTCTAAACTCTCACTAATGTCGTCGCTTGATTTTTCCTCGCGCTTCCGTCTTCTTTTACTTTGCTCTGTTCTCTTCCTCATGATGGCTCTGTTTCTTTATTATCATCTCTTTCAACACCATATCACAGAAGAAAAAAAATTGATCTTTTTAATAAATTTTCCATTTTTTATCCTTTCTTTCGTTTATCAAAATTATCAGATCGATCTCGTTATTGCAAAGATGGATTTTTCCAATTATACATAGGTACACTCATTGGAAAAGAAAACAGCAAAAAAAAAAGCTTCAATTTTGATTTACAAAATCTCTAGTCTCTGTTTCCATACACTCTGTGTTTTTTCCTCTCTGTAAAGTAGAAGCTTAACTATAAAACCTTAACATGGCCTATTCTGTCTTCATGACATGTGTAAATTACTCCTATAATTCTCTTTAATTAAGACTCTTGGAATTGATTATTTTTCTAGTTTTTAAAATATCTGTCTCAGATTCTCCTGCAACTAGGTTTTTTTCTATTTCCCGTTGAATTTCTTTGCTACTAGTATTATTTTTGTTAACAAATTTTGTCTGTGTTTTCGTATTTTACAATTTAATTTCTGTCTTTCTTGCTCTCTGATTGGACCCAAATTGCTCTAATTAATAATATGTCATTATTTTTCATTAATTTCGCTTTCTCTTACGCGTACTAATAATATCTTGCTTACCTCCTTAATCACCAGATCCTCATCCTTTATATCCTCCTCGGATTCTGGTTTTTCACAACGGTGGCGAAAAAACGGCAGAGCGTTCTATTTCAAAAATATGGGCAAGATCTTGAAATCTAAGGTAACCTTCTTAAACTACACGTCGTTTTCTTAACTCTTCTTTTGTATTACTCTTTGCTTAAAAACGGCTGCGTTTTACAGTCTTCTTGGCCGAGAACCGTCGTGAGGAAGTGGCTAAACCTACGTAGCAGTGCTTACGAATTTCACTCCGATTACCCAGTCAAAGGTTAGATATTCACTCTTTTCGTGCCGTTTTGGATTTTTGTCTCTGGACTTCCTGCCGTTTTCTTAGTTTTATCGTCGGCTTACCGGAGAATGTTATTTTCCTTATTTTAAATGGTTCCAGCGAAGATGGAGCCGAGGAGAAAAAGCTGCTCCGACGGTGATTACTACATGATCATGCCGGAAAAGTTCCCAGGTAAAAATAATTATTATTAATAGTAGTAAACAGCTCACGATTTTTTTTTTTTACTACACTTTTGGGAATCGGAAACGGCGTCGTATCTATTGTCCGTACATCGTACATGAATTAGACAGTCTCCGTACAAAATAAAGCTCTGTGTCCATCTTTAGCCGTAGGATTAGACATCTGTGTTTAAAAACGACGGCAAATAAGGGAACCGAGATTTTGTCTCGAAAATCGTGTTTAAAGTGATTAAAATGAGATTAGTTGTAACATCTATCTCCACGTGTAAGGTGAGACTTGAGAGATTAGGTTTAGGCTGTAAGTTTTTTTAAAAAGTCTTCAGTTTTAGGTGTACTTGCTATTCTCAATTCACCAGTTTCTGTTTTATCTTTGTCTGATTATAATTTAAAAAAAAAATATATATATATATAGTTACGTATTTATTGATTTTTTTGTTTATGTTTTGTGGTTGAAATAGGTTGGTTGGGCCAAACAAATGGAGATTTAAAACAATCAACCGGTGAACAACATGTGACACGTGTTGATGACAAACTTGATCTCAAGTAATAAATCATTTTCATGATTAATTTTATATTTTAGTATAGTTATAATTAGCTATGGTTATTAACTTTGTAATATTTTTAATTGTTGATGATTAGAATGTTTGTGGGGACATGGAACGTGGGAGGGAAGTCGCCACATGAAGGATTAGACTTAAAAGATTGGCTTAAATCTCCCGCCGATGCCGACATTTACGTGCTAGGGTATGCTTATAATCATATGTATTAATTTTTCCATACTTTTAATATATTTTCGTACTAATTATATCATCTTTACTTTGTTTTGTTTAGGTTTCAAGAAATCGTGCCGTTGAATGCTGGCAACGTACTTGGAGCAGAGGACAATGGCCCTGCGGCTAAGTGGTTGTCTCTTATCCGAGAAGCCTTGAACAACAACAACAATAACTTATCACAAAATGACCTCGAAATTCTTAAAAATCACAGAACCTCCTTCGAACTTACGAAATCATCACCAAAGCCCCGTGTCAGCTTCTCAGATCTCCCAGATGAAAATCCAATTCCATACAATTCGACCCCTCCTCGCCGCTATAGTCTCGCGGCGAGTAAACAGATGGTGGGGATATTTTTGTGTGTGTGGGTTAGAGATGATCTACGGAAACGTATTACCAACCTCAAGGTTTCATGCGTTGGCCGTGGCATCATGGGATATCTTGGAAATAAGGTTAGTCCAAGATTTGCGTACAAGAAAAATCGCTGCATTTTGTAACACTGATTTTAAAATATTTTGAATTATGTGAATGCTTGATGCTAACGATGCAACCTTTTATTTCTTTGTAAACAGGGTTCGGTATCGATCAGCATGTCATTGCATGAGACGAGTCTATGCTTTGTTTGTACGCATCTTACGTCTGGAGAAAAAGAAGGCGACGAGGTCAGAAGAAACTTAGATGTGACCGAAATATTGAAGAGGACAAGATTTTCGCGTTCTTCTAAAGATTCTCGACCCGAAACGATAATGGACCATGAGTAAGTCTATGAAAAATGTAACCTTAGATTAGATATCGACTAGCAGTTTTTTAAATTATTAAATACTATGTAGTTTCATTTATTAATCAATTTATTTCGTGGTTGTGTTACAGTAAAGTAATATGGCTCGGAGATTTGAATTATCGGCTAAGGGCGAGCAGTGACGTGCATGAACAGCTTATGAATAATGATTGGGAAGCACTTCTAGAGAAAGATCAGGTTAATAATTTTTAAATTTAGTTTCTATTGATTGTTTATCTAATTACTTGTTTATGAGTACTTAAACTAAAACTTGCTTCTTTTTCTTTTCTCTTTTGCAGCTAAAGATAGAACAACGAGCTGGTAGAATTTTTCAGGGATGGGAAGAAGGGAGGATTTATTTCGCACCGACGTATAAATATCTAATCAACTCTGATAATTACGTTGTCCAAACCGAAAAATCAAAGGAAAAACGAAGAACTCCTGCTTGGTAAGCTTGAATTGATCATATATAACTTATGATTTCATTACTCATAAGATAAATATTGATAATAACATGCACTCTCTATAACGTCTATGATGTTGAATTTTTATTTCTCTAACGTTATTTTCAAAATCATTTATTTTCAGGTGTGATCGAATATTGTGGAAAGGTGATGGGTTGAAACAAATTTGGTACATGAGAGGAGAATCGAGATTCTCGGACCACAGACCCGTTCAATCTCTCTTTTCGGTTCATGTTGATTTAACTCAGAATCAATCGAACCGGAAAACTAAACCGGTTAACCAAACTCATCGTCCTAACCCGGTCTTGCCTTACACGTGCCACGGCAAAGTCCAAGCTGAAGAGATTTTGTTGCTCACACGTGCACAAAGTTGTATAGACACACAACCTAGACTTATATCGTCTGCTTCTTGATTTATTAGTTTCTTTTTTGTCGGTTTCTATTACTTTTTGGATGTTTTCATGTTGCCAAAAGAAGAGATGACACATGGATTCCCAGGATTGGACAGTGGAGCTTTCAAATCTGGCAAAATTATTTTAATATTGGGTTAACTTTTTTTCTTGTTTCCCTATATTAGCTAAATTTTGGGAAGAAAAGTTAGAGAGATTTTGGTTTAGAAATTGTGGAGTTTAGTTTAGAAAAATACGTCTGTTGTTTATAAAAAATAAATGAAAAAATCTATTATTATATTATAAAAATCTATGTATATACAAAAAAGACAAACTTCATGATGGGCCTAAACATGAAAGCCCAAATCACTTGAGCTTGTCTCTCTCTAGCTTCTCCAATCGTCGTGCAGAGCAGTTATTATGGCTTCCTAATAAAAATCCCAAGAGGAAAAAAAGTCAAAAAGTTATTATTCCGAGACGACGCATCGGAAAAAAAAAAAAACAAATTAAAACAAAAAATATAAAATCGCAGTGGTGCTCACACTTCGCCGGCGATATTCTCTTTCTCTCCGGTGAACTTTTGCGACGGCATCGTGAAAAATCTTTCTGATCAAAGGTGTCTTGATATTGCAGCAGTTTGTATTCGTCTTTTGTGTTCTTGTACTTCTGTTCTGCTCTTTAGGGTTGCTAAATATTTGAAAATTGTAATCTCCACTGTTTCGCGATTTTGGAGTTTAAAGAGTTGTTTTTGGAAGCTTCTGATATCTGGTTTTGTTTTTCTTATGTGCGATTTTCTTCTATGGGAAATGTGGATTTGATTCTAGTCTCTATGTAGTCGCCATGCGCTTCAATTTATCGGGAGCTTTTCGAAGTTTCCTGTTTGTGTTGATGATCATATTGAGCTACGATAGTTATCTGGGTTTTCTCTTAGTATGCTTTTGCTATTCTTAAAGTTGAATCAAATTTCAATTCCAGTTCTCAAGGTCTGCATTGCTGCTGCAAGGGACAGGCTTGAGGTGCCATACGAAGAAACTTGGAAGAACTATCTAGCAATATGGTATGGCTTCTGGTAATCGAATTTGGAGTTTTTCGTTATGACTTTGGGGACAGAAACCTTACTGCAAATGAATAATATGAGGGGAAGCTCTTTTTCTTGGACAAAGCTTTATGATTGGGCCATTGAAGCATGTGGGTAGCAGCTGATTATGGAATTTGTCTGATTATAGTTGGTTTCTGTATTCGTTAGATCTAATGTATTGCGTTTTATGAGTTTGAAGCTAGTATCGAAAGGTAGTGATGATAGGATATGATGGTAAGCTCATTTCTTTTGTGTTGCAGTCCTTTCCGAACCAAAGTTTTTGGATGGCTAGGAGTTCTGGGATTCCTAGTGATGGTGATATGGCTTATGAAACCTCTTCTAAGCGTCCTCATCAGCTTTTGGATGGCCTCAAGGCAGATTTACTTCCAAACAAAAAACTTGCGCCGGAAATTTGTACCAGCAACTTGTTTTCTGGAGTGATTAACTCAAATGTCCCTGCTTGGGGAAACACTTATTGTTTTCAGTCTAATCCTGGTCAATTTACTGAACGGTTATTTGACACCGAAACTACCAGGGCAGCTGGAATTCATGATAAAAGCGTTCATTCGATTAATACTGAGAAGGTCATTCTAGGACGGAGTGGGATTGAGGAACCTTACATTGATCACTCGTTTGCTTTATCAATGTCCCATACACTTGAGGATCCGCAATCAGCAGTTAGCTATGGTGGAATCAGAAAAGTGAAAGTTAGCCAGGTGAAGAAGGATTCTGACAGTCTTGTATCATCTACAAACGCACAGAACTATGACAGGACGGACAACAGATCTGTGTCAGCAACTAATGTGTATAGGGTTGATCAGAACTCCATGTGCATGGGTCTTGCATTTGGAAAGGAAGAGGAAAATATTATCGCTGAAAGTTATGAGAGGGAGAATGGCGTCTTTATTTCAATGGGGCAGCCATATAGTAAGGGAGATGAAAATATATCGCTGGCTCCCTACAATGATAGTAACAGTTTTGCTTCTGATCTTGGTTTCAACAAGGTTGACAGTAATTTAATATCCATGGGTCAAACATATAACCATGTTGACGAGATTGCTGCATCAAAGGGTAGCATCTTTCACAAAGAGAGCACCCCTGTATGTAGGGATGGTGTATATAACAATAACAGTAACATCGTGCAAGATTCTTGTAGCAAGGGACAGAGTACAATCATATCTTTTGGTGGTTCGAATGATGATGATGCAAATAACACTGGAAGGATCATATCCAGCTATGAACTCTTGATGGCTCAATCCACACCTCAATTATCTGAAACTCCAACTAACAAAGATTTGGTTGGATCTAGAACCAACGGGGTTGGTGGCGATGCTACCTTCTCTAGTATTGATGTTTCTGCGAAGAAAGAAGAAACAAAAGTATCAAAGAAAGTTCAGAGCAATAGTTTTCCTTCTAATGTAAGGAGTTTGCTATCTACTGGTATGCTTGATGGAGTTGCAGTAAAATATATTGCTTGGTCACGTGAGGTAGCTAATCTCCTTGCGCTCTATTTCCCAAAGATTGCAATTAACGGCATTGGTTTATAATTTTTGTTTGCTTTTTTCTTTGCTGTTTTCAGAAGGAGCTTCATGGTGTTATCAAGGGTTCTGGATATCAATGTGGATGTGATTCCTGTAATTCCTCCAAGGTAAGCTACATATTTAATTATGCGTATTACTAAAGGACTCTGCCTCTGAAAGAATTTTTGTCTACAGGTGGTCAATGCATATGAATTTGAACGGCACGCTGGTTGCAAGACTAAGCATCCAAATAATCATATATACTTTGAGAATGGGAAAACCATCTACGGGATAGTTCAAGAGCTCAGAAACACACCACAAGATATGCTGTTCAATGTTATCCCAACCATGACTGGCTCGTCTATCAACCAAAAATCCTTCCGTCTGTGGAAAGGTGCGTAGTTGATGCTATTTTTGACAGTATATTCAATTACTTAAAAGACTGCAACTCTTCTTTATCCTAATTTTTTGCGGTCTTCAGAATCCTATTTAGCTGCTACACGGGAACTTCAGCGTATTTACGGGAAGGAAGAAGGAAAGCTACTCTGAATGATCTTTGTTCAGTCGTAAGCTAATTCAGATTGTTGGTAAATTTAACCGATGGAGAATGAACGTTTTTTCCCCCTCCATTGGAGAAATAATATGAGAACAATCTTACATTTTATCTCCTTCATTCATCATTGTAAATATTCACAACTAACCATTCTTCTATTCTCTACTTTCCTTATAAATGAAGTTATTTTTCAGTGCTGTCATTGAGAACGACGCTAGACTTTTTGGTGTTTCGGTGTTCTTACTTACCTTCTTAGGTACATCCTGCTCATGAAAGATGATGATCGGCATAATCGCTACTACAATCATACACGGATAGTTTTGAAATCTGTTACAAACACATGACCTCGGGTTGTCATCACCAATGTAGTAACCAAGCGCTGAGCACAGTAGGTTAATATTAGTGATGAAAAACCAGGGCTTCGGTGTTTGTAACAGCTTTTAAACCCCTATGCATATGATCATTGTAGCAGTTATGTCGAGCATCATCTGCTCCCTCCATTGTCCCCGCAAGTGTATTTTTGACTGGGAGAATCTTTTGTTTGCAAATGTAGCCGTCGTGTTTTTCATCCCAGACAGAATAAATTTTGATGGATCAGTAATGTATTATAATAGACCAGTGGTCGATCAGAACTTCTTATGCCTGGGAATGAAGTACACGACGGAGTCCACATTTCTTACTGAATACATGGAAGAACGAGAGAGAGAAAAGGCTAAACAAAGGTTTGAAACGGCCAGAGATTCAGAGAATATATGCTAACACGACCACTTCATATATACTTCGAGTATGGGAATATTAAAACGAAAGTGAATTAAATACTCACCTAAACCTCACCTAAACCATGAGATTAGAGAACCTAAAACTTTTTTTCTTTCAAGTTTGGATGTTACAAACATAAAGTATAACTAGGTTCGTATCCGCGTTGTGCGCAAGGTAATAATTTTTGAATTCAAACTTGAAAACTTGAAAATTTTAGAAAAATCATGATTTGTTAAAATTTTAATGATAAATTTGGATAAAAAGTATCTTAATTTTAGAATTTTCATGATTTTTCTAAAACCTCAAATGTTTTTAACCAAAAAAAACAACAACATTTGTTTTTATATTTTGAAAATGTTATAATTAAAAAAAAAAACTATAATACACATTCTGACATGATCGATCCGGTAACCTAGTGACATGGAAGACTACTTCACCTTCGATTTTGATTTTAAAAGCATCTTTAATGTAATCCATGACGGTTAAGAGATCAATAGAATTTCCACTAATTAAATCATATAATTTAATATCTCTACAATATGTGTACCTAATAATTGGGAAATCCATGTTTTTAGATTTTTTGCAATCTTTTCCGATATACACAATTGGAAAATCTATGCTTTGAGGTTTTGAAGTTATTTTTAATTTCTTAGGAGTTTGTACTATACCGATCGAATACACCACATCATTTATGTAATCCATAATTTTGAGAAATCTATTTTCGGGAGAATATTTTCCATAAAAACTCATTCGACTCATATAGGTTTTTGCCAACTTTTTATTTAATTAATTGTTTAGAATTTAAGTTGTCTATTCTACTTTAACGAGATTTTAAAATTTCCTTAAAATTTAATGGCATTTTTGTAAATGACATATGAACTAAATGTTTTTTTTTTTTAATTCTCAATTAATAGTATAAATAATTAGCGTAATGCTCTCTATATATTTACAACTAACCCATCCTTCTATTCTCCACTTCCCATATAAAATAAAGTTATTTTTCAGTTATCTCGTTGAGAAATGCCTAGAGTTTTCACTAGGACTTGGCATTCGGGTAATATGTTCGGTTCGGGTCGGATATCTCGGATTTCGGGTATTTCGAGTTTCGGTACTAGAAATTTAGACACCGATCGGGTAATTTTAAATTTCGGTTCGGATCCGGTTCGGTACCGTCTCGGTTCGGATATTTATTTAGAGAACCGGAATTTTGTCTGTTCCGGTTCGGGTCCATTATTTTGTACGGGAAAGTATTTGAAATACCCGAAAAATCCGGAAAAAAACTAAAACATTGGTTCGATTTTAATGAAATTTGATTAAATCTACCCGAAAATACATGAATTACCCGAAAATAACTAATATATCCGGGTTTATAATTGTAATTTTGGATATTTGGGTTATTACAAATTTAAATATAACTAATATTTTTTAGTATATATTTGTATTTCTGGTATTTTCGGATATCCATTCGTTCTCGGTTTGGTTCCGGTTTTTCGGATATAAGGGTCTAGGTCCCATTTGAGTATTTATGCGGATTCCGGTTCGGTTTGGTACTTCCCAATTCAGGTTGATTCCGATTCGGTTCTTCGGATCCTGATATTTACCCATAGTTTTCACTTTGTTTCTTAGTTTGTTCACTATGTTTCTAGTAGAAACTTTCTACCTCTTGTGAAGATTATTACTCTTTGTCGTTAAGGAAACCCGGACTTTGCAAGGTTTACTAGTCATGATTGATAAAGACTGGTTTAGATTGCACTGTAAGAAACCTACTCAGCTGCTCCAACGCAATCTTGTTCCTAGACAGTGGTAACAGTATGACTTTGCCTCGATGTAGTAAAAAATTTCCATTACAAATCTCTTTAATGAAATAGTGAAGTATGGAAGAGGTTAAAACAATTCATTTTCAGGAGAATGGTAACTTTATTATCGATATATATCCTCTGCAGTATAGGTATGAAAACAATTTTGGTGTAGCCAATACACTGTAATGATCATATTCATTGTGTATTGCATTAATCAAATAGTTTCATCATATTATTTTTTTTGGAATCTCTTTTTCTCTCGGACAGTCATTTTCCTCTCATGGTAGTTAGCAATGTTTTCTACACTTGCTCTGAAACATAGTGGACAAGAGATGAAATTGCTAGAACGTTCTGACTCCTCCGTGCAAAACATTCGTCCCGGTACTGCTAAGTTAGACTGTTTCTACAACTGTTCTTCGTTGCTCTCCTTGCTTGCTGATTGTAATGACTTCATGATCAACACTACCCTCCCCGTTTCTGCTTAGTTCTAGCTTTGGTTGTGCTGATTCATCATCTGTTTGCGGCGTGGAAGGATATTCGTAATCTTTGCCTTTGCCCCATATCACAAGGTATAGTCCTGCACATATAACCACCGCACCAAGAACCCTGCCAAAGAACAAGATCTTTTCATTATTTGCCTTTAAATCTTTGATTATTAAAACTCAAGACCGACTTTGGTGTTTCGGTGTCTTTACTTACCTTCCTAGGTACATCTGCTCAGCAAAGATGACGGTGGACATAATCGCTACTATGATCATACAGAGAGGACTGAAAGCTGTTACAAACACAGGACCTCTGGTTTTCATCACCACTCCTCCAATGTAGTAAGCAAGCGCTGAGCACACTATCCCCTGCATACATTTTAAGTTCCAACAATTTAATTTATCAACAAAAATGGCCTACAAGCCAGTCCTTGAGCCACTTGCTTACTTAGACATGTCTGAAAATCTTACACTGTAGGTGGCTGTAAGAAGTTTAGTGTCCCAACCAATGGCCCACGCGCCAGGATTTCCTTTCTCCATCACTAATGCCACGGCGGTTCCTTCTATTGTCCCCATAAGACATATCCATGCTGTGAGTGAGAGCTCAGCCGGGTAAGTCCTCAACGTGACAGCCTGAAAAAAGCATTGATTCATCGTCAAAAATCGATACGTAAAGTGTCTTTTTTTCCAATTAAAAAAAAGAATCCGCCTTACTTGGAGAATCATAAAACAAGCATAGCTGAAACAACCAATTGTGACCAAAACTGCGCCTTTTATGGCGCTGTGACTATCAGTCCCGGCTGTGTTCTGTGCAGAGGCTCCTTTGGTCCAGAAGAGGTCGAGAATTGGGCCTTTGACAAGCGTCATGATCATGGCTCCTCCAACTGTAGCCAATGTCCCAATTATCTTACCCGCGCTCCTGATGCACCGTAGCTTCACTCTTTCGAACCCGAATATATAAGCGAGGACGAAAGTGATTGCTGGTAGGACGTTGTACATGGCGGTTGCAAATGTAGCCGTTGTGTATTTCATCCCAAGATAGTATAAGTTTTGATCAATCACTGGCCTATTATTACAAAATACATGAAAAAGAAATATAAATCAGGTTCAAGTTAAATAAAATAAAAAGAGATGTGTGAGGGAAAAACAGAGAGATAGTGTGAAGAAAAATAAAATATTACTCGAGTAAACCAAGGAGTGTTATCTTGAAGAATATCATCATTGTCATCTTCGGTCTCACCTTCCTGTTTTTTTGTTTTTACATCATAACCATGAAATTACATTAGAGCGTGGTACCATTATTTTTTTCAACCATTTTTTATTATTATTAGGGACTTGTGCTTATTTGAGAATCCTCTAAATTTTATTTGAAAACTGACGTTGATTAGAAATTAAGAACATATACTATGCATAGTTGAACTTAAAATCATTTCAAATTGGTTCTTAATCTGTGTCAAAATTACTGGATTACAATCATAATTACTGAGGCATAACCACTTTTTGATTAAGCATTAAACGTTTGAATTAGTGTATCTTTTTGTAAAGACAAAGTGACGAACACTAAAGAAATGTAAAGTACTCACATTCAATGCATGACATTGACAGAAGCCACAGAAAACCAAATATTAAAACCGTTACAAGTCTTTTGTCTTTTTACATATGAGTGACCACTACTTAGCATATATTACGTCACAAGCCTCATTCTTTCTTTTGCTACTTTCATCCTTTCAACACACTAAACGTCCATGCACAACCCACAAAACAAAATAAAAACTCATATATATATATATATATATATATATGATCGTTCATGTTTAAAATATATAATCCGTTTTGTAGAATATAAATCAATTGTTTCTTTGCATTTGCGTATGCCTTTTTCTTGTTATAATAAATATCATAACATGGGAACACAAGCACTAAAACTTTAGTAATGGAGACTCAATTTCCAATATAGATCAAACTAGATGATATTCTACTATCATAGTCTTGAAACTACTCAAACCAAACATTGATTTATGTTTGTCAAAGAGGTTGATATAAAGAAGAGAAAGTGGAGAGTACTTGTCGAAATAGAAGGCAAAGGGGGCCATAACGACGGTAGCAACGGCGTGACGGTAGACGACAAGGACGTAATTGCTCATGCCTTTGTTTAGGACTGCCTTTGAGAGAATATCCATTCCTGCTAGCCCTACTTGCAACAATACCACTGAAATGAATGGCCTTGCCTTCTCCATACAATCCCTCTTCTTTACTTCCTCCATCTTAATAACTTAAGATCAACGATCTCTCTCTCTCTCTCTCTATTTTGATTATATTTTAAAGAGTAGCAATAGATATATGGGGAGGTTTATTTTAATTGAATGAGTTGTTATGATTGTCTTGGTTATCTCTCTTTATATAGGGCCAAAGATAAAGGATGTGATGTGAACATTCTTCTCTCTACGGAAACTTATACGTGTATGTTAGCTAAATATATATTATAAAAATATGTGTGTAATGTTATTGTTTTTGTTTGTTATATATTCCGAGACAAGTTGCCAAATCCCACCCTGAAATTATGGGCCCTATTCTCTACCTTATCAATTAGAACCAAAAAGATGCACAAAAGATGAACAAATTTGAGAATTTGTATTTATTCTTTACATAAACTAACTAAATAAACAAAATAGTTATAGTGATGGGGATTCCCATATTTGATCGAACTCGACACACACGTTGTATCAATATTCTCTTATTCGATTCTTTTTCTTGATTAAAATATGGAAGTAAACAATTGGTTCATGTAGTCATGTCAATTATCATACATGTATTTCCGCATTGAAATGCATTGTTAATTTTATCAACAAAAAACATTGTTGACATAAATGCAATAATGCATTATAACTAATGAAAATATCAATATCTACGTCTTTTATTTATTTAGTAATAAAATATAGAAAATGCAATTGGTTACTTTGGTGTTTACTCTTCTAATTATGCTTGAAATTAATTTATCGGATCTTTTATACTAAATCAAGATTGTCAACCATCATTTTGTGAAGCATAGGGCATAGTTTTGAAGATGACATTACAACACGAATTAAGCCTCATAGATTTTTCGTATTTGGAAACTAAAGGCATTTAGGTGGTGTCTCTATGGTGCAAAAGTTTTCGCGAGTTTTTTTTTTCCCTTTTAACATCTTCCTTAATTTTAATTAAGAGGATAATTGAACAAATATAGTCATCGTGAAGAACGCTAGTGATAGATACATGAACATAAAATTAAAAAACAGAGGGTAGAGAATCATTTCGATTCTTTGCAAGTATATCTGCTGGCTTATTGAGCTCACGAGGTAACCATTGGAATACAACTTCCTCAAATCGATCCTTCCAATGCCAGAGCTCATGAGTTTTTCTTTATAAAATAATATAAGTGATGATATCGTCACAACAAAATTCCAACCGCGCGCTAGCTTTTGTGAAATTAAGAGTGATAATTTTGTACTTTCTTCATCATTTGTGTATATATATATATATATTTTTTTTTTATCAACCAGTTGTGTATATATATATATTTATGGTTGCCTAACTCCAGGAGACGTATTGATGCATCGAGTTCTTTCCAATATAAAGTATAAACTATCTAAACTAAATGATTAATGAGTCACAATATACCGACACTGTTGGGTAGAGTGATTATTGGTTAAATTTTTCCTTTTTCCTTTTTCCTTTTTTATTAAGTTATTTTCTAGTATATTTTAGATCATGGAATATTTATTGACGTAAGTGCGTATAATTGCCAATATTTTGGGTCCTTTGCACTGTTCCCATTTTGCCACTTAGCTTCTGGTGGAATCACTTTCATTAGTTTCTTTGCATATAATTAATTTTGTTTATTTTTAAAAAGAAGAATCGGTTCTTTTTTTCTGTTTTCTTTGAAAGAACGTTTTTGATACATTATTCTGCACTTGGCAGGTATGGATATTCACGATATAAGAATAGCAAAACTAATATACACTATTCTACGTACATTTTAGTATTTAATTATCATTTTCTTCATAATTATTGGCTCCAAACAGACAATGAATAAACACAGAAAGCCATCCAAACCTCTAAGCTTAAGGACGTGAAATATATACTTAGGTCTAATTGTCTAAAGTAGTGTTAAATTATATGTCGGGGTGCCGTCAAATGTGTTCCAAACACGACATAATTTAGACAGTGCGTTTCGAACAATTCACACCATATGTTATTATTTGAGTTTGATCATGTCGAGGATGGTTGAAATGTACGTCGTGATCCGAGTAATTATGAATGGTTGGTCGTTGAAAAAAAAAAGGAATAGTTGGTCTGAATTTCCAATGTTTTAAGTGATCATCGAGACTTAAACAGAGGAGAAAAAAGGAGAAAATATATTTGTCGAGAGGATCAATGAGTTCATTATGAGTTTCAGAATCCATTAGTTGCTAAAATTTTATTAATTAATTTTTAAATCAACACATGTTTTAGTCCGATTAGTAAACTATTTTGGAGATAAAAAAATTGTGTTCAACCTTTTTCACTTTTTTCCTTATTCATATTATCTCTGAGATTTAAATTCGAATTGAACCGAAATTCTCGGTTTTCAGTTTTGGTTCAATTATTTCAGCTAAATCGATTGGCACAATATTAAAATTGATTCGGCTTTTGGTTCGATTCAGCCGAATCAATCGGTTTTTGGTTTTTAACCCAATTTATACCAAATTTCAAAACCTTTTAAAATTTTGAACCGAACCAAACTACTCCAATGTACCCGAATTTAACCGAAATTATCCGATTTTACCCGATTTAAAACAAAATTTCAAAATTTTCTGGTAATTTTGGTAAAAATTTAATACCATAACTAACCGATAACCGAAACGAACCGAACCATAATTTTTTCGATAAAATTTTTAATAACCAAACTAGCCAGAAAACCAAAATAACCAATCGATTCGGTTCGGTTTATCCGAAGTCCCAAACCTAATTCATATACATGTGGTGGAGCTTTAGTATTACCCATTAACCAAAAAAAATCATTATATAATTTAATGTCATGATTACGATATTTTTGTAAATACTAAAATCCGTGATTATTTTATTACAAAACAAAAGCATTCATTTTGTAATCATATGGCATAAATAAAACATGCAAAATATAAAAGAAAATATTTGGTAATTAGGTTTTCCAAGCATAACATTTAAGTCAGCCAAATATATATGATAAATGCTTTTAACCATAATATGTAAGTTTGCAAAATATAAATACAGTACCGGTAATTTCTGAAACTATATATACCGAGTAAGTGGTGGTTTAGTAGTTCGGAGAAGATTAATTAAAGAGGTTTATTGGTTTATAGAATTTAATAGATTTGAAAATTCAAATAAAGTTTTATGTTATTCAGTCATTGATTTTCAATTCTTTATTAAAATCATTTGTTATTTAATATATGATTTTTAAATCTTTATTAAAATCATGTGTTATTCAATATGTGATTTTCAAATTCTTATTAAAATCATGTGTTATTCAATCTGTGATTTTAAATACAAATTAAAATCAAGTGTTATTCAATATCAAGGAGTTAAACATGAATTTGATTTCAGAATAGATTTTAATAGATTTGAGAGTGATTTCATGTTAAAAATACAAAGGTTAAATTTTTTAGCCAAACCTTGTTATTTTGAATTTGATTTGACAAAACAAACTATTGGACTCTCCCTTTTCCTAAACACACTTCATTTATTTCTCATATCATCTCCACATATCCACATAAAATTTAATATTTTATGTTTTTGTTGTATAACAATCAATTTTTTGTTCATGTGTCTACCTATACTATAATCACAAGTTAAAAATTAACTTTTAGTCTAATAAAATAAATAAATTATCGAAGAGCAAACTGCAAGATTTGAAAAGAAAATAAGAGATTATTGTTTATATCAGATATCAAAAAGCTGATGATTTTAGTGTACGTATAAATCAGTTTTATTGATTTATAATGTATTTGCTTGATTTCTAAATCCAGTTTATTTGGATTTTAAATCTATTTTATTAGATTCTTAAATCCACTTTATTAGATTCTTAAATCCACCTTGCTTAATTCTTAAATCTAATTTATTGATTTTGAAATCAAAGAATTCCATATGGATTTTCAAATATTCATGGACTTCCAAATCCATTAAAATTGATGAACCAATAAACCCTCCCCGTTCGATCTGGTTTTCTGTCGACAGAAAAGAAAATTGGGATAGTTCGTTCCCTTTGTTCATCGTCGTAAAGATTCATACTTTGTTTCCGCTTTGCCCTGAAACAAACATATCCCAAAGACACATGTAATTATTTGTGTTAAAATGAAACATGAAAATATTTAAGTCAAGAAAAGACATCGATCACTCATATTATATCTTCACTGGGTTTAAATTTCTAGTTGAAAAGAATGGACTCTTTCAAAGTTGAGTCAAGTCACACACACATGATTATAATTTACATTTGACCAAAACCTTAAACGTGCTTTGTAAGAACCAATAGGAGACGTGCAAGATAACAGTGGGGATTCTAAATATACATCTTCTTTCCCTTTTGGGCTGACAAAAAGAAAGATTCCGTGTGGTGCACCTATTTTTTAAGAAAGATAATTGATTGGGGATGAATAAATTGCAATTATTTGAAGTGATTATTTTCTTGATCGCTTCTATTATTAAAGGTACGCTATGATTTTAAATTTCGATAAACCTCCTTTCTAACCATTTAATACTTCTAAATACTCTCTTCAGGTAATGCATGGTTAATTATAACTACATCATTTTTTATACTAAATAATTTTTAATAACTTTGAGCCAATAGTAATTCAATAATTTAATTATTTTCAATTAATATTTTCAATTTTTTATGATTTATATATTAATTAATAAAAATACATAGAAAAGCTTAAAAACCAAATTTTATGGAAACAAAAAAAATCTATAAAATCAATTTGTTAGGAACCAGGTAAATATATATATATAGTGGTTTTACAAAATCCGGTTGATGTTTCATATTTGTATATGGCACTTCATTATATAACTATGAAGTTTAATATTAGAGTTTATACATTTAGAGAGAAATCGTAGAAGACGACGCTATTGGATAAGGAATACATAGACTGAATCGACTTCTTCTACTTGTAAAGTTAGTTGCATTGCTTTTATATGAGAAGGGAGGACATAACTGGGTTTATATACATTATGTATTTTAATTACCCCTAAGACTTATATAAAAGTAATACATTATGTATTTTTAGGCCGTCTAGTTTTGTTCCGCACAATGTATCCATATTTTAATATAATCTAAAACCATATATCAAAAAATAACAAAAAAATTTACATTTTAAAATTGCTAGAGGAAATTGCTAAATATGAACCCGCAAAAAAAAAAATTGAAAGATAATCCAACTTCTTAAAACTTAGGAAACTAATATTTTAAATGGTATTTTACCAAATTATCCTTAATAAACATTTAAAAATAAGTTAAAGGAGTTTTTGGTGATAAATGGCCTTAAATATTATAAATTTTTTGATCCATAAACTTAATTTTATAGAAATATGAAAAATACACTTTTTAAATACAAATCAATCATTTTCTTAGTTATTAGCTAGGGACTAAAGTTTCACTTTTACAAAATATAAGGTATATTTCATTAAAAAATATATTTAGTGTATATTTCAAGAAATTTTGAAATATACCTTTAGGTATTCCATCAAATAATCTCATAATTCGAATTCGTTTATTTTAGTTATGCGGTATAAACATTTTTTTTTTGCGACACGGTATAAATTAAAAAATTATAATTTTTTTTATGGGTAAAGAATTTATTTTTATTCTATGCTAGCTTTTCTGTATTACCAATAATGAAAGATTGTGATATGGAGAAAGAAATGTACACAATGTATATATGCATATATATGTTACCCATGTAACATCTTTTGGTAAATTAAATTTTCAGTAGCAGCTTGTGGTTGAACTAAATGGTCATTTCATATATTTTGATGAGTACTAAAAATCCAATTTAGTTTAATTATTTTCCACAAAAAAAAAAAATTTGACCGCATGTACACTACAAGAAAACAAGGCAAAAATGACGAGCAAATCCGTCGGAAATAGCCATTACCGACGGAAAATCAACGCGTGAAAGTCGTCGGATCCGTGTGGTCGGAAAAAAAAATCCGTCGGTTTTCCATCGGAAATTCCGACGGATTATCGATGCTAGTTTTCCGTAGAAAATTTCCGACGGATTACCGACACTAGTTTTCCGTAGAAAATTCCGATGGATTACCGACACTTGGTTCTCGTTAGAAAGTCCAAGGGCATCCGACGGGACATGTCCGATGGAAAACCGACGGGTTATATCCGACGGATTTCCGACGGCCTCGCAAAAATATATATTAATAAAACTATTATTTAAATATATTTTAAAAATAAATATTAAAAATAAATTTAATTAAAATAATAAAATTTAATTATAATAATAAAATTAAAATTAAAATTTGTCTAAAACATAAATGAAATTTAGTTTTGAAAACATGAAAACATAAAATGCATTTAAAATAATCAAATGTCTAAAATTCTACTCTCGGGTGGGCCGCCTCGAAAAACGCCTTCATCCGCGCCAAACTTTTTTAGGCTTCTTCATTTTCCTTTTCCTTCTTCTCTCGGTCCACCAGCTCCTCGTTGAATCGCTCGATCAACTTCTCGATTTTATCCACAAGATGCGCAGAACCGTAAGACAAAGAAGAGGATGTCGCTTCGTCTCGATCCGGAAGTCGACCAAACCCGAACTTACGATTCTTTTTTGTTGGAAGAGAAAGAGTTATTAATTTTGCAAAACTTAGAAATGATGACATCCGGGTTGTTGGACAAGCTCCTCGAACGACAACTGGCGTCGATTAACGTTTAATGAAACCTAAAAAAAATATAAATATTAATAAAAATAATTTAATTAAAAAAATGAAATTAAAATATATATATAAAAGTTACTAACGTTTGTAAAAAAAAACTTTAAAAAGCTATTATAAAAAACTTTTTATATAAACTTTTAATATAAAATATTTTTATTAAAAAAAATAACATAAAAGGGGTTTCTTTAGAAAAAGCCTTTTATATAAAGTTTGTATTTTCATAAAAAACGATTTATATAAAAAGTTTTGAAACTATATTTTTAAAACATATGTTTAAATATCTTTGTATTTAAAATAATTACAAAAAAATATTTTTGTATTTAAAAACCTATGTTTTGTACAAACCGTTAAAAAAAAAATTATAACAACTTTATATAAAAAATGATTAAATAAAACGTTTTAAATTTATAAAACATTTAAAAAATGTTTTATATCATAAGCAAAAGTTTTATATCAAAAAACTAATTACAAAACTTAATCATAAAAATATAAAAATCATACAAAACTAATTCACAAGCTAATCTAATGGATTCTAACATCTTGAAACCGAAAATTTCATTCACAAATCCATAAAACTAACCACCTAATTCCATAAATAATCCCTAAAACTAACAAAATCCATACATAAAAGATGTGAGAGTCATTAGGAAAGATGAAGGAAGACTTAAATGGTGAGATGAATGGATTGGAGATGAAAGAACGAGAGAAATGCCGCCGGAATTGGAGTGAAGGAAGAAGAAATCGCAGAGAGAATTAGAGAGGAACAAGAAGAAGAAGAGTTTGGGCAATGAGGAGATAAGAAATACGTGGTTATATTTTTTTTATCGAAAACCGACGGCCGAATCCGTCGGTTATTTAAAAAAATTTCACCCGAAATTTTTTGGCGCGTGTCCAAAAAAATGGCAACAAAAAGGGAAATCCAATAAAACCGACGGATTTCCGACGGAATATTCTCATTTTAGGGTTCCGGGTTTTGTTAATTGGCTAAAAATATGTTTCAGATCCTGACAACTATATACAGCATGTCATACTTCGAATTCATACACAAATTTACAAATTCATACACAAATTTACAAAATCATACAACTTCCGCAAATTAAACATATTACTGTACTAAACATATATGAAACTTATAGAAAACTATCCGATTAAACGTCTAGAGTACAAACTATTTTGTAAACATGAAAAAGTGCATTAATGACTTTTAAAATATTTTTTGATATCACTTTATCTTTATTCACATTTTTTTATATGGATCTATAACGTAAATCATCAAATTTATTATCCTAAACCCCAAACTTGTCGGAAATCCGTCGGATTTTCCGATGGATTTTCGACGGATTACCAATTGAATTTGTTTGTTCTAAACCCTAAAACCGTCAGAAAATCGTAGGAAAATGTACCGACGGATTTCCGACAGAAAGTGGTTTTTTTTTTGTAAACTCTGAAACCGTCGGAAATCCGTAGGAATTTTCCGATGGATTACCGACGGAAAGTGTTTTTAAAAAAAAAAATTTGAAACCGTCGGAAATCCATAGAAATTTTCCTACGGATTACCGATCGCATGAATTCCGTCGGAAACTCTAACCGATATCCTACGGATTTTCGACCATTTTTTATTTGTCGAAAACCCATCGAAAACCCGTCAAAAAATTTCTGACGGCACAAATCTGTCGGAAAATCCGTCGGATTTTATCTTATTTTCTTGTAGTGGTAAGAATTTACACGTGTTTATGTAACTTGAAGTTTATAATTTGAAAATTACTAAATCAAGCTAAATAAGAATGATATATAAGTGTAATGACCAAACCTTTAAGTTTGACGCGATTAGGTAATTGATCGCAAACAAACAAAAAATGCAACTATGATGATTTAATACAAATTTAGCTCACCTACGATTAGGCTATCTTTCTCACTCGGCTATAATTTAGGTTCTTCCTTATTTTTACTTTTTTCTAGGAATAACTTATTCGGTTAAACTCTTTTCGTAAAACATTACAAAGCTTCTACCAAATTTTTTTTTTTGAAAAATACCACTTTTGAAATAAAATGTCACTTTTGAAATACCACTTTTCAAAAATGTTACTTTTCTAAAATCTTTTCAAAAATGCCACTAAAATTATATCATTTATTCAAAATATCATTTATGTTTGGATTTACTATTTTATGTTAGGATTTAGTTTTTAGGGTTTATGGTTTGTTAAGGGTCAAAACTTTTTTTTAAGGTTTATGATTTTAGGGTTTAGAGTTTAAAAATTATTAATAAATGGTATTTTTGCAAATAAACAACTTTTGGTGACATTTTTAAAAATTGACTCATCAAAAATGACATTTTTTTAATCCTCCCTATCAAAAAGGAAGAAAAAAACCCTTTTAAGTTTTAACAAGGACATAAATTCCAAGAAAGAAAAGTTAGGTTTCAAAATTTCTAAGACATAGATTATTTTACAAAAAAAATAAAAACTCATAAGTTTAAAATCTACAATGTCATTTTTCTTGCGGGATAACGTAAGATGACCTATATATATATATATATATATATATATATATATATGTATATATATATATATACATAAGATGACCTATATATATATATATAAGATGACCTATATATATATATGTATATATATATAACGTAAGATGACCTATATATATATATAAGATGACCTATATATATATATGTATATATATATCTACTAAATATATATGCGGACGAACGATACGAAACCGCATATTTAAGGCTGTTTTGATTTCGAAATGTAGGCATCGAAAGAAAAAGGTGAAGAATGGGATCCATTAATTTATATGGTCAAAGATAGAAAACAAACGAAAAGACATAACAATCGTCTTCTTCTGATCAAGTTTCCCAATTGCTCCTTTTCTTTTAACTTGTTTTGTAATGCTTTCTTTCGCATTATTGTCTACTGATGCTTTTCCCCGCATTATTGTGTGCTAATGCTTTGGACGGTCCTCATTTTTAATACATATATATATGGGCATCATCATTTTCTTTTAATACTTTCATTTATCAGAAATTAATAATTATGATTTATGAGTTTTAATGTTCTTTTAAGACAGAAGTTTATATATGAGCATCTATGTAGTGGACTTATCTTATTTATTTTCTTAAATATCATTAGAGAAATGAAAATGATTTTTTGTAGATCTTTGAATTTTGTTAAGATCCCATTTTAGTCTCTTACTCCGAAACATTATGGATAACATTACTCAAAATTATTGCAATAATTATCATCTAACTATTTAATATCTACATAATTTTATATGCTATACAAGTGCCCAAAGTAATACTGTAATCGTGTATATATATAAGAAGAAAATATATTGAGCATGATTGTATATGGGGGGCATGCTTTAGTGTGATTATATACATGGTGTTATTAGTGAGTAATGATTAATTAGCCTTTCTTTCTTTTTATTAACCTTTTCTTTATTAGCCTTTTCCTTAGGTATGAAATTTTAAAGTAATATTTACAACAATTCATTGTAATCTTCTTAGTTTGTTTGAAAATTAAAAAAATACATGTGCATATACTACCTTTTTTTTTTTACATGTCCATAGTGTAACATGTGCATATACTACTCTCTTTTTTTTTACATGTCCATAGTGTAATCTTATAAATACTGTTTTGTTTCTTTGTTTTGTTTGTCTATATATCATTTTCGTACATTTGTTAAGAATTTCACATTGGATATATAATGTCACCTAAAATATTATATTATGAAGATATATAAGGGCATAAGTCGTTTTGTTATTTTATATACTTTAGTTTACCATTATAAGATTTCTATTTTATAATTTCATAATATTAAATTTAATAATATAAAAAGCCATGTACACAACTTATGTTGAAGTACAATATCAGATATATAAGAGATATATATTTAATAAAGTTCGGTATTATAATCTTATCAAACAATATTCTTACTTATTTAGTTAGATTACCTGGAATTTTATACATGCGTACTTGAAACTTTACAAGTGTGTGGTTTTCTAATTATTGTTCATTTAAAAAAATAAAAATCATAATGTATATCTTCTGAAATCATCAAAATGTTTTACTAATATATGAAATTATATAATTTTTAATATTTCAAATGATCAAACCGCATATTTACACGTTTTTGCAATCCTTGAAATAAATCTTTGCATTCATACACGGTGCGGTAGAAAGAGAAAAAAGACCTATATTCATGTTATGATATGTATAAATTTATAATATACATATATCGGTTATGTCCAATTTAGTTGGCCTCATATCAATTACCAATTGATTTTCTATTCTTCTTTTTCTCCATAAGATTAATTAATAAATTTCAACCAAAAAAGTAAATAAATGATGGGTTATATAGTTTAATTGAATATTGACCCAAAAAAAATTAATTGATGTTCCAAAAAACATCATAGGGGTAAATGTCTGTGCTGCGCCAAAATACGAGAAGTAAAGAGTATAAATGTTCTAACCGGATAAACAACTAATTCAAATTCGAATTGAACCGAAAAAACAAAATCAGATCGATCTATAATACATTTTTTTTTTGATCAAACGTTTGCAATTTCATTAATATCATCTCGAACTTACATCCATCAAGCTAAGAACTTGTTTGGCTATATTATCTGCTTTTACATTCAGGTTTCGAGTAATACAGAAAAATGAGGCATACTCAAATGTTTGGGCAAGTGCCTTAATGTCTTCGATAATGCCATATAGTCCTAGAAGTGACTCTCCTAGGTTGATGGCATTGATAATTTGAGATGAGTCGGACTCGAATCTCATGTTTTTGTATCCCCTCTCCGATGCGTAGGATACTACCTCTCTTAACGCTAAGCCTTCCGCCATAAGCGGCGAGGATACATATGACGTGGTTTTGCTCTGTTTAGTTTTTCTGTTTCCATTTTCCATGATGATCCACCCTAAACCTGCAGTTTTGGTTTCCTCTTTCCAAGCCGCATCCGGCTGACATATCATCGCGCCTACATCAATCTGCTTTTTTTTCATTTGTCGTCTTTTTTGTTCCGGCTTAGTTTGTTGTGCGTAGAGCCATTCTTTGGCCAGAGAGATAGCGGTTGTAAGAGTTTCCGTTGTTGTAGTTGTTTTGTCGTTGAAGATTAGCTTGTTCCAGCTTGTCCAAAGCATCCACAAGATCCAGGGAGTTAACGCGCTTTTTGTTATACCGGTCGGTGGAAGACACCGTTTGGTTTTTAGGATTTTCTAGCCTGCTTCAAAATTAGTGCAAACACTGGAGTCCAAAAACTTCTCAAACGGGGCATCTCTCCAAACCTGTTGAGAGAAATTGCATTGAAAAAAGAGATAAGAAATGGTTTCCATCTCTCCGCATCATTTGCAATGGGGGTCTATGTTGATGTGTCTAGCTTCTAATCTCTCACCACGGGTAGAGTTTTATGAGCAAGTTTCCACAGGAATAGCTTCGACTTATGTTCTGATTCCATATATCAGAGATCCAGTTAAAGTTTGTTGAGATTTGTTTCTCTTCCTCTGTTTTCTGGTTCTCCATAGCCTTGAAGTAGCCGGTTTTTGTGCTATAGGATCCAGTATTCTTTCCTAGCCACACTAGTTTATCGGGTACTCCTAGCTTGCTTGGCTTGATGCTCATGATTTCTGCTTCTAAGAGAGGCAGATGATTTGCGATCAATCCTTTATCCCATTCAGATGTATTTGGGATAAGGAGATTCGAGACAGTGAGTTCACGATCCTCAAGAGTTGCAGGGCCAAAGGAACAGAGTTGAGGAGCCGAAGGCAGCCACGGGTCTCGCCAAATATTAATCATCAAACCGTTACCCACTGCCCAAACCAGCTGCGTGTTAAGAAGGTCTCTGCCTATTAAAAGGCTCTGCCACCCATGTGATGAGGCAGCAGATGGTTTGACATGTAAAAAGGATTCGTTAGGGCAGTATTTGCCAATCAGAATTCGTGCCAATAGGCCGGTTGGATTTTCCACTAATCTCCAACTCAACTTGGCTAGCATTGCATCGTTAAAAATTTGGATGTCTCTAAACCCGAGTCCTCCATCTTTCTTTGACCATGAGAGTTTTTTCCATGAGATCTATGACATCTACTTCTTGTCTATGTTTGAATCCCACCAAAAACGGGTTAGCGTTGATTGGATCCTCTTGCAAAGAGAGGTGGGCAGTTTAAAGCAAGACATCGCGTATGATGGGATGGCGGTCAACACACTCTTCAGCATCACCATCTTCCCCGCCGTGGATAGGAACCTAGCTGACCAACTCTTTGATTTTTTTAGAATTCTATCCACAATTGAGGTAAAGAGATCCTTTTTCCTTCGACCAAAGTACTCCGGGAGGCCAAGATATTTTCCCACTCCTCCTTCTTTGACGATTTTGAGTTCCTTCTTGACAACTTCCCGGGTCTCTTCTGGTGTTTTCCTTGAGAAATATATTAAAGATTTGCTCTCATTAATTGATTGGCCGGAAGCTTTCTCGTACGCCTATAGTATTCCTTTAAGAGCGATGCTATTTTGTTGATTTGCCTTGCAAAAGAACATTGTGTCGTCGGCGAATAATAGATGGTTTACCCTTAGGCTTCCTCTCGCAACTCTTATTCCCATGTCGTCCATTCTCTTGAGCTTTTGCACAAAGTCCCGAGAGTACTTCACTACATAGTATAAATATGTAGGGTGATAGAGGATCACCTTGTCTAATTCCTCTACTTGGTATGACTTTTCCCGAGAGGTGTCATTGATGAGGAAGGAGTAAAAGACCGTTCTTACACATTGCATTATCCAATTTACCCAAATATGATGGAATCCAAGCCTATTCATTGCCATCTCTATGAAGTCCCATTCTAGTCGGTCGTAAGCTTTCTCCATGTCCGTTTTGACCGTCATTGAGCAATGTTTCTTTGCTTTTGAGGTTTTCAAGAAGTGTAGCATCTCATGAGTGATAGGTACATTATCCGAGATAGCCCTTCCCGGCATGAAAGCGGATTGATTCTCTGAAATCAAGCTTTCCAATATCGGTTGAAGTCTTCTAGTGGGTATCTTTTCGATAATCTTGTAATAGACGTTGCATAGAGCAATTGGTCTATACTCCGCCATTGTTTTTGGACTTGGAATTTTAGGTATAAGTCTCACATGTGTTTTATTGATGGCTCTTGGTAATTTCCCTGATTTGAAGAATCCTTGTACTTCATTCACTATATCATTTCCTATTAAGTTCCAATTTGAATAGAAAAAACTCGCGGAGAAGCCATCGGGACCCGGGGATTTATCCGCGTGAATTGCAAACGTAGCTTCCCTTATTTATGCTGGAGAAGGATCCGAGATGAGCAGCAGGTTTGTTTCTTTTGATATCTTTGATTGCAAGGCATAATTGATAGTTTGTGTTCTGTTTCTCGGCCTCGAAGTGAAGAGTTGTTTGAAATAGTCTTCGATCACCTGTGTTATTTCCTCTTCTTCATAGACTGGACTTCCCTCCTCATCTTCTAAAACAGAGAACACGTTTACCATTCTTCTGCCACGTGTTATTGCGTGAAAATAGCCTATATTACGGTCTCCCAAACAGAGCCATTATAGCCGACTACGTTGCCTCCAATACGCTTCCTATGCTTTGTAAGCTTCTTTGAGGCTATTGTTTAGATTCAAAACCAAGTTTTCATCGTGTGAAGGGCTGGTCATTGCTTTTTCCAGTGCCTGTTTCCTCTCTTCAATCTCTGCTTGGCTATTTTGTGTTTGTTTTTATTCCATTCAAACAGAGCTCTTCGAACACAGTTTATCATGTGGCTTATGGTTTTATTGATTGCTTCCTGCCACGTTTGTTTCACTAGTTGGTGAATTTCGGGATTATCCTTGAGTCTTCTGTCGTATCTAAACATTCTTTTCCTCTTTCTTCTGTCGGGTTCGAAATATGATATCACCGATTTATGATCTGGCCCCTCGAAGTTTAGATAGGAACAGTTAGCTCTTGGAAATTTTTTAGACCAAAAGCTATTTGCGATAGCTCTGTCAAGTCTACACCGTACCCAATAGTCTTGTCTATTTCCTTTCCACGATAATGGGTCTTCCGTATGTTGAATATCAAAGAGATCATTTTCTGATAGGAAAGATTGAAAATCCATGAACGAGCCTTCCGGACGATTAATTCCACCTTCCTTCTCCAAGTTGCTTGTGATATCATTGAAATCACTCGTTAAAAACCACGCTTCATTTCATATTAAAGAGAGATCTGTTAGGTGTTGCACATTTCTCTTCTCTTTGCTTTGTCGGTGTCCGCATAGATAAGAGTTGCAAAGAAGGTTTTCCTTTCAAATGTGATTTTACAATCGATGAAATTGTTACTTGAGGATATTACTTCTAGTTTGTTTTCTCTTTCCAAAAGAGAGCCAGTCCACCAGCCTCATGTCCGTATGGAGGAACTAGATAATGGTGAGCATAGCCCATCCATTCAAATTGTTTAAGTACAAATTCATCAGGGTTTTTAGTTTCTGAAAGGAAGAATATGTTCGGAAATATGCTAAGATGTATCTCCTTTAACCGATTAACCGTCAAGGGATTCCCCAACCCTTGACAGTTCCAAGACGCCACCGCTAAGGAGCTTGAGTGGTATGGACCCGAAAATCAATTATCTTTTTCACAGGTCGTAGGATGCTTGTTCCTCTTGGTTGTTGGTTTTTACGAGATGTTGATGCTGCTGCTTGACGAGCTGTTTGTCTTCTTGGTGTGATGAATCCTTGGTGAGATTTGGATGTGATTTGCTTTCCGAATCTTTCTTGAACTTCCACCAAGTAGCAGGGGATTTATAGGAGTCCTTTTAGCAAGTGGTGGTCTTCCTCTCTTCTTCTTGGATACTTGTCCCTGCTTTGCCTCTAATGTCTCTGGGTGAAGGGGAAGATCTTGATTTAGCTCCTCTTCAACTATAAGACTATCTTGGTTAAGCTCGGATGTCAGCCCATTATAGTATGATGTTGTTGCAGCGGCTACTATATTTGCGGCTGTTTGTGCCATGAGTCCTCTCTCCTCTCCACTGATCACTCTTTGTTGTCTCGCAACTTTCTCAATTAGGTCCAATACATTTGTGTATTGTCTGGTGACTTCCTGGAGTTCTTCCAAGATCTCCTCTGTAGTGGGTAGAGGGTTTGGAGGGGGGAAATCTTCTGATTCCAGATTTCTTTCCAATGGGGGGTGACGGTTCCTCACCGATTCAGGAGTGTTTTGCATGTGAGTTGGATTATCGACACGTTCTCTCCATTGTAGTGTTGAGTTTTGGGGATAGTTGGTCCTGGTTTTCTTTGCTACAAAATCTCAGAGGTTTCGGCTTCCATTAGAAGGAGATGCTTGTCTACTTGGTCTATTTTGTTGATATCCCTGTGAGTCAGAGTGTGTTTTAGTTTGGGCATAGTATCTCTCTTGATCAGGGGCTCTCTGTTCCCATCGAGGCTCATAGTCTCGTGGACTGTCTCTCCTTGCCCTTTCATATCTAGCAGGTTGGTGTTCTCTTTCTTCTCTCCCCTGTTGAGAGCTTTTAGGCCGTATCGTTGTCGATGATTTCCTAGTCTCTTTTGCCTCCTTACTTGTAGCTCTTCGTCTTGGTTCAAAGCTCATTTGGTTTGCCGAGTAGTCATAACCTTTTTGGGGATATTCAGGCTGTTGAGTCGCCTGGTATTCTGAGCTTTCCATCAGGTCAGGGTAATTTTTCCTCTCATGTGTTAGTCTCAGGCAGAGGGAGCAGTGGGAAGCTAGTCTCTCGTATTCCAAAGCTACATTAGCCTCTTCACCTCTTGAGAATTCTAAGACTGTTTCTTGAATGAGTGGTTTCAGCCCAATAATAGATTTTAGGGTTTTCTGCAAATAAACCCTCCAAGTGGTTAGGGTTTGCAACTTTACCCTCCACGTCAATTATATGCAGGTCAACCTATGAAGTAACAGTTAATCCGCAATATAACCCTCATATATTTTACCGTGTAAGAGTGTGTATTTTTTAACAGATTCCAAAATGACGTCATTTTGGAAACAAATTTTAATCCAAAAAATTGCATTACAAAAGGATTGAACCATTGACCTCACCATCAAAATCGATCTAAATAACCAACTATGCTAACATATGTATTTTGATAATTAACAAAACAAACCATATATATTAACTGAAACCTCAATTTCTTTCTTGTTTTCCTCTTTAACGAAACTTTACCAAAACCACACTCTTACATTTTGTTGTTCTTGAGATCATTCGTTCTGAAGGAGTTCGTGCTCTTCGCCTCCAAAGATCAAGCCGAAGTTTCTCGAGCATTAAAACAGAGGATACAATAGCAGATTCAAGCCCACAATCAGTCGAGCATTACCGAAGCACGGGTCTTCAAGTGGTTTTGGGATTAACAAGAGAGCTTGAAGATGTCAAGAGAGCAGCAATCATAGACGCTGATGGATTAGCTGCAACACTAACGAATCTAAATGGCTCGCTTACGAATGCGAGAGAGTTTCTGAAAACTATGGATGAAGAGAGTGATTTCGAGAAAGCTTTAGCGGGATTCATCGAACGAGCAGATGCTGATATCAAATGGTTAAAGGAAGAAGAAGAGAGAATCATGGCGTTAGTGAAAAGCTCTGCGGATTATTTCCATGGGTACTTGGAATCAAAACCCACCATTGATGAACTTAAAAACTTGATTTTTTGTTTGGTTTTGGTAAAGTTTCGTTAAAGAGAAAAACAAGAAAGAAATTGAGGTTTCAGTTAATATATATAGTTTGTTTTGTTAATTTTCAAAATACATATGTTATCATAGTTGGTTATTTAGGTCGGTTTTGATGGTGAGGTCAATGGTTCAATCCTTTCGTAATACAATTTTTTGGATTAAAATCTGTTTCCAAAATGACGTCGTTTTGGAATCTGTTAAAAAATACACTGACTCTTACACGGTGAAATATAGGAGGATTATATTGCGGGTTGACTGTTACTTCAAAAGTTGACCTGCATTTAATTGACGTGGAGAATAAGGTCGTAAATCCTAACCACTTAGAAAAATTATTTGCAGAAAATCCTAGATTTTACTTTGATCTCATTTTTTCTAAACCTAAAAATAAAGAAACCTGAATCTAAATTATGATTAAACACCTCTAAACTCTAGCTGTGAGACCTATATTTTTCTTTAAAACCGTAAAATTTGAGCTGCATGAAGCTTATATTCACACCAACGTCAAAACAGTTAAATGTCTAATGTTTTATATATACTTTTTTCCCCCTTTTTTCTTTAAGAAGTTTAAATGAAGACGGTAATTAAAACATGTAAATAGAAAAGAGCAATAATAACCAATGAGAAAGATGAGAAAAGAAGTGTGTGAGATATGGAGAACAGATCTAAGTGAAGTAGTTGGTGATTGGTGGAAACATAACTTTGGAGTGTGTCTGTCTTCATAAAAATGGTGTAAGTCGACTCGGATATCAAGTCTTATCACCACTTGAACAGCTTTATATCTTTGGTGCGTTCTTCATCAGATTTAATTAACCTCCTGATGATCACTTATTTTCCCTATCTATTATATCAGCACCCAAAATCTTTTTTTTAATTAATAATTGAAAGTTTTTATCATGACACAAGAGATTCTTCATAGATTATGTTAAAACACCAATCATGAGAAAAGCTCATTCATATTTTCATGGAACTTTTTTGAAAACTATAGATAGCAATTGGTTTATTCGTGTTGAATAGTTAATTAGATTTTGATAAAACAGAATAAAAAAGGAAATGGATATTGTTTAAAAATATGCTCATGTAAATGCTAATAAAGATTTGGATTGCTTTATTAATATATATGGAATCAGCAAAAATAAAGGAGAATTAAGAGGGAAAGTTTATATGCAAGTAAATTTTGATCTAATAGGAACTATAAAGCAGACAATAGGCATCACTTGTAAACTGCATTGTGACACAAAGTAAAAGTGAAACCCATTACATATCTGGAGACGTGCAAATAATTTACAATCACATAACAAAAGAAGTTTCAACAATCCTAACCTCTCTTGTTTATGAATCATTATAGGTATGGTTTCGAAAAATATAGATATGTGGAGATATTTGTTGGTCACATTCGATAAGAGATATATATGGACGATCACATTCGATAAGAGATATATATGGACGAATGCAGAAGCACCATATTATAGATAAGATATTAATTTTTGCCATTTTTCTAAAGGTAAAAAGAGTAGTCCCCTTTGTTTCTTCTCCTTTGCGGGTTACGTTCATCTTTTTAAAGAACCGCAAGACGCTGATTTTTGCGCTTGGGACGTTCTAGCAGACTGGTCAGCTTGGTTGATCTTGATTGTTTGTGGCTGCAAGAGCAAGAAAGAAGATTGAACATCAAGAATGATAAATCATAAGGCCAAAATGAATTGTCAATGATTAATTACGGTGCTTAAACAAAATCAAGTGAAAAATAAGCAGTAAAATAATACACATGGAGGGATAGTTTTTGCTTTCGTCCATATCAGCCTTGTTCCCAACTAGAATCTTGTTGACATTGTCAGAAGCGTGTTGCTCAATGTTACGGATCCAATTCCTGATGTCTATTCATAGTAAAACGAAAACATAGGTCCAAATGGAGAAAGCGTATCAAACGGAATGGATCTAGCGGATCTTGCGGATCAAACGGAATAAATACGGATCAAACGGTATAAATGCGGATCAAGCGGATCTAGCGGTTCAAAATATATGTTTGAATGGTGAAAACGGATAAAAAGCGATCCAAAATATTGTGCATATTTATAATAATTTATATGAGATATAAAATTGTTATTTTATTTTGCATAACTAATTTTTTTAATAATTATTTAATTTTAAAAAATAAATTTATAAATGTAACAAATATATATATAAATAGTTTTATTCAAAGCATTATACAAAAAAAATTATAATAAAACACAATAGCGGAAAAAATGAATATTTCGATTTGTCCATAACTTTCTACAATATTTGTTTGGAGATTCGCCATATTAATGTAAACATATTTATTTAATATTAGTATTTTAATAACAGTATTATTTTTTTGGTAATGTGGAACGAATGTTTGAATAATTAAAATAATTTGGAATGTAAATTGTAGATAAACTATTTTGTATAATACACATATAAATAAATATATATATATATATATATATTACTATTACGTGAATAGTATTATAATAACAACATTGTTCAATGCTTTTAATATCATAAACTGTAGTGTTATTACTATTAAAACATTATTTAGTATTTTAGTATCATTAACTATGTATAGTGTTATTATATAACAAAATAAAAAAAAACAATAAAAATAAGAACCTCACATTTGAGAATTGGAACACTTCAAATATGTGGTGTTATTACTGTTACAAGCAGATCAAACATTTTCTTTGTTAATTTGATCCACATGCAGTCCATCCATTTTTTTTTCTAAGAAATCAATTGCATTCATAATAATTATGAATGGAGGAAAAAGTGTGGTTCTCCCCATATTGTGTGCTGACCGTCTTTAGTTCTGCTCTCCATTCAGGCCATAGAAAATAATGAATCATAGTTGGTAGATAATAATTGCTTAACTAATGGAAGTAAGTAAGGAAAAAAAATTAGATATGTTGCAAAGATTTCTTTTGTTGCATATGCAAAGTGATCTTGCAAAGGTTTCTTTTGTTGCAAAAGGGCTCAGAATCTCATTAGAGACGTGCGCGTTACTAAAACTTCCAATAAGATCGTCAATGAAAAACAATACATATCAACAAGGACCGGTTTATAATTTTTTTTTGCTAACATTATTGAAACTGTAGGTTAGCAACAGAAAAAAATTATAAAGACATGGACTACAGTGGTAGAAGACTCAAAAACAATATTGTAATGAGTTAATTCAAATGAAGTATATATAATGTTTTGAACACCCTAATAACTTCAATAGAATTAATGTAGTTTCGGGTCCACTATCTAGATTTGAAATTTTATATCATTTTATGTTTTATTCGTTGTGATTACTTAAGAAAAAAAATTAAATATACTCGGTTTTAAGTTTTGCATTTAATTCACTTGGATTATGAAAAAAAATATTTAATTTATATTATTTTCGAAAAACCCAAAAAAAATCATGTAGATTGTTCGGGTCGGACAGGGTTTTAAAATGTAGGCCCTAAAAATTTTCGGACCAAGCCAGGCAAAAACGAGCCTTACAGTTTTCGGGCCGGACCGGGCCTCGCTATCGACATTCCTAATCGAAAGAAAAGTAGTGGTGTACAAACGGTGCCGTTTACCTCTCTAGGCCTTGGGCTGACTTGGGAGGCACATAGGCCCAATCTAAGAAACGAGGCGTCAGATGGTAGAGGTCCTAAATAATCTTGACCGTTCATGTATTTCTGCCACGTCATCAAACTACTACTATAGATCAAGCTTATGGGGGTGAATGGGTGATTGGTAGTCACTTTTAAAATTTTGGCTGTCGACTTTAAAGGGAAAAAAATTACTTTAAAAACTTTGGTTTTTAAATAGATAACTGTGATTTTAAAATAAAAAAAATCATAAAATAAAGGCTTTAATAAAAAGGAGCGTAACATAAACAAAATAAAATAAAAGTATAGAAATGATTTTAGGACTTTTAAAATTGTTAGAATGTTATAGTCTGATTGGAAAAATTTAGACTTTAAAAAAAATTAAAACCTTAACAGCCATAAAAGCTTAAACACCAATCAGCCCCGTATATGATAGACTACTCAAACCAAACATTGTATGTTTTGTGAGAGAAGTTGATAAAGAAGGGAATATAGAGAGTACTTGTCTATATTGGCAATAGATATATGGGGAGGTTTTTTTTTTTAATTGTACGAGTTGTTATAATTGTCTTTGGTTATTTCTCTTTATATAAGGCCAAAGATGTGAACATTCTTTTCTCTACGAAAATTTATACATCTATGTTAGTGTAAATATGTATTCTAAAAATAATATACACAATTCTACATTTTAATATTGTATTATCATTTCTTTATAATTATTGGCTCCAAACCAACAATGAACAACAACAAAATTTTGCCACTAAAACAGTTTATTTTCGAGAGAATGGTAACTTCATCGTCCATATATTCTATGCAGTATAGGTATGTAAACAATCTTGGTGTAGTCAATACACTGTAATGATCATATTCATTGTGTATTGCATGAATCCATTAGTTTCATCATTTTTATTCCTCTTGGTAGTTAGCAATTCTATTCTACAGTTGCTCTGAAACATAGTGAACAATAGATGAAACTGGTATAGGAAGTTAGGCTGTTTCTAACGATGTTCTCCTTACTTGCTGATAGTAATGATTTTATGATCAACACTATCTTTCTCGTTTCCGCTTAGTTCTAGTTTTGGCTGTGTTGATCCATCATCTTTTAGCGGTGTGGAACCATATATGTAATCTTTGCTTTTGCCCCATATCACAAGGTATAGTCCTGCACATATAACCGCCGCACCAAGAGCCCTGCCAAAGAACAAGATATTTTCATTATTTTCCTGTCGATCTTTATTACTAAAACTCGTGCTTGATGTTGTTGTTTGGTGTCTTTACTTACCTTCCCAGGTACATCTGCTCAGAAAAGATGATGCTCGACATAATCGCTACTACGATCATACATAAAGGACTGAAAGCTGTTACAAACACGGGACCTCTGGTTTTCATCACAAGTCCTCCAATGTAGTAACCAAGCGCTGAGCACACTATCCCCTGCAATATTCATTTACGTTCGATTTAACTTATCGGGGTAAGTAGCCTGCAAGCTAGTCTCCGAGTTACTAAAACATGTATGAATCTTACACTGTAAGTAACTGTAAGAAGTTTGTTGTCCCAACCAATGGCCCAGGCGCCAGGATTTCCTCTCTCCATCACTAATGCCACAGCTGCTCCCTCTATTGTCCCCATTAGGCATATCCATGCTGTGAGTGAGAGCTCGGCCGGGTAAGTCTTCAACGTGACAGCCTGAAAAAAGCATTTGATCCATCGTCAAAATCGACCAACAGGTGTATTATTTATATATATATACACACACACACACAAAAATCGCCTTACTAGGAGAATCATGAAACATGCATAGCTGAAACAACCAATTGAGACCAAAATTGCGCCTTTGATGGAGCTGTGAATATCGGTCCCGACCGTGCTCTGTGCAGAGATTCCTTTGGTCCAGAAGAGGTCGAGAGCTGGACCTTTGACAAGTGTCATGATCATGGTTCCTACAACTGAAGCCAATGTCCCAACCACCTTACCCGCGCTCCTGATACTCCGAAGCTTCACTTTTTCGAGCTTGCATATTAAGGCTAGGATGAAAGTGACTGCGGGTAGGGTGTTGTACAAGGCGGTTGCAAATGTAGCCGTCGTGTATTTCATCCCCAAACAGAACAAGTTCTGATCGATCACTGGTCTATTATATTCAAAAAATACATGAAGGAAATGAAAATTATAAATCAGATTCTGGTAAACCAAAAACAGAGAGTTATGGGAGAAAAAAAAGAACAGAAAGAAATGGAAGTAAAATAAAATATTACTCGAATAAACCAAGGAGCGTTATCTTGAAGAATATCATCGGTGTCATCTTCGGTCTCACCATCCTGTTTTTTTTTACATCATTTACCATTAATTACATTAAACAATTACTTTCATGCCTTATGAGAAACACACAAAATTGCAACTATTTTATTCCACTTCTACCATTAGTTTTTCTTTTTTAAGGGACTCGTGCACATATGAGAATCTATGTCAACAAAGAAAAGAAAAAAAAAACTTAGAGAAATTTCTTAAAATACCATAAAAAAAAGTTTTTATTATAAAATATAATCACTAAATTTTTTTTTAAAAAAAATATTTCGAAATTTTTTTTCTTTTCAAAAAGAGGAATTCCTTAAAATACCACTAAAATATATTTTTGTTCCAAACATACCATAACTTTATTTTTTTGCCAAAAATATCACTAAAAGTTTTGTTTTTCCAAAAATACCACAAACACTAAAAATGAGTTTTAAGGATTTATAATTTAAATTTTTGGATTTGGGTTTAGTATTTAGTTTTTAGGGGTTATGATTTAGTTTTTAGGGTTTAGGGTTTAATTTTGAGAGTTCAAAGTTTAGTTTTAATTTTGTGGTATTTTTGGAAAAAAAAAATTTTAGTGGTATTTTTGGAAAAAAAACTAAGTGATGGTATATTTGGAACAAAAACTTATTTTTGTAGTATTTTTGAGAATTGTCCTTTCAAAAATACCACAAACACTAAAAATGATTTTTAAAGGTTTCTAATTTAAATATTTGGATTTGGATTTAATATGTTGGGTTTATGATTTAATTTTTAGGGTTTAAGGTTTATAGTGTTTGAGGTTTAAAGTTTCCTTTTACTTTTTTATGTTATTTTTGGAAAACAAAAAATTTTAATGATATTTTTGGAGAAAAAAAACTAGTGATGCTATTTTAGAATAAAAACTAAAAATGTACTATTTTTGAGAACGCAAGTTTTTTTTAGAATCATCTAATTAAAAATATAATTTATTAGAAAATCCAAAATTGAGTAAAACACGTACGCTGCACAACTGAACTTGATTCATTCAAATTGGTTCATAAATTTGTGTCAAAATTACTGAGGCATATAACCACTTTTTGACTAAGCATTGAATTCGTGTATCTTTTTTGGTAAAGAGAAACACTAAAAACATGTGAAGTACATACTCAAACTCAATGCATGACATTGACAGAAGCCACAGAAAACCAATCTATAAAACCCTTACAAGTCTTTTGACTTTTAACGTACGAGTGACCCCTTCTTGTCATATATTACGTCAAAAGCCTTTTTCTTTCTTTTTGCTACTTTCATACTTTCAACACACGGTTACACTAAATGTCCAATTAGATGATCTTTATGTATTAAACACACAATATCGTTTTATAGAGTAAAAGATTTAGTAATGCAGACTCGACTCCGGGTATATATCAAACTAGAGCCACGATTGTTATAAACGTAAAAACCACGCTTACTTTTGCGTTTGCGTTTACATTTTGCAGACGCAAATATAAAGGAACAATTGTGGCCTGAATGATATTCTGCTATCATGGTCTTGAAATAACTCAAACCAAACATTGAGCTATGTTTTGTGAGAGAATTAAGTTGATAAAGAAGGGAATATAGAGATCACCTGTCCAAATAGAAGGCGAACGGTGCCATAATGACAGCAGCAACGCCGTGACGGTAGACGACAAGGACATAATTGCTCATGCCTTCGTTTAAGACAGCCTTTGTGAGAATGTCCATTCCTGCTAATCCTACTTGCAACAATACCACTAAAATGAATGGCATTGCCTTTTTCATACAATCCATCTTCTTTACTTTATCCATCCTAATAACTTAAAAGATCAACAATCTCTTTTAACAAAAAAAAAAAATCAACAGTCTCTCTCTAGTTTGATTATATTTTTAAAGTAATAGAAAGAGATATATATGGGGAGATAAAGCAGTAGCAATATTTGAATGAGTTGTTATGATTGTCTTGGTTATTATCTCACTTTATATAGTGCTAAAGATAAAGCACTATATAAAGTGCTAAAGACGTGAACATTCTTCTCTCTATGCAAACGTATATGATCGGTCCTAAAATATACAGAGCCCATATATATAAACAAAAAATTATTTATAATATTTTATTTGCTATGACAAATTTTATTTTATTTTCAAAACAAATAACCGATTTAAACAAGTTGTATTTGATTTCTTGTCAATATATCAATTTTCCAATAAATTAAGTAGTTTTTCATATAATTTTTTTTAATTGTTTTTATATATTGTTATTTTATCGTTCAAATATATCTATTCCAACTTGCCCTCTGAGCCGCCACTGCATGTAAGTTAGTGTAAATATATATCATAAGAAAAAGTGTGTAAATAATATTTACTTCTTTTATTTATTTATTAAATAATATGGAAAATTCAATTGGTTACTTTTGGTGTTTATATTTTTCTAAGAGTCATGCCTCTAATCCAATAGCTTTTTTGTATTATAAAATTTGGAAACTAGGGAAATTTATGTTAGTTTAAAAAAATTAAAATTGAATGGGTTTCACTTTTAGTGGTAAGAACTATATACTCACATTATTATTGTTAATATCAAAAAAATATCTGACATATAAATATCTTTGTATATCTCTTACATTAATCTCTCCGAAACATGTGATTCATTATGTCAATTGCAGTTATAATAGGTGCATGGCACAAAAAAAAATCGTGTCCATATCATGTTTCTATACAAAGAAAATATGATACTTGAAATATATAAACAAATTAAATATGGACTATCAATTAGAACATTAAATTATTTTTTAAATCGAAATATTTTAAATCTGTTTTCGAATATCGAAGAAATTATGGGCCAAAAGTTTAGAACTGCCAAAGTTTATAAAAGAAAAAATGTAGACCACCAAGGTGTCATGTTTCTTAACATTATTTTAAGTTTTTGATTTTATGTATATTCTTTCTCAATATTTAAAATTTCGAAGTTTTACTATATTCCTCTTGTTTCATAAAAAATATCATTTTAAAGTTAATTTTTTGTTTTACAAAAAATATCATTTTACAGTTTTAATGTGATTTTTCAAATATAATTTCTATTGTATCTCTCATTAAAAAACTAGAAGATATTAAGTTTAAACTATTGTTATTTAATTAGAAATGTATTAAATATGGACATTTTGATATGTTTAAAATTGTTGACAAAAAAAAATATGTTAAAATTTTTCTTAATTTATGCAAAATGTGTCAAAATGACATACTTTGTAAAAGGGAAGGAGTATAAGTTAACAAGTTTCCGCCGCATGTTATATATTTGGTTAATTTTTTGTATTCTTCTTTGATTGTTTCTTCTTTGAAATGTGCATTTACCAATGAGATGGTGGCCTAATAGTAATACAAGGAGTTGGTTCCTTCGTGTCTCGGATTCAAATTTTATTGGGACAGAATGTTATTTTTTAAATCAGAATATCTAAAATCTAGCTTCGTGTACCGGAGAGATTATAGGTCGAAGATCCAAAACTCCCACGATTTATTAAAAAAGGGTGCATTATATACGAATATATTTTAAAGTAGTTTTTGGTTTTAGATTTTGAAAAATCTAAATTTTTATCATTCAAAATTTGAGAAAGTAGATTCCTTAAAAATTAGTTTTATTAAAAAAATTCTAAATTTTAATGAAAAACCAAGAACTACAATAATCGTGTTTTACCTTAAAATTCATTTTTTCATGGAGATTTCAAACATAAAACAAAAACAAAGAATTAAAAAACATAAAACTTATCTTATAAGTTAAATTTTTATTAAAATAAACCTATATGCATTTAATTGATATTTATTTGTATTACTTATAAAATTTTGTGAGTTTTTGGTAAAACATAATATTTTTATTAAATAAATTTTATATACTAATTTTAGTAGTTCATAAACACATAAAAAAGTTTTAAAAAAATATATAGACTAAAACAAAAAACTGAACAAATTACTATTCAGGTTTTTGAGAAAATTAAAATTTATACCAAAAATCAAAAACCAAAACTCAAAAACTAAAAACAAAAAATCAAAACCTAGTTTAAAAACTACAAATATTCACCAAAAGTCATTAGCTCAATTGGTAAAGTATCTCAGATAAAATACAGAGGTCGCTGGTTCGAATGGCACTTGAAAAGTGACCATATAAAATGATTTGGTCCCTGAAAGATGCACAGGTCTAGGTCCATAACTTTTTTTTTTTTTTTTATAAAAAATTCATGATCTTTGTTTTTTAACGGATCACAAATTTGCATTTTTCTGCTATGATGGGCATCAAATTAAAAAGCAGAAGTCAGAATCCTTAAAGTATTGTTTTTAATTTTATTTTAAAGTTGTCTTTGTCTAACAAGATCTATCTTGTTTTCAACGGTTGTCTAAGAAGATCAGGACAAAAGATTTACAGCAGGGAAATATATGCTCTCTCAAAATTAGGGCATCACTTAATGTTAAAAACATAAAACCAGGCATCACAGTCCAGCAGACTTTTCCATTCCTTCTCCTCCTCATCTTGATATTTTCCTAATTTCTAATAATTACAAATATCATCCATTATATAATTTTGTTGTAAAAGTCAACAATAGTGTCTTTCACAATTGCAGAGCGACAAAAGGAAATTGTCAACAATAGTGTCTTTCACATTTGGAGAAGGATGAACAAGATTTATGTGTGTGAATATAGGCTATGAATGGTTGTAGTTGTTGGTTTGGGATTTGCTTTTAATTTTTAGTGTTTAGTTTTTGATTTTTTGAAAAAAAATCTAAGAATAAATAGATTTTAGATTTTCAGAAAAAAGGAAATATAAACCAAAATTTAGATTTTCTAATTTTTAGAAAAACTTAAAGTTTAAAATCTTGATTGGAAAGTAAATGAAAGTTTAAAAAATAAAAACCAAAAACTCACCTAAAATTTACTTACCAATTAAGGTATCTATTATTATTACGCATATATATACAATATTTTTTTTCTTTTTTTTCTTTTGCATATACGAACTTACATTCGTTGTAATTCATTCGCAACTTTACGGAAAAAACAATAATGAAGTTTTTCTCTCGTTGTCTTCAATAATTGGAACACGAATCAGCCGTTTTACCAATGCTCAAATTTTGAAATTGACGAAGCCTTTCATAATTCTTCAAAAGGGACGAAGCCTCGCATGCTTTGGGCCTGCACGTTTTTGAGTATTATTGGGTCTGTGAACTTCACAATTAATGAATTATCAAGGAAACGCTTACAGAATGATTCCAAAACGCATAGGGTTTTTTTTTTAATTTAAAGTGTAGACTAGAGTCGAAATTTTTGTAAAAAAAAAATACTAAATTAAGATATTGTTAGATGAGAACAACAACACATTGCTCATTTAAAAAATAAAAATAATAATCTCATGTATGGCGTAGGAAAATAACTAAGTAATAATTAATTAGAAAGATGTGAGAAGAAGATGTGTGTGAGACTGTGAGATGTGGAGAAGAGATCTAAGTGAAGTCGACTCAGACATCAGTCATATCGCCGCCACTTGTCGCTTTCTTTCTTCGGTGCGTTCTTCATCAGATTCATTTAACCTTCTTTACTTCTATATATGCCTTATCTATTATCACCATTCACCACCCATAATCCTTTTTTTAAATAAATAATAGTTTTAATCACGACACGAGATCTTCAAAGATTATGAGACATGCTCATTCATATATTAAAAAAAAAATATATATAGACTTCAATTGGTTTGATGGCTAACAGAAAAAAAAAAAAAGGATATTGTTTGAAAGTAAATTTATTATAAAAATAAAAAAGTAAATTATGCTTATAACGATTTTTCGTCCTAAGGTATATAGCGATTTTGCGTCCTAATGTATTTTAAAACAGTGCTTGATTAAAATGAATATTATTCAAATATGTTTTCAAAATACTAAAACGGATTTACTATTTGTACGATTAACATAAAGTTTTATAAACCGAGCCGGATCTGGTGTATCATAAGGGATTTGTCTTTTCTATTGATTCCTACGGATTGGATCAAAGAAAATTCTTGAAGGAGGTTTTCAACTCCAGGGATGAATCGAAAAAGAAATCTTTATTGGTTCTACCTCCTATTTTTTATGAAGAAAATGAATCTTTTTATCGAAGGATCAGAAAAAATTGGCAATAACGCGTTGATCTAATTGCCACCGAAGCCACAAAGGACTATCTAAATTGATTCTTTTCTGCCGATAAGCTCCAATTGCATCATAAGAATTGCAAAAAAGGGGTTCTTTCATATACTTATAGTTTGTTTCGTAAATTCTTTCATTTTGAGCATTTTTCATTGCACACAGCTTTCTCTATGTATACATAGAAAACTCAGTTTCTTTGGTTCCTTATAATAGGACTGCGAATTCAATACTCAGTAAATTTCATCTTAGTCTGACTGTATGAACATTTGTATGCTGCGTTCGGGAAAGATGAATCGCTCCCGAAAAGGAATCTATTGATTCTCTCCCAATTGGTTGGACCATAGGTGCGATGATTTACTTCACGGGCGAGGTCTCTGGTTCAAATCCAGGATAGCCCAGCTGCACCAAGGAAAAGAATATAAGAAGGATCGAATTGATATCTAATTTAAAGAGAAAGATATCAAATATCTGGAGTTTCTTTTTGTATATTATATGGATGATCCGATCCGCAAGGACCATGATTGGGAATTGTTTGATCGTCTTTCTCCGAGTAAGAGGCTATTATTTGTGGGTCCTATTGCTAAATCCGCACAATTTCCTCTTCATGTATGGTTACCTGATGTCATGGAGGGCCCTACTCCTATTTCGGCTCTTATACATGCTGCTACTATGGTAGCGGCAGGAATTTTTTATAATATTTCTTTTTGTTAACAAGGTCTTATAAAAAAAATTTTAGGGATCCAAAAAGTTATGGATTTTAGGTATATTTTTCAAAAGGTCAGAACATGTTAAATTAGTCTTTTTTGCGGTTTGTATTCAAACTCATTATCTTGATAACTCACTTATTTTAATGGCTAACTAATACATTATATGAAATATCGACGTCTTTAAATTGACAATGTATTGGTGCTACCATTTATTATAGATAGAGCAACAACATTAAAAAAAAAATCAACAAATTATGTATATAGATCTATAATATTTTTAGACCAAAAATTAAAGTAATTTTAATTAGTTTCTTTCTATTGCTGGTGCTTGAACTCATATTTTCAAATTCTTTTTTCCTGTATTTAAGAAAATTCTTTCAAAGTTAATAACACTTCATGTGGGCTTTTACTATTATGGCTTTGATAAAGTGGTACAAATTTTAATGTTTATTTTGTAACCAATAAAAAAATGGTACATATATGATAGTACACAAATGAATATTACAAAATAAAGAAAAGTATATAAGGGTACAAGTGTTATATTAATGGTACAAGTAATATGCTACTTTGATGGAGCAGTAAAAAAAGAAAAGTGATGGTACAAGTGCTATCAATTATTAGTATTATTTTCCTAAAAATCTTCGTTACTTTTTTTTTTTTTTTTTTAAGTATGAATATCTTCTTTGTTTTTCAAAAATCTTTTTTTTAATCTCAAAAACCTAATTTTTCTTTTTGTCTCTCTACCTCTATTTCTGTTTGAATCGTCGATAGCCTTTGCTTGGACCGGTACACGACGGTTCTTTAACACCGACACCGGTTCTCCTTTTTTTTTTTCTCTCATTTATCTCACCATAGATATGTTTTGTTTTGGTGATTCAGTTTTCTTTGGTAGAAGATTCGATTCTTTGCAGAACAGTTAAAAACGGAAGAAATTGAGAGCCCACATATAGCCGGAGACTAGGTCACTGGAAAATAGAGATATCGGATCTGTGTGGTCGGCGACGTTTTTTTGCAAACACCTCCTTCTTTTAGAAAGGCTCAATCTAGCTTTTGTCTTCGGGTTTGCTCATCTCGCCAAAATTGTTACAACTTGTCGTTTCTTTGGAGTGTTTTGTATCCCCCACTTCTTTCTTCTAGGTCGATTGTCTTGGTTCGACCAGGTTGCCTTGATGCGGTCTCGTTTTTGTTTTCCTTAATCTGGCTTAGTCTTCCTAGGTCGAGGATTTATATATGTTTTCGGGAGAAGTTTGAGAATTTAGATATGTTTATTGGTTCTGTCTCGCTAGAATTAGAAGTCTAAAAATCCAAAATTTGTGAGGTAGTTTTTCATCGCTATATGATGAACCTTTTTGGGTTATTAGAGTTTTTTAGGCATATTCGGTTAGTCGCAGTTTTAGGACCTCTAAGAACTAGGAAGTTTTATAGGTGCGGTGTGCTTGCTTTAATTCGGGGTTAAATCATTGCTTATTCAATCTCAATTGTGGGTTTGATCTCGTATGTTTTATGTTTTTGCATTGTAATTATAAGTTGTATGCTTCTTTTTATCAGGGTTTAGTCTCCGAAGATATTTTATTTTTCGACGACTTAGTTTTCAGGATTTTCAACTATCTATGCTGACGTTGTATTTCACAAAAAAAATTAATATTAAATATTTTTAAGATGAAAAATGATTATATTTTAAAATTTAATTTTGTTGTTCTCTAAAAAAAAAGAGTTATCTTTTAAAATAATTTTTAATATTAAATGAGTTGGTGATTATTTTCTAATAAATAAAATATGGAATGTTATTTATTTTTAGAAACTAATTTAGTTTTTGGTCTTTTCAATTTTCTTTTACTAATTAGTTTTTAAAATAATATTAACTATTTATATTGCTATTATGTTTCCGGTCAAAATTTATGTTCGTTTTATTTTCTTATACTATTTTTGTCTATACTGTTATTTTCTGTACCACTTTTATTTATACCGTTATCTCACATATCGCTTTAAATTTTATACTATATCATTATTTTTGATGTTATCAATGGACCTTTCCCCTTTGTATCATCCGTAGGACCGTAACAAAAACGTACGGCAAAGATTTTTGCACGTGCTGAATTTGTATATCTACTGAGTTATACATTAAAATTTTAGTAGAAAATATAGTGTGTGTATACAAAACAGTCAACAAAAAGTAAGAATAAACAGTGACACTTTGGCTAGAAACATTGACCCGTCTCCCATTTTAGCTACAAACATTGAACCAGCTCCAATTCAAGACCAGTCTCTCATTTTAGTTACAAACCTTGACTGAATTAATTCCAACTGCACTTTTTTGTTTTATACTTTAAAAGCAATATGACACCGCCAAGGACGAGTGCAGATTTTGCTGACTGTGATGGTGGCGGTGATGACGTTTGAATATTGAATTACATTTTGATAAAACAGAATTTAAAAAAAAAACAAAAAAGAATAATTTCAAATCACACCAAAAGAAGTTTCCACAATTCTAACATGTATTTTTGTCTTCTTCTTCTTCTTTCTCTTTATTGTTTCTGAATGAGTCATTATGTATGGTTTGGAAATATATCAGATATGAAAGTATGTGTCAGTCACATTCGATAAGAGACGAAACTAAAGAAATGCAGAAGCACCATATCATCATCATAGATAAGAAATAAAATTTTGCCTTTTTCCTTGCTTGTTTTTTTCTCCTTTGCGGGTTACGTTCAGCTTTTTTTAAGAACCGCAACACGCAGATTTTTGCGTACCTTGGGATGTTCCAGCAGACTGGTCAGCTTGGTTGATCTTGATTGTTTGTGGCTGCAAGACCAAGACAGAAGTTTCAGAATAATCTTTGCTCGGATGTCGATGAACCCATGGAAAAAAGAATCCTAATACATTTCTATTGACTACACCCGACACACATTTGTGTTTTGGGCATCGGTGAGGATTAGAGAGACCCGTATAGCTTTAGACCAAGATTACAGGTACAATATCTCGAGAGATAGATGTTTTTCATTACCGTAGAATTTTAAAACTAGAATATTTATCTGTTTAAGCACAGTAAGCATAATTGATACTCCAAGACTTATCCTGAGTAAAACTTAAGGTCCTCTACAAGTTAGTTGCTCTATACCCCACAGAGCCTAAGTGTACTGCATGATAAGACGGTGGAAGTAATAAAGTATAAAGCTAAGGAGCTCATCGATACAAACCTCAGCCCTGGCATCAGTATCTGCAAGTCTTTGCTTAATATCTTTAGCAATCGAAAAGAAAACTTCCTCCACATTCAAATTCGTCTTGGCACTCTGTAAGAGAAACCCATCAACATCAGCCAACGAAATGAATCAACGTTTCGCGTATATTTGCAAACAATAACAATACCCAGAGCCATGACATACGGTCTCAAAAAACTTGATTCCATATTCATCTGCAAGAGCTTGGCCCTTGGATTTTGGCACAGCCTGTAAATGCGAACACAAAATGACGTCTTAAATAAACAAAATCACGTGAAAAATAACAAGGAAAATACTACACATGGAGGGAGAAGGTAGAGATACTCTTTTGCTTTCGTCCATATCAGCCTTGTTCCCAACTAGAATCTTGTTGACATTGTCAGAAGCGTGTTGCTCAATGTTACGGATCCAATTCCTGATGTCTACACATAGTAAAACGAAAACATAGAAATGAATGAATCATAGTTAGTAGATAATAACCGCAAAGATTTCTTTTGTTGCATAAGGTCTGCTATTGACTAAGTTAAATTTGTGATCTAAGAGTAAAGAAAATAGTTACTGTTAAAAGATGATTCATCTGTAACATCATACACAAGTAAAATTCCCATGGCTCCCCTGTAGTATGCTGCAATAAGATCAAATGACTTAGGCGATAATTCCAGATTTCCCCGCAATAATACATCCATAAGAGAATATCAGAAATAAACCTGTTGTGATTGTACGGAACCGCTCCTGTCCAGCAGTATCCCAAATTTGCAGCTTAATCCTCTTCCCGTCCAGCTCAATGGTCCGTATCTTGAAATCAATACTGTGGAATCCGCAAATTTGGACTTGAGTGAAAAACAAAGAAACTAGCAGAGACAGGGTATATGCAATGAAAACATACCCGATAGTCGTAATGAAGCTGGTGGTAAACGAGCCATCTGAGAAACGTAAGAGGAGGCAACTCTTTCCTACACCTGGTACATTCCAATAGTAATGCGAACGTGAGATAAAGGAAAATCCAGAGAAAAGAGAAACTTTTGAACAATCCAATATGACCAATAGTAAATGGAATACTCAAAACAACATCGCAGGCGAACACTAAAGCCGAGGGGCTCATAATCCTCTTAAGGAACCCATCAGAAAAAGCTCATATCTGGATAAAACGTTAGTGTTACTAAAACCTCCATTAAGAAGAATAGGAAATGGAAAAATATCAAAAACTCATATCACTTGGTTCCTTGATCCTTCAAGGAAAAACTATGCATATACCAATTGTAAGAACTACAAGCAACAAGAAAACCTAATATAAATTACAGGAAACTCGTCGTAGTATAGTATGATACGATTGATTGGAGTGAGGAGGAAATTACCGCTGTCTCCAATCAAGAGAAGCTTTATGAGGTAATCGTAATCAGCTCGAGCTCTAGCAGGAGGAGCAGCCATCGCGTAACACACAAAATCAAGCAAATCTCTCTCTGGGAGGGAAAACAAAAAATCACTCAAATGACCAAAAAACACGACTTGGAAGATTTTCAAATCGGAAATGAAGGAAACAAAAACCCTAGAAATCGAATGAGAGAGATGTATACCACCCAGATCTGCTCGGAGGAGATTGAGCGTGAGAACGGAGTACGTCAGCAACCAATCGGCCGTTGAAAAGTTTTTTTTTTCCTCTCCTCGATCGAAATTCGAAGATTCAGAGATTGTTTTTTTTTTTTTTTTTGGAAGAGGGAAGAGGGAGGATAGATCTGGACCGTTGGATCTTGTTCGTGCGTGATTTTCGGTTATGGTTTGATCGATATGTGCTAGTGCACAAAACGATGCCGTTTAGTATATATTCATTATTTATGGGCCTTATTGGGCTGATTTTCAGCTTACTTCAGTTCACAGAACTACGAATGGATCATATAGCAGTGGGAAACCAAATCAAATGAAAAGTAAGATTTTTTTATCAAAATACAAGAAAAACACAAACTTATTCATACATTCTCCATGTGAACGTCTTTGTTTTATTATAAAGAAGACGATCATAAATTTGATTTCATCATTTTATTGAAAACTTGATTCACTGTTGCTTCCATATGTTGAAATCTTGTTGACTTTTGAAGTATTACGCTAAAACAGAGCCTTTCATTACAGTCACAGCTTTGCCAGTGAGCAAAACTCTCTGCTTCTCCTTATCATAATGAACCTTTAGTGTTCCACTCCTACGGGAAGCCTGAAAAACAAATTTATTGATTCTGTAAACTGTTTGTGTTCCTTTTTAGCTTCAAAACGTTAATATATAGAGAGAGAGGAATCACCGAGTAAGCGAGGAAATCACACTTGTTCATCTTGAGGCTCCAGTAATGTGCTAATGAACAATGTGCACTTCCACATACAGGGTCCTGAAAGGAACAAAGAGCCAAACAAAACATGTAAAGGTAAAGACTTTTGGTGTTTTGTTTGCGCCCTACGGGTAAAGACTACAGAATTAAGATGAGGAGTGCTAATGGATAGATTTTTAACCTCATCCACTCCTAATTTGGGGGAAAAGAACCGACTGCAGAAATCATAGACGGATCCTTCAGGAGCAGCAGCTGTAACAATTATCAATTTTCCGGGACATTTCGAGATTTCATCCATTCTTGGTTGCAGTTCAGCGACATCTTCCCAGGATGGAAGCACAACCTGTAAACCAGATGGATAAGAAATATTTCTTGCCAAAACAGTCACAGTTTTGGATATGAGAGCACAAATACAAAGAAAGTTTTCTTGAAAACGCATACAATGGTTTTATCGGTTGAACTTGCTTTGGCAGCTCCATTAAAGAAGGTTTCGGAGGTGATTTTATTAGTCGTTGTTCGTCGAACATCAACAATGGTAGCTCCGTTTAAGGCTTTGGAAAACATGGACATGTCATTGGAGTTGTACTCCCAAGTTGGAATCACAGGGAAATCCAATTCGATCAAGAAGGATCCTCCTTTCACTTTACTATTCTCTGGAACTCGCTTGGCTGTAAGAATCCCTGATCGTGTTACAAACTCGACCTTGTCTGAATCAACCAAACCGTTTGAGAAGAGAGTATGAGCAGATGCCAATGTTCCATGACCACAAAGATCCACCTACAAATTACAATAGAGAAAAATGAATATGAAATGCAAAGTACAAACATATGTTACATATCAACATGACTCGTATAAAATATGGCTTATTTTAAATGAATTTTATCAACTTTAAAATATATGGTATATTTTTGTATAAAAAATATGGCTTATTTTCTTAAGAATAACTCTAACTCTAGAGTCGAACTCGCGAACTTGAGATCAATTTCTCTCAAAACATTGAACAGTTCGAAGTCAACAACCTCAAAAGAAACAAAGTCAAAAGTCGCCAAACCTCGAGTGCAGGGGTAAACCACCGGAGACGGAAGCGAGCATCGAAACCAATGATCGGAGTCAGAAAACAAGTTTCAGAAATGTTAAACTCGGCGGCGAGAGACTGAAGCCATGTGTCGTCTTTCTCATGCTCCTCTTCAAGAATACACACTGCTGCTTGGTTACCCTTAAAAGCTGACTCAGTGAATGCATCAACCTGTTTTAATTAGCAACATTTATCAATCTTGATAAGCTATAAAGAAGAAGGGAAAGAAGTTACATACGTACATTATAAAAAAACAAAGAAGAAGATACACTTACCACAAAGTACTTCACAGGCTTCTTCATGATCGTGGCCATATCTTATATTTTTTTCAAATCTTTTGAAATCTACGTCTCTCAGTGTGGACTTATATAGTATTATGCGAAAAAAACGCAGCTGACACACTTATATAGTATTATGCAAAAAAAACGCAGCCGACACACTTATATAGTATTATGCGAAAAAACGCAGCCGTGGAGGTGGAACCATTATCCGTTAATTAAAATAATAGTAGTAAACAAAATGTGAAAATCTTTATATTACTCGTCTGAAATGCATACGAGAGTGTTCGTTTACAACTTGAACTCCTTTTTCCTTAATCCAGCTCACATCGATAACTCAACCTCTACCACTTGACAATCTTAAACAAGTTTTTTAAAAATCATTAGATATCTTACAACAAAAAATCTATCTTTTTCCGATCTAGTTCTTCCACCACCGCAAACTCCAATTAGATTTATCAAAAAAAAAAAAAACTCCAATTAGATTTAAGCATTATATTATTTTCAGTTATTGGGAGATATCCTTAATTTCGTCCAAAAATATTGATTTTAAAAAAAATCTGTAACATTTTATTAATATAAATGTGAAATATCAATAAATAATTAAACTAAAATAAACTAATTAAAATTTAATATATCTGATATCAACATAGAATATAATATTTTATGGAAATAGATAATACTATTTTCTTAAATATGGAATTCCATATAAAGAATAAAATAAATATAACATTATATATATATATATATATATTAATAGGTTGCACAAAAAATATAATTTTAATTATATAACTGTTAATTGAATTGATTTTGTGGTAGAAATTTATGAAATGGTCAATATTTTCATGCTCTTCACCAATCTTCAGAAATCTATTTAGGAGGAATGTCAATATTCTCATACTGAGAGATTCACAATTGACAACTTCAATAGAAGTATCCGGAAATCATGAACAAGCTTCAAATAAACTTATAGTGCCCTGCTTACTCCAGAGTTGATAATAAATACACGCAGGCAACCTTAAATTTTTTAAAAATTGGGTAGATAGAGAGGGCCGGTCCATAATATAGGTAAGTGAAGCGACCGCTTATTGTCTTACATGTTTAGACGCTAATTTATGTGCTGATAAAATTTTCATTAACAAAATAACATAGAAAAGATACGATATTTTAATTTCGCGTGGGGTATCCAAAAATATTGGACCGGCACTATAGATAGGTAACACGTTGTTACAAAGACATGGCGCGAGAGTTGTTAGATCCTTTGGGTCATCGGTTTTGCCCGTAAAAGTGCAGCTACTCTTTGACCCATCAAATCCTAATTCTAGGCTCCAGTAATGTGTCAATGCACAATGTTGCATGACCACATCCACCTACAAAAAAAGAAACTTAGCTTTTGTCATTCAAACTTTTATTTAGTCTCATCCAATGTCAAAAAAAAATCTCTAAGTGGTAGCCATGCATTCGGTAGGAGCAGATAGATCAACTAACCGGGCCTAGACATTAATCAATTATTGACTTGTGAATATTTTTAAAATTTTACAGTAAACATAATTTCTAAAATATGGAATACGTAAAACGTTACCAATTCACGCTTGTTATACATATTCAAAACATATGTTGAGAACCAAATAAGCAAGGTCCCAAGAAGCAAACATGTGTTGAGAACCAAATAAGAAAAAACTATCTATTTCTTTTCGAAAACTATAAAAAAAAAAAAAAAAACTATCATTATCGTTATATGGAACCAAACTAAATCATCTTTACATATATTCCAGAATAAGTTCGAAACATATATACCCACTAAATAAAAATTTTAAATTTATATATCCATCAAATAAAAATTCGAAACTTCAGAACCCATAATATCGATTTACTGTTGGTTTTCTGCTTCCAAATTACAACTTAACCATTTAATATGATAATAAACCAAATTAAAACCGGATTTCTATCCACAAACCTGATTACAACTCCTAAATCAAAACCCACGATAAAAAAAAAAAAAAAAAAAATCCAAATTCTCTTCTTCTTCTTGTCCCATTTCTTCTTAATCTTCTTCTTCTTCCCAGTCTACCTCCGAGGCAACATCCAACTCCGCCGTAGCCTCCGACTACCTATCCCCGTCATGGCGACGGCGTAGAGATTAATTCATCATCTAGCTTGGCTCGATTCCTAGATCGAGACTCAGTCACAGAAACCCAATTATAAAATCCATAACAATCGTCAACTTTTCGAGAGGAGAAAAGGACACGGCCATCTCTCGGTTAGGAGGGTTCGCTGCTTGTCGGAGGAGTGCTCCGTTTGCTCGTCAGTGTTAATGTTCAGAGGAATACTTACCCTCTGTTTGATTCCCAAAACGTAAGAGATGTTTGTGTATAGGGAGAGGGGGTGGAATCCTTCCTCTGGCAATGGTACATTCGAGACTGCCCACATCTGTCTAGCCAAAATACACACAAACAGAACATTGTTAGTACCCTCTCCTTCCAGACCACATAACTGACATCTGCTATCCAATTTTACTCCTCTTCTAGCTAGTAAATCAACCACCGGAATAGCGTTACTAACTGCTCTCCACAGAAATTCATGATCTTTAAAGGGGCTTGCAGATTCCAAATCTGATCGAGAAGGCCATTAATAGATGGGAGGGCCGATGCTTCCCTTATCAATTCATGATTCTTTTCCAGATTAGCCAACCAGTAACCACTCTTCACCGTATAGTCTCCACTTCTTGTATGATTCCACACCCAGTAATCACTCTGTGAAACCACTGGCTTTTTTTTGATAATCAGCTCCACATCTCTCTGAAAGAACAAATCCTCAAGACTTTCCTTTAACCATTCTCCAGTACTTTGATTAATGAGGTCACTGACCTTAAGCTCGATATCAATCAAGATATTCTTTATCAATGGGATTCTAGCTCTGCCCTCATCCAACCATGGATCACACCATACCCTAATAGACCTTCTGTCCCCTATCAATTTAGCCAAGCCTTTCACCAGTAACTCTCTACCATACAAGATGCTTCTCCATGCATAAGAGGGCATTTTTCCGGGTTCTGCTTGGAGAAACTCTACTTGACTGAAGTATCTACTCTTGACAAACCTGGCACACAAACTCAAAGGGTTTTGCAAGATTCTCCAAACTTGTTTTGCTAACAAAACTTGGTTGAAACACTCAATATCTCTAAACCCCAGCCCTCCATTTTCTTTTGACATACACAACTTTTCCCAACTTATCCAATGGATTTTCTTTTTGTCTTCTACAGAATTCCACCAAAAATCAGCCATAACACTGGTAAGGGAGGAACAAGTAACTTTAGGTAGTTTAAAAACAGACATGGTGTACACAGGCATGGCTAAGGCAACTGCTTTTAACAAAACCTCTTTGCCTCCCACAGATAAAGTCCTGGCAAACCACCCTGACATTCTGGACTTAAGTCTTTCCTTAATGTATGCGAGCATATCGATTTTTGACCCACTAAAGCACTCAGGTAACCCCAGATAAGTTCCTAATCCTCCTTCATTTAAGATTCCCAAAGAAGATTTAATACTAACCTTGACCATCTCGTCCACTTTTATACCAAAGGAAATCGAAGATTTATCCAGGTTCACTCTCTGTCCAGTGGCTTCTCCATACAACTGCAAGATCTTTTTAAGCTCGTTACTTTGACTAACCTCTGCCTTACAGATGAACAAGCTATTGTCCGCAAAGAGAAGATGATGAATAGAGGGACCATCTGTAGAGAATTGCATTCCACTGATTCTTTCATCTTGTTCTGCTCTGACCAACAAATGGGAGAGTCCCTCTGTACAAAGTACAAAGAGAAAAGGGGAAAGAGGATCACCCTGTCAACCCTCTCTGTGGGACAATCATCCCATGCGGTTGGTCATTAATTAGGACTGAGAAGGTAGTTGAGGATACACAGAATATTACCCACTGAATCCACTTGTGATGAAACCCTAAAGCAGTAAGCAGAGATCTTAGATAGGTCCACTCAACTCTATCGTAAGCTTTAGACATGTCAAATTTGATAGCCATGTAATCCACTAACATTCTAGGGTGGGATCTTAGGCTATGAACAACTTCATGTGCCACCACAATGTTGTCAGAGATTAGTCTTTCCGATACAAAGGCATATTGGCTAGGTGACACTAACTCAGATAGATTAGGTTGGAGCCTCTTTACCAGGATCTTCGAGATTACTTTGTAAATAACAGAACATAGACTTATTGGTCTCAAATCTCCCATCCTTGAGGCATTAGTCTTCTTTGGGATGAGGCAGAGGTAAGTATAATTCCATTCAGGAGGGAAATCTCCTTCCACAAAGAATTTCTGAACTTCTAGGGTAACCTGTTCCCCAATTATCTCCCAGTACTATTGGTAGAAAACTCCAGTCATGCCATCTGGCATTGGAGCTCTGGATGCGTTAACTGAGAAGCCTGCTTCTTTAACCTCTTTCTTTGTCACCTCCCTTATCAATTGCTGATTCATAAAATCAGTAACCTTAGGTTGAAAACTAGTGAAGATATCCTAAAAGTTCTCTGGGGAGGAAGATGAAAATAGCTTGGTAAAATACTTGATGGCAACCTCTGCAATGGAAGCCTCCGCTCTGAGAACATTCCCAAACTCATCCTCCATTCTCTCCAAGTTCTTCTTAACCCTATTTGCTTTAACAGAAGCATCGAAGTACTTAGTATTACCATCCCCCTCTTTCGCCCATCTCTCTCTGCTTTTTGACTCCAATAAGACTCTTCTTCTTTATAAGCACAAATGAGATCTCTCTTGAGCTGATTTAGGTGTTGGAAACACGGCCTCATAGCAGATTGCTCTTTCTCTAAAGCTATATGAATCTGAGTTATGTTGTCCCTTGCATTCGTGTTATTTACTCTCTTCCAACCACTTAGAGCTTTCCTACATCTCCTTATCCTATCTGATACTGCATTTTCACCTCTAAAATCCATTGAATTCCAGGCCTGCTCAATACATTCTCTGACCCTTGGCTTGTGTAGCATTCTTTTATCAAACCTGAATTATCCTCTGTACACATCTTGGGAGGACATAAGATTGATTAACACTGGTCTATGATCAGACCCTCCCTTCTCCAAAAATGATTGATTTGACACTGGAAATATTTTAAACCACTCCTTGTTCCCAAAGCCACGATCTAGCTTGCACTGAATATACTTCTTATACCTCATTCCTCTCCAAGTAAACCCATTACCATGACCGGGCATTTCAACCATCTGACAATCCTTAATCATGTGAACAAAATATTCAAAAGTGAATTCATTCCTACACGGGCCACCGATTTTCTCCCCATTATGTAGAATGTCGTTAAAATCACCCAAAAGACACCAACCATTCTTTCTCTGGACTCCTATCCTAGTTATCCTCTCCCATAACCTAGGTCTATACTTTTTAACCGGTTCTCCATAAATACATGATACGAAAAAGGAGAAATCACCAAACTGAATTTGACAATCAAGCAGATTCTTGCTGTAGTACTTAATATTCACATCCACATAACTCTTCCAGAACAAAGCCAGACCTCCACTAAAACCACTAGGATCCACAGTGAAGACCCTATCGTACCCTAACCATACTTGCAAATCAACCAGGACATTCCTCGTATGTTTAGTCTCCATCAAGAACATTACCTCTGGAAAGTGTTTTTGATGCAATTCCCTGAGGCGTTGAATTGTCAGGCCCTGAACACGGCCCAAAACCTGACAACTCCATCTTAGAATGCTCATTAAATGGTGGACAGTCCCTCATTTGGGACCGCCTCTTTTTTGCTACGGGTAGCAGCTTTCCTTGACCCTTTGCCCTCATTCTCAGCTTTTTTCTTTACTCTTTCACCTATCTCAGACCCTTGTTTCTTCTCTACCTCCTGCACCACTTCATTCATATCCTTTAGCTTGGGTTTCCTCTTACTCTTTGTCGGCCTTTTCCGAGGCTTCTTTCTCTTTAGGCTTGTTCCGGAAAAGCTAGGTAAGTGAATACCCGGTCTATACACCGTTGAACAACCCTGAAGAGAGGAACCTGCCTCCTGGGAATCCACAACAAGCTGAGCCGATTGAGTTTCAGAAGTGTACTAGTTTCTAGTCATAGCTTTTCCACGCCTGATAGCTGAGTCCATGATTTTCTGTTCATCCCGACCCTTTGATTCTTGAACATAATCTTTGAATCCTTTTCTAAAATCGAATACTATTCCTTTCCCTTTATCCACATCCATAGACATCACTGGTTCTGGTTCTAATCTCAGAATCGTCTTTTGCCCAATGGGGCTTCTTTCTAGATCACCTATAGACTTCTTAATCCTTTCCTCTCTTTCTAATCTCTCTGGACCTTGAGCAACCAAAAGATACTGTCTCAACCCTTCGAACACATCAGCTGTAATCTTAGGTCTTCCTGTTAAGGGATCCATACCAACTTGTTTCTCCTTTAGGACACCAATGAGCGGATCATTGATTTTGAACACCTGTTGCACAGCTTTTTTCCCAATAACATTTGATACAGACCCATTCCTTGCTGCCTCCTCCTTTAGCTGGATAAAAATAGGACACTTCTCTTGTTCGTGTACCAGCCTCCGACAAGTATAACATCTCTTCTGAATCCTTTCATAATCATATAAGATAGTCACCACACCACCATGGGGCAAGTTGACTACCTTCGTTCTTCTCAGAGGTAAGGACACATCAAACTTTACCTTAACTCGAACATACTCCCTTATTTGTGATTTTGTAGGATCAAAAGCTACCTCGATCACTTGCCCAACAAAATCACCGAGAGCCGTTATAGCCTCGACTGGTGTAATGATTGACAGGAATGTTCCGCATCTGCACCCACACTTCTATGTACTGAAGGTAATCCGGGGGAGGGACTTTCACCCAACGCTCCATTACTAGAGCCCATAGATTGTAGGTCTGAACCCTCTTACTGAGGATTTCCTCTAGATCATGTTCATATTTAAAGATGAACTGAAACCTTTCGTCGGATAAGGCTACTCCTCTGACCTTATCATAGAGTTGCCATTTTCTAGGCATATCCAAGATCAAATCTGATATCTTCTGACAATCCGGATTGAGCAATCGTCCTACCAAACTCAGCTCATTCCTTTCACTAGAACAGAGTTCGGGCAAATCCGGCAGATCATATGGCTCATCATCATCCACTAACTTCAAAGCCATCAACGCTTTATCAATTATCGATGACATTTCGAAGACGAACACCCAAATCTCGACTTCAAGATCTGCACCCACTCCTTCAAAACAGACGCACACCTTCGCTCCGAAGCTTACTCCGATTTCGTACCACTAATCTCGACTAGAAATCCCAATGAAATCAATTTTCCCCCAAATCATAAACTCCACGCGCCGCAACCACCAAGAACAAACTCTCGAAGATCTTATCTCTAAACCACTTTATTGATGTAACACGTGTTAAAACCCGAAATTATACCAACCCGTCTGTTTTAATCCTCACACTATAGAACCCTCTTGAAATGAAATCCTCTCACCGATAAAGAGTATTCTAAGCCTTTTCTAGACTATTATAGACAGACGTTGTTTTATCTTAAATATTTTATTTATGTCTCCAATTAACGAGTTCTGGTTAAAACGCGTCTTTTTAAAAAAAAAAAAAAATCCAACATATACTCAAAACGACGTCATTTTCGATTTCCAATAATCAGAATTTTTTAAGTTTAATTACATTATTTTAGTTAATTAATGACTCATCATGCTGACTCAATCCCGTTAACAGAGATATTGACTCCGTTTACCGTTGGATTGATTAAGACCATGTTTTAATATTTTGGATTGAAAATTCAAAATATATGAGAGTTTGGATCTGTTTAAGTTCATGTCGTTATGATGACACATACGGGCACGAATAATCCGTTTTCAAACAATTTTTCCAATAATTAAACCCTACTTTACAATTTGAATAATCAAGTGTCCTTTTTATTTTATTTTTTCCTTAAATTTTTTTGTCACTTACTCAAAAGGATGCCATAATTTTTTTAAAATAAAATCATGCGTTAAACCGACATATTTGACCGATTAATACCGCTTTTAAACACCTGCACCGAAAAACCGATTTGATTCATCCATTTTTGTAAAATCGGGGAGACCGGATATTTATATGCACCTAGACGCCCCGACTAGCCCGGATTTTTGAACCATGGTTTAATCAACTGATTGATTTCCTTGTACAATACAAGTGGTCTCTACTGTTAATGTTTGGTTGCATTTCCTTTTTCTGCCATCATCTTGTTTGGAATGCAATCATCAATCACCACACCGGTTGACGTATGCAGGTGTAGATGTTAGTATGAACACTCATTTAAAAGCTGTAAAACTCACTCTTCAAGGGACGAATCCAGTTACATAGACTTTACTGGTCGGAGACAAACTTATTTGGATTGTTTTTTATTAAGTTTGGGCCTTGACTTTCAGCTAAGCCCATATTTAATAAGAAACTACCAGCTTGGGAAAGAGCCGCATAGGCCCAACCCAATATAAGGAGGGAGGCGATAGATTGTAGAGATCCTAAATAATCTTGACCGTTCGTTTATGTCTGCCACATCATCAATCCTCGTGAAACACAAACATCCAATAACAAGCAAGCGTATATCTCTATATAAACAAATCTCAATTCTCAATCATTCATCATCGACTAGCGAAATTCTCGTGCAAACACTAAATCGAATCAACTCAATTTCATCACTCTCTAATGGCGCCCAAGGCAGCGGAGAAGAAGCCGGCGGAGAAGAAACCAGCGGAGAAAGCTCCGGCGGAGAAACGTCCCAAGGCGGAGAAGAAGATAAGCAAAGAAGGAGGAAGCGAGAAGAAGAAGAAGAAATCGAAGAAGAGCGTCGAGACTTACAAGATCTACATCTTCAAGGTTTTGAAACAGGTGCACCCAGATATCGGAATCTCTGGGAAAGCGATGGGGATTATGAACAGTTTCATCAATGATATCTTCGAGAAACTCGCTCAGGAATCATCTAAGCTCGCGAGGTACAACAAGAAGCCGACGATTACATCGAGGGAGATCCAGACCGCCGTGAGATTGGTGTTGCCCGGAGAGCTCGCGAAGCACGCCGTGTCTGAGGGGACAAAGGCGGTTACCAAATTCACTAGCTCTTAAGAGGTTTTTCTGTAAATTTTTCCGTTGAATGTTTGGCTAAATCTCTCCTCTTTTAGATCTTTTAGGGTTTCGTGATTTGTTGATCAATTTTAATGTTTCGGAGAATTTGGTTAACGAGATTTATGAATGAATAGGTTTTTATCCTTTGAGATTCTTGTTTGGTTTCCCCTTTAATGCATCATATTTATTTTAGTATGTTAAGAGTCCTCTGGATAATTCCAACTTGGCATTATCAATTGTCTAAAAACGCAAACTTGTTCAATTTTCTGCGAGGCTAAAAATGATTTAGTTGTACCAATTTCCTTGAATATTAATTAGTAGACAGCTGTGCGTAATAATACTCTTATGGAAAAGCGACGAGACTAAAAATTTGATAGCTGCGTTTTCTAATGCTGATTTTGTGTTTGTGTGTGACTTTTGCTTCGGAACAAAACATTTAGAATAGAGATTGTTAACTCGACATTTACAAACGAAACGCTAAAAGTTACAATTGGGACTAATTAAGAGGTTTGATTGGTAATCAAGTTTTTTTTCGTAAAACGATTATGTGGATAAATTTTCAATTTTTATTTTTATTTCTGTTAACGATTTGTCAAGAAAAATAATAATAATCGGTTACAGATAGGCCGTTGAATAATGGGACCCTTGCATCTCTAATCAGATACTTTGTATAGCTAAGATCGACCTAACATAAGGCTTAATTAGTTAGTGTGGTGATATTTATTTCCTTAAATAGCAATTAATATATTCTCGGCCCATTTGATGACAATATGCCTTAAAAGACCCAAAAGAAAAATATCAAGGCCCATAAAGAAAAGTCTAAAGCTAGGGGACACGTGTACAGTCGTGATCCTGTCCAAAGTAGGCCGCCACATCGATCGCCGTTGATTTTATGAGTCTTTATTTGTCTATTTAAAACATCATAATCATTTGTTCTTCTCCTTCGTCTTCTCAAATTAGCTTCTTTTCTTTATCTTCCTTCTCACGCACAAATTCGTTGTGGATATTAATTAACTCTTGTTGATTTTTCTGGGTTTCCATGATCCGATTCTAGGGTTTCTTCGGCTCGTTTGTATATCTGGCTGTTCTGAGAATCGTCTCTCTCTTTCTTGGTGTTTTTTTTTCTCTTTCCGCATCAAAAGTTTCTGAGATCTCTTCGATTTTGTTTTTTGAACTCGAAATTCGAGAATTAGGGCTTTTTCGTTCGGTTCTAGGGTTTCGAAGAGCATAGATATAATGCCTTCGGTGCCCTCTAAGCTACTCGTCCTCCTTCTTTCTTTGATTCCTTCGTTGACTCCTTATCATTCTGGTTTGTGCTCGCATCGTCTGAAACCTCTTGAAAAGTGTGATTGGCGTGGTAATCTTAGTTAACATTTTCGATAATCTTCTCTATTCTTCTTCTTCTTCTTCTTTCTCTTTTACCCTTTCTTCTCTCGTTCTCCTCTGGTCCTTGAGAGATTCTCCTAGCTTCAGGAATTTGATCGAAATACTCAATCTCTGCCTCGATCGTTGGTGTTTCTGCTTTTGAAAGTGCTCGATTCGCAACCCACCAAGGTAGGAAAACTTCGTCTCTGTGACTTATTTTTTTGTTCAATTGGGCGTGTTTTCATATGATAGTAAGTTGGAATCGAAATCTGTGCCATTCTGATCTCATAGATTAGGTCAAAATTTATGATTTTATGCAAATTGAGTGAATGAAATGTGTGCATGACTCTTTGTTTCCGTTGTGTGCTTTGAAGATCATTTACTCGTTGATAACTTTAAACTTGTTCGTTTGCAGTTACTACTACTCTTACTATCTTCTGGTATAGTTGGATATGAGCTCTGTTTGTGGTAAGTTGGATTTCGAAGATGCAGACTTTGAGATCTCGACTTCGAGTCCCACACAATGTTCTAAAGGCTCGAAGCATACCTCGCTTGCTGGATCTGAAGATTCCCAGGAGTCTGATGGAGATGAAACTGGTTATATAGACCAAACTGCGAATGAAGAATCAGCTGACAAGGATTTCGCCAAATCCACTTTAGGTTCTTTACCTCCAAAATGTTCAGATGATGAAGACAAGGATGAGAATCTTACAACTGTAAGTCAGCCTGTGTTTACTCAAGATACTAATTAACTATCTCAGATTTTATTGTCTCTGGTCTATTGAATTTGTGCCGTGTTTCTTGTGCGTAAGTACGACTAAAGACATGCATGTTATCAGTATAAAGCTGGTTTTCATAGTTTCCATGCTGTTCCATTAGCAAGTTCATACAATCTCTTGGAGCTTGAAAGATCACAGTAGCTAGTTGTTCTGCTTCGACTCGTGGGTCATTGATATTTCCTGTATCTGGTTAGTTTTACTGAACTGGCTAGAACCAAGCAATTCCATAATATTTTCCGGAAAAATCCGAGAGAATCAACATATATATAGTCCAAACAAGGAGAAAACATTTGATTCATGAAATCCATAGTCTGTTGTACTTTAGAAATAGTTAAAAGAGTCTTCGGAAATGGGCTGTTTTTTCTCAACCAGCATACCAGCAACGGCGGTTAATCATATCTCAACCGTAGTGAAATTCTTTTCATATATCTCAAGCCAAGATTCGTTTCAACCGTAGTAATATTCTTGTCGTTATCTCTTAAGCGAAGGCTGTTTATTCCCTGCTTCTACGCTGATCCTTTGTCGCCTGTTTGTTGAATTGCAATAGGAACCAGTTGTTCTCATCCCAGCCATAAAAGGCAGCCGGAAGAAGTATGGCTTGTCACTGAAGAAGTCAAGTGTTTCATGGGCGGATGACGTGTATGATCCTCCTCCCTCCATAGCCTCACACACAAGAAGCAAGAAGCAGCAGCAGAAATCCAAGAGCAAAGACAACCACAGGAAGACCGGAAAGAAAGGACAGAAGAGCAAAGACAACTCTTCCTCTCGTGGTGGCAGCAGCAAAGACAAGAAACAAGCTTCTTCTCGCAAACACAGTCGTGACAAATTTGAATGGGCAACTCAGATGCCTTTAGTTGCAGCATCTTCTTGAATGGCATTGGCTGCTAATAATCAACCAAGACTCATTGCTCGGTGAGCTTTGGTTTCCTCTTGTCTATATAAATAATCAAATCTCTTTGTGTGTTTCCTGTCAAGTTTCACAACAGCTTTTCTTATGGGTAATGGATGATCTTTAAACACTATTGTGAAGATTTTGTTGGAAGTTTGTTGTTTCTTTTTTTTCTTTTTGGGATTCAGTTTCGCTTTTGTGAAGAACTCAATGGAACTTTGTCATTGAATTGATGTTGTCTTATTTGAAGCAAAATTAGTTTATAAATTATGATCTTAACACAACAACAGTACATGAAACTCTGTCTCTCGGTCTCAGTCTTAGGAGGTGTACTCAGCGTTGATCTTGACATAGTCATAGCTAAGATCGCACCCCCACGCCTTTCCGGTGGCTGCACCTTCACCTGTTCACGGGACAAAACTGCACTCAGGTCCACAATACAATACATAGTTCATCTAATATGATTCGTGAAAAGAAGCACTCACCTACGGATAAGTCGATTGTAACAGTTCCGTGAACCTCGCCGGCTTTCTTGAGGTAGTTACTGGCTCCATCCCTGTGTATATACGTTCTTGTGTAAGAAAAGGATCTAACTTCATTTTGCCACTGAGAGACAAATCAGTTGTAAGATAAACCTGTCAAAAGGAAGAGGTTGACCACTCTCCATGAGTGAAAACTCGCCGAGCGATATCTTAAGCTTATTCATATGGAAAGAAACCCCAGCATAGCCTGCGGCTGCAGCTATGCGTCCCCAGTTTGGATCTCTCCCATAAACAGCTGCCTGTCACACCAGCAATGACAGACGTTTACTATTAGTTGGAAACAAGAATGCTCACTTTGATCATTCTTGTATATGTCTATTTCTGATCTCATACTTTGACCAGTGAAGAGGAAGCCACCGAGCGTGCAATTTTCGCTGCTTCTGCTTCAGTTTCTGTTCCTTTTACTGTTACCTGGTGATTGTGTTATCCGTTAAGGCTTGTTTTCAATCAGAAGGGTTGGGATAAAACATTTTTCACTAAAAATTTTGTGAACCTCAATGAGACATGTTGCGCCTTCGCCATCCCAAGCTATTGATTTAGCGAGTCCTTGCATTACCTGATAGTGACATATTTTTTGGGTTCAATGTTAAGACCAGCTTATGAACAACTGTTCGGAAGATAGCAAAAAAACATGCATACCGCATCAAGGCATGCCTGAAGCTGTTCAGCTTCGTTACAGTTCAAAGAAGATATAGGTGGTGATCCAGATAACCCGCTCGCCAAAGCAATGACTGTGTCGTTAGTACTCGTGTCCCCATCTACCTATAACACAATGCTTTCATTTAATCAGATCCCGGAAATGAAAATGATCCAGTTACAAAAATGCTTGAAATTGCGTAACTTACTGTGATCTGGTTGAAACTTCGGTTTACTGCAACCTTCACCATCTTTCTCCAGATATCACTTTCAACTAGCGCGTCCGTCGTGATGACCTGAGAAAGAAAAATATCAGATTTCGCATCATTTAACATCAATGTGTATGTCTTAACGACTATGTCCAAAAGAGAGTAATAGCTAAAGAACATACACCTAACATAGTTGCCATATTGGGATGGATCATCCCGGAACCTTTTGCCATACCCCCAACTCGTATTGTGGTTCCTCCGACCTGAGCATTTTCAAAATTTTGTAAGACATGAAATGCAAGAAAGAGAGTGCAACATATTTCTTAAACCTGCCTGTGATTCAACTGCCACGCTCTTGCTTACAAGATCTGTTGTCGTGATTGCTATAGCAGCAGAATCTGCCCTGGATATCAAATTGAGTTGATTAAAAGGATGTCCAATGGCTGATAAAGAAAGGGAAGATTGTGGCCTAAGAGCTGAGAGAGAGAGACAAGAAGATTACTCTTCAACAGAGTCTGACATCGAGTTGACTAGTGTTGGAAGTGCTTGGAGAAGCTCTTTCTGCAAGAAAAATAACGAGTAATCTAATTTTATCGGAGCACTTGCACGGAAAAAAGAATGAGAAATATGTTGTACCTTTTTTATCCTGTGACCAATAACCCCAGTTGACTCAATAAGCACTTCCTCTGGATTCACTTTAAGTAGCTGCAACAATAAAGAATCAAACGGGAACAATGTTGAAAGATATGAGGTTTGCGGGAGACACGGGATCAAAGGTCACGAAGACATACCGTCGCAAGAGAACCAACACAATCAAACATATCTTGGTAACCGGCATCACCCTGAAAAGGAACGATCTCAATCCTTATTACATATAACAATAATGAGTGATCCATGGATAAAAACCATATAGAATTCGTGCTATATCACTATCATATGTATTAACTCGTAAACAACATAGCTCGAGGTCTCTACTTATTGAAAGCATCAGACTTACCGTAGCTGCATTAGCCTGACCGGCATTGATCAACACTGCACGCGCCTGAAAGATTTCAAAACTTAAATGATTCAAAGCTCAGAAGCACAAAATGTATTGGTCTAAAGTCCGAAATCCAAGTTATGAGGTAAAGGATTACCGTTTTCGAAGTCTCAAGAACCTTTTTGCAGTAAACCACAGGAGCAGCAGCAACCACATTCATAGTAAACACCCCTGAAATATTCACAAACAAGAAAGTCAGAAACTTTTTGCGTCTAAATACCAAATGAAGGGACAGAAAAAAAGCAAGCATTGGACCTGCAGCTACAGCTTCGACATCACAAGTTACAAGAGCGAGATCAGGTTTCTTCCCTGAAGCTCGTAATCCAGCATACATACCAGCAGCTTTAAACCCTTTAGCAGCTGTAACTCCACCAGCTATCTAAACAAGAAGATTCAAATTTTCAAACTTTGTAGCAACTCAAAAAGATGATAATTTTAGATGCAAAAAGCAAAAACCTGTTTCCATGAGCCTTCAGGTAGAGAAATCGGAGCCGCTGGTATGTTACCAGATGCCTCCTCTAGGCTTGTTGCCATTGCGAACACTCTTAATTCCCTCCGCGAAGACGCAACAAAACACTGAGACATGAAAACAAAAGAAAACTCCAAAGTTTCAGACTTTTCTTCTTAATCAGCGACCAAACACAGTAAATGGATTCTTGAGAAGAGATTGAGACTGAGAGCAGAGACCTTTGGTGCAAAGAAATGGGGAAGCTTGAGGGATGCGAAATGAGTATGAGAACAGGAATACATCTTTTGAAAACAATCGCCGAATTCGAGATCAGGAAGCTGCAGGTTATTAATTGTCCTTCTCTTTGTACTTTTGTCTGAAAATCAAACCTTAAACCCTAGAAACCAAACGCCGTTTTTTGCCTCATCCAATTTTTTGTTAGTTTTTTTGGTGTTTGGTCGCCGTTTTTGTTATTTTTTAATCTGCTTTTGTAATTGTTAGTGAAAAGAGAATGATTTGTTGGTTGGTTTTGTTATTATAGTTTTAACTTATCCAGTTTTGTAACCCTATTGTTGCATCACATGATGTCTCAAAAAACATAAGCTAAGATCTAAAGTGTTTGGCTTTTGTTCATTTACACCACCCAATGGTTTTATTGGTTGTGAAACCAGATCCAGAGGAAGACTGAGGCTCCTGCTGCAGAGACCGTCTTGGTTCTCGAGGTCTTGCAGGATCCACAAAGATCACCCAACCATCCAAGAACTTTGCATTCATTCCTTCTTTGGCCTTCTTTGCATCTTCTAATGTTGCGTATGTCACAAAACCGAAACCCTTGGATCTCCCGGTCTCTCTGTCTGTGATCACTCTGGCTGCAACACCAAACAAAACAAGACTTATGTGACTTGAGGGTCTATGCAGGTTTATCATTCATAGTGATTAGGAATCCAAGAGATGACGAATAAAATGGAGAGAGTAGGCGTTACCATCCACGAGCTCCCCAAAAGGAGCAAATGCATCCTGAAGCTTTTCATTTGTTGTAAGTCTGGAGAGACCTATTCAAGGCACAAAGATACAAAGAGTTTCATACAAAATGGGATAACATTCCTTAAAGAGTCTTCGTACAAAGTAAACAATTCATAGCCATCCAGACAAACAAAGACTCTTAAAGCAATCCATAACTCAGAAACATCCTAATTCTTGTTCTTTAAGAGTTCCACATTTTGAGGCTTTCATATTGGTTCCAGACACTGCACTTCTCATGAAACTGGCACTGTCGAAATAGGAGTAGGAGATAGCTTCTGATTTGATTATTTCTCAAAATGGTGCAGACTGATCCACATAAACAAACCACCTAATAATCTATAAGAGAACATGACCAAAATCATCCAAGCTTCAATTTCTCATTACCGATATCATCTATAGCAGAACCATTTCTTCTCCAAAATTTGTTCCCAAAGCTGATTTTTTGTTGGGGGGTAAAATTGAAGACAGATTTCTTAAAGAAATTACCGCTAACGAAGAGCTTGGGAGATGTAAGAGTTGAGCAGTGGCGAACCCATGAGGATGGAGAAGAAGAGAGGCTGTTGGATCCGGCGAAGATGCGGCGAAAGGTGGAAGCGAACGCCATTGTAGCAAGTGGGAGAAGAAGGATTTTGAGATGTAGAAAACAGAGTGAATTGAGTTTTTTTTTTTTTAGGGCTTATCAAAGGGTTTTAGTAAAAACAACCGAAACGAAGCCCAATCAGCAAATCCCATATTCTAATATCATTCAAACGTCGCCGTTTTTTCTATTTTAGAATGAACAGAGAAGAAAGAAATTATGTACATGTGACTGAGGTATCAATTGTTTTAAACATAAATTTTTGCCTTGTGGTAAGTAATTTGACTCATTCACATCAAGACCACGAATGTCTGAATTTCATAATTCATAATATACAAGGAGATATTGTTTTTGCTAATTCGAATTCAAAAAGAAAAATTACATTTTTTAAATATAAAACATTTTCAGACTATTTTTGCAAAATGCAAACATATTTGAATTTGGCATTTACTTTTACAACTAACAACAGAATTTAGGTTCATACAAACAAATAATCGAAACCTAAATCAATAATCAGTTTTGCTAATGTTTCAATATTTTTTGTGATGCTTCGAATTGACATCTTACCCTGAATGCAAATGCTCAACTTTGTGCTAATTGTTTTAATCTCATTCAAATCTAACATATCATTTCCACAAACTTTTTTTTAACAAAAGAGAACTTTCATATAAGAGTGAATCACTGAAATCATTACTCCCACATGTTTATATCTGTTTCTATTTATTTATTATTTTTCTTCTCTTTGGTCTTACAAACATGGAACTGTTCTGGGACTCCTTTGTCAACCTACAATCTATTTTCAAAAAGAACCAAAAAACAAAGAAGAGGAAAGATCCGAACACTAAAATCCAGACGAATCTTTTAAAGATCAGATGAGAGTTGCTGATTCTGATAAAATCTTGGGTACTTTTTTCTCCAGCATTGAAGTTCCTTTGAAGATGGTAAGCTGCACTTCCTTTTGGTACTTCTGCAACTGCAAAACACCATTGTAATCGCTTGTTACCATCTTGCTGCTACCAATTGGATTTCAACACTTACTAAACCCAAGTCTATATGCATGAATCTCTTGAAACTAGTATTTGTTTTACCCACTTGTGTGAATCCTAAATTCCATAGCAAAGCATAACCTAATAATGATCCGAAAAGAGAAATTTCACTTACTTGTTGTTCAGTCATCTTTGTAAAGCCAAACTTCTTTGTCCATATAGACTCGGCTTCTTCAGCTGCCGGGAGGACCAGGTTCTCGACATTTAGAGAAGAAAGAAGATTCTCCACACAAGCAAACAGCCCTTGGAAGTAGCCCTAGACACCATTAAACACACAAATAAAGTAAGTTCCATAGGTCAAAAAAGACAAAAAAAAAATGGGATGTACAGAAGCTTTACCCTTCCTTGGTACTCTCGGCTTGTGGCTACCATAGGAAGTTCAGCAACTTGCTGACCAAAAATTCTCAGCAGCGCAGCAGAAACAACAAGAGAACTAAACGCGCATCATAAGAAAAACAATTAGCATACAAGACACACAAGTTGTAACAAAAAAAAATCAACAATATACAGAAATAGCAGCCAACATACTTTACAATCAAGACCAAACAGTACATTCCTCCAAACTCCTGGCCAGATATATTTCTCCTGCAAATATATCATAAGAATTACAAGGCGAATCCAACCACTATCACAACGTGGCTATTGTGTCGGAGTTTATCACGTCATAGCTTACCCATACACCATGACAGGAATGAGATCACGACCAGACTTTGCAACAATGGGATCAAAACACTCCTAGAAGATTAGACAGGCAAAGAATTAGGCTGCATGTTTGTTATACATATTTTAAGAAGGTTATAAAGTTAGAAGCGAGAAAATGACCCAACATATAGCCCGAGAGCATATCTCTGACAAGTAATAAAACCAAAAGACGATCGGAACACATCTGAAGTCAAGCCATACCCTGAAGATAACAGCCGCTCGTGAAAGCAAGGGCAGATGCTCTGGGTACCGACTTTTTCCACTAAGTATCCTCCATTGGACTGTATCCCCATTGTCGGTAAATATTCCTTTTTCTCTGTCTTTTCTGCAAATTATGTCTAACAACGGTGTAGGAATAGTTTGAGGCCCACAGGAAACAGAACTCCGAACTGCCGTGTGAATCCTGCTGCAGTCGCTACAGCAGAACCATTTGTCCTGCGGGATTTCCTACAGCATTCAGGGAAGAAGTTGAGAAAGGTTGAATGACCTCATGAACACAAATGCAGAAGAAGCCAGCCTTACACAACTTACTTTCAAATCACACAGCCCATTCTCTCTCAGGCAACCAACATGGTACTCTTTCTCACACTTCAAAAGAAAAGAAGAAGAGGACTATCAGAAAAGGCTGTACTGGTAATGAAAAGAGATCAGTAATCAAGAGAGTACCTGGTCACAGAGAATAACAGTCCTATCATCAAATTTTCCAATGCTAAAATCATGGGACCTATCAACAATAAAACGAGAGTGAAACACAGTAAGCAGTAAGAGCACCACAGGAGCACAATATCTTATATATAGAAAGTGGGACCTAAATGTGCCTCACAAAAAAAGCAATAATCCACATGTAGATTCCACATCATGCACGGTAATCAAAACTGCCTATCGCAGTGGCTTGCACATGTATTTACATTTTTCAAAACTATTAAATTCGATACAATAAAGTTGAAACCAACCTGCAGAATACACAACCACCAATTTCGCTTTCTGGCGCTTTAACGACTCTTGACAGTCTTATAACTATAGCCTTAGAATTGCCAGAAGAATCAGTAGCAGCAGCCTTTTTACTAGAGATAGGTCCATCATTGCAGCTCGAACAGTACCAAGTACCTTCAGGCATAGACTGAAATTTCAAACAAGCTGCATATGAAAAGACACGTGAAGGGATCAGAACCAGAGAATAAAATGAGAGTTGACATCTAAGCAATGTTATTCCCCAAATCATTACATTGAGTAAAATTTTGACTCAAAGGAAAATGGTTTAAGAAAGTTAATTAGAAATTCCAAATTCATTATGATTGAGGAAACCATTTTGAAGTCTGTGCTTAAGCAATTTACAGTTTGAAATCTGGAAGTGGCAAGTTTAATATAGTAAAGTACATGAGCTAGCGGTATCCTACACCTACATGTATGAAATGCTTGAGGACACCCAGCACAAAGTAACAAATCTCCACCATCCCCACAAATAGAACACATGTCATCACTGTCACCAGTTGTAATGACATGTCCATTCGCCAGTGACATGGCTATATCATGCAAAGACAATCCAGAAGTGATGTAGATATGTCGATACCTGCAAAAGAAACAGAAACTTCAGATACACATTCCAATATTAGGGGGAAAACAACATATTTACTGGATGACTCACGGTTGTCGTCTACCAGCCATTCCAGCATGTGCTTCAAATTGCGAAGGACTAATCTGTTGTAAATAAATACAAAAAAAATAAGTAAAACTATATCCGAAGTTCAAACTGATCTGATGGGGAATCCACATAGCCACTGCATCCACCATTTACCTCTCTGCTGCAGCAGCTACATACTATACCACTTCCTTGTTTGTAACCCTCTAGTAGTTTCTGTAGGGAAAAAATGTTAACAAAACTAAACTTCAATTAAAATTTCCGTGAAAATAAGCAGAACAAGTCATTTGTCTGCAATAACAAACCTGCGTTTTCACATAGTAAGCCAATTCAGTCCCGTCCGGAAGCCCATTAGGCAAAAACAGCAACCGATGTAAATCATTGTCCCTAGAAACATAAGATTTTATCTTTTTCATCAATGTCGGATTGCATTTAGAGATTCAAACGCGAACAGAAAAACACAAGTAATGAGGTTGATAAAAAAAAGCAACACAAACCTCTTTCTATTGCTTCCTTCAGAAACTTTCTTATGGCAACCCGTACCAGATACATGAGAAGCAAGCCTACAGTATTAGCGACCAAATAAGTTTCCTTAGCTCCTTAGATAATTGTCGATAAGGACCACAAGTAACACCTCCATTACTACAGTAATTAATTTGTAAATGAAAATATCAAAGACGCATACTTCTTTGCTATCCGCTTCGGCTCATCTAATGTGTGTTTTGCATATGTTTTGTCTCGAAAATAATGATTCTCCAGAGAGCATGGAGTTAGGCTCCGGCTCTCATCAAGAGATTGACCAGGACCAGGACCAAAGTAACTGCAGCTTTCACAGGAATCACTTTCAGATAGTAACACAAAATGGTGACTTAGAGTAGATTAACCAAAATTTATATAAAACGGAACAGGTAAGTGACTACAGGGTCCAAGTATCACTGACTATCATCACCAAATAAAATCCCCAATTACAGATCAAGTAATAAACCACAAGTAGGAGATGATAGTACCTGACATGAGAATGTTCGATGATATGGTTCCTGTCAGACATGCTATCACTCTGTTGGAAACTTGCTGCAGGGAAGAACAATATATATCAGGCTCAGCACTACTCTTCAAAAAGCAAATGATTGCAAAAGAAAATCTATGGAGCGAGCTTTTAAATGCTGGAAGTGGCATAGATGCACCAACAATCTAGACACCTGGCCATCACCTTTCCAAGCTTGTAAGCCTTCCTCACTCAAAGCAGAACCAGTTACATTCCTTATCACTTCCTCGAGAACATCACGTGGAGCAGTCTTCAGTTCTTGAACTATGTTATAGATAGCCCTTCCATTCTCCAAAAATATGTGATTGTTAGGATGTCTAGTTTTCGCACCAGCGTGCTGCTCAAACTCGTACGCACTTAGAACCTTTTTGCATGACAAAAGTATGACATCGTTAAATCATACAGAATAAATAATCCTCGAAACAAGAAAACCATAGAGATCGCAAAGAGCAAACTTACTTTCGAGAAATTGCAAGTCGTACAGCCACACAAAAACCCACCCGAATGGATTATCCCCTGAAGCTCTCTCTGAAGGCCATTGAAAAAGTGATATAAAGAGCATAAGCCACCTACAAATAAACGTACATAAAAATATCGAAACCCATAGAGACAAGAAAACACAAAGATTAAGAATTTACCACCGGTGGGGTTGAAATGTACTTCACTCGAGCACCGTCAAGAATACCCGTCGCCAATAGCTTCTTTACGTTAGATGGGTAGCTGCTAGAAACAATCTTCTTCGGCATCTTCGCATCCCACCCGGAAGCTGCAACACCGTCCCATGCTTCATCCTTTATCACGGGCAAATCGTCAAAATCCTTCTTTTGTTTACTGAACTTAAACGTGATTTTAGTGATTCCGGTCGAGCTAAGATGCTTTGGAATCTCCAACACAAAACGAGATGCTAACACATCACTCGAGTGATCTGTTGGAGGGCTACCTGCTACGGATGCGTCGTCGCTTATAGTCTCTTCGGAGCCGAAATCACTGCCGGAGCAAGCACCGATAACCTCACCGCACTCGACGGGATCACCTGAACCAGATTTAGCCGGCTGGCTAGATACATCGCGAAAACGGGATGTGCTTTCTACCGGAGACGCGATGGGATTTGAAATCTCCGATATAATGTCATCGTTAGACGCCTCTTTCGCTTGTTTCTTATTGGGAAAATGGTCCCTTTCTCCGGTACAATCACGCTCCCTCTTCAATTCCCCCATTGGTGAGTTCTCTTCCGCCATGACACCTTCCATTGGCATCTCCAAACAAATTGTTCAATCTCCCATCAGAGAAAAGCTCAATCTCGCACGATAGCATCCAATAGAACAGCACTGAGACTAACAAAAGTTAGATCTGAAACTCGTTATTCTGATTCCAATCCGATTCGGGGAAGAAACTGTCAGGTGAATACGGATTTCCAGAAAACAACCCCAACAAACGAAGGATGTAGTAATCAAATTCAACCCGAAAAATGATGAAATTAAACAAACAAAAAATCAATTCATACGAGGAATCAAACGGGGAAGACAACAACACTAAGGTTCGGGCAGAATCAAGAACAGGGAATCAAAAAGGTCGAGGTTTCAAATGTTACGGATCTAAAAAGATCTGCAGAGGATGATACGAAATTCGAATTAGGGAGCGAAATTGGGTGGAGAAGAGAAGAAGGTAAAGAAATTTAGGGTTAGGGTTACGGCTAGGAGATAAGATGGGAGAGGGAGACGAAGAGAAGGAAGTAGAAGGAACGTGCAAGGCGGCAACGAATTGTTCGCGGTCCAGATTACTTTTCAAAGCAGAGAGAGAGAGAGAAAGAAACTGAAAAACTACTCATATTTTTCTTTTTTTGTAATTTAGGGAAAAACATTTTTAATTAGGCGACAAAAGAAGGAAAAATAATACAATCTGTAAAATCGGAATTGAGAGAAAACAAATAAAACTAATCCAAAACAGTCCCTTACAGCTTGGCATTATAACTTTTTCACCGGATTACTTTAACCAATTGCAAATCCAATGTGTAGTTTAAACAAAAAAATCATTCATATATTTAAATAAAAGTTAGTAAAAAAATGTTTAATATATTTTTTAAGGTTTTTGAAATTATAACTTTAATATTTAAATATTAGTTTAAAGTCATATGCATGTAAATACCATATATTTTATGTGTAACTTATGTTTTCTATATTTTTGTAACTTATGTTTTGTATTCTTATAATTAACTTATGTTTTTTTGTAACTTATGTTTTTTTGTAACTTATGTTTTGGATCTGAAAAATATCTTGAAATACCATAAAAAGAAGAAACTATTAGCTTCAAAAATACTCCTAGTCTGTAAACATTTTAAAATACCACAAAAATTCTGATTACAAAATTTTTGTTTATATAAATCTTATAAGTTTGGAAGAATTTCAAAAATATTTCTTTTATGATGCCTATTTTCAAAAATACTTCTTATTATTGTCCGTTTTCAAAATTACTACTTTTATGAATTTTTTATACAGTTTTATAAGATATTTTATAAAAATATAAAAAAATTTAAACATTCATAATAAGATATTTATGGTAATAAAAAAATGCTCTATAAACATTTAAATTATTTTTAATGTTAAAATATATAAATGTTTTTAACCATTTTTAAAATTTTAAAAGATTTATAAGAGATTTTATAGTATAAAATTGTACAAAGTGATATTTTTAAAAATGTTTTTAACCATTTTTAAAATTTTAAAAGATTTATAAGAGATTTTATAGTATAAAATTGTATAAAGTGATATTTTTGAAAATGTTTTCAAACATAAATATTTTTAAAAAAAAGTATTATAAAAGAGGTATTGTTTAAAAAATTCTAAAAATTTCGAATTTTTGATTCAAAATCATTTTTTATGTCCTGAAAGTCAACTATCAATAATATCGCGTTTAAAAATTAAATCACTCTATTCAAATAAAGTTGAAATCTTGAATATTTTCAACCACTGATACACTATTCTATTTGGTGGATTAGAAGAAATACTGAAAAAATTAGTAAGGGTTGCCAAATAGTTCTAAAACCATACCTTCTCTTACAACTCTGTTTTCTCTGTCGATTGTGTTCTCGAAATCAGTGAAGCTAATTCACAGCGACAACCTGTAACCTTATATATCTATAGGAGTGTGCAAAAAAATATATTAAAGTTGCAAAGAGACGACGATTTTACAGAGACTAAACAGTCCAAATTTCGCCACGCAAATCGAATTGAAGGTTGAGGAGATTCTCCTCCGGTTAGGCCGAACCGGTTCATTTGAACCGGTAGCCCAAAACGGCGACGTTTCAGTTTTCATCAAGTCGTCGTCAGAAAAACAAAGAGCAGGTGAGATTAGGTTATCTTCTCTTTCAACTTAATCGAAGCTACTCCATTTCCATGGCGGAACTATTTGCGATCGGCGAAGGAACTATAAATCGATAGAGCGAGAACGATTACCTTTCAACTTCAATCGATGATTCGCCGTTTATTCTCATCTCTGACTCATCGATTCGCCTGGCGGATTCCGCTTTTCGTCTACGGCGTCACCTGGACGGTGTTTCTGACGATCACGGTGGCGATCGTCTCGCTCGCACCGGAGTTCGCGTTCGTGTCGGCGATTTACCCGTCGTCTTCTTCGGTGGAATTCTCTCGGCGGTGCGGCTCCGAAGCGGCGGTTTTGGTGCCGTTGGATTTACCCACGGAGGTTTTGTGTATACCGGCGAATCTATTCCGGAGGTCGAAGATGGACCTCGTTGTTCCGCCGGTTTTTGCAGCGATTGTGGTGGCTGTTTCCGCCGTCGTTGTACGGACAATGGGTCTTTGGGAGGCCGAAGAAGCCCATTAATTTAGGCCCATTAGATACTATTATTATTGACACTGCCTAGACCACCATTCTGATGGATTTGTGCATCCTTTATAACTTTGTAATGTAGTCTCTTAATTCCATTTAGAGAAATAATTAATATATACTTATATGATTGATAACCTTTAAATCGAGAGTAATTGCAATAAAAAACCTCATTTTAATTTATTTATTTTTTGCATTTTCTAGTTATCGAATGTGTTTTTTTAAATAACATAATTTTGCGTATTTTCATAATATTTTATCTAATGATATAATATATAGTACTAGATTTAGGACCCGCATATATGCGAGTTTATAATTAATTATTTTATAACATGTGAAAAGAAATAAAACACGAAAAAATAAAAAAACAAAATCAGATCTCACGTAAAACAAAAATTGAAAACTCTAATACGAAATCACTGATTGAGAAGTTTAAGAGTTATTTATTTATTTTGATTCTTTTATTATTTGATTTTCAATTAAATTCTACAACGTATTTTAAAATAATTATTTTTTTATTCTCATTTCAATTAGGTTTAACGTTGACAATTTTGTTATTCATATAAATTTTTTTTTTTTTTAAATTTCATGAATTAATTATCATATATCTATTTGAATTATTGTTAATATTTTAATATTTGATAATCTGTAAAAAAAAACCAAACACAAAAAATGGAAAATAAAATCTATCACCACTGTAAATAAATAAAATAAGATAGAAAAATCTATGCGAAATCACTGATAGATAACCTAACAATTAATTATTTAGTTTTCTTATATTGTTTTATTTTCAATTAAATATTTCCAAATAATTAGTTTTTCCTATTCTTATTTGAATTATGTTTACCTTTTATTATGTAATTACTCAAAATCTTAACGAATTGATTCACATATTCTATTTGAATTAGTTTTACTCATGTTTACTCATATTTGACTTTTATTTTTATTTTTGACTCGACATATTATCTATCTTTTGATGAAAAATGAATTTTATTATATAAAATAATTACAAAGTAAACACATCAAACTTTATATAATATATCTTATTTGGGCTCTAAGTTATTAGAATTTTTTTTATAAAAACCAATTTAGATCTACCATGAAAGTAAATAAATAAGATTTAGAAAGTCCATATGAAATCACTGATAGAGAAATATAAACAATTATTTATTTATTTGGATTCTATTTATTTCATTATTTGGTTTTTAGTTAAATTTTATCAAGGTGTTAGAAACAATTATCATATTTTTTTAGTATTTATGTTTTTACTATTACTATTTGAATTATGTTTACTTTTTATTATTTATTTACTCATATATATATATATATATATATATTTATAAGATTGACACGTGTAATTGATTTTGTCTAATATTAAATATATATATATATTTTTTTTTTAATATTTTTTTTGCAATCTAATTCAAAAATATAATAATATTATGTTTTCTAAAATTTACGCATATATATATATATATATATATATATATATATATATTTATAAGATTGACACGTGTAATTGATATATATATATATATTTTTTATATTTTTTTTGCAATCTAATTCAAAAATATAATAATATTATGTTTTCTAAAATTTACTCATATATATATATATATATATTTCTAAGATTGACACGTGTAATTGATTTTGTCTAATATTATATATATATATATATATTTTGTTTTCAATCTAATTCAAAAATATAATAATATTATGTTTTCTAAAATAGATAAGACTATTTTGACACGTGGCAAAATTTAATTGGAAATTTTTTTTCTACGTGTCAAAGTCTTATCGATCGGATGCCACATGTCAAGATCGTATTAATTTGACGCATCAAGTTTTATATAATAAAATTTTAAATAATATTAACACAACTTATTTATGCAAATACATTTTTACGTTTTTTTTTGTTTTTTTTTGTTAAAAGATCTTCATATTGACAAAAAATTTGGGTTTTTTTAAAACATACAATGCAGTTGGAATAATAAAAATCCAATTTAGGATTCGGTTTGGAGTAAACTCTAAACCGAAAAAACTCACAACCAGATTTAAACCGGAAACACAAAAAAATCCTAAGTCTAAAACGGAGGAGATACCGCCGTCAACACCAGAACCACCACTCCACGGCCAAGGAACCATGCTCACACACACTTTGCCGTCTTGAGCCCGCAGGAGAAGGGAAGAAAATCGCAATTTTGAGGAGGAGATAGCCGAGCCGGCACATACCCTAGAACCACCTTGCGAGCAGCCGTCGAGTAGCACCGTTGCCGTAAGTCAGCCGCCACCGAAAGACCTCTTTCAAAAACCGCCTGCATCCTACAAACAAGCGGCCTTACTCAACAGTCACCGGTAGTTCAAGCTCCCAAGAAACTCCACGCCATTGCAACCGAAAACCGCTCCGCCAGAGAGCTCACAACCACCAAACCGCCGGAGAACAAAAGATACTAAACACCATGAAGAGAGATTGGTCGAGAGACACCGGAAAGTGAAGCATGAGGAAGCATCACCGGATCTTGTCCTCATCGGATTCGGATCCGCAAAGCCTACCTCTGAAAAAACATCGCCAACCCACCGAAGACCAGCCACTGAGACACCAAAACGGAGAAGAAGAAGATCCGGCAAAAAAAAATCAAATTTCGAGAAAGGATTGCGGTAGCAAGGGAGAGAGGAGAGTAGCGGCCGTCGTCCTTTAACAATAGAGACTCTCCCTCACTGCACCACCTAGATCTAGATCTCGCTAAAAAAAATCAATGATGGAAAACTCTTAACTCCTCTCGAACCTATAAACAGAAAAAGAGAAGAGGTAAAAAGAGGGAGGAAACCGGCACCGGTGTTAGGGATGCCACCGGTCGCCGGCCTCGAGAAAGAAAGTTTGTGCGGCGGCTCTTATGCGAAAATGAAGAGAAAAAACAGAGAGAAAAAAGAGAAAATTAGGGCAATCTCTTCGAATTCCTTTTCACGCTTTTTATTTTCCAATTTTGGATTTACAAAATACTATCTACCTAAACGCCCTTAAACTAATGTTAGTTGAAAAAATTATAAATGCTGGTCATTCTTAAACATAAATTTGTGTTCATTTTTTTTTCAACTAATACATCATTTATAAATGTGTGTTTTATCCTTTAATTGTTCTTGCACAAGTAACACAACATAATATTCTTCGATAATGTATTTCTAAATATTAGCTTAGAGATTTAGTTAGGGGAGAGAATCGATGAGCTTGACACTGAAATCCCAAAGTTTATCGGCGAGAGAATTGTCGGTAGCAAATTTGCTCGGAGTGATGATGTTACAGTCGCCGAAGTACTTCCCGGTGACGCCTTTGACATCAGGATGAAGTGCCACGTAGCATGTTGTCGCTGCACCCTGGCAATCCCCCCAAGAAAAATAACATTTTAATTTTAATTTTTTTTTTTAAATCTCAATTTTTTTCAGAAGATGTCATCAAAATGATAAAGGATTGGAATTTGAGAGATATTTATATTACCTGAGGTATATTTTTCCACAAGAAGAAACTCATAGCCTTGAAGACCTCTGAATACGTAAAAATGTCAATTGGAAAGAAAAAAAATCAAAACTAAAATGTTAAAACAAATGTAAATTAGAGAACCGGTACGTACTCATTCCTAAACCGGAGTAACGGAAGAGATTAGTGGTGACAAGTCCAGGATGTAACGAATTTACTGTTATGTTCACACCTTCTTCCTGTATCCCAAATCATCTTTAATTAATTAGTTATATATTATATCCATCATTAATTATATGATTATCACATTTTATTTTCTTATTTAACGATGAAATTTGTCGCATTCACATGTCTATGTATGTAAAATATATGTTACCTGTAGTCTACGAGAGAGTGCATTGGAATGCAATAAGTTTGACAATTTGGACTGTCCATAAGCCTTTTTCTCCGAATATCTAATCAATAATGATAGCATAGGATTAATGTGGTTTTACACTAATCAAAACCTTTAATCTCATTTAAAAATATATTTTAATTTTAATTTTAAAAAACTTACTCATGAGGATCGTTGATGCTGTCGAACTTGATACCTTCAGGGTAAGTATATGTATGAGCAACAGATGACAAATTCACAATCCTGCCTTCCATTCCACTTTCTCTCGAGCTACTCTTCATTTTGTCGAGAAGCAGATTCGTCAACAGAAAATGACCTACACTCCATTATTATATAAAACATAGATGAACGTAGTAACTCACGTAATATAATAAAAATAGGTTTATTGACTTATAGTACATTTCTTTATACTTCATGTACTAACACGATGTTTTTTTTATATTAACCAAAAAAAGAAACCCATGTTTGATTATATATATTTTTTTTTCGGAATTTGATGTTTTCGTAATAGATTTTTTATTTAACAAATATATGAATCTTTAGATATGATTTTTTGGTAATGTAATTAAAATTTTAAGATAAAATCACTTTTTGGGGGCGGAGGGGGGAATTCATGTATTGTAGCCTTGTAGGTATGATTATTATTTTTATAGATTAAAAATATCATGTATTATTTTTTTTTGTTAAAATTAATATGCATTATATCGATTTAATTTTTTTTGTTTAAATCGATATAATGCATATATATATTACATATCTTAGTCAAAAATTGTGTATTTAAAATATACAAGGAAGCATTAAATGAAAACTTACCAATGTGGTTTGTTGCGAATTGTGATTCAATCCCATCTTCAGTGAGCTGGAAAGGACAAAACATAACACCTGCATTGTTTCTAACATTTCCAAGGAACACACAACAACAAACTAACATTAAAAAACCTCCTAAATCTAAAGTTAATTATAATAATCTTAATCACTGCAATTAGAATATTGATACATACATGAGTATGTTGAGAGGAAGATTAAGGGCAAGAAATTGATGGACGAAAGATCTGACGGATTTGATGGAAGAGAGATCGAGCTGAAGAAAATCTATACGAGCATTAGGGTTCATCTGAAGAATCATCTCTTTGGATTCATTAGCGGCTTTTGTGTTTCTTCCGGCGATGATGACATGAGCTCCTCTCATTGCTAACACTCTTGCTGCCTCCAATCCAATCCCACTTGTTCCACCTTTTTAATTTAATTTTACCATTTAAGATATGTATTTTGTAAACTTTTCATGATATAATGAATTTGATTTGCCGGAAAAAAAAAATTAACATTCGTATTTTCCAATATTTTACAAATATTGGTCACCAAAAGTTTTTTTTTTTTTTTTTTTCAGAATCCATATTTTTCACATCTAATTTTCATTAAAATATCCCGACCGTAAATTAATCGATCTTTATGAAATACTCCTAATTAAGCTTATATTTCCAATTTGTGTAAATTTTTTATTTATTAGAGAGAAGCTACAAAATTACAGATATTTTGGTGATTGACAAAAAAAACAAAAAAAGGAAGAAAATCGTTAAATTTGGTATTTGTGGCTATTACAATTCAGGAAAAAAATATCCCTACTTTGGCTTAATCTTAAGAGTTTGACTTTTTTTTCCACCATTAAAACATTTCATCTCAACATTAACTCAATTTCAAGTAAATTTGACTAAAATTTGATGGTGTTGCGTTTGTTTTTCTATTCCTTTTTGGCAGAAAAGTCTTCCACGACCCCAAAACGTAAGATATTTTTTGCATGGCAATAATGTTTTTCCTTTTCTCCACAATTTGGAAGATAATAGATGAAAAAGAATAATAAAAAAAAAAAAAAAAACTAAAACCTGTGATGATGGCAGTGAGATGATTGGCATCAATCCCTTGAGTGACATCTTCAGCTGTTGAAGCTGATCCAAATCCACTCTTTCCTGCTTTTCCTGTCACCATTCCATAAATCCCCATGATCTCTCTCGAAACTAATGTTAAACCCTAAAAAATGTTGCAGATTGTGAAGAAGAAGAAGAATATTGGAGAAAATTAAGAGTTTTTTTAGAGGTGGGAATGGCTAAGGAACGGTGAAGAGCTGTTTGGCTTTAAATAGGCTCACGCGTGAGTAGATAGAAGAGTTGCTGTTGACATGTGGTCCATTAAGTTTTTAAGCTGACAGCTAATCAAAAAATTAATAATTAATGCTTTTAGATTTTGTTGAATGATTAGAAAACGAAATCTTTACTAATATAGTAACACTAATCCAAATAAAATCTTTAAATTACTTTAGAGTAATCACCACATTAATTTCCAGTCCGTTTTACAATTCATCTATACAAATATTCTGGTAACCTTGATATGTAAAAGTACTCTAGTAATCCAATCTTTTCACAACTGCTATCAACTTCTTGGTGTCTGTAACGTTGTTGTCCCACCAATTTTTTTTATAAAGAAATGTCATATAGTTGTAAAAGTATTTGCACCCAATACAAAATAAGTAGTTTTGTGTAATAGACACTTTTAAAAAATTTATATAAGAAATGGGGTATTTACTGTAGCAAAATAAATAGTTTTTACTATTCCACTAATAATGAGAAAGAGTGGAAATGACTAAAAAGAGCAGCGTGATTATAAGGAAGAGGAGCGTGCAGAGACACTGATTGCACGTGGGATATTGATATTTATTGGACCTCGAAAATGGGTTTGGTGAGATGTTCAATTGTAATTAGTTTTTTAGTTTTTTTTAGTTAGTGGATTAGTCTGGTTATATTAGTTGATTCGAAAAGTACATTCAATAAAATAATAAAATATTCGTAATACACAACGACAAAATTCTATCTATATAATTTTGCACACTGGTGAAATATGGGAGACGGAACAACACAAAAACATACATATGTCGTTTACGACCACCACTATTTCCGTCTATTACTGTTCACCATCACCACCATTTGCCATCCACTACTGTTATCTCCATCTATTACTGTCTACGACCACGCCATCTGCCATCCACCATTTATTGTTCATCATCCAATTTGTTGTCCACCATTTTTTACTGTCATCCATCACTACCGCTATTGTCCACCACCACCGCCATCTGCCATGCACCACCGCTATCTCCATACATTATTGTCCATCACCACGACCATCTGCCATTCACCACTGCTATTTCCGTCTATTACTGTCCACCACCACCGACTTCTGTCATATACCATCCACCATCATTAAGCGTCCATCGCCATCTATAGTTCACAATCCAATTTATCGTCCACCACCTAATCTAGTGTCTATCACCTTTCACTTTCTACCTATATATGTCATCCACCACCACCGCCATCTCCGTCTATTACCGTTCACCACCACCGCCAGCTATCATCCACCATCATCACAATTTTGCTAGGAAGAAACAAAATCTGCAATATATTTCCATAAAAATAATATATTCCCACATGAAGCCATGAAATACGTCTCTAATCTTCTCATCGAGTTTTTTGTCAAAACGATTGTACTTTTCATTTAGTTGTTATAGAGCATATGATTTTGTCTGGTAATATTTATTTTTTTATGTGCGGTTGCAGATATAATTTATTAAATGAAAATTATGGCTTAGATTTCCGGTTTAAGATTTGGTTTTGTTAGAGTGTCTTGTAATAAATTATACATCTACATAAACAAAAACATGTTACACCATAACAGTTAGATGAATGGAAAAAAAAAAATTTATGAATATTGATTTTGTCCTACCATTTACTGAATTTGTTTTTTATTTCAAACCATTGCATTAAACTAAAACTTCAAAAGAAGAGAATCCGTACAATACGAAATTGAAAAAATACAAGAAATAGAAAGATAAAGACTTCAAGATTTATCTGAGAGATTGCCAGAAAACTCAGAGAAACTTGCACCTAGGAGGATAGCTCTAGCCACCTGGATGGATTCAAAAATGAAGGCAACCTTCAAGAAATCAAATACCAACTTGTTTTCATAAACAGTTTGTACACCTAACATATTTTCCATCGAGGCGGAGTTTTCAACAAATCACTTCAAAAAAAGAGGATAACGGTGGAAAAAATCTCTTCGTTAAGGAGGAATTGTGTATAGTCATTTTCTCCATAACGGAGGAAATTTTCGGAAGTGATCTCTTTATAAAAGAAGAAATTTGTAGAAGTGATATCTCCTTGAAAGAAAAAAGATAAAAATGAGGGGGGGGGGGGGGCAATTACTAAGTTTCACTTTTTCTATAACAGAGTTAATCATTGATATGAAGTTTTTTAAACGCAATTATCGACCCAGAAGATGTTCAAATTATTCGGAGTATTACGATTAGTCAAACGTATCGCCCGGACACCCTAGGTTGGCACTATACTAAATCTGGTCGATACACGGCTAAGTCAGGATATAATATTCACACTACAAGAAAACAGCAGAAGAGTGACTACTTTTTGCGACTCTTTTTTTAGTCACAAAATTTTGTGACTACTTTGTAACCATTTTGCGACTAATAAGCGACCAACACATAATTAGAGGCTTTATAGTCGCAAATTTACGATAAAATTATATCGTCGTGTAATAGTCGTATATTTACGACTGAATTGAGACTAATATTCGACTACGTAGTTTTCGTCGCAAAGTGAGACCAATTAGCGACCATTTTATTAGTCAGAAAATGCAGTCTCAAAAGTAGTCACAAAATTGTGACTACTTAGCAACTTGTGATGATCGTCCCAGTTGAGTCACAAAACCGTAATTAAATACCCACTAACAAGCGACTAATTTGTGACGATGCTATGAAAGTGTGACTGATTTGCTTCTATTTACCAACTTATCCGTGTGATTTTCAAAAAAACAACAATAGAAATTTGTGAACATATGTAGTTTTAAGTATCTAAATAGATTTAACTAGTTGTTACACTAAATAGATAATATACTTCTTGAAAACTTATAACTTTGGATTTGATGAAACATCTTTGCATCTTACATAGCATTTTAACATATATTACATATGTTTTTTATGGTAAAGTTTGTTTCAGTTTTTTTTCTTTCAAAATTTAGTTAATTAGTATTAGTTTAGGATTTAATTTTTGCATATACTTCATGAAATCAGAAAAGACTGATTGGTTAATCATGTCGACTATTTTATGATTTTAAACTATTAGGGTTTATGGTATAGCTTTGTGATTAAAAAACAGTCACAAAACTGTCAATAATTTGCGACTATTTTGCTACTATCGTCCAAATTTGTGACTACTTTATTACGAACTTGAAAAATTTTGAATTTTCTATATGTTAAGGTTTGAAATATTTGGGTTTTTAGTGAAATATTTTTGGGCTTATAGACGGAAATTGGCAAACACTTAGAATTATTTTTAAACAAAAATTTTAAATGAAAATTCAAACCCTAAAGCGTTATGTTATACGAGACTTTTGCCTCCACCACTATCATCTCTCCCTCAGGTTTCCAGATTCACCGCTGCTGTTCCAATAACATTGCAGCATCTACCGTTCTAGCCGACAGCAAATCTTACCGCTTGTTTAAAGTGGTGCTAATCGTCGACTCACTGGTTCGGATCTTCGGCATGGATGGATTTGCAGTTTGGCTTCAGATCTAGTTGGGTGTAGATCTGCAATCGGAGATTTCGGTTTCGGTTTCGGTGGTTCTGTCGGATGAGATTCCGATGGCTAGGGTCGGCGAGGTTTTGGGGCTCTTGGTTAACGATGGTTTCGGGTCATCACATCTCTCTCTCTCTCTCTCTCTCTCTCTATTTATTAATTCCGAGTTTTGACTTAACGAAGATCGTAAGAGAAGAAACCGAGTCCGAAAATGGCTTCACGGACCAAGGGGAGGACGGTGATGGAAGTTGGTTCCGATGGCGTCGCCGTCATAACACTCATCAACCCTCCCGTCAATTATCTATCTTTCGACGGTACGCTACTCTTATATTTATTTGATCCATAATTTCATTGATTTTGTTGTCTCCCCGATTCGATTTCATCTTCCGGTCGAATTTGTGATCTGATTATGTGAAATTCGGACTACTAGTTTTTTTATCTTTGTGCGCTACTCTGTTTTGTGTATTTCTGTACAGTGCTATACAACCTCAAAAGTAATTACGGGGTGGCTTTGAGCTGGAATGATGTTAAAGCTATTGTTATTACAGGTATGTTTGGAGATCGTTCTCTTCCATATCAAAAAACAGAACACATTTATGCAAGTTTTGGAGATTTGTCTCATTCTGAGAAATGGGTCACAGGTGAGTCTTTGTCTTTCTCACTTTTTTTTTGGTGGTAGTGAATCATGTGTTGACTGTTCTGAAGAAGTTTGAAGAGATTGGAAGTAAATTAGGGATTGCTTTATCTGTTAACAGTTCATGCAATTGGTTTTCATGGAAGATAATGGATGAACCTTGCTTGTAGCTTAGTTTGTGGTTGGAAATGATAGGTTTTGAAGAGATCAAATTGTTCAATGTCTAGTGATTGTGAAGTGTTGCTTATATGTTCATTGATTTTTTTGGAAAGAAATTGTATTTAGGTATTGTCAAATAAGTTTGTTCAATGCATTACTTCTATTGCCTATGTAATCTTGCTTTCCTGTTTTTGATTGTGTTTGACTGTGTTGATTCTTCAATCAATAATTTTATTAATATATTTGATCTCAAATGGAGTATTTGCATTTCACATTTTCATTCTCTTGGCCTTAGCTTTGTTTTGATTTTAGTTCACCTCCATTGTGTTGTTGTATCTTTGTGCCTAGATAATGTTCGATTACTGCAGAAAATAGAAAAAAATGGATTGAAAAAAGCAACCTTTTAACTTGCAGGTTGCTTGAGGCTTTTGGTATTGTGGAATTGGACACAGTTATGAGAATAGGTAGAGGAAAAGGCAAGAAGCAGAATGCTACTGCTAGAGAAGATCAAGGAAGCGGTGAGGAAGAAAAGATTCCGGCTTACAAGAGAAGAGGGAGGCCACATAAGCCGTTGAAAGATGAAATCGAAGGAGAAGACGAGCTAGTGAATAAGGAAGAAGAGAAGGATGACGATACAAATGGTTCAGTAACAAGTAAAGAAGATGTGACATAGAATGGGAGGAAGATGAAGAAGCCAGTGGAATCTAAAGAGAGCAATATAACCGAAGAAGAGAATGGGTTAGGATCGAAATCAAGCACATATAATTCGACGAAAGCATCATCGTCTATTGGGTTTAGACAGAATGGGAGGAGAAGGAAGAACAAACCCTAGTAGACATCATCATCTCCCTTCTTTTAAATGCATTTTGTATTAGAACTTGAACTTATGTTATCTTTTATTCCATGTTTGTAGTACTATGGAACATAAGTTATGGATCTTATATGTGATGTATATTTTGTGTTAACAGTTTCAACTTTCTGTTTTTCTTTTTAATTTTAGTTTTTCAAATTTGAAAAAAAAATAAAAATAATAATATATATATTAATTAAGTGGTTGCAAACAAGTTGCTAATTAGCTTTTAACTTATCAGTCTCAAAAAAATTGCACATCTACGACTACAAAGGCAGTTACAAATTAGTCTTAGAAATATGACTACCAACATCTGTCACTATTTAGTATTTAATATACGACTACTAAATGTTGTCTCAAAGTGGTCGCTTATTTACGACTAAATTTAGTAGTCACAAAATAGTCCGTAATACGCGACTAATTTGCGATTGTTTCAATTAGCGACCAAAATTTAGCGACTACTTTTTTTAGTCTCAAATCAGTCGCTTATTACAGATTAACGACCATTTTGGGACCGTTTAGGGAGTCACTCATGCTCTGTTTTCTTGTAGTGTCAGCGCAACGCATCTTACTCAGCTTTGGACACGAGTATTCACTGACCAGATATTCGGCCACTTACGGCTCATGTATGGAAGTTGAAATGCCCACCAAATCTAAGACATCTTTTTATGGCAGATTCTTTCGGGTTGTATATCGGTAACACATAATTTACAGGCAAGGGGAATCAATGTTGATACTAGATGTGATAAATGTGGTATGGCAACCATGTGCTATTTGAATGCCCCCCGGCTCTGCAAATATGGGCATTATCTCAGATACCATCGACGCCCAGAACCTTCCCACGGTCCTCAATATTTACCAATATTGAGGACTTTTTATGTCGGTTACGGGCTGATCGACCGGAATTTTGGTGGATACTTTGGTATATTTGGAAAGTTAGGAACAATAAAATTTTCAACAATTTGGATCGGGATCCTATCGGAATCTTGCGAGTAGCGGAAGCCGAGGCGAGTTTTTGGGCTTCGGCCCAATTGGTCCAATCGGATGCGGACGGGGACGGCCTTTCGTCTCCTAGTTTGCAGCCCACGAGGGTGGTCCCTTCGGGACCTAGGTATTTTGTTGATGGGTCCTGGAAAGATATTGATGTCGTTTCAGGAGCGGGATGGATATACTCTTTCTTTGTCGATGCAGATCTCTTGATGGGCGCAAGAAACTTTAGACGCTGTCTCTCTCGCTTCATGCCGAATGAGAAGCTCTTATCTGGGCTATGCAGTGTATGCTTACATATCAGAAGACGACGGTCACTTTTCTCACAGATTCCACCGAACTAGTCATCATGGTGACCTCACCAGAGGATTGGCCGACGTTTGCAACTCAATTGGAGGATTTTGAGCAGAGTAAGGAGGCGTTCATACATTTCTCTTTATCACACACCCCCGGAGCAGCAACAACAAAGCTGACAACTTAGCACGGAGCGCTCGTGTTTTTCCGCATGCTATTTCATTTGTAAACTCTATTTCCCCGATTTAGATTTCTAAACCGTTTTAGTGCTTTTGCTGTTGACAAAAAAAAAAAAAAAATTAAAACAGTGTGCTAGCAAATTTATATCGTTTGCATATATATATAAAATTAGTTTTTCTTCACTTCTCATGAACCCACCTCACCGCCATATCATTTACACATCATATATGATGCGATATTTTTTTAATTATAAATAGTTATATATTTATTTATGTGCTATTAATAATGAAAGTTAAAAAGTCATTTAAAAAAATATTTTTATAAATGATATATTTTAATATTGACACATCATTTAAGTTTTTTATTTAGATTTTTGGTTTTTTTTTTCTAAAGTTTATAACCCATTTTGATTTTGCTTTAAAAAAAAAAATATATATATATATATATATTTGAGTTGACCATATTTGATTTATTTTATATCATTTTTATCGGTTTAAAAATAATCAATTAATTAAATTAGTTGGATTTAGTGTCAATATTTTAAATTGATTTTGATATTTTTAATTTAATTTGTCGATATTATTTAACCTAATTTTTTTGTTAAAATATAATAAAATAATAATATGTAAGAAAGTCATAAAAAATGTAAAAAAATAAGAAATTATTTTTATTAGAAAATCTAATAAAAGTGTAAATCATTTTTATAGATAAATCTAATAAAATTGTAAAACAAAAATCTTTATTTAAAAAAAAATTGAGAATATGATAATGTCATACAGTCATAACAAACAGATCATAAATTATGCCATGATAACAAAACATTTTGGGAAAACCTTTGTTTAAGAAAAGGCCAAAAGCTTAGATGGATTTCACTTTCTTTCACTAACTAAACAATAAATTTTCCAACGTCAACATATGAATATGAATTTGATACTATTTTTGAGGAATTAATTTGATCTTTGATTATTTGTAAGGTTTTTGCTTTGATGTTGATGTGTGTCAGTGGAAGCTATGAATCTTTGATTCCATCGATTGGATCTTCCTTCAAGAATGTATTTATATAATTTAAATTAGGTGACTTCCTCGTGCGGGAATAATAATTTGAAAACAAATTTAAAGTAATTTAATTTTTTTTTTTATAAATAGTATAAATCATTTTCGATATTTATTAAAAATTATCTTAAATACATATTTATTATTTAATACTTTCTCTGAATCAAATTAATTGATATTTTAGAAAAAGTCCTTTTTATATCAAATTAGTTGATGTTTTCATTTTTTTAGGTAAAAAATTAATATTTTTTTTATCTTTTTTGACTATTTGAATTTTGCAATATTTTTTGTGATTGGTTGAATTAATTTTATTTACATAATAAATTATTGTTTAATGTAAAAAGTACATAAAAATTATATTTTTATGTTATTTTTAATGTGTGTGCAACATCCTTAAATATCATCTAAAGTGATATATATAGAATATTAAAATACTTTATCCAAGTCATACCTAATTATAAATAATATTTTCAAAATAAATAACATACTTTGTGTCTTAGAATTCGAGAAAAAAATATTTGATATAGATTCTTGAGAAATTTTTAAAAATGCCACTTTTGAAATGCCATTTTTCCAAATGCCACCCTTTTAAAATCTTTTCAAAATTGCCACTAAAATTATATTATTTATTCAAAATATCATTTATGTTTGGGTTAACTATTTTATGTTAAGGTTTAGTTTTTAGGGTTTAGGTTTTGTTAGAGGTTTTGTTAGAGTTTAAAAAATCCTTAATAAGTGACATTTTTCAAAATGGACAACTCATAGTGGTATTTTTGAAAATTGACATACCAAAAGTGGCATTTTTGACATTTTCCTAGATTCTTCACTTTTTCTTCTTCATCTCCTACGTTTTTCATTTTTTTACCGTTTTCATATTTTGGTTTTTCTTTATAATCTGGTTTGGATTTTTTTTTTCTTTTCCAAATAATTATGATTGTAATTTTGTTTTTAAGAATAAAGAAAGATATAGTAATGGTAAAAATAAATTTAAATTTTTTGTTTTAGATTTTAAATTAATTCGATTAATTAATACTTTTTAATTGAATTTAAAAAACAAAATTAGTTACATTTTACCAAAAAAAAATTATGCTTGAGATGATTAATGCAAAAATATATAAAAAAATTACTTTAAGACATGATAAGAACCGCTTATTGGTTGGTCAAATTTCATCAAATTTCATAACTTTAAGTATTTTTTTGGTCAAATTTCAATATGTTTGATAATTAAAAGAATACATTTTTTTTTTTTTATAGTTCACTCACAAAATTTGGTAAGTATTTATTTATGAAATATATGGTTTTCGTTATTTTTAAAGAAATAAATATAAATTTTAGTTATGGAAGATCTCGCAGAAGATTTAGTTATGATTAATTTAAATTTATAATCGCAAATTCCTTAAAAAATTTGTGATGTATTATTTTTTAAGCCAAATCATACTTTTTTAAACCACGTCGTAATTTTTTTTGTGAGAATGATCGTGGAGGTGAGACGTAAGCGTTTTTTCCAAAATCACTTTATAAATAATGTGAAAGGGATGTTCCGGTTTGAGATGCCGATTTGGGCTCTATCAGGTAGGATTTGGGTTTTGGTGGTGGACGATCGAACCCGGTTATCGTCGATAATTTGACTAATTTTTGTGTACGATTACTGTTATGGAAAACGTGTGATTTTTTTGAAGAATTGTGAAAGTTTTGTGTTATTATTATCTTCTTGAATAACATAAATTACATTGGTTTACATACAATAGACACAAACCAAGTAAACCAGATATACACAAAATAATTAGACGACGCCGAAATTTTAACTCAGATTAAACCAAATAACTTAGCATCATTGATAATTTGATAGAGTGAAGGCATATTTTTACCCCAACATTTAGGTTACCACAATAGTAATATCTTCTCTTTAAAAAAAAATTGGGCTTATTTATTTGGCAAAAAATACATTACGGCGAAAACGTAAATAAAAGCCTAAAAACACGTGATTTTAACGATTAACATGAAATAGCGTGTTATCGCAAAAAATAACATGATATTTGTTAAAAAATCATACGAAATTCATGTTACTTTAAGAAAAACACACGAATCAATTTCTTTATGATTTTGTCATCCGTCAGTTTTCCAAAAAGTGATGGTGCTATATATATATATATATATATATGTATTATGATAAATAAAAATTTGCAAATAAAACCTACAAACAAATACTATAGCAATAAACATAAACACTAAATGAAAGTGTTAATTCATGAACATGAAACATAAACGCCTTACACCTAAAGTTGCATTACACCTAAGTTGATCGCAAATGTGAATTCGTCCTTTTCAAAATTAAAACACAAACATGAAATGAGACGTTAAATGGAAAATAATATCAATTCATAAAATCTAGTTGAATAATAATAATAATAAAAAAAGAAATCAAATTGGATCGTATACGTTAACTCGTTAAGCAAACATAGCGTATCAATAGAGTCTTCCCAAAGTTTCAATTGTCTTAAAGAGATATTGCTTGGTATAATAAGTTTGAACACATAAATTTCTTCCCAAAAAAAAAAAAACAATTTTTGGGCATGAATTTATGCTTCGAAGTATTTTAGAAATTTCAATATGAAAAAAGCTTCTTTCAAAAAAAATTAACTGTCAGTACAGATTTCAAGAAAGTCAAAAGTTTGCATCTAAAAAAAAGAGCTGAAGACCAACCCGAATAGTTTAAGCAAGTAGTCTCCTATAAAGCTTGTACAAATATAATGACGATATTAAGAAACTATAATTGTAGAAGAACAAATAATGACGATCGATGAATCGAACGCCAAGCAATCGATAACAATGTCGAAAAAACGGACCTGTAACGGCTTAAAATGGTTGAGATAACCACTCTCTGCTCCATCTCTTTGTGACAGAGCACGAAGACCACAAGCTTTGCTTTTTCCTTTAATTGTACAACTTCATTCACCATTATCTTGAGAAACACCTGTGATTTAGAGGATAGTGTTACTGCGATTGTATCGACATTAACATGTTCGATTGGTTCTACTTGCTAAGCGCTTACCGCTAGAGAAAACCTCCACCGGTCCAAGCAGTGTCTGTTTTCCCATTGTGACCTACAGATTTCTTATCGGCTGCGCTTTGATAGTAACCATCATCATCTTTAGCATCTTTATCATCCCAACCAGCCCATCCGTCATCATCATCATTAGAAGTCGACATCTTCGGTGCTGCTTCTGCTTCCTTCTTGTTATCGTTCTCTTCTCCCCAGTCATCCCATGAATTCGAGTTACGATAATTGTTGTGGTGACCACTTGATGATGATTGCGACCCTCCAAGAGATGAATTTGCTGGTTTGTTCTGGTAGTAACCGTTGCCCTCGTTTTTATTCTGTTGATTCCAGGTTGCTGATTCTTCTTTAGTGAACTCTTCCACCTTTTGTGAGGCAATTGCCATTACTCCTTTCATGATTCCCCATGTCCTCTGCCCTATCTCTGTTGTCTTACTCGCAACAACATTCACAGTCTCACTGACCGTGTGATCTAAGCCACCTTCTTTGACCTGCAATGAACAAAGGTTTCTAATCTCATTTGACTTCACTCTCCGAGATTCTCGCTAGTTTTTAGCAAAGGAAATGCATAGAGAGCATCCGGCATTTTGCTCTAATCAGAGTTTTAGAGGAACCGGCACGAAGACAAACAATGAGCCTCAATTAAAAAAGATTATGCAGGTAGACAAGACTCTTAACTTTTTATTTACATAACAATGTCGAATATATACAATAAGTCGATAACCTCAAAACATCGAGCTTAGAAGCAGTTAGACACCTAACATCCAGTCACGATCCCAGTATAAACTAACATGGAAATGAAATAAGGAGACTAGAAATTGTTACCAAGAAGCGTGTCTTAACCTACAATCAAATGTGGCTTTCAAGAGTTACTGAATACGAACAGAGTGATAAAAGAAGTACCTTGGAAGTGAACTCCATGGTTCCTGTCTGAACAACATTTGCAGCAGATGCAGCAACCAGAGACAATCTTCCGAAACCCTATTCGCATATGAACACAATCAAATAGATAAAACAGGGAAGTCACTCAACATCTAATCTAATTCACTCTCAAAAGCATCAAATTTACCTCAGACATAACAGAGAAAACATCACCTCCCTGTTGATTGCTTCTCGGAGCTGGACCAGGGCTTGATCCGAATCCCACATACTTGCCCCCTTGCGAAGGAGGAAGACCCTCAGGCTTAGACTCATTCTCAGCCATCCTCTTCGCGAAGAAACTCTCCTTGTTCGCAGCCGAAGCCTCAAGCTGAGACCTTGAGTATATATCCTCCGACGATTTCGACTTCGCATGTGCACCGCGTGCTCCCGAAGCCCTAAAATCAGTCGCCGATTGATTCCGCCTCATATCGGTTGAAGATCTGAAGGAATCATCGGTATCCCAATTATCCCATCCGCCACTGTTTCCGTTACCGGAATCCCTACCTCCCTGCGACAACGGAGGCTTCTTATTCATCCCACCGCCAATCGATTCCTTGACAACCGGCGGATCCCTCCATTGTCGTCCCTCGGCTAAAGCCTGGATCCGATCCCGATACACTGACGCGGCGTTGGAATTGTACTTGGCGATTATATCGGTCTCTTTAGAGATCCCGTACATCGCGAAGAATTTGTTGAGCCGCTCGTTGCCGCCGGCGTCCATCTTCTTGATCTGGATCTCGGACCACGAATCCATGGTGACGGATCGGACAAAGGAGATGTGAACACCTAAGCCTCGGTGCTTGCCGGAGCATTCCAAGCACATGAAGATACCGTAGGAAACCGATGCCCATTGAGGATTCTTCTGGGAGCAGTCGACACATACCTTGTTCTCCGGCTGAGATTGGAGCGTGCGTAATCGCCTCGCCGCCGCCATAATGCCGGTTCCTCTCCGATCACCGACTAATCCGATCTGATTTGACCCGACCCGAACAGATCTGATTCAGGTCCAGATTCTGATTAGTCTGATGCGTTTTTTCGCTCGCTCCGTTTTGCTAATAAACGTGGTAACTCGCGTTTCTTTGTGCGTGTTTTTGGCACGTGCGAGGTTCGCGGCAGCTTCACTGAAAAATTCCGATATTTATATATATATATATATATTTTTTTTTTAAATGAATGTTAAATTTAATTCAAACCAAAAAACTGTTTTTACAATAAATGTGACTATTATGATGAATAAATAGAAAAAAAAACAGAATTATTTTATGAAAGGAGGCTAACCTCTCCATCTATGTGACATGTGGCATGTGGAGAAAGTGACACATGTCCTTACATTAATTATAAATATAAATTTAAATAAATTCAAATTTAAATTAAAACTTATAAACACAAAATAATAAATAATATAGTGCTATAAAAACATAAATTTAATACAATTAAATAATATCAAGTTTGAACTTAGTTTACCTATTCATTTTCCTCTTTTGTAAAATTTATTCTCCAATTGGTCATATTTTGTTACATTTATATGCAAATTACTTTTCTACATTCAATGGTTTTGTTATTCATTAATATATATTAACTATCAAATTTATATTAGTTATAAATAAATTTTTTGATATTTTTAAAGAGGTAGGAAACATGAATTCGGGACGGGATTTTGCGAAAACGGAAACGTGACGAAAATTAGAGAAGCAAAATAGTGGTTCCATTTATGTTACATTTAAAGTTCGGCACAAAAATAAGATGGGACGGGACGAAACGATAATTCTCAAAAATATAAACAAATATGATAATCATAAAATTCATATAAATTAATTATTATTTTACATAATATAAAAATATAAAAATTAATAACTTTGTTACATTTAATGAAAATAACAAATAAAAATAATGTTTGTGTGTTATATTTTGTTTTTCTATTATTAGAAGATACATATTCAATTTTATTCGACCAGTTTTTGGATGGGTAAAATATAATTTCGACACAGCTTTAAATTTTGCAACACAACAAGTCGTTGCTCGATGAATTATCCGGAATTATGACGGGATCTCAAAATATAGGAGAGCAACGAATTTGAGTTCTACAATATCGCCTTTAGAGACAGAAGAAAATGCTATATTTATGGCTATACAAAATTTATATTTCATGATTTTCTATAAGAAATTTTTGAAACAAATTGATAAGTTCTGATAAATATTTCATGGCTCTTTTCGGGATATAAGTATGAAAAGCATATGTCAAGATATTAGTTTTTTGTCAGAAAATAGTGTATATTTCATGGTTTTCTATAAGAAATTTTTGAAGAAAATTGATAAATTCAGATAAATATTATACATGACTCTTTTTGGGATATAAGTATGGAAAACATATGTCAAGATATTAGTTTTTGGTCATAAAAAACCAGAGCTTGTTAATTTTATCATTTAAAAAAATGTTAAAATGTCATCGCACATACACTTGCAAAACATAGCATTTTGAACATTTTTCTACTCAAATTGTATTTATCCTCCGCATTGACTAATTGGTATTTTTTTTCGTAACTATGTAATTTCTCAATTTGCATAATGTAATGACTTGACAAAAAAAAAAAGAGATACATGTTCAATTATTTATATAATATTATTTGTAAAATTTGTCCCAAATGAGATTTCGAGAATTTTGTTTTCTGTTCCGTTTCCAAATAAGAATCAAAAAATTTATTTATACGGGAATGCATTTCTGTATGGAATGGAAATTGAAGACAAGAATGAAATGGAATGAGATGAACCAAGACAGAACGGAAACTTTGCTCAACTGTAAATTTTTATAAAAAAATCCGCGCTTATGCGCGGGTATTGGCCTAGTATATGTGAAAACAGAGCAAACTATTAAAGGGTTGGATTCTCATGTTTCATCATTCATGTGTGATTAGAGCCGGTCCTGAGTTTAGAAAAACCGTAAACTAGGAAAAGAAAAATGGGCTGTTTTGCAAATTTTTATTAAAAAATGGACCGTTTTGTATATGGAACCGATCATTATTTTTTTAGGGTCGCAAGTCCATACTTTGTCAGTTTGAATTCAAAACCAGTCATGTATGATGATCGATTCTCTTTCTCAGCTTGATGGAGTGATTGGACTGCAAACCAATAGCAAAACTCCTTTTTGTGAACATCGCTTCCAGCCGTTTGAATGGAGTTCAATCGGTTGCGCACATTCTTTTCAATTAACTTGATAAACGTTGTTTCGGGGGCATCCTTTTCATCGTGTCGACGGCAGTTGTGTTCTTTGGAAATATGGTCAATATTTATATTACTTCATAATTATAAGTAGAATAATTTTAATTTTAAATTTAAATATGAACTTTTTTTTGTCTATTACATCATCATTAGAGATATTTGATCTAATCCTTAATCCTATTATGATGATATTTAACTACCTGCAACATATGCGATTTTGATGAACACCTCCCACGAACAACGATTCCATGACTCAGCTCTCTCCGCACCATTCGGATCCACGATGGACGGTTTTGCATATACGACATCCCCATAATGGACCGGTTATCTCCGCAACACACGAGACCACGACAAACGGTTCAACCTACAACATTATGGAACTTTCGATAAGTTTTGCATCTATTAATCTGCAAGAAACTATTTTCTCTGAAAATCGAATCCCAAATTTGGTGTAAAATTTTTAAATCTAAGTTTTTAAATCTTTGACCACCGGAGCTTCCACAATTCAAATGGAAACTTATAATTTATTTTTCTTTTTTCTTTGAAAAGAAGTGTGAAAGATGGATTTCCATTAGTAAATTCTAAATAGAAAAATTTACTCATTCTACTTTAAAAAAAGATATGGGCCTACCATTTTCACAAAGTGGTACTAGAAAAATGTTTTGTATACTTGTCCATAAAAATTTATCTATTATATGTCTTGGTCTATCAAAAAAATTTTTTATAAAAAATTGTCCATCAAAAACTCACATAATTTTAGGTGTTAGGTTTTGATGTACAAATTTTAATAGACAAGTTTTGATAAGATCATACTATATTATAGCCAAGTTTTGATGGTCACGTAACAAGTACATATATCTATCAATATCAATCCCACGAACAACGATTCCACGACTCAGCTCTCTCCGCACCACTCGAATCCACGACGGACGGTTTTGCATATACGACATTCCCACAATGGACCGGTTATCTCCGCAACACACGAGACCACGACGAACGGTTTCACCTACAGCACTCTAAAACCTCCGATAAATTTTGCATCTATTAATCTGCAAAAAACTATTCTCTCTGAATATCGAACCCCAAATTTGATGTAAAAGTTTTTAAATCTAAGTTCTTAAATCTTTGACCACCGGAACAAAGGGTTTCCACACTTCAAATGGAAATTTATAATTTATTTTTCTTTTTTGTTTGAAAAGCAAGTGTGAAAGGATTTCCATTACTAAATTCTAAATTGAAAAATTTACTCATTCTACTTAAAAAAAAAGATATGGGCCTACCATTTTCACAAAGTGGTACTAGAAAAATGTTTTATATGCCTTGGTCTATCAAAAAAAAATTCTATAAAAAATTGTCCATCAAAAACTCACATAATTTTAGGTGTGTTAGGTTTTGATGTACAAATTTTAATAGACAAGTTTTGATAAGATCATAATATATTATAGCCAAGTTTTGATGGTCACGTAACAAGTACATATATCTATCTAACATCAAAACTTATGATTCATGTTCAGATATTTCTATCACCATCAAAACTTATGATTCAAGTGAGCATGAAATGGTAAATCCAAAAAAAATTATGATTCATGCTCACATATATTTGTGAAAAATGTTATAAATGAAAATCCGAAGATAAAACATGATTAGGACACTTGACTTTGTGAATATATAACTCATTTCAGAAAAAGTTAGTGAACATCAACTTTGACAAAAATGATCAAAAAATTAACTAGAACATGTAGCCTAGTGATGTAAAAAACGTTACTTAATTAATAATATAAAGAATTACATGATAACTAATGTCGATATTTCTCTTCACTTGATGCCTTCAAACTCTGCAAATGTTTTCTCGATTTCCCTTATTTGCTGCAGAAAAAATAGCATACCAAGAAAATAGTACGAGAGAAAAAAAGGTTTACAATTGTAAACAGTTATAAGGAAAAGTAAAAAGAGCCTTGATTTTTTATGATACCTTTCACAGCTAAACACCAACCTTATTCATTCGTGAGATAAGGTTTGAGATAAGTGAAAGCTTGTTCTAAATGAACCATTTTGACTGTACCCTTACTAGTTGAGTTTGTAGCAGCAATCACAATGACACCATCTCGTTGTTTGCCGCCACTCAATTCAACGAGTAACTGTCAATTAGCAAGTCATTAGTTAGGATTAAGACAGGTTTCGATACAAAGATTGAGAATGTGATTCAAAAACTAATCACCTGATTCAAAGGTCGTCGTTCAACAACCCAAGCACCTTGCTCTCCACGTTTTGTTGTTAAAGCATCCACCTACAATGCTTTAAAAAACATCACTGAGTATCCTAACTTCTTGCAAGAGTATATGTGGCCGTAATCATACAATAAAACTCAACTCCAACTACTCTTCTTACACACACTAACCTCATCAAAGAAGACTATGCATGGTGAGGACATCCTAGCACGACTGAATAAATCCCTAATAGCCTTCTCGGTATCTCCAACATATTTGCTCAGAAGCTCTGGACCCTACACATCAACAATACCAAGAAAGAAGATTTAAGATTCAAAGGTTTTCAGTCTTCATGCGCAAAACAGAAACCATCAAAACTAGAAGACTGAAAGAAAATATGTTCCAGGCAAACCTCAACGTGGATAAAGTTAGCTCCTGCCTCATTGACAACCGCTTGCGCAACTAACGTCTTACCACAACCTGGTGGTCCATAGAGCAAAAAACCGGTCTCTAAACAAGATTCACATCCCTGAAAATAATATGAGATATCCATCATTATACCAAATCTTGGAAATTTTCTTCAATTTTTTTTTGCAGCTAATTAATGCCTTAGTGCCTAAATGAGATGGACCTCGCCTAAGGCATTCCACTAGGGTTTGCTACACATATTTTCAGCGTGTGCTCGTGTATTCTTCTCAATTATCAAAGCACTAGGTAATCATGAGAAATTTATTGTCCTATTATGTGTTCTTGTTTATATGGTTGATGGATTACCTTGTATTCTTCAGGGAATTTTAATGGTCTAATTACATGATGATAGAACTCCTCTCTTAGATGATCAAGACCGACAACATCATCCCACGTTACATTAGGCCTAGTAGAGAACCCTTGTCTAGTTAAACAAGGTTGAACATTTTTCAGCGCTTCCCGTTGGTAGTATAGATAATGAAACAAGTAGTCAGATATAGAACAATTAGTAAAAGAACATAGCAACCATAACATGTTGTTTAACAAAAGGTAGCATACAAGTTTCATTTCCTTGAACCTTACAATGGCTGCTAGCTTGAAGGGTGAGTTTCAGGAAAGACACATTTGGGGGGCTTAAGAGAATATTAACTCGTTTAAAAGAGATTTATCTCACCTCGAAATCTGAGGTAGTGTGGAAGAGTTTCTTCCTCTCTTCCTCTGAAAATGATTGCCTCATCAAAGAATCAACATCGGTACAATGTTCTGATTTTCTTGAATCTATAAGTCGGTCCTTTTACCTCTACATCGTAACCCTTACTTCCTACTTCACTAGATACACCTTTCTTCTTCGTTGTGATCTCTACACGCGAAGGCGTAATTGATGTCCTGGATTTATTAGAATAGGAAGCTCGTAGACTATCATTGGTTATATCAAATTTCATATTATCGTCCGATGTCAATACATTTCCGGAAGGTGAAGATGATGATATATTGGAATCCGAATTCCTCTGTTCGGGATCATCAAGTCTCTGTTTTTTCCTACTTACATTACTTTCCACTTCTTCTTTACTCAATGATTTTACGATTTGTTTGACTTTGATCAGGAGGATCTGTCGTCTCAACCGAACGCATTGACGGTTCTTGTAACGGAGGTCATCGACGATCTCCTCCACTGTCTTCCATGATTCTTCAACTAGATTCGTAAATCCCCGAACAGGAACACTGCCTCTTCTAATCATCTCTATTAAGGTTTTTCAGACAAAGGGTTTCTGGGAAACTGGGGAAGGTGTTTGTTTTAGTAACATATATGAAGAGGTGAAGCAGCTGAAACCCTAACTGAGCTTGAAGCGGAAGTCACGAGAATGACATGGAAAGCTGAAAGTAAAACCCTACTCACTTGGGCCGTTGATATCACAATGGGCCTTTGACCATAAGCCCAAATGTCAACTATGTCGAAAAATAGCAATTAGCAATTGAATTGAAACATTTGACCATTAGAACTCAAATGCATTTCGTTTCGTACGTAATCACGAACAACTTTCGAACACAGATTATTGTAAATTACATACAGATTTCTCGAATGTTTAGATTCCGTTTTGTAATTGAATTGAAACATTTCAATAATATATGGAATATCAAAGGTATCATACAATGAAGAATGAATTGATGGTTAGGCCCAGATTCGAACCGGAGATGTTGTGGTAACCAAATAAACCACTAATTAAACCAGTTGAGTCACGAAGTTGTTAAATTATGTTCCTTCTTAATTGTCACGATTTCTGAAAATTTCTCAGAAGCAGATAGTTAATCAATTTAAACAAGTAAAATGACGAAAGAGGAAACCATTTTCATTCAATTCAAATCTCAGAAACATTCCAAAAGAAACCCTAAAAAACAGCTGAGAAAGATCTTAAAACTCCCCAAATTAACAAACCCTAAAACAAACAGACAGATTTACAAAACCCGATTTTCATCCTCTCAGCCGCCGAATCCGTAAAGAGTTCGTCCTTGTCTCTTCAACGCGTAGACAACATCCATCGCCGTGACAGTTTTCCGGCGAGCGTGCTCCGTGTAAGTAACAGCATCACGAATCACATTCTCAAGAAAAATCTTAAGAACACCACGAGTCTCTTCGTAGATCAAACCGCTTATACGCTTCACACCGCCTCTTCTCGCTAAACGACGAATCGCCGGCTTCGTAATCCCTTGAATATTATCCCTGAGAACTTTCCGATGCCTCTTTGCTCCTCCTTTCCCCAATCCCTTTCCTCCTTTTCCTCGCCCAGACATTTTATTTCCCCAGAAAATTTAGAAAAACTCAGAAAACGGAAATTGATTTCTCACACGTGTGAACTTAGACTGCGATGTGTAAGATCTGAATGAAGATGAGAGGTTTTATATAGGAAGGCCACATCTTTGTGTTTTCTGTTTTTTGATTTTTTTGGGAGGATAGGATCCGTTAGATTGTTTTTTTAATCGACGGTTGTGAATATCGATCCGCGTGATTTAATTTTATTGGCTAGGGTTTGTGAAGATAACTTATGGACCGTTGGATATTTTGTTATCCGTCTCATATTGGGTAGTGAAATCTGAACCGTTGAGACGTCGTAGAGATGTGACCGGGAAGATGAAGAAAAACGCGCGGGAAAATTGAGACTGCATCTATCGTAGATTCGTAGGGCATATTTTTTAAGTCTCCGGATGCTTCATCTTCTCGTCGGAGTCTCACCGAGCGAACCTTCCTAACTTTAAACCCTTTTGCATAAAACTGAGAAGGCGAAATCGTATCCACGATTAGCCGATTTTTCTGCTTTTACTCGGTGTTTTTTCCGCATCTCAATCGCTTGCTGTGAAGGTAATTCTTCGTTCTGTGTTGATTTTTAGTGTTTGGGTTTGATCCCATTCTAATCACTTTGATACTTTTTTTTTGTTGTTATCAATCCATTTAGTGAAAATGGAATTATTGTTGATTGTTCTGTAGGACATTGCATTTCTTCTCAAAGGATGTGATTACTTAACTAGTTTCGGTTGTGTGATTCATTGAATTGCTTGTTTCTGGAAATTGATGTGAAGTTGTGAATATATACACATTGTTTTTTCTGAAAATCAGTAGGTGAAATGTCTATACTTTGAAGAAATTAAGAGGTTGTTTGGCTTTTTATATCTGTCTAAGCTTCCTTATTAGGTTACACTGCCCATTGATAGATGTTATTGGCTTAAAATGATAGTTTGAATACCTTTAGTTAGTTAAGATTATCAGAATGTTCAAGCGAAGTTAAGTGTTTGGGTATATTAGTTTGTTAATTCAGAATTCAAGCTTGACGGATAAACTTTAAGGTTTTGATGAATTGTTTAGCCATTGTTCTGTTGCTAGTTTCCGACTTAGTGATTAGAAAATTTAGTTATATGTTCTTATGCCTGCTGTCGCAGGAGACTCTTTCCTAGTTAGGAATTCAGTTAACGTGCCATTGTTCTTGACAATGGAGGACATTGAGAACATAGACGAAGATGAATGTGGGTTCTCAAGAAACTACTTTCTGGCTAAAGAATTGAGTGGGTCGAGCAAGCGGTCAGCCCACAAGCTCTCTGATATTCATCTTGTTGATGAGCAGGTGATTTTTGACATTCTCTCCTAAAATATGTTTTGGTCACAAATGCTTTCCTTTGACAAGTTGATGGACAAGCATTCTGTGTTTTAGGAGCTTAGAGAAACAGCATGTAATATTGAAACGAAGCACGCGAAAGAGATTTCTGAGCTTCTGAACGATTACAAAACTATGTACCCAAAGTGGGTCTTTGAGCTCAGGTGAGAAGGCTCTTGCTATGCTCCTCTTTCCTAGAAAACATTGATCTTTTAGAACCTGAATATCATCCATGGTTTATCTCTACTTCTGGTGTTCCTATAATTGCGAAAGACATTGATTGCTCCTATTCCTGACCTTCTCTTGTATTATTCCTCTAGAAGTGAGACACCTAGGTTCCATTCATCATTTCATTTTGCTGCTTCCAGGTGTGGCTTTGGCCTTCTAATGTACGGCTTTGGATCTAAGAAAGCTTTAATTGAAGATTTTGCTTCTGCTTCTTTGACTGAGTATTCCGTTGTGGTCATCAATGGCTACCTCCCTTCGGTAAATCTAAAACAGGTACTCATTTGTCAGTTTGGATGCAACTATTCTGTCTCTGGCTCAGCTCCATCTTCTTCAGGTTGAAAAGAAATTAGTTAAAAGAATAACAAAATCTTCTTTTCTTTGTTGCAAATTCAGGTTCTTTTAGCATTAGCTGAACTTCTGTCCGAGCAGTTAAAATGTAGAAGAAAGAGTTCTGGGAGCTCGTCTAAAGGTCAAGAAACATTTCCTTCACGCTCCATTGATGATATGTTCTCCTTTCTACATGGCCCACAGTCCAAAGACAAAGACTGCTTCATATGTGTTGTTGTTCATAACATTGATGGCCCTGCTTTAAGGGATCCCGAATCACAGCAAACTCTTGCCCGGCTTGCTTCCTGTTCGCACATACGCATTATTGCCTCAATTGACCATGTCAATGCTCCATTATGTAAGCATTATTCTCTATCTCTCTCTCTCATCATAGCTGAGTTCTTTTGCAATTCCTTCTGCTCAGTGCTATCTGTCAAAGACTTTTAAGATCTTCTGTACCGCTTCTTTGACATGATGCGATGTTTCTTGTATCCATTGGCAGTGTGGGACAAGAAAATGGTGCACACACAGTTTAACTGGCTATGGCACCACGTTCCAACATTTGCACCATACAAGGTCGAAGGTGTATTCTTCCCATTGGTTCTTGCACAGGGAAGCACAGCCCAAACCGCCAAAACAGCGGCCATTGTCTTACAGAGTTTAACACCAAACGCTCAAAACGTCTTCAAGATTCTTGCAGAGTATCAACTTTCTCACCCGGACGAAGACGGCATGCCCAGCGATGATCTTTATTCAGCCTCTCGGGAACGCTTCTTTGTGAGCAGTCAAGTAACTTTGAACTCGCATCTCACGGAATTTAAAGACCATGAACTGGTTAAGACCAAGAGAAACTCCGATGGACAAGAGTGTTTGAATATACCTCTCTCTTCGGACGCACTTCGACAACTCTTGCTTGATCTCAATCAGTAGTTGTATCTAACTCTGTGTGATATGATTCATTTGTATTGCTTGAACGAGATATTAGAGTCAAATGGTTGCATATTTGATTGAATGATATAACTATAATCAGCACTCAAAGCTCATAAGATATATAATGTGGTAGATTAGTACTATCTGAGATCACAACAATGTTTCTTTCTTTGTACAAACCCCAAATTGAATCTACGGCTAGCGTTGATTCCAACACGACGTACACAAGATTGCAATGTGCTGAAAAATCTCATTAAAAGAGTGGAAACGCCTATATATGAGTGGCCAAAATTAATGAGGTGACTCCTATAAGCTTCTACAAACGAGAAAACTGAACAGATGTTTCTCTTTTCACGTCAACATAAGATCGTTTCCTCCAAGATGTGGACGGAGACACACGCGAACCTCGTGCTCTTCCGGGCCAGCTCTTAGTTTCGGGACAAGTATCTCAAGAACTGGCCCAGGTCCATCGTAATACGCTTCGATGTTTGCATCTTCCGGGATTCGGGTTGATAACGGGATCTCTCTGACAAATTCTCCTGGTGGGCAATGCTCAGAGGCTGGATCAGTCAACTTGAATGTTCTATCATGTCTCTTTATGAATGGTATGCGCGATGTACTGACGCATGAAACTTTTATAATTCCGTGTGTGAGAGTGTTCCTCCACGAGACTTTAACACTGTTCAGATCCACAAAAGGAAGGCTGATTATGATCAAGTAGCCTCCTTCGTCCTCATAGATCGTTTTTGCAGCAGTAACTGGTCCATACACGTTTTTCATGGCCCCACTAAACTCGTTTGACCAATTCGGTAGCTCGTTCTGGTGAGCTTCGATAGCAGGAGGTGGCGGGTTCACGCTTAAGCAACACTCCTCCTCATGGATGCCATTTGAGAATAAGTCCTTCCTCCTCTTGTGGCTGGAGGGAGATAGATCGGTCGCTTCACCATTGGTATGGTTAGATGGTTGAGTTGAGAGATTGAGCCCCGATCCATTGAGTAATTTCTTAGAGTGGCTAGCAGAAGGATTCTTCAGAGGTGGAGCCCTGTCTTGCTCAAAGTCAGTGTTGGGAAGGTTCCTCCACGAACCAAAGTCGCTAGCTTCAGGTGGAATCGTGAAATTCAAATCCCGACCCGTGAGCTCCATCCACCTTTTCCTCTCTTCCTCATCAAGACAAGTGAGGTTTGGCAAAGGAACAAGCTCAATCCCGTGAACACACTGCGGATTTGACAAACCTCTGTAGTGCTTCCTCTGCATTCTGTGAGACCTTACAAACCCTTTCTCAACACTAAATGGAAACAGGCGATCCCCTTGCCTAGAATGCCCGTTCATGTAACTCCTCAACTGCATCTTCCCGAGAGCATTCTCAGGTCTTTCTTTGAAAACCCACATGTACATGTTCTCCATATCGTGCTGAACTAGAAACACATCGAGCTTCAGATCCGACTTGTCGAACCCCGATATCCCGTTGCTATCACGGACGATTTTCGCTTTTGATTTCTCGTTTAAAGCAGGCTTGAAGTAGAAACTGAAGAAAAACCATGCACCCCAGATACTATCAATCCGTTTTGCGCATTTTCGCCCAACCTTAGGCACAACACTCATGTAATTCTCAGTCTCATATGCCTGTGAACCTAAACCAACATCCAAAACGTCACAAGAATCCATGTTCCAAGGCTGCGGAGGAGGACTTCGCTCCGCCGAGAGAGGTAAATTGATATCAGGAGGGCCAGAGAGCAGAGATTGCCGGTTATTCATCTCCAAATCAAGCTCTTCATGAGAAGAAGCACTTGAATCCATGGACAAGAGAGTTGAAGGATGATGATTCTCCATCTTCAAGAAACAAAGTATCTACTACTTGAGCTCACACCAGAGACAAGTCTCATCTCCAATAACCATAATAACACTTGCGATTCTCAACTCCCTCTCCCAAAGATAACAATTGCTGTTCAAAAAAACCCTCCGATTGATCTTTAAACCCCTAAATCCCCAATTTCAGAAGCCAAAGCTGAAAATCCCCCCCCCCCCCCCACAAACCCCAAGTCAATGAGATGAAGAAACCCTAATCGTGAAATTTGTATCACAACGAAGTTTCCCTATTCTTCCAAGCTTACAAACCCCAATTGTTTTTTGTTATAGATTCTCAAAACACCCACAAAAACGTAACTTGAAGGAAGACATGAAACAGGATATTATCCCTCGTAGAAAAGGAGACAAAGAGAGAGAGAAAAAAGGACTTTTTTTTTTTTTTTTCCTGATGGGGTTTATGGTTTTACCTAAGCATCAAATAAACCCAGAAGCAGAAGAAGCTAAAACGAGGACGATGCAGATGGTTATCGTCATCATCATTACTCATTAGCTACCAAAATCGATCATTACTCTGTCACTTCGCCAACACAGCAAATCTTGATTTTTCTTCTTCTTCCTCTTTTTTTCTAGAGAGAGAGAGAGACGAGACGGAGTAAACGCCTGCCCTGGATGCAACCGTGGAAAGTTTCCGCCGTTACTTAACGGTGACGATTAATGTTTATTGGTCGCTTCTTTATGCCTTCGTATTTTTTTTTCCGTTAATAAAGAAAGACCAAAAAAAAAACAAGGATTTGCGTCATGCATCTTCGAAACCTTATTTTATTATATAAAATTTGATGGATCTAATTTCATAATTAATATGATTGTAATACGTGGTAATCAGTCCATCAGATTTTAACATGTGTTAAAAAAAATTTTCCAATTAATTTTTACCACGTGTTATACAAATCTTATTTTTAAAATTTTCTTATATATTTATATTTATCAATTAGATTATAAAAAGCAATATATATCAACATTTTTCAATTAGCTTCTAATTAATAACTCATAAAAAAAAAAATTAGTAGGTAAGCACGTTTTCTCATTAGAATATTAAATATAAGTGTAAAAATCTTTTGAGTTTGAATATAATTAGGTTTACATACCCAAATCTTTAAAAATTATAATCTTCTATATTTATTTAAATAATTTTATACTTTCTCCATCTTCTCACCAAGCAATTCAAAACTTCAATAATCTTTTTTAGAAAATTTTATTTCGGTTTTTTCATTAAGAAAACATCAATTACTATCTTATTCGATAGGTATCACAGAATGCAACGATCTATTTTAGCTTTGTGAGATTAATAAGATTTTTTTCTAACTCAGCTTTTTGTTTTATTGTTTACATCATAGATATCATCACATAAATAATGACTACTCAAGCTTTAGAAAAAATCAATTATTTAACATTAGACCAGTTATATAAAAACCGTGTTTATCGTCGTACTGTAGTACGTCTTATCAGAAAATGGGAAGCGATAAATTTTAAAAAATAAATAAGGAACTTATAGAAATGAACTTTCTATTATTTGATGAAAATGTTAGAATATTTGTATTTTTATAGCAATAATAATCTTAATGTATTACTAATTATTTAATGAATGTCTAACTAATATTTGATTTTATTTTAACAACAGAAAAATACTATTCAAAGCTCTGTGCATCACTCGCTTCTCGCAAAATTTAGGAATCAATTATGTGAAGGACATCTTATTGAAATTTGCAATTTTCTGATAAGATAATGTAACAAAATTTGTGGTCGGAAACATAATTCAAATAGAAAAAGAAAAAAAATTAGTAATAACAAAAAACTTCTATGATTTTTTTTTTTCGCTGGAATTGGAATTGTATTGATTATGAAGTGTTACAGTCTTACAGTACAGAAGAAAGACATAGATAAACCACAAGAAGAACACAATGATCAACCCAATCCTACAACGAGAAAGGATGGGTTTATGATGACACATTGATAATACCATTGACAGCTTTGATCGAGTTTTTCAGATGACCATCGAAAGGAATTTCCGCACAACATGAACAGAAGATGGGCTTCAACACTTTTGATGATAACTCTAAAGCAAAACCTGGCATTCTCCATAAAAGATAAGTCTCTTTCTATGATTTGCCCTCGACAAATTTATCACGGCTGAGCAAAATTCACCACTCAAAGACCGTCAAATAAACGAGATCAGCATAAACCATTCAAACTCCATAACAAGATAGAGCAACCCAGCTAAACTATACTCACAATGATCGGATAGTTACGAGGGATAAACATCCTAATCAAAAGCTCTATCCTCAGTTAAAAAAAGGGATATCTAACCAAAGAAGAGGAGGTAAGCCGAAACAACAAGAGCTAAGCCTAAAAAATAGAAGCTAATCCCTAAAACCAGTAATCGCGAGAAGGAAGGACGAGGTCTAACACTTACCACCACCTCAAACCGAACAAAACAGCCGGAAAACTTACGGGAAGATCGGATCTTGAGACCTGACGACTTCTTTAAAATCTCCTCAAACCCTAAGACACAGAGATTCTCAGATCTGGGAAATAGGAGCCACCACCATCGACAGAACCCAAACTTTTGAAGAGATCCGAAAGGCTGAGGGTCGAAACCACCATCGAAACACCAAAATCCTCCAACCAAAGCTTTAGATCTGTCCATCCCTTCGAAACGAAGCTAAATCTGGACGGGAAGCAAAGAAACTACTGGAAATTTACAAGCATAACGAAGGGCACGACGCCGAAGATGGACTCCAGTCGCCGGCCAAGTCGGTGAAAAGTCGAAGATGTGGTCCTGATTTATCGCCTTCTGAGAGAGAAAACTATGTGTAAAATGCTTAATCTGAAACTTCTATGATTTCATTTCATTTTTTTTTTTCCGCCACTACCTACATTCATACTAGACATACTGCATATTAACTAGTGGAAAATTGACAGCAATAACAACAACAAAAATTATAATTTATAGGATTACTATATGTACTTGATGCCTAGGATATGAAGCATAATTTGTGTATTAATGGCCAAAATCTCCCTGCCCAACTTGACCGTGAGAAGAGAGCGAAACAAAAGCTTAGTAAAAAAATATAACACATTCTTCTTTGTTCTTCATTTTTTTCTCTCTCATTTTATTTACTTCAAAAAAAAAAATTAAAGCTGATTCAAATTTTTAATATCACTAAAAAATATAGATTTTTTTCTGCACATGGCATCTATTGAATTTTTTTAAACAAAAAATATTACTCAAAAAATCGATATATTCTTAAGTGTAACGGTGTCGAGTCTATACTATTTATATCTATAGTATAGAAAAAACATCTTGGTCATTAAAATATTATCACCATCTTAAAAAAATTGTGTTTATTTTTAAATTTTAAAATATGTCAGACGTGAAAAATATGTATTTTTTTAAATACGAACATGAGATATAATCAATTTATAATAGAAAAGATTAAATTAAAAAATAAATGATGAGAAAATATATTATTTTGTTATATATTAAATAAAACAAAACAGTATGAAACAAAGGAAGTGAGCACATTGTCTACCTCATTTTTGGATGTCCAAAAAGGCTACTTTAGATATTAAGCTTCTTATTTGGTTATTTTCTTAAATAATTATGATGGTTATTTTCTTAATTTTGTGGTCCAATATGAATATTGGGCAAATTCACCCTTAACTAATCCCAAATAAATTGTTTTTTAACAGCTGACTTTATTTTATTAAGTTAATCAAATATTACATAGTTGTCTATAAAATATAATACAAATAATACATTATTAATGTTTAGAATAAAATCAAATAAATCAAGTTACCCGATGATTTCTATTCGCTAATTAATTTAGAGTATGATTGTACAACGCGATCTCACCACGGGACGGAGAAAATAATACAAATGTCTTCATTCATTCAAAATTCAATAGTGCAAGACGTACTGGTCAATAAGACCGCACTTAAAAATATTTTTTTATTTGTTCTATTTTATGTATATACCGCACATGCTTTAATTATGGTGTGGTTATAGTGTATTTTCAATTCAAATAAACAAGTTACATCACGATTTTAATAAAAATCTATACATATATATATGTGTATATATATATATATATTTTTTTTTTTTTATTACTATTTGAACCGTCCCACGCCACAATATTACCATTCGGAGTTAATACTTGTTTTGGCCGTCGTTTGCAATCTTATATGATGTTCTTGTTTACCTAACATTTGTTTAATAAACTCAAAGAAAGTCAAACTGAAATAATTTTGCTGGTCACTGTGATTATTCGTTTGTCGTAGACCATCTTCTGAATCATAACTCATTCAAACATTTTCAATCCTAAAATATAATCCAATTCAATTTTCGTTAAACCGATCTTTTACATTAATTTTCTGATATTATCGATCAATCTCAAACGTTAAAAAAAATATGAAAACGGAAATTCATTAGAAAAATATAAATTTTTTGTTAAACTGATTTTTTCACATTAATCTTCTAAAATTATCAATCAATCTCGAACGCATAGAAAATATCAAAATATAAAATGTCAATATTTTATACCACAAAAACCAACCATTGTTTCTTTCTTTCTCAATTGTAATCAAAATTGTCCTTATCTTTGCCGTCTTATATCTTCTCACCTTTTCCTCATCAAACAAACTTCATGACTTTGATATTGTGGATGCCGACAAAGAAAATAGAATTTGATATTGTGGATATTTTTCTTCTTTTTTAAGTTCTACCTATTTAGAACATGTGACTATTTATGTGGTTAATGTCTCTACTATAGTTTTGGAGTATCCCTTAGGGAATTAGTTGTACTTGTACATGTTACCCTTGAGAATAGTTCTACATACAAAAATCGTATAATCCTTTTTAATGATTGTGACATCAAAGTTAGCCCATACACCAATTCTAATAAGTGTTAAAACAAAAATCATGTGCTGATTTTTTATCTCATCATTTTAAAACTATAAAATCTTTATTTAGGCAAATAACCAAAAACTCCCTATGTGGCACAATCACACCCACTAGTTTTAGGATTTTTGGTTATTTGCCTAATTATTATTGTTTTTTGGACTATTAAGCAAATTAACCCATATCTTAAACCGATCCCAATGATGAGTTTTTAACACAAAGCCATTGAATTTGAAACAAAAGAAATAGCAGTTGAAAACTAAACGATTTTCCTAGAATCATTATGGGCAAAATCATATGATACAAAAAAATGAAGCAACACGTTCTTCAACTCTCTCTTGCAATGTATATTACACATATTATATCACAATATATAAACATAAACAAAATTTATCCCAAAAAAAAGTATATTACAATGTTTGCCATTTAACATTCTGTCAGGCCTAGTCAAATACACCTTAAAGCCCAATTTTTCTGGCCCAGTAGGCTACGACCCAAACCGAAGAACCAAGAGTCATCTACATAAATAAATTAAGAATAAAACATTTTGGTGGCACCGACAACCACCAAATTTCCAACCACTACTCTCCCATGTAACCATCATAACAAAACACCAAAAGGTGTCAAAAAAAAAAAAAAAAAACACCAAAAAGATCCTCCTCCTTCTTTCATTTCATAAATAAAATATCTATTATCTAATATATACTTACATTAGAAGATAAATAGACATGCTATAACAAAAATTAAATAAAATCATGTGAACTAATGAAATAAGTTTATAATTCTTGACAGTAAAAAAAAAAAAAGGAGTTATGTAATGATTGTTGCAATCGACATTATCAAATTATAAAACCTACCGTAAATCTAGTGAATACTATTTGTCGTTACAAATTAACATTTGGAAGACCTATTGCCACTAGTCGTGGCGAGTTTTTTTTTTTTGTTTGTTTCACTTTTAACAAATATATATTTTTGACCTTTCGCCGAAGAAAAAAAAAAAAAAAAAAATCAAACTTCGTTAGTAAAAAGCACTTTCCATTATTGTTTCTCTTCCCCACCAATTCCATATATCACATAATAATAATGTTCAATAATACAACCACCTTCGGCTCCGGCGCCGTTGTTCCCACTCCCGCCGCTACAGTTCCCACCACCGTCTTCCCCGGCAGCACCGTCACTTCCAATTCCACTTTCATCATCATCGGACCTCCACCACCGTTCCCGGCGCCTCCCCGGAGCATCGACCTCTCTCCTCTCAAACTAATCTTCGCCGTCATAGCCATCATCGCCGTTCCCGCCTTAGCTTACGCTCTCTTCTTCGCCGTCCCGTGTTCTTCCTCTCGCCGCCGTAGCAGCACCAACAGCTCATCCTCCGACGAAACACCTCAGATCATCGTGGAGCCCTCTCCGCCGATCACGGCCGAGAGAGACCCCTCCGCCGCCGCCGCGACTGCTTCCGGCGTGAAGTTTCAGAAAGAGACGCATTCAAAGGAGATCGGGAACGAGTGCACCGTGTGTCTCTCGGTGTTCGCCGACGGCGAGGAAATCCGGCAACTCAGCGCGTGTAAACACGCGTTCCACGTGCCATGTATTGAGATGTGGCTGAAAGATCATCCCAATTGTCCCATTTGCAGAGCAGACGTCTCCGTTAAACAGACCGAAACCACCGTTAACGTTAACGGTAACGGTAACGTTAATCGCGGTGGCGGAAACCGCCGAGTTTCGGCGACTAATAGAGACGACGATTGGCGTCAAGGTCTTCCTGATGCGTCTAGTCTAGTTTGATTTTTTTTGTTTTATAATTTTTGTAATTTATTTTCTCGATTTCGTGATTTCCACAATTTTTTTTATCGTATATTTTTGAGAAATTTTGTAAACAAATCACGTCAATTTCGAAAAAATTATGTGTCCTTTAATTAATTTATTTTTATATGTAAATTTTCTTTGGTTGCTTCGTAACTCCGTAAGCAACAGTGAGTGTGTGAGAATTGTGATGGGGGAAAATCTGACGTTGACTCACACTACAGTAAGATCATCCTACGGTGTATAAAGATTCAAGACTAATCTAACGGCTCATATTCATCCACGCTAAACGACAGCGTTTGGTGTTCACCACGTAACCAATATTTTTTCAAAATTAAAAAAAAATTCCAAAACTTTCGTCTTCTTCCCGGCTTCCCTCTCTCTCTCCACCGTCGTCTCAGATCTGACTTCTCATGTTCCGGCGAATTTGGGTAATCGAATCATGAAAAGATCTCACATTTCTTCACCTCGATCTTATTCTGGACCAGCGATTTCAGTGTTGGGCGTTTTACTCTTGTTCCTTCTGGGTTTAACACTAACCTCTCGAAAACCCTCCGATTCGTCCTCCGGTTTATCCCCAAATCGAAGCTTAGCCGGAAAATCGAAGATCCCGAGGTTCGCGTATTTGGTAACGGGGACGAAAGGGGATGTGAAACGTGTGAAGCGGCTCCTCAGGGCAATACACCATCCGAGAAATTACTATCTTCTTCATCTGGATCTTGAAGCTTCGGATGAAGAAAGGATGGAGCTTGCGAAGTATGTGAGATCGGAGAAGAAGAAGCTGAAGAACGTTATGGTGATGGGTTTGGCTGATTTGGTGACGGAGAAAGGTCCGACTATGTTAGCTAGCACGCTTCATGGTGTTGCGATTCTGTTGAAGAAAGCTAAGGATTGGGATTGGTTTATTAATCTCAGTTCCTCTGATTATCCTCTCATGCCTCAAGATGGTAAAACTTTACTCAAATCTTTAAACCATTTCCTTAAATCTTTGCTTCATGTTTTAGTAATGATGGAATCGGAAGTTGATGTTCTTGTCTCATGCTATTGTATAGGAAGTAGTAAAATCATATGCAACAAAGGCTTATGTACTTGATTGGTTCATGTGTTTTCGGTCTGGTTGGTTCTCTTGTAGACAATGTTTAATTGTATAGGAATCAAGAAAACATCAATGCTTATGATTGTCCTCTCAGGCCTCAAATGGAAACCTGATTTAACCTCAAGATTCGTTTCTCTTTTTTTGAATGCTTTCTACTCAATTATCTGTTTTGATGTTTCCTTCAACGGATTCTGATCAGAGCAAGTTTGGTATTATTAGAGTAACATCGAGATTTAAAGTAAATAAAAGTAGAAGCCGAAACTTCCTGTCTTCTTGCATTATTGACTTGTGTTTTACATTGGACTTGAATGTAAAACAGAAGAATTGGTTTTGGCTTCGGCTTTATCGATTCTTGTTTTACAGTACAGTGATCTTATTGTTTTTTTGGTTTCAGATATTTTGCATATCTTCTCATACTTGCCTCGCTACCTGAACTTCATTGAGCACACAAGCAGCATCGGCTGGAAAGAGTGAGGGAGCTAATATTATGTATACCTACCTTGAATGTTCTCCGATTTATATTCAGAAACAGATCATTTGCGTCACGCTTCTTGCATAACAGCTCTAACTGTAACTTTTGCAGGAACCAAAGAGCAAGACCTATCATTATCGATCCTGGCTTTTACCATTTGAAGAAATCTGGTGTCTTTTGGGCTAAAGAGCGAAGATCTTTGCCTGCTTCATTCAAACTTTTCATGGGTAAAACACTCAATCTCATTGCTTGCTCACTCTTATCTCAAGTGCATGATTGCCTCTTCTTCATTTTGTGTGTATGAATATCTTCTAATAGGGTCAACAAGCGTAGCTCTAACAAGACCGTTCCTCGAGTTCTGCATCTGGGGATGGGACAATCTCCCAAGAACGCTATTGATGTACTACACCAACTTCCTTTTGTCATCCGAAGGCTATTTTCAGACAGTTGTATGCAATAACAAAGATTATCAGAACACAACGGTTAACCACGACCTGCATTACACGCACTGGGATCCGCTTCTCCAACAGCGCGCCCTGAATCTAACGGTTGAGAATTTCCGTGATATGGTCCAAAGCGGGGCTCCGTTTGCAAGGGAATTTCAGGAGGATGATATCATACTCGACAAGATCGACATCGAGCTGCTGGGTCAAACGGACGGTGGATTGGGGTTGAAGACTCCGGAGGTTGTTAAGCCAACGGTTAGTTGGAAGAGGCTTGAGAAGCTCATGGTTAGGCTTCTTGATCATGAGAATTTCAGGGCTAAGCAATGTAAATAGTTCTTTGTTCGTCTAACTCTTGATTATTGGTTTTATTCTTCCAATCATTTATTTTTCATGAGAAGTTTATTTGGCCTTAGAATATCTTTGTTCTCGTTAGTCCCCAAAATGTCATCTTAAAAATTTGTTTATCCTAATGTGAATATATATTATCCTACAAATGATGTAACAAAATAATACGGATCATGGAGTTCGAATCGATACTTATTTACCTATACTTGAATTTTTTAGACCACACTCTTGTAATTCATGCTATGATCAATTCATCAACATATAGTCGAATGATCAAAATGTCTTAACCAAACTAGTTTTGTTTGTGACATAGCTCTGATTGGTTAAGCTGCAAAATGAAAAAATAAAAATCCTTAAAAATAAAAATTATGCGGAAAGGAATAGAAGAATAACAAAGTGAACAAAAAAAACTAAAGTTAGCTAAAAAACTATGGAATGAAGAAATACATTTTATATTTGTAAACTTGGAGAATGATTGCACATGCAGCTACGAAAGATTAAATTGGTAATAAATTTGCGAAATGCTTCCACATAAATAGCGACTATGAGAAACAAAACCATTCTATTGTGATCCTAAGATTACAAAATCGAAACCATTATTAAAATCAACCAATTGAGAGGATATAAATTTAATCTATCTGATCCAGGACATACAACTTTGGATAACAAGGTTTGCGGGTGTCGATAAGGGAAAATAACAGCGTTTCCGATAAGCTCGCTTCTTCAACCAGCCAAAGATTCTTTTTGTGTAATTTATAATTTCCCACCAATGTGTATTCATAATCTACTCTTCCAAGACTATGTATAAACTTTCTCAAAGCTACTTAAGCATAATGTTTTATAAAGAAAAAGAAAACTGTTATTTAATTTGTCTTTATTACTATTTAAGAAGTTTCAGATCCGAAGATTTGTACATCTCTTTGGGTCGGAGCGAACAGTTCTAGTCCCCTCCCAAACAACTTAAACCGTTATTTACTTTATTCTACATAAAATCTAAAACTAAAAATCAAAACACACCACATATATAAACCTATTGCATGGAACAAAATCTTAAATCAGCAAATTAGTTTTTGCCGTTTTGTAGTTTACCAGGTGATGCATATGTATCATAATTGATCAAATCTATAGTGGTCTGTGGCGAATGTTTGCGTGGTAGGTAAAACCTACAAAAGAAACCTCGGAAAATGGACCCAAGGCCCCAACCTCAACGTTATAGGGAGATGGAGAGAGTAAGGGTCACGCGGTTCGAGGGAGCGTGAAGATCAATCACATCTACGAGAAAGATATTGCCATGCAGAGAAAAAGCAAGGGGGAGAGAGAGAGGGAACATGATGGACCGGTCGCGATGCTTCGGCTGTCGTCCAACGACCAAAGCACCCATTTTACCCACTTTTCCTATTTTCAATTCTCCTTTTTTTTTTTTTTCAAATTATTACACTAAATCATTATATGATCAACGATCCTATTATAATCATTATGTAACACCTCGAAGTTCGGTCTACATAACACCTTTGTCTCCTAAATTCACTCCATATATTCTACTCGGATCAATCTACACAGAAACCAAACTATATAATCACTGTTAACGAGAGATATTGCGATTATTTAAGTTGAATAAACATATTCAAAAACACATTGTGGTAATTATTTACAGGGAAAAGGGTTAACTTTTTTTTTTTTTATAACCAGAGATAATTCGGATTTTATCATCCGATTAATTTTTTAAAATGAGTATAGCCGTTGAATAGCCCATTCACCGGGTTTTTTAATGGGCCTAAAACGTGACACCATTTTAACTGGCCAAATGGAGGTAAAAGTGTTTCCAAAAGGAATTGAACTCATGTTAGAAGAGTTTACTCCTTTCCCTTAATTTTTTTATCACTAGGCCATCGCCATTTGGTTTCAAAATTAACTTTACACAGAGACTTCATCTAATCCTTACATCGTTGTCTTTAAATTTTTGCTAATCAATAACAAAATAGTATATTACTTTTTGTCATCATGGGTTCATAACAACAATTGTTATGAGTATCCAAAGCGAGACTAAGTTTATTAATTGTTAAAGAGTTGAATTTCTAATGTGTAGAAATCATATGTCAAGAATATAATCTTTTAGGAAAAAAATATTTAACAATTAAATATAAACCAAATGATCAGTAATCACGCGGTTTTGATTTTGATAAATAAATCTCGGCCTAAGTGTGTGGATCTATGAAGCGACAAGATAAAAGCTTATGCACTAGGAAAATATACTTATATGTATATGTGTATATATGAAAATAGTGATAAGAAATTTAAACCCTAACTAAAGCAAGAAAACAAAAAGAATCATGTCAGTCCCACCCCATATGGAACACAAACCCTAATAATTACATATATGACAATTATTTTCTTATATCCCCATACAAAAATATTGTATACAAACATATGTGTATATATATATATACATATATATATATATGGACATAAATATATATATAAAGGTTCATCCACTTTAAGTTTTATCCATCTTCATACTCACAACTCAACCTCTCTCTCCCCCTTCATTCTAATTCTCTCTGCGCTTTCTTTTCTCTTTGATCTAATCTCTCTGCTCTAGTTGTAGTCACCCACCCAAAAAAAAAAAAGAGAAGAGAAAGAATATAACTTTACTTTAAGAATTTGAAGAATAAAATCAAAAGAGAAAAAAACAAAGAGAGTATAACCATGGTTTTCTCCTCCATCCAAGCTTATCTTGATTCATCAAACTGGCAACAAGTAAGTGCTTTACTATTCCATATATACACTTCTTATATAGAAGGACACAAACAATTCTTCTTGCTTTTACATGTTCTAATTTTGGAATCAAACTAAAAAGGAGAAATAATCTTATAATTCAAAGCAAGAAAAGAAACGACAAAAAAAAAAAAAAAAAATTATTCCTGCTTAAGAATTAGCATGATCTAATTTTGGAATCAACCTCCAAAAGAGTAAATCTTGATTCAAAGCAAGAAAAAGAAAAGACACAAAAAGTTCTTCTTGGCTTAGCATGTTCTTGAATATTCTTGTTCAATTTCAATTAACTCTTTTTTTTTTTTTTTTTTTTGCAAATTATTTTAGGCTCCTCCGAGCAATTACAATCAGAGCGGAGCAGGAGCTTCAGCAACCGGAAGTGTTGGCGGCGGCGGTCATATACTTCCTCCTCAGCTTCAGCCACAATCGCAGCCGCCGCCATCTAATGGGAGCGGAGGCGGCGGCTCGATCCGACCAGGATCCATGGTGGACAGAGCAAAACAAGCCAACGTAGCCATGCCCGAAGCGGCACTGAAATGTCCAAGATGCGAATCCACCAACACCAAGTTCTGCTACTTCAACAACTACAGCCTCACTCAGCCACGCCACTTCTGCAAAACCTGCCGGAGATACTGGACACGTGGCGGTGCCCTCCGCAACGTCCCCGTAGGAGGTGGCTGCCGAAGAAACAGGCGTACCAAAAGCAGCAACAGTAACAGCACCGCCACTAGCAACAACAACACAAGCTTCTCTTCCGGCGCCTCAGGGAATGCATCCACCATCAGCGCGATTCTCTCATCCAACTACGGAGGAAACCAAGAGAGTATCTTGAGTCAGATTTTGTCTCCGGTGAGACTGATGAATCCTACTTATAATCATCATCTTGGAGATCTCACAGATAATAACACAAAAACAGACAACAACATGAGCTTGTTGAACTATGGAGGATTGAGTCAAGACTTGAGGTCAATCCACATGGGAACTTCCGGTATGAGCTGTGTTGATGAGTGGAGATCGACGTCTCATCATCAGCAGCCGAGTTTGGGCGGTGGAAACTTGGAGGATTCTTCTAATCTTAATCCATCCTCAAATGGGTTTTACCCTTTTGCGTCGATCTCTTCTGCTTTGGCTTCGCAGTTTTCTTCCGTTAAAGTTGAAGATAATCCTTACAAATGGGTTAATGTCAATGGTAATTGCTCTTCCTGGACTGATCTTTCTACTTTTGGCTCTTCTCGTTGAGTTCTTCAACCCAACAAAAAAAAAAAAGAAGACTTAAGGGGTATCTATTAATGAAAACCCTAGTTATAATTTTTAGGTTAATTTTGTCTTATTTTGCGCTTTTGTTTAGTTAATGTTGTCTACGAATTTCTTTGTTCTCGATCATGTGGTTCTAGATGCTTATAAGCTATTGGATGTGTCTGAAACTGTTCCTTTCGTTTTTTTTTTGGTTTTCTTGTCAGCACTGTTCCTTTGTTATCTTTTGAGTTTGATCAATACTATCGAATGTATACTTAAATGTCTTAGATGGATCTATATACATCTATCGATCTTAATTTAATTTCTGATTTTATGGCTGGATCGTAGGGATGTATATCTTCCAATCGTGGATTATACAAACATTATAAAAAACAATTATGATTTTGAGGATTACTTCCAATTTCTAATATACGAATTTTATAATTTAGTTTAACCGTTATTTTGGTCTCATTGAAAGGTATATTTTACACACAAAAATACATGATTTACAAGGACTATTAATTATTTATTGAGATTAAATGTTATAATATAATGGAGGAACAAAAGAAAGATGTGGATATAGGAAAAAAAGAAAGAAAGCAATTGACTATTGTGGTTGGGTTGAATTGACGAATCCAAATTAAGAGTAGGGCATGTTTAATGATTCCATCTTTCATTCCCTATGTCCAAAAGAAATCAGTTTCTTGCGCATAATTTGGTTGATTTATGAACAAATAGATGTACGATAATTGAGAATCTCGGTTTTATGCTGGTTTTAGCAAAAATAATTGCCGTTGTGAAATTTCTTGCTAAACAAAGTTTAGCATTTCGAAGAAAAAACGAAATTTTTTATCAAGATAGCAATGATAATTTTTTAGAAGCTATTGAAATGATTACAGAATTTGATTTGATCATCCAAGATCATGTTAGACGCATTCAAAGCCATAAAATTCATCATTATTACCTTGGTCATAATATTCAGAATGAGTTTATCTCTCTTTTAGCTCATAACGTTCAACTTTCCATTGTTAAAGTCATTAAAAAGGCAAAATATTTCTCTGTTATTCTTGATTGTAGACCGGATGTGAGTCATCAGAGTAAATGACTCTAATAGTACGATGAGTGAATATATCAAATAAAAAAGTAAGAGTAGAAGAGTATTTCTTAGAGTTTCTAAAGATAGATGACACATCCGGCTTAGGACTCTTCGATAAATTGCTAGATGCTCTAAAATCTCTTACTCTTGATGTTGATAATGTGAGGGGTCAAAGTTATGACAATGGTTCTAATATGAAAGGAAAACATCAAGGTGTTCAAAAGCGTATAAATCCAAAAGCGTTATATATGTCATGTGCTTGCCATAGTCTTAATCTTGTGGTTAGTGATATGGCTCATTCATGTGTGAAAGCTATTTCTTTCTTTGGAGTTTTGCAATGCATATATACATTATTTTCTAGTTCTACAAAGAGATGGAAGATTTTGCTTGACCATGTTTCTTGTTTTACGGTGAAATCTTTATCTAATACTCGTTGGGAAAGTCGAATCAAAAGTGCTAAAGTTATTAGATTTCAAGCTCCACAAGTAAGATTAGTTTTGTTGGAATTATATGAATCATGTGATGATGCTATGACTAAAAGTGATGCTGAAAGTTTAGTCATGGCTTTTGATAATTTTGAATTCATCCTTGGCATGGTTATTTGGTATGAAATTTTGTTTGCTATTAACTCGGTGTGTAAGAACTTACAATCTAAACCTCTGCGCATTGATAATGCTTTAAAGCAATTGGAAGGTGTTGTTCTGTTTTTTGAGAAGTATAGACGTGAAGGGTTTAATTATAGTTTGAGTATAGCTCAAAGTATTGCTTGTGAAATGGACGTTAATCCTATATTTCCCAAAAAGCGTCGTGTCTTTAGAAAAAAACAGTTTGATGAAACTGATTTTGGTGAAGAAGTACAATCGGGTGAAGATAATCTTAGAGTTAACTATTTTTTAGTTGTTGTGAACATGGCAATAACTTCGATCAAGAACAGATTTGATCAAATGAATAGTTTTAAAAGTGTCTTTGGGTTCTTCTTTGATTCAATAAAGCTAAAGGTATTAGAAGAAAGTGAACTACGAGAACATTGCAATAATTTTAATAAAGCTTTTTCTCATGATAGTTCTTCCGATGTTGATTCAAGTGATCTATATTCTGAATTGATAGTGTTACAAATGACTTTATCCGATGTACCTATGGAACCAATTGAAGTTCTTGAGTTTGTTGAAAATGTGGGTTGTTATCCGAATGTTTCAATTGTTTATCGAATTTTTTTGGCTACTCCCGTGACTGTAGTCTCAGCGGAAAGGAGCTTTTTGAAATAAAAGTTACTGAAAAATTATTTAAGATCTTCGATGTCTCAAGAAAGATTGAATGGTTTAGCTATTTTATGCATCGAAAAGAACATATTGGAGAGCATTGATTTTGAAACTGTTATTCATGATTTTGCATCAAAAAAGCTCGAAAAAACCGTTTTCTATGATTGGTTCATCTTCTTGGAATAACTATTGCTTGCTTTTTTCAGAGTGAGAAATAGTGTATGTTACGGTGTGAAGACAGTGTGAAAGATTTTGGAAAAACAAAAAAGGTTACAAGAAGAGCTAGGAAGGAGGAAGGAGACGCCCAGTGAAAAAATTTTGTTTTTGGTTGTGTTGTTTACATTTATAAGAACAAAAATTAAAATATGAGTTGTTGTTTAGTGTCTGTTTTGCATGTATTTGATAAACATAATTGTTTAATGTATTGGATTATAGCAAAAAAAAATTAGGTTGCATATTTATTATATATTAGGAGCCTACTTTTAAATTTTGCTCTAGGACTAATAAAATGTTTGAGTCGGTGCTGATTGAGATACATGTATTGTGTGAAAACACTTCCAATTTAAATGTGTATTTTTTTTTGATAAAACTGAAAAAGAAAAAAAGCAGTTAGTGATATATGTAGAGAAATTTGGTACAGATTTTAAATATTTGTTGTGTATTTTTTTTGTATTAGAATTATTTTAAATATTAGATTTAAAATAATTAAATGGTAATTTTTTTTGTTGTCAACAATTAAATGGTAATTTAATCTTAAGATGACGGCCGGATGACTATGAAACATTAAGGACAGAAGCAGAGAATCAATGTCGGGACGAGATTTCAATCTTAAGAAGATGTTGTCAGTTTGACGCGCTTTGGGACGCGTGTACACAACTCACTAGGCGACAAATTGCTTTTTGTCAGTTTGTGAGTGGCCACGTCATCCATTTTTCACTCTTAAGTCTTGCAAGTAAAGAACTCATTCTCAAGCCTCTACTGATTTGGTCAATATTATTAATTTATTAGAGCTTCTAGTTCTTGGCTAGTTCCAGTGATCCACTTACTTGTTGCTTAATTTTTTTCCATTCATCGTTTTAAAAATGGTAATTGAGTAAAAAAAGTTTGGATTTTTGTAAAATGTTGATTGCGTACGAAATTTTAAATTTGAAAATGGTGAATATTATGGGTTTTATTAAGAACATGGTTTGACGCGGTTATAGGTTCAACCGTTTTTTTGATTACTAATCATATGGATATAAAGCTTTTGAAATGCAGAAGAATGGAATGAATGAATGGTTGAAAACGGATGATCAGAAATTAACGAAACGGTTGCGAATTGTCGAAAGACACATATGTAGCATTTACAATCGTTTGTTTATTTTATGAAAGATTGGATTGTTATATCTTTTTCTATTTTTAATAATTTTCTATAACTTTTTGGAAAAATATATTTATTTTATTGTTCTTCAAAATATTTCTAAAAACAAAAAATAATAATATGATTTTTTTTTATTATTATATTATTAACCATTTGTTAAGAATCATATATAATCATAATTTAATCCTTTTATCGATTTTTTGTACCGCTTTCTCTCTAATCAATTTTTTAATTGCTAAATATTTTATAACCTCTTTTTTTTTGCCGATTTTATAACCTCAGTAAACGTAGTTACCAATCAAAACTATAAATAATTATTCAATAATCCTTCGACAAACGTTCTTCATCTCTCTTTAAAAGGATAATTTAAAAACATGTAGACAGAAAGATATTATATACACATAATTTGTCTGGGTCCTAAAAAAGTGGGGGATTGGTTCACAGTGAAAGAAAGGAATCTAAATTAGATGATTATTCTGCTTTTGTAAGTACCAAGGCTGCTCACCAATATGGAATAAAGCACATTCAAACCTATAAAGCTAAGCAAAAACCTGCCCAATCTCCCATAATTTAGCTATTTTTATTTTAATATTTTATTAACTAAACATAATCATGACATAATATTACAAATTGTTTAATTTCACCTGTTAAATTTAGTATACAACACAAATGATCATATTCATATCATAATATAGACACTTCAAAAGTTTAACTGTTCCTTTGAAGTGATCATGATTATTGCACATTAATTACTCGAATTCGATCACATGATCATTCGAATCTGTTTACCGGCCTCTAATAATCAGATCATTTTTTCTTTATAATTACTTCTAAATTAAAAAGTTAAAACTAACCTTAACCATGTTTATTTCATAACCTACTCGTCAATCAATGATTTGAAGTAATAATAGCGAGGCATAACTCAAGATAGGATATTGGAAGGGAGTGTACTGTAGGAGCCCCAACATAAGCATTGTAGGCTCAGAAATCCAAGCTAAATCTTGTCATCACCTGATCATGTATATATTTCTGTGCATATATATATACATACATATATATATATATATATGTATATATATATATGTATAGACACATATATAGAGGCACATCCATGTATTGATTTCTGTGAAGGTCTAGGCATATATAGACGACGACCAGCATATTTGTGTACTATAAATATACCAGCTTTCACTTTCACAGCATGTGTTTTTAACTTGCTTCCCTGTGACTACAAATAAAGAAACACATATATAATTTTAAAATTAGTATGTTTCACATATACAATTACTTTTTAAGCATACTTGTTGAAATTTTTTTGATGGTAACATAAATTTGTTTACAAGCATGTGAATTGAAATTTCTTGATGGTAAACGTACAAGTTTTAAGAGAAATTGATATATACCTTGTGAATCATATGCTCTCGCTTAATTTTTGTTCAATCTTAACACTTGCACTAGGTCCCCAAAGAACTTCCCAACTTCGATTAGAGCCCGTTCTTATTTTTAGAAGACCGCAAGTTAGAAGAAGAAAAAAAGACAGTTTATTTTTAAAATATGTCGTTTTGTAAACAAGACCAACCCTGATTTTAAAAGACCGCAAGCCTATACTTGATATGGTTGGGTTCAAGGTCGATCCTTCGATACTAACTAGGGTAACGACATGTGTTATAAAAACCGAAGATCTTGGCCATTAATTAATTGCATCGTCGCTTAATGGTTATCCATTTAGCTATGCGTATATATACAAAGTCCTAACTTGACTAACAAATCTTTTATAAATATGAAATATGAAATTGACCTATTTAACAATAAAGAAATATACACAAATGTTAATTTTTCTAAAACTAATAAAAAAATATGTTGAAGTCGATGTCGTAATCTTTGAGAACTCATAAGTGGAAACAAGTATGAGAATGGACAATCGATTTTTCAAGATCAATTTTAGAATCTCGATCTCCCGTAAATTAAAGAAAGAAAAAAGGATCGGATTCAGTTTAGACTCTGATAATATCATGTCAAAAACCAAAGTCGTATAATGGTTTTCTGTCTTTCTAATTTATGTTATATAATAAACTTATTTTTACAAAATCCTGATTTCACTAAATAACAAGTTGTCTACAAATATAAAATAGGAAACCTATATTTAATAATAAAAAATATACACAAATGTCAATTTTTCTACTAATCATAAAAAAAAAATATTTTCCATAGATCTCGTAATTTCCAAAATCTCTTAACAAAAACTTAATTTTTGTTTCGGCACATGTTGTTTGTGATGGAGTTATTTGTCTTGTAGATAAAGGATATTGTGGCGGCTTGGAAAATAACATCTATAATATGTAGATGCCACAAGTTTCCATTAAATATTGTAAAATTTAAATTGAACATGGAATTTTCTTTTTGTAATCAAAAAATTATAGACCTTTTAATTCATAATCTCTTCGTGTCGGAACCAACATTTTAAATTGAATTAGTTCATTCTCTACCACTGGAGTATAACTTGGTAGTTTTACATATTCACATTTAATTTAGCCAAATTGTAATCATATTAATTACTTAGAAAGCATCATCCATTCTCTAGAAGTATTGACATTTATCCACGTTGTCGCATCACACATATATATAAAGGATATCTAGAGTCTATATCATCTTTAAGGTGTTTGAAATGGATAGATGTAAACTTAAGGATCATACATGTGGATAAAGTGGTGAAGGGATTATAATCTCTTAGTAGTATAACATTGTCACGTTTCTTCCTCACGTTGTCATCAACCACACACGTTCTTCATTTTCAGACCAAAGATTCCTTATTAGCCATACACTTTATTAAAAAGTACACAAGCGTACATCTGTATTAGGAAAATAGTCATTTTAATAATGAACTCTCTATTTTGCGCCAAAATAAATACGAACTTGTTAATGAGTCGAAATAGATACATATTTGTGTTGATTTGGCCAAATTAGATATGAAATTAGCCAACTTTAACAACTGTTTAAGGAACGTTAAACTCCATTTACTGTGGCCGTTAAAGCAAAACGATGTCGTTTTAAAAACAGATAAAAAAAAAATCCCAAATTATATCGATACCTTATCATCCCAAAAAAAATCTCGACATATTTCTTCCCTTTGAAATCGATGATTCAGTGCCTGCAATCGATGTTTGATGCCGGGAGGAGGAAGAGGAGAAAGGGACTTAGTTGACGTCGTAGCGGAGGAAGCTTTGAATCGGGAGGAGGAGGCGATGGTTCTGACGGTGGTGGTTGTGATGAGTCAGACAGTGGAATTAGAGGGGATGATGAATCAGACGGTGGAGGAGCAGATTTTTCCGATGAATTATCCAACGGTAGAACTGAATCTGCTGGTGGTGCTAAATTGCCTGAGTCTTCTCGCTTTTTGTTTCTATAAATCAAACATTCAAATTGATCCCTAAAACCAGAAATTTCAATTTTCTTTTCTGAAGAACACAATTATCTTCAAGTCTCTCTCTCTCTCCTCCAAAATCTCTTATGGGAACAAATCGATGTTGTTTTGGAAGAATCATATGACGTTGGAATGGGCCTGGTGTGTTCATTGGTCACTCACTAGGAGGCAAAGTGGCGTTGTAGTTCATGAAGAGTTGTGCTCGTGGTGATTATGGTGAATCCGCTTCTCCTCCTAAATGTTGCTTTGTTCATTAGTTGCTTGCCAATTCTTATGATCTATGCAAGTTTAATGAGCTCATTGTTGTGTTGTAAGATGTCCAATTTGTGTGCTTTTCTGAGAATGATGATGACCATATCAAAGTCGGTTTGTTGTCTCTCTTTGATGCAGAACAGCTATGGATACTAGACTCTATCCCTCGGAAAGTCAAGGCAGAACAAAGTGATGGCAAAGTAGAGAAAGCTCTGCAGCCTTTGCAGAGTTTACCTTCACCAATCTTTTTCCGCAAGTAAAGTCTCATTCAGTCGCCGTGAAGGAAGAGGAAGAGCCGGAGCAAGGCCAGCCATCTAGATTTTTTTTTTGGATGACAAGGTATCAATATCAATTTGGGGTTTTTTTTTTCTCTGTTTTTAAAACGTCGTCGTTTTGCTTTAACGGCCACGATAAACGGAGTTTAACGTCCCTTAAACGGATGTTAAAGTTGACTAATTTCATATCTAATTTGGCCGAGTCAACACGAATATGTATCTATTTCGACTCATTAACAAGTTTGTATTTGTTTTGGCGCAAAACGAAGAGTTCGTTATTAAAATGACCGTTTCCCTATCTGTATTTGTATAATCGTGCATGCATATATGTACAATTCCTTTTTTTCTTTTATATAAATGATCCGATATATCTTAGGCAAACAGAAACTTATACGAACTTTCGGACATGTAAATCCACGCAAGCCAAGTTTATATAGCAGTAAAAACATCGGATTACAAACCCAGATTGTTTCTTAATATTGTTATATGTGACATGAGTGCTATAAATAAATTCGATAACAAGACGCTAATATAAAACATTGCACTGCGTGAGTATTAAAATATAGTTTGGTCGTTTTATTAGCTTCTTGTTATCGAATTTGACCAAACTACCTCACCACATTGCAATGTTTTATTAGCGTCTTGTTATCGAATTTATATCACTAATGTTCACGCAGCTTCAAAAAGGTAGTGATAGAGAATTCTGAGAATTGATTCTAACTTAGAAGCGACCAAATCTTTCAAAAGGGACCGTATATCTGACAACAATCGGAATCTCCGAAGACCCATCACCAGAAACTTAGCAACTGTTAGTAACACTAGTTTACATATCAATATTTTATTGAGCTACGAGCCTACAATTCCTTGAAGAGACCCTAACAGTGATAGATTTTGGATCTCATTGCCATAAATTAAGTCGAATTGGTTGTTATTGGGCTACGTTAACTGGGCCTACTTTGATAATGGGTATTTTTTTAAACGAACAAAACATGAGCATGAAAGTAGCAAGCTTAATAAGAAAATGGAAACAAGTTTAATCCAGGTTACTAACAAAACACAACACAAAGCTTTTTGGGTCATAAATCTGATTCGCAAGAGCAAACACAAAACTTTGAGTTCCAACAAAAGTAACAAACATCCCATAACACTGAAGACTAAGATGTTTACTTCTTCTTCTCAGAGACTCCTCCTCCACCAGACCTGCGAGTAGTCAAAACAAAAACACAAAATTCAGCAAAACCTTATACTACTTCAATTCGAGAAACACAATTTGTTCTTATATCTAAAGCTGACATTTGGTTCAAATGCTACTACTTCATAAGCAAAACAATATGTATGCCAATGTATCAACCATCTTAACGAATGAAAGAGAGAGTTAAAACGAAACTCTTGTGAATCAAACAATACCTCATCTTGCGGAGAACACCAGACATCTCCTCTCTCTTCCTCTTGGCTCTCTTGTGGGTACCCAACTTCCTCTTAGCAACCTTAAGAGCCCTCTTGTCTTTTCCAACCTTGAGAAGCTCAGTGATCCTCTTCTCATAAGGAGCAAATCCAGCAACTTCCCTTATCAGTGTTCTGATGAACAATGTCCTCTTGCTCGTTTTCTAAAACACAAAATCCAAAACAAAAATGTCAAAAACCAAACTGCTCAAGACAACCACCATTTCTCAGCTCAGAACACAACATTTTCAACTTGTATTAAACTCTATGTACCCACATGCTAAAGAATCATAACATTGCAAGTAAATCTAGACTACAATAGTAAGTGATATTCCAATCTAAAACAGACCAAACGAGCCACAAAACCCATAAACCCAGTACGGATTTAGACAAAACCGAGCTCAAAAGACTTATATCTAAGCAAATCTTGTCAGAATCTACTTGTCTAAATCCCAGAAAGAAGAGAGATTTGATACCCCTTTGCGAGAATTAGGACGAGGAGCCAATTCGCGTCTTGTGACGACGTGTCCTTTATTCAATCCAACGAACAAACCAGTCTTCACTTGTGGAGTTGCCATCTTCTTTCTGCAAATAACTCAAAACGATTCACAGAAAAAGAGTTTCCGAATCAATACAAAACTAGTGAAGAAATCAAAATTTGAAATCTAAACAAGAGAAGAAAAAGTAGAAAACCAGAGCATGGAGAGGGTTTTGATCAGATTTCATACCTTCTTCTCGGAGCAGCCGCTGCAGAACAACGATCATTAGGTCAAAAAGGCACTATATATTGCGACAATATGCAAAACCCTATAAATTTTTTAACCTATTGGGCCCATTTACTAAATATATTTATGGGCTTTAGAACGATCCATTTCAAAACTTAAAAATCATGAGAAGCCACAGACCCAAAGCCATCTTCTATTATTTCTCTCTCTTTTAGCTTTTGGTATTTGACACTAGTCACATTATAAATGGCTAAACAAGTTTTAATTGTTTTTTTATTCTATGTTTTCTAAGCAAGTTATTTGTTGGAGTCTTGTGAATTAGAGTGAATATCTTCGATAGCAATCGAAATTGAGGTAAATATTTTTTTGTCTAGGGTTTTTATTATTAGTTTTGTGTATATAATGAATATAAATTATAAAAGTCTTTTATGTAAGTTTCAGGTTGTGATATTCCTTTTTTGGTAGTGGTAGTACTACACGGAACTATCAATAAATTGTTTTTAATTTCATATGCCATAAATCCAAAAACATATGCATATTGTATGTCCGATTTGCGAAATTTTACAGATTTGTTGCAATTCTATCACTATATTTATGGACTTGAAAGTAATATGTATCCACTGGTTTGTGATGGATTGTGTAGTAAAAAGTAAAAACCAAGTAGTTTTGGTAAAATTTAATTGAAAAATGTTTGTAGCAAAACTTCATCCTAATATTCTTCTATGTATGCAATGGTCTCCTTAATTACTCCCTCATACACAATCTTGAGAGGAAAAGGAAAAATAATAGCCTAAAAAGACATTTTAAGAAAAAAACTCTTAAAGATATTTCTAAACAACTAATAAGAAATGGTAAGGGTATCACCAATATCAATTATCCAAACCAAGCTGATCATAGACCAATATCAATATAAGCACTACTTATAACACATTTTTTTCTACCCGAAATTTTGCTATCTTTGTAAAACAAACAAAAATAGAGTTGTCAAACCACTTATTTCTCTCCACTATATATGTTAATCTCACAAATTAACTATGCTCTCTCACCTAAGAAAAAAACATGTTATCTCACTTAAGATTTCAATGAAATATATATGGTCTATGTTAATGATTACAAAGAAAATAGCATATGTGTAAACTAAAAAACATAAAGAAAGAAGAGTCTTAGGTGGCTAGACCTTGATGAAGTCGAGTAGTTTCGTGGTCGGTGGTTTCAATTCTACTGTTTGATTTTATGAGCAGGGTAAAATTTAACGTGCAAGAATATCTCATGAGAGAACCATACATAACGTTTCATTCAAGCTGCAATCAAATTAATAAATTAAATGGTCAATTAATTAACAAATTAGGAGACAGGTCAACAAAACCGAAAGCCACATAAAAAGAAAGAGAGTAAGATAGACGAAACGAACATAACGGCAACAAAAGAAAGAAATAACAATAATAATAATAAAAAGATTTTGAAGATCCATAAGAAAAAGGAAGAAGCTTAAGGCATGAGACGATGATAGGCTTTTGTAATAAAATTAGCATTGGATGTTTCAACTTTTTGAAGTCGAAGGAACTTAAATAAGGCCTCGACCCCTAAAGCGTTTATAAATTTCTAAATCTAATCTCTTTTCTTTTCTTGTCATGTCTTCTTCTTCATGTTTCTCTACCTTTTCTTACTTTGCTTCTCTCTCTATCTCTATCTCTCTTTTGCTTACTTTAACTTTACAATATCATCTTCGTTCATCGTGAGTGAATATATTGGTAAGCAAGAAAATATTTATATAATATAAAAATTACAATTGTCAACAAATCTGTAATGTAGCTTATGACATCACAAGGCTAGCTACTGAAGTGAAGCAATTCGAGTTTTATAAGATCATGAGACTATATATGCAATGTGTTTAAAGTTCTTATAAGATCGTGAGACTATATATAGGCAATGTGTTTAAAGTATTAAAGAAACACATTAAACTTCCTTCGACATTTTAGAACCAGTTTAACCTGTAAACATCCAGCATCATCAACATAAGCAATTACAATTAACAACAACGAAAACATAAGCAATTAGCTGGTCGCAAACTATTCCAAAAAAAAAAACAAATATATTAAAAAATGATCTAGATCATTAGTAAAAAAAAAACTAACAATGGACAAAATAATCATCATCTCGAAACGGAAATCTATATTTGAGAGTTGCGAACTCTTAAAAACAAAATACCAATTTAATCGAGTATTTGTTTTTGTATTGTTTGCGAGAAACAAAAAAACGTTCAGATATTTTCCAAACGTGACCTAAAAATGGTCATAATAAAATCATAAAAAACTAAAGTTAATATATCTCTCTCTTAATTATTTCTTGATCGTCATTGTCGTCGTCCTCCACTGCAAATCCTTTATAAACGAATTGACACTATCTTCCGGCGAGAAACTCAACCGTCTCCGGCACGACGACGTTGTTTTACCTCTGAACATCTCCGAATATTCCGTTCTTGTTCGTCTTTTCGGCGCCGGTGGACATTCTCTAATCTCAGGGATTCTATTCTCCGGACGAGTAGGCGTTTTAAATCCATCGTTGTCTTCCTCCACATGATCTTCTTCTTCTTCTTCATCTGATCTCTTCCTTTTCCGACAAATCTCAAGCACAGATTTATTGTCCGAAAATTCTTCTTCTTCTTTCATGATCTCAACACTCTCCTTTCCCAATTCCTCACCTCCAAGATCCCAACGATCATCGTCCCTTGACCGCTCCGAAACCTCACCTAACGTCTCGGACATACCTATAAATGTACAAAACTCCAAAAAATGGCACCAAAACAAAAACTTGTTCTCGAGAGAGAGGGAGAGAAAGAGAAAAGAGAATGAGAAGAAGAAGAAGAAATAATGATTGATCGATGTAGATAGATCCAACGTGGTTATAGAATATTAAATCAGGAAAATTGTCAGCTTTTCTTTTTTATTTTCTTTAGCATTTTTTTCAGGTTTGTTTAGAGAATGAGAGAGATTGGAGCGAGTTTATTGTGTCTTGTTGGTTGTGGTAAAGAGAGTCTAACGTATTTTGAAACCCTCTGATTTATTCACAAGGTTACTTGATGTGACATCATGCGGCATTATACCGTTACGATCATAATTTTATCTCGCCGATAAATTAAATTAAAATATCGCCGATGCCTTTCTGCTTCTCGCAAGTTAAGCACCAAATTTTTACGTCTGCCTTTACGTTTCCAAACTCCATGTGCGCTTTTTCCCATTCTCTACACTTTTTTTTTTCCCCTGAAAAAAAAAATTATATTTGTTGCCGTTAAGACTTTAATTTCGTATCTAACTCATATTTATGACCACCTAATCTTATTGTTAAATAAGTTTTGTCTATTTAACTTATGCAACCTAACGGTTTATGCTAGTATAATAATGTATATTAATTGCTGAGCAAAACAAAGATCATCAACTCTTATAATTTTACAAATATTGATTTTTATGATATGTGATATGCGTCCAATTTTTTTTTTAAACGGAAATAAATGATTTCTTATATATAATATTTTATTAAGATAGATGATTAAATTAGATAGAAATAATATATCTTAATGATTTTGTAAAATATTGGAAAATAATAATAATAATAACACAAATTTATGGAATTATTGAAAACTAAACATTCAACAAAGTAGAAAATATCTACTAAATATTATATTATATGACAGTACGTTTAAGAAAACAAGTTTAAAGGTTATGAATTGTAAGAAAATCATTTGTTTTTGCTTTTATCATACTATATATATATATTCCATTTACCTAATTCACTCTAAATACTACAGGTAAATTATGTTTGTAAAATAAAAAATGGTAAAAGTAAGAAACATTGGTAGAAAAAGCTTTTTTTCTTGTCAGTATAAATTTTTTCTTAAGGAATATGAATTGTAAGAAAAAAATATTTGTTTGCTATCTATCATATTAAATGATAAATACTATAAACATTCATGTTTGTAGAATAAACATGGTAAAAGTAAGATGTCTCTTACAAGTTTTTTTTTTGTTTTTGTGTGATAATGGAGTCTCTTACAAGTTACAAGTACTACATATAGTCATATATACAATATTAATTTTCACAATTTTTATATATATTCTATTGTAAGAAAAATTATTCATGCATATTAGCCAGTGTCTTACTAAGTATGCTAATGGAAACTAATAAAATATTTAAATACAAGACAATATAGGAATAAGGTAAAGTTAAAATTCAGAAGAAAAAAAAACAATTAGTTGAATGAAAGAAAATTGTCTTCCCTATTTGTTTTAATTTCTTTTAGACATTGTTAAAATTTTCCATTTTTAATTATGTTCAAATAAACATTAATTAGAAGGAGTCTCAGATGATCAAATTTTTCTTAGAACCGTGTGAGGCAATTGGTTCATAGCCAATTGGCTCGAAGTGCCATCGACGATAGTTTTAGAACCCGTCAGATCCATAATCCAAATTGTCCAATCTTCTTTTGTTATATAGACAAACTTTAAAAATATATATTTTCGTCATTACAACACACGACGAGTCTCTTTCTTTTCGTAGATAGTAGTATTAATCAAGTAACTTGGATAAGATACCATGACAAATTGGTATTGAAACTATCATTAGTTTACTTCATCCATACCACATTATCTCCATCCCCATCAATCTTGTTTTTTTTTGGTCACCGGAATCTCCATCTTAGTTGTTCTAATGAATTGATTTAAGAGAGGCGATCTCCCCTGTAAACAAAGATCCAATACAAAGTTGCACGCATTGGTTTCGGACTTGTACTAAGCCATTGTCATTGAGTTTTCGCTTGCAAAGACTAGACCCAAAAAATCTTATAACCCTTTTCCGATATCCTATACAAACCATATCAGAAATTTTCCTTTTGTCTTCCTTCCATCCATCTATTGCCGAAATTAGGGAGGTTCAATCCATATAAATCGATATGATCGTTTCAAATCGAAATAAGCAATTAAACCATATTTTTAAATATGGTTTAAATGTATATATATATATATTTTTTTTTGTCAATCTGAAAATTCGAATACGAACCGAAAGACTAAACCGAAACCTAACCAGAATTTTGATTGAAAAAAAAAGAGGGGGTAAAAAAGTAATTTCAAATAAATTATAGAAGTGGAAAACGAGGTGAGCCGAATTCGAAGCCTTTGGACCCGTTTTGATTTACTCTGCCATTCATTTCCGCTTCTCCTCCAATTGTTTCTCTCTTCTCTCTTGTCTCTTCTTCTTCCCTTAACCCAGAATCATTCTCGCTTCAGATTGTTCCTTTCTCTCCTTTTCAGGTAAATTTTTGAGACTCTTTATTCTGCTTTTCCAAAACCCAATTTACGTCGTTTTTTTCTCAGTCGATCATCATCGTTCATGCGAGTTTTTTTTGGATCTGGGTCTTGTTATCCTTGCTTCCTCGTGTATTGTCTCAGTCGATTCTACCTTCAAATCCCAGGAACTGATCTTCGATCTGTGTTTTTATCGATTTATTAATCATCGTATTGTCACACCAATTGTTATTTGTTTATTCAATCGCGACTCATGTTTTCTTATATTTAAATCATTTTCTTTTATAGGTTAATGTTGTTGAATTTTATAATATTGGATATTGGTTAAGTGATTCTGGATCTCGAACATCCATCTTCTTCTTCCATTTAGGTTTTTATTTTTGTCTTTTCTATGATCTTTTAGTTTTCCATTGTTTTACTTGATTCGTTGAAAAAGGATTGTTTTTTTTGTATATAATAATGATTCGAGTGCTTAGACATAGTCGAAATGTTTTCCCATATCTGCACTCAACATTGATTTGGGAATTGGAAATCAAATGTTTTTGGTTTGCAGAAAGTTAGAAAATGGCTGACGGTGAAGACATTCAACCTCTTGTTTGTGACAATGGAACTGGAATGGTTAAGGTATTCTTAATCTCTATTAGACAAAAACCCATAATCATTTTCACTCGTTACATTCGTTTGTTGGTCATTTGAACAATGTATCATTTGGTTTTCTGTCTAAGATTATGTTACTGTGTTGAATAGGCTGGTTTTGCTGGGGATGATGCACCTCGAGCTGTGTTTCCTAGCATTGTGGGTCGTCCACGTCACACCGGAGTGATGGTTGGGATGGGTCAAAAGGATGCTTATGTTGGCGACGAAGCTCAATCGAAACGTGGTATTCTAACCCTCAAGTACCCGATTGAGCATGGGATTGTCAACAATTGGGACGACATGGAGAAAATTTGGCATCACACTTTCTACAACGAGCTCCGTGTTGCTCCCGAAGAGCATCCGATTCTACTCACCGAGGCACCTCTCAACCCGAAAGCTAACCGTGAGAAAATGACTCAAATCATGTTTGAGACTTTCAATGCCCCGGCCATGTATGTGGCTATTCAGGCTGTCCTTTCCCTTTACGCCAGTGGTCGTACAACCGGTGAGTGAAACGAACCCTTTTGTGTCCTTATGGTATAAAGCTTCAATCTTTGTACATTTTAAGGACAAAATAATGTGAAGCCTTTTAAAATTATGGATTTGCAGGTATCGTGCTCGACTCTGGAGATGGTGTGAGCCACACTGTTCCTATCTACGAGGGTTATGCCCTCCCACATGCTATCCTACGTCTTGATCTTGCGGGTCGTGACCTCACAGACGCGCTGATGAAGATCCTTACCGAGCGTGGTTACTCTTTCACAACCACAGCAGAGCGTGAAATTGTCAGAGACATAAAGGAGAAGCTTTGCTACATTGCTCTTGACTACGAGCAGGAGCTCGAGACAGCCAAAACCAGTTCAGCTGTTGAGAAGAACTACGAGCTACCTGATGGACAAGTGATCACCATCGGATCTGAGCGGTTCCGTTGCCCTGAGGTTCTTTACCAGCCATCTATGATTGGTATGGAAAATGCCGGTATCCATGAAACAACCTATAACTCCATAATGAAGTGTGATGTCGACATCAGAAAGGACTTGTACGGTAACATTGTGCTCAGTGGTGGAACCACAATGTTCCCGGGAATCGCCGACAGAATGAGCAAAGAGATCACTGCTTTGGCTCCAAGCAGCATGAAGATAAAAGTCGTTGCCCCTCCAGAGAGGAAATACTCTGTCTGGATTGGAGGGTCCATCTTGGCCTCCCTCAGTACCTTCCAGCAGGTACACAAAGTCCCATCACTCCTCCCAAAACCGAATAAATTAAATTCTCATCAGTCTCTTGTTTAACTAAACCGGTTTATCCCTGAAAACTATGTTTTTAACTTGTGCAGATGTGGATCGCAAAGGCAGAGTACGACGAGTCAGGCCCGTCGATTGTTCACAGGAAATGCTTCTGAGCTCGAAGTTGATCTTGTTTTCAGAGAAGAAGCGCTGCCGGGTTTGCCGATCATTCATCAAGCCGGTTTTAATCTTCCGTTATGCCGCTCTTTGTTTTTGTTCTTTTATAATTTGGAATTCTGGCCAGTGACATTTTCAAGGATTTATGGTATTCTGTTTTGTAGTTCTTTTATTTAGTTGGAGAATGCAACTGTGTTTTAAGTGAATAAGGACACACCTCTCTCTCTTTTATTATTATGTAGCAATCTGTTTTATATCTTCTACATAACCATAATTTAATTTACATGTGTAAACGTATATCAATCATATTTATAAAGAATGGAAAAGTTTTGCAGCGCCTGAGTTCAACACCAAGCTTGAGAAAACAAAGCCCAAATGGTAAGTGGAACAAAGCTAGATGAAAGAACAGAACCAACAAATACAAAGCTGAGTTAAGGAAACCCAAAAGTCTGATCAACATTGGAGACACCAAATGATAAAAGAAAGATAGAAAGAAAATAAACCCAAAACAAAAAGCTTACATTACATGACAACAACAAAGAGGAGAAGAAGAGAGCTTCGTAGGCGGATTATGGTTCATGGTTCAAGGTTCAGGGCCGGTCTAATAGCCTCTGCCTGCAACCCATGTTCTGTTCAAGAAACTTGGCGAGTCTGATATGCTTAGAAGTCCATTGATCAGCCAATTTCTGGTCTTTGGCCTCGGCGTCTCTCCTTAAACCGACGAGCTGCTCTCTGTACTCTCCTTCGATCTTCTCCATTGCGATCTTCTGCTCTTCTCTCAGAGCCTTCATCTTTGCCTCAATCTCTTCCATCTTCTCCCTTTGTCTACAACTCTTCTCTGACTCTAGCTGCAGCTCCAGCCTTCTTAGCCTCCATGCCGCCTCCTTCTTATGTTCTGCCCAAGCTCTGTGCCCTTCCTCCAACTCTCTACAACACTCCACAAGCTCAGAAAAGAACACATTCTCGCTACTACCGCTACAAGACGGTATCATACTCCCTAACACAAGACCACCCGGGCTGCTCTCTGCTCCTCCTCCTCTCTCGGGCTGCTGCTGCAGCCACGGGATAGGCGGTGGAGGCGCAGATGCAGCCACGGTGGATGGGGATAAAGTGAGAGTCACCGAGGGAGGTCTTACAACAACATTGTTCCCATTATTAGAAGTAGCTAACCAAGGCGGTATCACTGGGTTAGGAGGAGGAGCTTGCTGGTCAGAATGTAGAAACCCTCCGTTCGAATTAGCCATCACCACCGTGGCAGCAGCGGCAGCAGCAGCAGGAGGAGGAACAGAAACAGAGCCAACGTTGTTGGAACGTTCCTTCACAAGCTTCTCAGCGAAACTCTCGAGAATCCGATCGTACTTGCTCTCGTCAATAGGCTCAACTCTCTTGTTACTCTCTTTCTCTTCTCTCTGTTGCTTCTCCTTAAACACTTCCCACCACTTCCCTAAACGTTTCGCCGTCCTCCCGGGAACCTCAGCAGCGATTTTCTTCCACTTGTTGCCGTGTTTCTCCTGAAGACGGATCACAAGCCTCTGCTCTTCCTCAGTTAAAGACCCTTTCTTGATCCCTGGTTTAAGATAGTTTTTCCATCGCTCCAGACAAGACTTGGCATCACGGTTTAAAGGTTTGTTCATACGCTCAGAGACAAGATGCCATTCTCTAGGACCAAACTGTCTAACGTAAGCACGTAACAATGCATCTTCTTCACCACTCCAACGTTGCCTCTCCTTCATCTCCTGATCCTCCACACATCACTGCTTCCCATCTCACAACCATCCCTTCTTCATCTGCGTCAATTTCCCCCCAAAAACAAAAATCAAAACTTTCTCCAATTTAAGATCGAAAAGCAAGAACCACCCATTTACAATCTTGTAAATTGTTTTCAGTGCTGAGAGATCTGACACTCGAAATACACCAATTTTGGGATTTAGATGTGTGAAGAAAGACTAAAACTTTTCCATTGTATATATCAAATGACAAAACTTTGAGAAAGTTTTAAGCAAAACTTGCAATGATTTCTTATAAACAAAGTAATCGTCTTTTTTTTCCTGGAAACGAAACAGGGAAATTAATGCTGACCCCAAACACTATTAGCATTACCCTATTAAGATAAGAGAGTGTGAAGGAAGAGGTTATATAGAAAAAAAGATTGCTCACCAAATTATGTTGAAAAGGAAAATCACAAAATCAAGAGCAACAACTTCCATCACACAGTTTTTTTTGGTTCTCTCACTTTTTACTTCGTCGGCGAAATTGGAAGAGAAAACGAAAAGACCAAAGAGAGAGGCTTTAAACCAGAGGAGGTAACACGATTAGACCACAGAGACGGCAATATAAAAAATAAACAAAAAAACAAAAAAAAAGGAGAGAAAAAGTTTACCGACTGAGACACAGACGTTTTTTTCCTTTTAACGCACAAGTGGGGAAAAAACTCTCTGACAGCGGCGCGTGGTGGTAAAAAGTTGATATTCCATAAGTTCGTTGCCAATATATGAGATTTTTTTTATAAAAATAATAATTTTACATTGGGATCTCAAATTCATTTTTCAATAACATTATGAAAAAATCAAATGTAGATGCTTAGAATATAAAGTTAAAAAAATAGCTAAGAGTGAATGGTACTTTTAGTTTTAGAGTGGTTGAAATTATTGTTTTTTTCTAGATTTGTTAGTTTGGTATTTTGCTTATTAACCCTAGTTTTGAAGATTTTTTTTTTAAATAACAATGCAAACTTTTGATGGAAATTTTGTTTTCAGCAGACTCTTGTTGCATGCTTATTAGAGTTTTTTGGCTGATTTATACAATGATTTTTTTTCTAAGAATTTGTTTGTTTTCAAAACATTTTTTTTTTTTTACAAAATTATTAATTATTAGAATAGCAATTTGTCAAAGCATACTTTGCTGATAATGATGCATACCTGTTTCAATCAGACTTATTTGATCAAAATAGACTTATTTGATCAAAATAGACTTATTTTGTGTTATAGCAAACTTATCAATTACTCACTATAGTACACATATAGTATATATATTTATTTTGATCAAAATAGACTTATTTTGTGTTATAGCAAACTTATCAATTACTCACTATAGTACACATATAGTATATATTTATTGTGGAGACTTATTTTCTTCATAATTACGTATTTTCTCAAATTTTATCTAATGAATTGCAAGAAAAGTCAATTCCAATCGTATTTTACCTTTTTGCATGCGAATTCTACAACTCTAATGGTTGCCTTTTCACGTTTTTAGTCGTTTAATCTCGTTTTATTTTATTTTTTGTTACGTGGTTTGCTATAGATCTTCCATATCGCACATTACTTCTAACTTAAAATCATGGGGAAATATATAAACTTTCAAATATTATTTTCTGAGTTTGCTTACCGAGAAAAAAACCAAACCACAGTAGATTACTCACTCTATTCTATTCTAAAACATAAGATATTTTAGATAAAAATGCGAAGATATCAATTAATCATAAAAAAAGGGTAGAATTCAAAAAATCAAAAATATCAACTAACAATTAAATTGGATGGAAGCTCGTAAAACATTTATAAAAAAAACTTCTTATGGAACCGAGGAGTAGTTATTACCAAAACAAACTTGTTCCAAAATTTTCAAAGCACCTTATTAACAAAGTTTTCAAAGTTGATTTTGTTTGTTTGAAAGGAAACTTATTGTTTCAAAACAAACTTATTTGTTTTAAGAAAAAAAATTATTACTAAATTTTCAAAGCAGATTTATTTGTTTATGAGTAGATTTATTTGTCTCAAATTTAACTTATTATCGAAATTTTCAAAACCATCTTATTTGTTTTGAAAACAATTATTTGTTTTGAAAACAATTATTTGTTTCAAACGAAACTTAGTTTTTTAGCAGATTTAAATTTATTATTTAATAATTTTATCTAATGTCCAAAACAAACTCATTTGGTCATATACAGATAGTGACACGTATTCAGTAAAGAGTGGAGAGTAGATACTGGTTTGTATCAAATCATCTTTTGAATGTGTGCGTTTTTCGATCTGAAATAGATGAAAGTCTCAAGTTGCTCAAAACCAGAATATGAAAAATCAAAACGGTTCCAAAGATCTTAATGTTTTTGTGGAAAGCACTATCCAGAGCATTGAGCGATTGGAATCGAGAGGCATTCTACTAGATAAGACATGTCAAATGTGTCAAGGTGGAGTAGAAACGATATGTCATGTACTCTTTGGATGCACTGTAACTAGACAAATGTTGGATCTTGTGAATGTTCCATTACCGGTGGATGGGTATTCTTTAAACTCCTTGGTATGAACATATTATTTTTGTAGTGTTATTTCATAGATATTATGGTTCATTTGGAGGAACAGAAATTCGAGGCTAATTGAAAAAACAAAAAAACATCAATTGTGTGATGGAGAGAGCTAACAAGGACATAATGCATTGGCTTGAGTTTAATAAGCAACAAAGAGAGGAGAGTGTTACATATTTGTCTCCCTTCTCATGTCTAGAACAGTGTTGGTCTCTTCCATAGCTAGAAGTGATTAAATGTAATGTATATGCCTCATAGCGAAATTGGATTATGATGAGTGGCGGTGTTTGGATAACGAGGAACCATACAGGATATGTGATCTTACAAATTTGAGATGTTTTCACTAAGTCTGAAAATCGCATAGTTGCAAAGTTAAGATACATTATATGGTCAATTCAAAGCTTAAGGATTTGCATCATCCGAAAATAATCATCTCTTCTGATCACCAAGCTATGATTGCGACTTTATTTAAACTATCAAAGTGGCCAAAATATTGTACTCTGATAGAAATGATTTTCATAGTTACTCCTTATTTTTCTAGTTGCTCTTTTGAGTTGGTCTCGCAGAACTCAAACTCCATTGCTCGAGATATAGCGAAAAACGTCACGCATGATGGTCAATACCAATCTTATTTGGCGATGGGTGGACCGTCATGGTTACATGATCGTTTGATGGCTGAGGTACGCATATATGTCTAAGGTCATCAGTGCTTGCTTTGTTTTTGTGATTTGATTGTGTTCTAACACTATTGTTGAACTTTTTGGTGATAAAACTGATTTTTCTAAAAAAACTTTATGCAATGATATTAGCAAAAACTATATCAATAAAAAAATCATTAATAAATCTTTCACTTTAATGAACATAACTTGTTATTGAAATAAAAACATCATAGAAATTGACATTCTAACAGAAACTTATATCAATAATACATTAAAAACATTTTTAAAAATTGTTAGGTTTTGGTAGGAAAAAATGCTAGAAAACATATAGTAGAACTCAATTTTGATGAAAAGACTACTCTGATGTAATTTTCTATTATTTATGTATATTTTTTTAATGTAAATAATTTGTTTTTAACTATAAAAAAAATATGTTAAAAATCTCACATCGAAAATTAAAATGAAATTTAAGTAATATATAAGAAATATGGACTAATTCACTTACTGCCAATTAACTTTGAATTGAAAACTCAAAAAATTTAAAATGATATCAGAACCCGAATTTGATCTAAAAAAATATGTTGTCGATTCTATAATAAAATTTGGTTTAAGATGGACCGAAAACCCATTGTTTATTAGGATTCCTACATTAAAAATTAAAGTAAAATATAAATAATATATAAAAAAAACATATGTCAATTCACTAGTTATCAATTGGTTATGATTTTGAAGTTGATGAAAACAAACACAAAAGAAAATTACTTTTTAACAATCGAAAAGAGATTGATTTTGTTAGTTTAAGATAGGATTTGACGTATGAGTAATTGGGATGTGATGAACACGTGTCAGAAAATGGGAATGGTATCTTTTGGGAAAGCATGTAAAAGAGTAATGGTCCCCTCTCTCTCTCTCTCTCCCGTCCCATAACCCTACCAACAATCCTTTTCTTTGTTCCATCACATCCGACTACCACTACTCACTACTCACACACCTTGTTTTTGCTACCATACACCACACTTTCAAGCGTATTTTAGAATCTCCCTGCGCTATAATCGGGCAGACAAAACTTTCACTCTTTTATGATTGACCCTAACTCACTCTACCACCCTCACAATATCTTAGCATATACAACAAATTAGGCAACCAACATATATGACGTCACTAACGCTTACAATATTTTAATAATAACAATTATTGCTGTTGTAATAGTGATACTAATAATGCATTGGCCAATTCAGAGTTGTAATGTAATAGTTGAAAGGAGGAATTTCGCAAGAGATGTAACAGCACATCATTATTAAATCAATACAATTTTTTTCTTTTTTTTCTTCAAAATAAGTTTGCATTGCGTTGTATTATATTGTATATTTTTTTTCTTCATGCAAATTTTTAAGAGACATGACCTGACATTAAAAGTTATTTATATAAAATTTAGAATGTTAACTACAGAAACAAAAAAGTTAAAGAGAACTTTTAAATTTTATTCAAATGAATCAAAATACAAATCACTACAAAGATAGTAATATATCATTCTATATATCTTTCCCCCAACAAATTAATCTGAAAAAAATCCATAGAAAAAGGCTCAATATATCTTTAAAAAATCAATACTACCCACGTTCCTTTTGTACATAAGTGTCTTCTTTATTTGCTAACCTGAAGATAGAAGTTTTTTTAAGTACTTAAAATGGAAAGGTCGGCTTAAGACTCAACAAACATTTACATTGACTGTTTTTATTATGATTTTAAATTGCTTCGTGGTATTTTTAACCAAAAAATATTCACCTGTTAACAGCCAATATTTAAGAAAATAAATTACTCTCAAATGAAAATTCAAGAAAGTATTAGGTAGTGTGAGTTTAGAGACAGAGAAGAGAAGAGCCAACATCATGGTAGGTTGATTTTTACCAAAACAAGAAAAAGTGCATGTTGATAGGAGACTAGTGGTGGGCCTTGGATGGGCCTGCTATGTGAGTTAAATCGGATTTCTTTTTATCGGTTTTGAAGGATCGAAATTCCAAAATTATTACAGCCGGACCAATATTATGACACATAAGTTCGACTCTTCTTTGATCAACATTTATTGCTTTTTATTAGAGTTTGGATTGTATACTAACTTTATACATATTTACTACTATTACATATAAAAGATCTCGGATAAACTCAAATTCATTTGGAACATTAATCCGATGAGAATGGTTCAAAGTATATTTTTCTCTACCTTTTGTAATGGATGTTTCCATCACAATTTAAACCATATAATCTACAAGATGGAACACAAATCAGATAGAAAAATCAGTATTTATAATACAAAATTCCAAATCCAAATGGTAATGCATTATAGGCTATGATTTGTGAGAATGTACCGTTTATTGTGTAACCAATCAATAAAATATTAAAAAAATGATTATAAGGAGATGTGTAAACATTAGTTTTAATTTTATTGTCCTGTCATCTCTTATTATTATTTTATACTGCTTTTCAATTGTACCTGAGACATTTTGAAACCACAACAAAATCCAGATATCGGCAAACATTTGTATTTGACTCGAACTTTTTAAGAAATTCGAATATTTTGTTTTAATATTTATTTTATGATTTATTTGTGTACAAAACATGAAAATAACCATAATTCTAATACTATTTAATTCACCACTCAACAATTCGTTACTTCACAATACTGCATGCCCTTAACGACCTAAGAGCATCTCCAATGGTACTCCATTTTTGTCTATAAACTCTATTTTTAAAGTAAAACATCTCTAATGGTACTCTATATCTTAATCTAAAAATAGAGAAATGAATGTTTCTTTATATTTGGAGGAACATTGTTCATTCTTCTATTTTTAGATTATAACTTTTTTATTTACAAAGTGATCCCTCAACTTTGATATCCTTTTATTTTATACCTACACAAATTTTATATTGAAATTAAATTATGTATCCGATTTCAATTTTTTTTTGCTTGATATAGACAACACAAACACAAAGACAAAAGCTCATTTCTCGCTTTGAAACATTTTAATTGGTTATTTGTGTAAGAAACACACTAATCATGATGCTTAAACAAAAATATATTACTTTTTCTATTTATGCGTTGTAATGAAATTTATTTTTATAATAAACTTTTAATTTCAATAATATCGTAATTTTTGTTGAAATATTTTTTTAAAAAAGAAATGGATAGAATTTGTAAATTTTAAAAATAAATGTAAATTTTAAAAGTAAAGGGTTTTATAAAAAATTAATAATAAATTAAAAGTAGAATATATTTGGAATCTTTATTTTTAGAACGAGAAATAAATGCAACAATTGGTGTAAATATCTACTCTATTTTTAGAGTAAAAAATAGAGATAATTATTAGAGATGGTCTAATAATAATATCCAAAAACATAACTTTGGAATTTTAATTATGGGAAACAAACTATATATTATAAATTATAAATAATAAAATATACTACTTTCTTCTTTTAAATGATATTTTAGAAGATTTTTTTTTTGTTTCAAATAAAATAATATTTTCGCTATTTCTATGCAAAATTAATTGTTTTAATTATTTTTAATTGTTTGAATTATTTTTTTATTGGTTAAATTGTGTTTAAATATATAATAATTAATATTTTAATTCAAAAAACAATAAAAATTAAATGATTATTTAATTTGTATGTAAAAACCTTAAACATCATTTATATATAAAAAAGTATTAGATATAAGTTCCGATTGGTGACGTCTTGCACCGTTTCGTTTCGCACTAAACAATAATAAAAATCTATATTTATATATGTATATTTATGTAGTTTTTTTATTATCTGATCGTCTCGCACGTATTTTGTTCCGCACCGCATATTAGGGGTGGGACGGATCCGGATATCCGGAAATTTAAGGGTATTCGGATCCGGATCCGTGGAAAAAGTATCCGGATCCGGATCCTTGACTTCGGGTATCCGACAAAAAATTAAGATATCCGCGGATATCCGGATCCGGAAAAAATAATTAAATTAATTAAATTAAAACACTAAAAAATTAAAAAAATTATAAATTAAAACACTAAAAAATTATAAATTTAAACTATAAATTAAATTTTTGAATATTTTTTTTCAAAATAAATATGATATATTAGAAAAGAACTAAAATCAATATATATGCATATATTTTTATATAAAAATAATTTAATATATGTAAAACTATATGTTTTTAATATATTTAATGTGTCCGGATATCCGGATCCGGATCTATTTTTCACGAATCTAAGATTTTACTATCCGAATCTGGATCCGGACATTCTGGATATCCGTATTTTTGAAACGAATAGAAATAGATAACGGATTGGATACGAATCGCGGATAATAATTACCACATATCATAATTAGGAGCCATAGAATGTGAACAGAGCAAAGACAGTAAAACATAAAAAATAAATGCTGATGGAATCAGAGAAAAGTAATTTTAAAATAGAAAAAAATAATGGTGAGGGGAAATGACATGACATATGAGTTGTCAAATTGAGGCAGATCCTTTCTCTGATCTTCCCTCTGCCATTTCTTGCCTTTTACCTCATGTGCTCCGGCTTTTAAAAAAAAAAAAAAAATCTTTTTCCTCTTCTTTTTTTCTTTATACTATTTATGTAACTTTTTCCCTACAACTTCTTTTAACTATCAAATAAATAATATTTTCATTTGGATACTTTCTTTATTTGGAATTTTTTTTGTTTTAAAGGGAAATGGATTGAAAAAATAAAATTTGTCTTTAGTGTGTAAAAATATTCTAAAAATAAATTTCATATAACAAAAAAAAAATTTAGTGGATTTTCTCGAATCCGGATGTCTAATTAACTTTCGACTTCGTTTTTCTGATACTAAATTTATTCTACTTCTTATATGAATGTCGTTTTGTCTCTAATATAAGGTTAATTGGTTTTATGAGTTTTATATATATATCTCTCATGAAAATATAATTTTACATTCGGCGATGACGAAGATAAGTTTTCAAACCAAAAATACAAAAGGCGACGGAGAAGAAAAAAGAATGAATGGGTAAGACTTCTTTCATAATTGGAACTTCTTCGATGTATACCTGTAACATTTTAAATTTTCCATATAAACCTACTTGGACTTCACATATATAACTGATGATACTATTGTGACACTTTTATCACGCAAATTAAAACATTATGGAACATCTGTATCAATGTGGATCCGATCTATCCAGTGCCACTTTAATGATCACAAACCTCATGGGATTAGTAACAATCAAACCGGGTTAATTAATATCATCCAAAATAATATTTATATCCCTAAGATAGTTTTATACATATTTCGAAAATACAAGTTATAAAAACATCTTTGCATAGTCTTTGTAAAGAATAATTCAAATACATCAGAAACACATATATTGCAGACTTCTCTCATTTTCCTTCGACCTTCTAATTTGAATTTCACAGCTTGCAATCACAAAGAATCATGGACATTCAACTTGCTCATTGAACATAAATCATTCTTATATTCAACAAACAACATGACTGTAATGCTAAAGAATAACGAAATAACAATAAAAATAAAGCATAACATCAACCATATCACCCACATGCACTAAAGAAATCACAAGCACAATCTATATATAAAAAAATATACAGAAGAATCAAACATAATAACTACATAACCTCCTCACAAACTCGCATATCCTTTTTTAAATACATCTCCTTCCACTTGATAATCCATTCCGACATTTTGAAAAATTTAAACCTCTTCACTCCATAACCACTTATCTAGCCCAATAACCTTTAAAATTGTTAAGAATTAAACTTTTCGATATGATACTTCAATGCTTTCGCAAGAACACGATCTATGATACTCTCTCTCTCTCGATCTTTGTCTATATATCTCTCCAATCGCAAAATCAAAATAGAGCAAGAAAGCTTAAAGAACACAAGAGAATGTTTACCCTAAGTTCGCCTCTGATATGGAGAACTACTTTCAGGGGCCAGATCTCAATCCAGCAAATCCACTAGCATGAAGAGAAAAATGAGCTCTCAAGATCAGAGACGACTCGATGAAGAAGATGACCAAGTGTTTGTTACAAAGCCTCAATCAACTTACAACAAGGCTCTATTACTAACTTTCCCTTTTATAGACATAAGGGTTAGTTACAAATAAATCAGCACTTAACCAACTTGAATCAAAGCGACCCTTTGTTGATTAAACTGAATCAGAGGAAGCCTTCTACATCCACCAGAGTCTTTACTCTGTTGACTTTTTCTTCAGATGTTGACTTGATTGTTAGCCAACACTCAACATACTCCACCTTGGCCTGATCAATCAATCAACCAAAGCTTCTTTTTCTTCAATTTCAACTATGTGCCTCTCACAGTGGATTCAACTTCTGGATCTTCACAATCTGGCTATCATGTGATTCCTCAAGTTTCATTCACCTTGAGTAAGTCTAATGTTGCATCAAACTTACCCACAGGAACCACATTTGTCAAGATATCAGTAGGATTCTTGCTTGTGTGAATCTTCAAGATCTCCACATGTCCTTCTGCAATGATATCCCTGATGAAATAATACTTCACCTCAACATGTTTAGTGCGCTCATGGAATACACTGTTCTTTGAAAAAAAAAAAATCACACTCTGAGAGTCACACCAAACCTTCACAGCCTCTTGCTTGAAACCAAAATCTTTGAGCAAACCCTTCAACCAGATTGCTTCCTTAACAGCTTTAGTTAGGGAGATGTATTCAGCTTCTGTTGTTGACAAAGCCAATACTTGTTGTAGTCCTGACTTCCAACTTACCACATTTTCTCCCACTGTAAACACATAACATGTTATTGATATTCTCTTATCAAGGCCCGCAGCAAAATCAGAATCATAAAACCTTGTACCACAAAATGCTTCCCAGTGAACAAGTCCTGGTTTGCTCATGAACCGACTGACCAAACCAATACCATATGCCAAATTAGGCCTAGAACCCACCATAGGATACATAATGCTTCCCACAGCCGATGAGTAAGGCACTGCATCTGTATCAACATATTCTTCATCATCTTTTACTAAAGACAACTTGAAATGTGCTCCTATTGGAGTTAAAGCCTTTATAGCATCACTCATCCTGAAGTTTTCAACTACTTTCTTTAAGTAAGCTGATTGAGATAACCTCAGTATACCCATTTTTCTAATCCTGATTATATCCATCCCAAGGATTCGTCTAGCAGCCCCTAAGTCTTTCATTTCAAAAGTAGAACTCAACTGATTCTTAACTTTCTGAATCTCAGTCATATATCTTGTTGCTATAAGCATGTCGTCCACATACAACAGAAGATAAGAGTTCTTCATGAGCAACCTCTTTAGTGTAAACACACGAATCATGCTCACTTCTCAGAAACCCTTGAGACATCATGACCTCATCAAACCTCTTATTCCACTGTCTTGGGTATTGTTTCAACCCATATAATGACTTCTTGAGTAGACATACCTGATCTTTCTTAGACTCATCTTCATAACCCCCAAGCTGATACATGTAGATGTCTTCCTCTAAGTTTCCATGCAAAAACTCTGTTTTTACATCCATCTGCTCAAGCTCCAGGTTCTGATTCACTACCACAGACAATAGCATTCTTATGGATGCATGCTTCACTACTAGAGAGAACACTTCTTGGTAGTCTATACCTTCTCTTTGCGAGAATCCTCTGGCTACCAATCTTGCTTTATATCTCTCTGACTCAACTCCTTATATTCCATGCTTGATTTTAAACAACCACATGAAATTTATGACCTTTCTATCCTTTGGCTTATCAACCAAAATCCAAGTCATGTTTTTCCTCAGAGAATCCATCTCCTCATCCGTAGCACCATTCCATTTCTTCTAGTCCTTACTTGCCTTTGCTTCAGTGAAATCTATAGGTTCGTCAACACTCATCAATTCTAACACAGCTAAGGCAATCATTATCTCAGTGTAATCATCAAACCTCGATGGTGGAACTGGATTTCTTCTTACCATGTCCCTTGCAAGTTGATAGTTCGACAAACTACCTTGATTAGTGACCTCTGCAACTGGTTGTTCCTCTTTTGGAACCAACTCCACAACTTCTTCTTGACTAGCTCCACCTGATTCTGAACTCTCCTCAGGTTTTGCTACTTGCTTGACCTTAATTTCAGTGTAAGTCTTCACACTTGTGTCACTCTTTCTTTTAGTGAAAACAGAAGTTGTGCCATCCTGCTCTTTAATCACATCCTTGTACACCAGCTCTTCATGGAATTTTACATTCCTACTGATCACACATTTTCTTTCATCAAGAGCCATACTTTATAACATTTACTCCCTAGAGGATAACCAATGAAGACCCCCTTAACAGATTTTGGTTTCAGTTTCCCTTGATCTTGACGCACATATGCAACTGCACCAAACTTCCTTAAGTGCTTGTATCCAGGCTTCTTATCTAACCATACTTCTTCTGCCACTTTGAAACCGATTGTTATTGATGGTGTTCTGTTTATCAGATACACTGAAGCTAATGCTGCTTCAGCCCAAAACAATTCCTCCAAGCCAGATTCATTCAATAAACATATGACTTTCTCCATTATAGTTCTATTCATCCTTTCAGCAACACCATTTTGTTGAGGGGTATACGTACATATTCTGTGCCTGGAGATACCATGTTTCCTGCAAAACTCATTAAACACATTGTTTCAGAACTCCAACCCATTATTAGTTCGTAAACACTTCACTTTCCTTCCAATCTGATTTTCAACTAGACTTTTCCATTCATAGAATTAGTAAAAGTCTCATCATTAGACTTAAGGAAATAGATCCATATCTTTCTTGAATGGTCATCAATGATAGAAAGAAAGTACTGATTACTTGACATTGGTGGTTGCACATGAGATGATCTCCAAAGATTTGCATGTACATAATCAAGCACATGATATGTTTCATGTTTTCCAGCTTCAAAGCTAACCTTCTTTGACTTTTCCATGACACAATGCTCATAGAACTCCTCTTTGCCAACATCCCCTTTCTTCAGGACCCCATCTCTTACCAGCACTTACAGATTCTTGAAACTCATATGGCTTAATCTGCTGTGCCACAATGAAACCTGAGATTTAGACTTTTCTGCTTGACACACTTCTTCAGACACAGTCTCTCCATCAAGAATATACAGACCATTTTTAATTGTGCCTCTGAAAGCCAATTGATTATTCTTGTGGAAAGATATCTTGCCATTTCCTCCTGAGTCGGTAAATCCCAACTTATCCAGTGTTGGTATCGATATCAGATTTCTTCTCAAGTTTGGTACATATATCACATTATGCATGATCTTAACTGTTCCTCCATGGGTATTCAACCTTATAGACCCTGTACCAGAGGTTTGCACAGTGTGAAAATCACCAAGCAGTATCCAACTTGTTCCTTTCTCTTCAAAGTTGATAAACTAATCCTTCCTTGAAGTCATGTGATGTGAACCAGAGTCTATCACCCAATTATCACTTGAGTCATCTTCAAATGCATTTAATACATCAATGTTCTCCACATTATCAATGGCTACTTCGACCTCACCTTCATCATCTGCTTCCATCCTTTTCTTTCTCAAGAAACAGTCTTTCTTGACATGTCCCTCCTTCTTATAATACCAATAGGTTACTTTAGATCTTGACTTAGACCTGCTACGGTTTCTTCCTCTTGAGTCATTGGTATCTCTTCTGCTTAGTCTTCCTCGATCACTTGAATATAAGACTGTAGCTGAACCTTTCTCAAACTTCTTTAACTCAGATAACTCTCTTTCTCTAGACCTAGCAGCCGACATGACTTCCTCTAGACCCAAAAAGGTTTTTCCATACTTGAGAGTATGTTTGAGCTGATCATAGCTGGTAGATAGAGAGTTTAAGAAAACAATAGCCTGAATTTTATCAGTAACATTTACATTCATGGTACTCATATATGCTACGATCCTGAGAAACTCTACATTTTCACAAACATTCTTTGAAACTTCACACTTAAAAGTGTAGAATTGAGATTGAACAAAGATACGATTCGACAGAGATTTGGAAACATATAAACGATCAAGAGTTGCACACATAGACGCTGCATTTTCACAGTGCTTGATTGTCCTCAAGACTCGATCACCAACATTCAAGATGATCATATTTCTTGCCCTATCGTTCTTCTCAAGTTTCACAGGATCAGAAATTACCTCCACTGTTGATCCTTTACTCGATTCCACAACTTCCACTGGTGTAGTACCATCTCCAGACTTTGCTCCTTCCACTGGTTTCTTCTCCACTTTAGGTGATGAAATCACCATGTCAAAGTTGTCACTGAGTACGACATCTTTAAGACCCATGACACCGAAGAGAGCCATCATTATTATCTTCCAGAGGAAAAATCACCGGTCCCATCAAATCTCTCCACCTCGACGCGAGTGGTTGTCTCCATTGTCTCCATCGGAATGTCAAACCCGAAAGTTCTGATACTACTTGTTGAGAATTAAACCTTCCGATATGATACTTCAATGATTTCGCAAGAACATGATCTGTGATACTCTCTCTCGATCTTTGTCTCTATATTTCTCCAATCACAAAATCAAAACAGAGCAATAAAGCTTAAAGAACACAAGAGAATGTTTACCCTGAGTTCGCCTCCGATATGGAAAACTACTCTCAGGGATCAGATCTCAATCCAACAAATCCACTAGCACGAAGAAAAAAACAAGTTCTCAAGATCATAGACGATTCGTTGAAGAAGATGACCAAGTGCTTGTTACAAAGCCTCAATCAACTTACAACGAGGCTCTGTTACTAACTTTTCTTTTTATAGACATAAGAGTTAGTTACAAATAAACCGACACTTAACCAACTCGAAATCAAATCGATTTTTTATTGATTAAACCGAATCAGAAGAAACCTCTGTTTACACACCAGTCTTCACTCTGTTGACTTTTTTTCAGATGTTGACTTGATTGTTAGCCAACACTCAACAAAAATCACAACCTTACTAATTTTTTTTTTTTTCCCCCCTTTTCTTCACAACGATTCTGGAAATCGAGTTTCAGATATTTGAAATTTCGGATTTTATATAAAACTATAAATAACTTGGCCCAATGGCCCATTACATATTGGTTGTGCGGATCACGGTCCAACCGACCCAATCATTTTTGTTTTGGTTTGCCTCTTTGGCTTATTAGCAGAAGAAAAAAGAAACAAAAGAAACAAATCACTCGTAATCGCAAACATTAAAAGGAATTTTGCTGATGATGATCCTAAAAAAAAAAGGAAATATTTTCCCGAAGCCACCAGAATTTTCCCGAGAAAATTAAGGGAAAACCCAGGGCGGGAAAATGTCTGCTTTTTCTTTTTTTCTTTTGGTCTCCCATATTAAAAATAAAATAACATCTGAGTATTGTTGTCTTCATTATAAAGAAAAGTTTGATCTTTGTGTTTTCAGACTCGGAAGTTTTTGCCGGAGAAAGTCTGGCCAAACTGCCACGTGGCAGGAGCGACGTTCCAGGAGGTGGAAGAACGGCGATCGGAGGCGGTGACTCGGAAAGAGAGAGATTGGCCGATGAAGACGGCGTTGGACTGCCAGTTCTGTCCCCAATTCCGACTCATTCTCACCCAATCCGTCTTCGATCCCTTAATGCTCACTCCGGTAATATCTCCGGCGCCGGCGACGTTAGTAATCAGAACTAGATTGAAGTATCTGAATCCGTTTACTGTAAATCTTATCCCTCCTAGCTTCCGACAAGGTACCCTTTCAGAGGAACAGAGAAGGAAAACAACGGATTCAGACAAATAATTAACAAAAAGACAAGAGACAGAGAAAGAGATTGATCTCTGGGTTACTGCTGTGGACACATGTCCTGCTTGTTTTCCCGAAAAGATAAATTATAATATTATAAACAATTAATATTTAAATTGCATAGAGATAAAAACAAAAATAAATAAAAAATTGAGAGGGATGTTTTTTTAGTTTCTGAAGTCTGAAAACTTAGGGCGGTTTCCAAAAAGTTGCTAGAAGCCTAGAGGAAAACAAAACACAGAGATAATAACATGTTTGGTATTTTCTAATTTTATTTTATTAGTATCTATTTTACAAGTATCTTTTTCATCATATCATAGTGTCATAATCATATATATTAAAACCTCTCATTTTCATATAATAACTAAAAAAATTGACCTCCTTAACAAAAATCTAAAATGACTATTATCCATATGCTTGTTTTTCTGTGTAATATCTTCACCATATTAATTTGATTTATTTATCTAGAGCCATATTCTTATTGATTCGCTAAATCATGGAAACCGACAAAACCTAAACGGTGCCAAAAAGTTGCAAAAGAGAGAGAGAGAGAGAAGGAAAAAGCAAGAGAGACCTGCGATAGGAGACGGGGACAATGCCGGCTCGGTACAGACCAATCTTAAGGAACATCGGCATGGCGAGGTCGAAGTGCTCTCGAGGCGGATTACACCATCCCCCGTCGTCACTCGGCTGCGCGAAATTCGGCGGACAAAAGTTCGTCGCCGTCACGAGAATCGACGGATTTCCAGGAACACACCACCTCGGGTCATCCGTACACTTAATCTCGAAGCAAGCTCCGCAGCTGAAACCGTTGTTGAACAGAGCGGTGCTCAACGCCGCCGTGTTCACACCGTATCCTTGGCTGTATAAATTCCCGTACCCACACGCGCCGCCTTTCAAAACCCCACGCGCCAAAACACGAAAACAGAGAGAAGAAAAAAAACAAAAAAGTTAGCGAGGAATCATATTGTGGTTTTTAGTGTTGTTTATGAAATGAAATTGATAAAAGTAGTGAATACCCATGGTGCCGGAGGCGTCACTGCCGCCGTAGAAAGTGGCGTGTGCGTTCTGCCACGGCCCGCCGCTGTAAACGCCGGGGATTTTGGCGTTTGTAGCGGTTAACAGAAAGGAAGCCGTAACGGCCAACCACAAGCGGATCCCAAACGCAGTCGCCGTCATTGTTGATGATAAGTGAGAGAGAAAGAGAGAGAGAGAGAAAGAGAGAGAGAGAGATGGGTATTGGATAGGGGCTTAGAGAAAGCGGGAAGGACGAATGGTATTTATTGGGAGGAGTGAGGATGGTTGGATTTTTTTGACCTAATGGTAAAATTTTGGTGCTTTTTCTGTAATTTTCGAGATTTACAGGATCTGGAAATAATTATTAATTGCTGCTCTCATCTCACTTAGTCTTTTTAGGAAAACGATATAGATATATTTTTCTTGTTGGAACTCGTTTTTGACAAAATAATTTAAGATTATTTTTTGATATGTTTTTCGATGGAGATGTTGATTAGAATGACCGGATTTTAGGTACGATAGAATCGTTGCCATGAACATTATAATGTAGTATATTCACTTGTCAAAATCGAAATTGATTTGAATAAGAAATGAAAATCTAAAGTGGATGACTTTGAAAGCTATGCAAAGCTTTAAAATTTGGCCAAGTGTAAAAACTAGCAAATATCCTATATTGGAAATAAAATCCTTAAATATATAAAGTGGAGACTCATATTAAGGTTTAAAATCTTGGATACACTTTGGTGTATTAGAGAAAAGAGATACTCGGGCTGGACTTCGGTTTTGGGCTTCGGGATTTGTCAAATAGGCCTACGATTAATTTTTTTTATTCTTTTGGCCTAAATCTCTTTTGAATTAAGTGTTGATCAAGTCAAACACATATACCTTTTAATGATGAATTTTAAACATCAATTGATATTAGTATTTAAGTACAAATTCAATTGTATTTGATTTTGTAACTTATTAAATACTAATTACTTTGAAAGGGTCATGATGATGAGATTGTATTCTCAAATCTCCTTTTAATGCTCATATGTTAAAATATATTGGGCATATTGGCTATAAAAACAAGCTATCCTCATCTCATTTTCAGATTAAAAAAACAACACCAGTCCTTCACAATTGATTATTTTTTTTTATTTTTTTGTGTCTGAGAGTACAACACAGAAAAGCGTTCGTTAGATTCTGTTCTTGCGTTGTGCAAAACAGAATTGATTGCAGTTGTATCCTGAGATTCGGAATGCCACACAACCGTCACACTACGGGGCATTTTCAGAATTAAGGACAAAGATTATATATTGCCTCTGCAAATCCATCTTCTTTCTAATTCTTGTATCGATATTTTTGTTGTATTATCGATTTATTTTATCTTTTACAAATATCAGTTTGCCCATATTGTATTAATTTAAGTTCCTACAATCTTAATTCTGAAAATTTTCGTTTTTGCTTTTTTTGCACTAACGAAACTGATTTTTGTGAAGTATTTTGTCATGAAAACAGGAATTGAAAAATTATGTGTGACCCATAATCGATCCCGACTGATCTGATTATTGTCGGATCAATGTTGAAAAATTCTGCAATTTTTTATATTTAATTGCTGAATTATAGCGATTAATTTATTTCTGATTTTCTACAATTTACTAATATTATTTTGTAGATTTATTTGCAGGTGGCGATTAATGACTCTGAAAATTGCTAAATGAATTAATTTGATCACAATTGTTTCGGACGTTGTCAATCTGCTTGTGGTCACCATCACCAAAAGGATAAACAAATTCCGGTTTGGTTTAACCGGTTCTTTGTTCCTGGTTTAGTTTTAAAATTCGTTGATTTAATTGTTGACATTGGCTGATTTTTTAAATTTATTTGACTCGGTTTATAAGTAACCGTTGTTGGTTCTGATTTTTTTAATTGTTTAGCAACAATCAGAACACGTCTCTGTCTTCAATCTTTGATCTTCCAGACTTGATTTTTTCTACAATATTATAAGCTTAAGTTTCTTTGTTTGTTTCTGAAAAATCAGTTTGGCTTGTTTATGCAATTTATTTGTGTAATTTAAATTGCATAAGTATTGTCTTTGCATTTAGTTAAATTTTTAATTTTTAGAATTTTGTTATTCTAAAAATTTTAGTTTAATTATTTATTATAATTTATTTATATTTGTTTAAATTGTTTCATATATATTAGATTGAACTTCTAATTTTCTATGGTAGTGTACTAATTTGATCTTGATTCTTTTGAATATATTTGATCTTAAATACAACTATCAACGAGTTAGCAGCTTAATCGGACATATGTATATGAATATACATTCATGCTTCCGATCTCTAAAATTTGTCTAACAAATATGACAACGGGTATGGTGAGTGGACAACTCAATTTGACAATTGTCTACCACTTATGACATTGTGTGTTATATGGACTACATCTCTGATGTCTATCGGAATGTTAGATCCTATTTACACCGATAGCGGTGGATGTATTATGGTTACAAGTCTAGTGAGTTGACGCACCAAATTCAATTTGGTAGTGGTCTGTCACATATGACTGTGACAAATTCTTATTTTTACGAGATTGTCATGTTAGTGCCTAATGTTGTAAACATAGGACTAATACTAGACAAATTCGATGGAACTTGATTCATTATGTGGCATGATAAGATGTTTATTTTCCTGACCATGCTGAAACTAGAGAAGTAACTCAAGGAGGTTAGCTTATGCTTTCTCTTGAAAATACTAATGTAAGAACTCTAGTCAGTGTTGAATCTTGTATCATTGAGAATGTTCTATGCAAGGTTGGATAACGCAGCCTGAAATTGCTGTATAAATCTACAGTGAGTTTAATACTTCTAAGGAACTCTTGTTTCCTTGAGATGAAGTACAAGTCTAAGAACACACGTTCTAAGAAATTTGGAATGACGAAATTTCTGGACTTTTATATTGGTGGGCTCTAAGTTCATCATATAAACGTCAAAAAGCTGTGATTGCTGATACATAAGATAATGACCGCATGGATCTCAATTACTTTGACATACTAAGTTTTTTGTTTAATTGAAAATTTTCCACTAGCTTGGAAATATTTCAAGAATTATCTCTGGCATAAGTGAAAGGCTGAGAGCCTTGAAAACTTGATGGTCAGGTAGCGGATTGTGTCTATAAATCGCAAAGCATATGGTGTTTACATATGTGAACACAAGAACAAATAGAAACCTAAGGTTTCTATTAAAGCCTCCACTAGCTTCATAAAACATAATGCTTAAACGAAATTCAATGGAAAAAATGTTCCAATTGTGGTATTATGGGTGGTCAAAAGGCTTACACATGTCATAGCAATGCTAATGAATATCGTACCATGATTGACCATGCAGAGACAATGGAAAAATTCCAGACCAATCTGACTAAAACAAACACGTGTAGTGTAGCTTCAGAAGTCAACCAGGTTGGAAAAAATCGAATGGAATGGTGGCATTACGCTGCTACCACCATCAATAGATATGTATACTTGCTAAGAAGCAAGAATATGCTTTTGAAAAAGTTCAAAGCATACAAGATGGAAATTTAAAACCAACTTGAGAAAACTATGAAAATAGTTATACATGATAAACGAGGCGAGTTTGATGAGAATGAAATGCGTTTCTTAGAAAAAATGGCATTATTCATCGGAAAAAACTACTCTTTATTCACTTGAAACTATTGGAGTTGTGGAACAAAAATTTTGAACTCTTAAAGAGATGATGAATGCACATATCCATGATTTTGAGTTATCTCAAGAAATGTGGGGGGAGCGTTGCTTACCACATAAATTCATTGGCAAAACGCTATATGAACTTTTGAAAAGGTAAAGTACATTCGTACAAATACCTGAAAGTGTGGGGATGCCTGGCAAAAGTCGCAGTGCCACCTCCTAAGAAGGTTGCATTCAGACCAAAAATGGCAGATTGTATTTTATTGGATATACACATAAAATAGTGCTTATTGGTTTCTGGTTTATAAATCAGACATACTGGATATCCATGTAAATACAATCATCGAATCAAGCAATGCATCTTTCTTCGAACACCTGTTTTGATGTAAGGATTAAAAAATCCAAAATGAACTCGTGAGGAAAAATACTTTATCACCTCTGTAATTGAGGCAAGTACTTTTGGCACACTGTAAGATGATGCAGAAGAATCTGTAAATCTTTTGGTAAATATTTTTATTGGTCTTTCTCCGAGAGAATGCACCGTAACTTTCACTAAAGCCAAGTCTAAATTAGACAATCCTTCGTGGAAGGAAAACCTCATTAGTGAGATCGACTCCATTATGAAAAACCATATATGGGAGATAATCGATTTATCACAAGGGCATATAGTCCTAAGGTGTAAATGGTTTTTAGTCAAAAAACTATGTCTTAGTCGAAAATACACAAAGTCTATAGACTTGTAAAGTCTCTGTTTGGGCATACAAAAGCTCTGAAATAATAGCCTGAAATATTTGACATTGTCAAATAGTTTTCACATCAATAAATGTGATAAGTTTATATAAATCAAAAGTACTCCTCACAGATATATTTTGCTAAGTTTGTATGTAAATCACATTATTTTGAAGACATAATGACATGGTCGAACAAACTAATATTGTTCAAGATCTACTCAAGTGTGCTCGGCGGACGTAGTCTATGTACTAAGTTGCTACACACGTAATCCAGGTTGTAAACACTAGAAAGTAATAACTAAAGTATTGAGTTACATGCAATATACTAAAAGTTATGGTTGCATTATGGTAAAGAACCAATAGTTTTGGAAAGATACAATTATGCTAATTGGTTATCGACTTCCAGAAACTAATAGTCCACAAGTGGATATGTCTTTACGCATTATGGTGTAACAACATCATGGAAATCTTCCAAATTAACTCTGCGGAACAGATTAATCATGGAACCTAAGTTCATAGCTTCAGATAAAGCTAAGGAAGCTTAATAGTTTCAAAATTTGGTAAAAAATATCATGATGTGGAAAAAACTAGTGTGAGCATTACGACTATAGCCCAACACTAAGTTTTATCTATAATGGGTAGTCATGTCTTTAAAAAAAGATGATGTCAAACCATTAGAAAATTGATCTCAAATGGAGTAATCTCAATAGATTCATCGGACAACCTATGATCCATTTATTAAAGGTGTGTCACGAGATCAAATTATAAAATCATCAAAAGAATTGGGTTTAAAGCCTATGACTTACGTGGATGTTTGATGGAAACCCTACCTACATGACTGGAGATCCTAGGAAATAGGTTCAAGGGAAAAACTAAGTCAAACTGATTCTGCAAAAAGCACTATGTGACTATAGTCTCTACCCAGATTCTGAGATGATATACAGTGTTTTCTGTATAAAAAGGATAAGCGTTGTTTTTAATGATATTCACCATAGTTTTGATATGTTCGTGGAGTATTACAGGATACTTCATAAAACAAAGTCTATTGAAATATCACCTAGTGAGTGTGAAATGAGGTCGTTTTTAGGAGAATGAATGAAAGGCTATATTCTCTAAATTCACTCATGAAAACCGGCATGTTCAAGGCCACAATGAACACAATAGAGAACCTAGTTCTGTGAGCGAATGGAGCTGTGTTATAGTTATTATCTCGGTTTACATCAAAATTCGGGTGGTTCAAGACATCATGTTCACCTCCTGATCGAGTAAACCCGATTGCTATTAACAATGATTGGTTCAAAACTGAAAAAGCTACCAACTCATATACAGTGGATTTTTCGCTTGTACTCTCAAAAGTTCGTTTTCTCGAGTCTTGTCGTGTCTGTCAAGTCCATCGAGTCATGTGTTTAAAGTCATTTCTATTCATGTGGGGGATTGTTGGAACTCGTTTTGACAAAATGGTGTAAGACCATTTTTCGGTGCATTTTCTGGTGGAGACGTTCATTAGGATGACGAGATTTTAGGCACGATAGAATCATTGCCATGAACACTATAACGTAGTGTATTCACTTGTCAAAATCAAAATTGATTTGAATGAGAAATGAAAGTCCAAAGTGGATAACTTGGAAAGCTTGTAAAGCTTCAAAATTTGGCTAAGTGTAAAAACTAGCAAATATCCCACATTGGAAATTTGGATATAAAATCCTTAAATATATAAAGTGGAGACTCATAACAAGGTTCAAAATCTTGGATACACTTTGGTGTATTAGAGAAATGAGATACTCGGGCCGGACTTCGGTTTTGGGCTTCGGGATTTGTCAAATGGGCCTATGGTTAAAGAAGATTTATTTTTTTGGCCTAGATCCCTTTTAAATTAAGTGTTGATTAAGTCAAACACATATATCTTCTAATGATGAATTTTAAACATTAATTGATATTAGTATTTAAGTGCAAATTCAATTGTATTTGATTTTGTAACTTATAAAATACTAATTACTTTGAAAGAGTCATGATGGTGAGATTGAATTCTCAAATCTCCCTTTAATGCTCATATGTTAAAATACATTGGACATATTGGCTATAAAAGCAAGCCATCCTCATCTCATTTTCAGATAAGAAAAATAACACAAGTCCCTCACAATTTATTCTATTTTTATGTTTTTTTTGTCTGAGAGTACAACACAGAAAAGCGTTCGTTAGATTCTGTTCTTGAGTTGTGCAAAACAGAATTGATTGCAGTTGTATCCTGAGATTCAGAATGCCACACAACCGTCACACTACGAGGCGTTTCATAATTCAGGACAAAGATCATATCTTGCCTCTGCAAATGCATATTCTTCCTAATTATTGTATCGGTATTTTTGTTGTATTATCGATTTATTTTATGAAATTCCTTTACAAATATCAGTTTGCCCATATTGTAGTAATTTGAGTTTCTACATCACCCTCGGTACTTCTATATAGCACTAGATGTACACAGAGTTGAAGTCTCGTTCTATTTCTCCACCATTTGGAAGTTAAATTCTAGTTTCTCCACATAATGAAAGTTAAATTCCAGTTTCTCCTCGAATTCAAAGTTGAATTCCAGTTTCCACACAAATTCGGTTAGTTTCGGTTTACTCTTTACCAATATAATATTAACCAATTAAATACCAAACAAAACCGACCTTAAACCAAAGTATGACCCAATTAAACTTAATAAACCCTAAATTGAGAAATAAAAAACACAGATGATGTTGTAGAACAAAAGCTAATTCAATCAATTCACCATTCCCTTGTATCTGATGATATTGTTGATTTTTTCCCTTTTTGGAGAAGAACGAATCTACTTCTCGTGGAAATCCAAGCCGAACGAAAGCGTAAAACCCAAGAATGTTTTTGATTCCTTGCCGGCCGTTGAGATTCTCTAAACTCCGGTGAAATCCTTTTGCCGGGCCGATCCCACTAAGAGCAAGCATTTTAAAACCAAATTCATCAGTGTCTTTGTCTGTGTCTGAATCAATCTCAATTATTTCCTTATCCACAACGATACGACCGCAGATTTCTTCGGTTTCCTCATCCTAATTAAATTTAGCAGACTATTACTCTATTCGATTCTGAAACAAAACACATGAACAAACCAAACACTAAACAAATCAATGTTTCACCACAACAGAGATGGAAAAAAGCATGAGAAAACAAAAAGTGATAACAATTCGTAGTTGTAGTTGAAATCAAATTCAGAAAATCTGAGGTATAAATTTCATCACGAACCTCACTTAATTTTCCTCCTCTGGCCGAACCAAATTGTAGTCGGTGACGAAAATAACCCAAGAAAAAAAATACAAAAAATTGCAACTTTATGGAAGCAATCAACAAAATTTCGTCTCTTTAGGATTGTCGAGGAAAATCAAGAACATATTTAGGGGTAATTAAAGATCAATTTTCAATTCATGGATATGAAGAAACTGAAAAAATCGAAGTTAAGTCAATAAACCCACATATTTATTACCAATCTCGAATATGGGTTTGTCCCTTTTGCTTGCGCAAGAATCCTTTCAAGAGCCGGGTGAAGAAGATGAAGAAGCCGGTCGGGTTGTTTACGGATCGGATCGGGTTTTAATTTGGTTTAGTATCGAGTTTAGGTGGTTTAGTATTCGGTTTATGTCTTAAACCAATAAAACCGATGTTTGTGTGTTCTGAGACTTCGAAATTTCAATACGGGTATAAATAGATTTAAAACTTTGTTTTGGTGGAGAAATAGAACGATGCCTCAACTCTGTGTACATCTGGTGCTATATGGAAATACCGAGGAGGAAATATATCGTTTTTCCTTTTTTTTTATAACCGAACTGAGATTCATTGCGACTTTTAGCCTTAAACCAAACGGTGACATTATCTACATACCGAATAAATCCGAACCAAAACAATATTTAGTGCGGCTGATGATAGAGTAAATCGAAATTCAAAAAGAAAAAAAAAGTTTATTGGAATATCTAAAAATAGATTTAAATTATACAAAACTTATAAAATATAAATTTAATTATTTTGGGGAACAAATTTATTTTATATTTATATTTGTAGTTATTTATATAATATATAACTTCGTGTGATCACGATCTAGCACTGGACTGAAAGATGTGAAGTTTAATTTGTTTCGCAAGAACCAAGCCAACACAACCAATATGCAATATAAACCAATTCGAACTAATTTTATATGTGAATTAGTCCGACCAAAAAAGCCAATTCAAACTAATTCGATATATATAATTGAACTAACACTAAACTGAATCCAAACCAATAAATAAATAAATTAAATTGATTTCAATATATTTCGGCAAACACAATTGAAAACCGCATAATTTTTTTGTTCCTTTGTACATAAACAAATAAATTTTTTTTTTGTTGAACAATAAATTTAACATTTCAAAAAAAAAAGAACTTACATACAGTCACGTGTGTTTTTCTCGCATTGGGTAATTTGTCATTTCTTTTTCACAAAGCATTGTAATTGCTAATGTTTTTATTTGCCATTATATACGCATGTTTACAGTTTTTTAGTCGCAGCGCAAGCGCAACATACATGAAATGGATTTTACCTGTGTATTTTATTGTGAACATATCTTATAAATGAGCCAAACTATTGGACCATCACATTAAGAGCATGTGGTTAGACGGAGGTCGACATAGGAATAAATATATTAGTTCTGCAGCATATATATATATATATATATATATATATATATATATATTGTTTGTTTTTTATTTTCTCTGAACAATAATAAAGTTGTATTAATGGATGACATAGGGCCGCAAAAGTTGAATGACAAGCTTCTTGAGTTATCGTATATTACATGAGCATGTGGGAGTGTCTATGATATAATTGTTACACAATTTCTATTCTCCATGTGAGTTGTAAGTTTAAGGCTCCGAATAGAGTCTGGTTTTAGAGCAGTCCTGTGTTTGTTGTGTTTGTTACTGTTTACAATAATTGAGGTCACTATTCCGAATGCTAAAACAAAAATACACAACATGATATGGTGAAATGAAAAAGATATAAATAATTTTAAAAAGGTATATCTCTAAAGTAATATTATCTAAATAATCTAATCCAATAAATTTGTTTCATCATCTTAACAGAACAGCTTTCTACTACTCATATCATATAGCAAAAAGTTATTTGGTGTGAATTAGTGTAAAAATAGGTTTATAGTTGGAAATGTAGCAAATGTTATAGTTTAAAATATAATTTGGCGAGTAATATAGAAAGACATAAAAATAGAATATTTTTTTATATTTTTTCTGTCTATTTGATTTTTAGCACATAAAAATAACTCTTTGTTCGAGAACTCATCGTCGTTTAATTTTGGTGATTATGCTGTTATTTTTCAAAATTTCAACTATTTGTGTGTGTTTGAATGCATATTGGAAAGTTTGTCCCGTGGATTTTTGACTGTGCTGACGTTGACTATTTATCCATAATTTTTTGCGTAAATGAAATATACACTGTAGAAGAAGAGACTCTAGCGTTCCATGGAGAAAAAACACAACTATCCAACAAGGTGGAAGATGGAGTTATTGCAGAAAATCGAACAAAAGAAAATGTCGGTATAGTAGTCTTCCAATCTATGTTCTATCTAAGAAAAAAATCCTTTTGTTTCACACTAAAAATCTTGGGTATATGTTGTAGATGAATTATCGGAAATAATGGTCCTTGCTATTCGTGGTAAATGGGTAGGTATAAGACTAGTGATTGGACTCTCAAAAGCAACGGGAACGAATTGTGTAAACGTGTTAAGTTGACATCTAGGATTGGATTTGAAGAGTTGTTAGCAACCGTGAAAAAGAAATTACATATGTAAGAACATGGAAAAAATATGACTTGATAATAACTTTCTCTATGAAGTGTGAACTTCAGAAGACTGAAAGTTAATGTTGATCTCACTAAATACATTTTAGAGATTGTACATATCGGCGTGACAGATTAATCAACTCTTTCTCAGTTAAATATACATGGTACCACTCAAATGTCGATTTTGTAACAAGATAGAACACCGTGACTGTTGATTTCGGTATGACATGTCACACTCATTTGTTAGAATTGAATCGGGTTTGGTTTAGTTCTATTGGTGCGGGAGCTGATTGGATATAACCGGTGTGGTTATTAGATCTGGTCAACTCAGGGTGTACCGGCTTCTGATATATATATGAGGAAGAGGAGAGTTTGTCACGTTTCAACCTAGAGAAAAAGAAAGAGACGTTCGAAGACCTAGGGTTTTAGGTCTGAGAGAGAAAAAGAGAGAAGAGAGATCTAGAGAGAGTTCTTAATGCGTTGTTGAGTTCTCTTGAACTAGATCTTGGTGTATTCTCTTATTCTAGTTAATTCTTTGCTTGTGCAGTCAAGCCCCAGACGTAGCGACCTCACATCGAGGTGTGAACTGGGTAAAAAATCTCTGTGTGCAAATCTCTATCTCTATCTTTGCATGTTCAATCGATCGTTAGATTTCTAGGGTTCGTGAAGCAATCAATCGCTTGCTTAAGGATATATTCACAAGTTAAAATACAACAAAGTGGTATCAGAGCCTCGGGTTGAGTGAATCTATGACGAACATTCGAATCGAGGTGGAGCGATTCGATGGAGAAGGCAATTTCTCGCTGTAGAAGAAGCGCATGCTCGCGCATCTATCTGTTTTGGGACTGAAGGATGTTCTGGTCGAAGTAGTTCCGCAAGCTATAGCAGTTAAGAAAGATGAGGATCCTGCTGCAGGAAAGTTTCGAGTTGAGAAGGAAGAAGAGGATCGGCTCGAAAGATCTGAGAAGGCAATGAATCTGATTTTTTTGAATGTTGGAGATCAAGTACTGCGCAAACTTGATGAATGCACAACTGCTGCATCTACATGGTCAACATTGGAAATGTTGTATCTCTCTAAGTCACTTCCTAACCATATTTACTTACAACATAAGTTTTATACGTTTAAGATGAATGATCAGAAAACTATTGATGAAAACACTGATGATTTCTTGAAGGTTGTATCGGAGTTGGCGAGTGTGAAGGTCTCTGTATCAGAGGAGGTGCAAGCTATCTTACTGTTGAACTCACTGCCACAGCAGTACAACTCTCTCAAGGAGACTCTAAAGTATGGTAGAAAGACTCATACTTTGGAAGAAGTCATATCAGATGCTAGATCAAAGGAGAGAGAGATAAAAGAAAATCCAAACTAACAAAGAAGTGGGGAAGCCTTCATAGTTCGAGGAAGACCTGAAAAGAGAGACCTATACAACAAGAAGTACAAGAACAGCTCTAGGTCAAGATCTGGTTCAGGCTCAAGAATCACTTGCTGGTACTGCAAGAAGGAGGGTCACCTGAAAAATGACTGTTTCTCCAGGAAGAAAAGAATGGAGAATGAAGAACATGGTGAAGTAGATGTGGTGATAGACAAGCTACAGGAGATTGATGCACTGTCTATATCAGACAGGAACCACATGGATCGGTGGATCATTGATTCTAGATGTTCATACCATATAACATTTAGAAGGGACTGATTTGATGATTTCACAGAAGTTACAGGAGGCCAAATGTTACTGGCCGATGACATACCAGTTGTAGTACAAGGAATTGGTTCAGTCAGAATTAGTGCTACAGGAGGATCAGTCACCAAGCTCACCAGTGTCAGATATATTCCTAACCTTGCTCGTAATCTAATATGTGTTGGTACTTTTGATGTGCAAGGGTTCTTACAGGAAGGTGGGAATGGTAAGATAAGATTCTACAAGAACAATAAGTTGGCTCTACAGGGAACATTGACTGGTACAGGGAGTCTGTATCTTCTGGATGATGAGACTGCGGTAGCTCAGTCTAATCAGGTTGTGTCAAAGGATGACACAACCCTGTGGCACAGTAGAATGGGTTATATAAGTATGAGGAATCTGAAGGTTTTGGTTGAGAAAAGTATTCTGAACAAGAAGGTAAAGTGCCTCAGGACAGATAATGGTCTCGAGTTCTGCAATCAAGAGTTTGATGAGTTCTGCAGGAAGCACGGTATTGAGAGGCACATGACGTGTGCTTACACACCTCAGCAGAATAGTGTGGCTGAGAGAATGAACATGACCATTATGGAGAAGGTCAGATGTTTGCTGAATAAGTCAGGACTTGAAGAAAAGTTCTGGGCTAAAGCTGTGGCTACAGCTGTATACATCATCAACATGACACCATCATCAGCAAATGACTTCAACATTCCTGAAGAAATTTGGTTGAAGAAGACACCAGGGTATGTACACATTAGGAGGTTTGGCTAAGTGGTTCATGTTCATGTAGACCAAGGGAAATTGAAGCCAAGAGCACTCAAAAGAGTGTTCATCGGATATCCTCAAGGAGTCAAGGGATACAAGGTGTGGCTGATAGAGGATAAGAAGGTTATGATCAGCAGGAAGCAGTGTTTCATGAAGACACGGTCTCCAAGGATCTGCTACAGGATAAAGATTCAGGAAAAGTGTCAGCTGGTACAAAGAATAAAAGTAGTACAGTGCTGACAGAAGCTTCAGGGTTCTGGGAATCAGGGTGACATCAGGATACTGAGTGATTCAGAGGATGAAGCCGAAGAGACTTCACATGAAGGTGGAGCTGCTGCAGCAGTTCCTGGTAGTGAAGATGAGTCAAACAAGAAAGAAGAAGATATGGACAATTATCAGTTGGCTAGAGATAGGGCTAGGAGGGCAAATAAGAAAGCCCGAAAGGTATACTGATAATGAAGAAGATGAAGTAGTTGCTTTTGCACTAAGTGTAGGAGAAGTATTGGATTCTGAAGAACCAAGTAACTACACATAAGCTTTACAGAGCAAAGACTGGAAGAAGTGGAACTCCGGTATGGATGAAGAGATGAATTCTCTCATGAAGAATTGTACTTAGATTTTGGTGGATTTACCAAAATGACAGAAGATCATTGGTTGCAAATGGGTTTTCAGATTGAAACCTGGCATTGTAGGAGTTGAGCAGCCTAGACACAAAGCCAGACTGGTAGCAAAAGGGTATGCTCAAGGAGAGGGCATTGATTATCAAGAGGTGTTTTCATAAGTTGTGAAACATGTATGAATCAGGTTCATGCTGTCTGCTACAGTGAACTTGGACTTAGAGCTGGAGCAGCTTGATGTAAAGACAACCTTTCTTCATGGGAATATTGATGAAGACATCTACATGGATCAACCAGAAGGGTATGTAGTAAAGGGCAAAGAGGACAAGGTCTGTTATCTGAAGAAGTCTCTATACGGACTGAAGCAAGCGCCTAGACAGTGGAACAAGTGTTTTGATCTGGTCATGATCAAACATGGGTTCATCATGAGTGAATAAGATTATTGTGTCTACTTCAAGGAGTACAAAAAGGAGGTATTCATTTACTTACTCTTATATGTGGATGATATGTTGATTGCTTGCAAGAGTATGTCAGAGATAGACAAGGTCAAGAAGCTGTTGAGTAGTGAATTTGAGATGAAAGACTTAGGAGCAGCTAAGAAAATCTTGGGAATGGATATTGAAAGAGATAGAGTTGCTGGTACACTCACTCTGTCCCAGTCTAGCTACATCATGAAGATTCTACAGGTATTTAGAATTGATGAAGCTAAGTCTGTTGCTACGCCTTTCGGCAGTCATTTCAAATTGTCATCTGCTACTGAAGAAGATGAAACAGCTGGTATAAGTGAATTTCCGTATTCATATGCTATGATTGGCACCATGCCTGATTTAGCATATGCAGTGGGAATGGTCAGCAGATTTATGAGTAATCCGGGTCAGATGCATTGGTCAGCAGTTCAATGGATTCTCAGGTATTTGATGGGCACTCAAAACAGAGGGCTGGTATTCAAAAAGAATGAAGAGTTCAAAGTTGAAGGATACTCTGATTCAGACTATGCAGCAGATTTGGACAGGAGAATGTCAATTTCTGGGTATGTGTTTACTACAGGATGTGATACAGTGAGTTGGAAGTCAAGTCTACAGGGTATCATGGCTTTATCTACAACAGAGGCTGAGTACATTGCCTTAACAGAGGCTGCAAAGGAAGGTGTTTGGCTGAAAGGATTAGCTGAAGAACTGGGATTCAAGCAAGGAGTGATAAGCTTGCATTGTGATTCACAGAGCGCGATTTATCTCACAAAGAACAACATGTTTCATGGAAGGACAAAGCATATGGCTGTGAAGTTCAACTTCATCAGGGACTTGGTTGAAGATGGAGAGGTTGCAGTGAAGAAGATTCATACTTCGAAGAATCCTGCAGACATGCTTACAAAAGCAATTCCAGTTCAGAAGTTTGAACAGGCTTTGACTATGCTCAGAGTAGCTAAATGCTAAGGCACTGGCTATGCTTGACGGCGACAAGGGACGAACTCAGAGTGTGAATGTCAAGGTGGAGATTTGTTGATTCCGGTATGACATGTCACACTCATTTGTTAGAATTAAACCGATTTGGTTTAGTTCTATTGGTGCAGAAGCTGATTGGAGATAACCGGTGTGGTTATTAGATCTGGTCAACTCAGGGTGTACCGGCTTCTGATATATATATGAGGAAGAGGAGAGTTTGTCAAATTTCAACCTAGAGAAAAGGAAAAAGACGTTCGAAGACCTATGGTTTTAGGTATGAGAGAGAGAAAGAGAAAAGAGAGATCTAGAGAGAGTTTTTAATGTGTTGTTGAGTTATGTTGAACTAGATCTTTGTGTATTCTCTTATTCTAGTTAATTATTTGTTTGTGCCGTCAAGCCCCAGACGTAGCGATCCCACATCGAGGCGTGAACTGGATAAACAATCTCTGTGTGCAAATCTATATCTCTATCTTTACATATTCAATCGATCGTTAAATTTTTAGAGTTCGTAAAACAATCAATCCCTTAATTAATGATAGATTCACAGGTTAAAACACAACACAACAGTGACATTATATGAATATTAGCCGAATGTAACCCATAAGTAACCCACATGCAAGGAAAACAACTTAAACCTCGACTGAGAGTAAGGTTACCTCTCCATTGGTTAGAAAAAAAAATAAAAAATGTTCTTAGCCGTTGCGGTGTTGGGAAAGGTCACTATCTTAACTTATGTTTTAATTAAGAAAAATCAAATATTTTTAACAGATATTTGTCCACATTTAAGGTTAAAAATTCTGAGAAATTTTTTAAGGAAGGTTTAAACTTTTAGTACATCGAAGTTTGGGGAAGAAAAAATTCTCATTAAATGTGTACTACCACCATCAACAAACAAAAACAAATGTGTACTAATTGCATTATTTTTTAAAAGAGTAATTGTAAGCTTTTACTTACTGTAATCACGACACTTGTCCACCAATCAATGGATAAGAAAAGCACATTTTAGCTTATTGTCAAATGAAACCACGACAAAAAAAAAAAAAACCTCAATAAAATTTAATTTAGCAACTTTGCATATAAGATCAACGGCTACGATTGATTTTCCCTACCTCGGATAAAGACCTTTTAATTTAAATATTAAATATATAAAAAAACGCATTTATTCCGATTCCTCTGTGACTCTCTCTTTCTCTCTGGTCCCCTCCACCATCAACCTCGTCTCCTCCTACTTCTTTTTCTTCGTCATCTTCTAAATTTCTCAAATCGGAGTTTGTTTGAAGAATAATCCATATGATTACTGATCCAACTCTAAACGTGTTTTCGGGTGCAATTAATCGGACCCGTTTACCCGATCAATCCGCTTCGCTACTCCCGAATCATAATAGCTTCACTCCGGTAACACTATTCGACGGCTTTAACTACAATCTCTCCGATCATAGAAACACGACGGCGCCGGATAATTCCCTTTTTCCGCGGGAAGAAGAAGACCCGGCTGATGACTTCGATTTCTCCGATGCTGTTTTAGGGTACATTAACCAGATGTTGATGGAGGAAGACATGGAAGATAAAGTCTGTATGCTCCAAGAGTCTTTAGATCTCGAAGTCGCAGAGAGATCGTTGTACGAAGCTATTGGTAAGAAGTATCCTCCTTCTCCAGAACCAAACTTAGCTTTCGCTGATCGAAACAGCGAAAACCTTGACCATGTCGTTCCCGGAAACTACGCCGGAGATCGTATTGGTGATGGTGGATTTATCGTTGGGAACGGTGGAATCAGACCCTTGAGTGGTTTCACCTTGGATTTTCGGAATCCTCAGAGTCGTTCCTCTGTACTAAGTGTTCCTCAATCTTCGTATAGCTCTTCCAATGGTTTAGTTACTATCTATGGAGATGGATTAGAGGAATCTTCCAACACTTTGTATGGCGATGCGAATCGAGAGAGTCAATCTGTTTGGTTGTTTAGGCGTGGGATTGAAGAAGCTAACAGGTTTCTTCCCGGAGAAAACGAGTTGATTGTGAATTTCAGAGAGGAGAATTGTAGGAACAAAGGACGGAAAAACCCGAACCGCGACGAGATTGGTGTGGAAGAAGAGAGATGTAGTAAACTACCTGCACTGTTTCCTGAAACCATTTTGAGATCAGATGTGGTAGATAAGATCTTGGTTCATATTCCCGGAGGAGAGAGCATGAAGGAGTTTGACGCGTTGCGTGAAGTCTTGAAGAAAGGAGTTGAGAAGAAGAAAACTTCGGTTCCTCAAGAAGGGAAGAGGCGAGCGAGAGGAAGAGGACGAGGTAGAGGAGGAGGAGGAGGGCAAAATGTGAAAAAAGAAGTTGTGGATTTGAGAAGTTTATTGATACATTGTGCTCAAGCTGTTGCAGCCGATGATCGTAGGTGTGCGGGTCAGTTGTTGAAACAGATTAGACAGCATTCGACGCCGTTTGGTGATGGGAACCAGAGATTGGCTCATTGTTTTGCTAATGGTCTTGAGGCGCGGTTAGCCGGTACTGGAAGCCAGGTTTACAAAGGGATTGTTAGTAAACCGAGGTCCGCTGCAGCCGTGCTCAAGGCTCACCAGCTTTTCCTTGCGTGTTGCCCTTTTAGGAAGCTCTCTTATTTCATAACCAACAAGACCATACACGATCTTGTTGGGAATTCTCAGCGGGTTCATCTCATTGATTTTGGTATCCTCTATGGTTTCCAATGGCCAACTCTTATCCACCGGTTCTCGATATCTGGATCACCTAAGCTTAGGATCACCGGGATTGAGTTTCCGCAGCCTGGGTTTCGTCCGGCACAGCGGGTTGAAGAAACTGGTAAAAGGTTAACAGAGTATGCCAAACACTTTGGGGTGCCATTCGAGTACAAAGCAATTGCTAAGAAGTGGGATGCAGTTCGACTTGAAGATCTCGATATCGACAGGGACGAGATTATTATTGTTAATTGCCTGTACCGGGCTGAGAACTTGCACGACGAGTCTGTCAAAGTAGAAAGTTGTAGAGACGCTGTTCTCAATTTGATCGGGAAGATCAAACCCGATATTTTCGTCTTTGGCATTGTGAATGGTGCATACAACGCCCCGTTCTTCGTTACACGGTTTCGCGAAGCTCTCTTTCATTTCTCCTCGATTTTCGACATGCTTGAGACAATTGTGCCACGGGAAGACGAAGAGAGGATGTTCCTTGAGATGGAGGTCTTTGGGAGAGAGGCATTGAATGTGATTGCATGTGAAGGTTGGGAAAGAGTGGAGAGGCCTGAGACATACAAGCAGTGGCAGGTCAGAGCTATGAGGTCAGGGTTGGTGCAAGTTCCATTTGACCCAAACATCATGAAGACATCTTTGCGTAAGGTCCACACATTCTACCACAAGGATTTTGTGATCGATCAAGATAATCGGTGGCTCTTGCAAGGCTGGAAGGGAAGAACCATCATGGCTCTTTCTGTTTGGAAACCAGATTCCAAGGCTTGATTGCTAATGCCGACAATCCGAGAGACCATCTCCTTTTTATTTCTCCTGTAATTCCCAGACACAGAATCACAGGTATAGCTCGCTCGGATTCATTTTCACATTTCCTTAGAAATGCTCTCTAATTCTTTCTAGATATTGTACTAAGACTGTGTCATCTCTTTTGCAGATAAAAGAAGAGAGTGCTGCGTCCGAAAAATTTCTTCAAAGATAATATTGATGTAAGTCACATTTTATATAACTTTCTCAGCTAGGTTCTCCTAACGTTATTCTTGTAGCTAGGGATGATCAGAGATATTGTATATTGCTAGCAGAGTTAACTTGTCTAGATTGTAACACGTATAAGAGGAAGCTTAGAGAAACTATGGCTTTGAAAGGAGGTTTTTTACTTCTCCAATGTACACACGAGGACCAATGCTACATTGAAATAAGATGTTTTACTCCTTTATATTAGCTTTACTATTTCTGGAAAACTCTTCAGCTTGGAAACTGAGCTCCTAGTTATTAGTTGTGGTCCCTCAATGCTATTTGCGAAGTTTTGATGATCTCTAAAGATATTTCAAAAGCTTTTGATGTTACTTAGAATCTCGGGTAAGACCCCTTGAGAAATAGAATGAGCTGGTTCAGACACACAAAGAACTCATCCCTCTCAGTGTCTAATCCTATGACTCTGCTACAAGGACAGAGAGAGAAAATTACTAAAAGAAAGATCAGAACCGAGTGGTTACTTGAGCGAAAAGTGCCTTGAAATCCTTTGTTGGGGTGCCTGTTCCCTCGGGCTTTGAGGCGAGGTCAAGTGCTTTGAATTTTGCTTCCTCAAGCTGCAACGCCTGCTCGAATAGGACACACCATGGATTAGGAGAATCAAACTGGTTTAAAAATATGGTAACAGTTGATGGATTATTCAGTTTATGAAAACCTTTTTGTCATAATGAACACACCTGAACGCAGACTTCTGCAACATCAGCCCTTGCGATTGTTCTTGTTTCTGTCTCGAGAAGCTCGTCATCTTTTCCCACGAGTAATTCTCTAATGCCACCTTCCTTGTCCTGCAGACCGCCAGCCCTGATTCCAGGAGGAATGAATATTGTAAGATGATATTCCAACCATTGCAATTTCCATCCCGATGCAAGTCAACAATAAGAATACCTGATGATGGTGTATGGAAGACCGGAATCAGCCAAATACTGCTCGGCCTTCCTCTTCCAAACCTACAAAAAACAGAATTGGTTAAAGATTGTTCTGAAACTCATCTCTCTGTTCAAGAAAACAAAGAAAGAAGAATCACCAGAATGTTGGCATTGCCAATACTATTCAAGGGGTGATTAATGTTTGTTCCTCCCATCGACCCGACCAAAACAATCTGCTTAACTCCCGCAGCCTTAGCTGTTTCAACAAAGACAGAGATCATCAGCACTTTGGCTATAGACACAGATACAAAAAACTTAAAGGAGATGAATACAAACCAGCATCTATCTGATTCTTCTGACCAATCCAATCAACCTGCAAAAGAAAGAAAAGGATCGAATCAAAACCAACAAGAATGGAGAAATCCACAAGAACACACTTAGTAGTTGTTGTCACCTGTTCTGGATAAGCTCCATCTTCAAAGTAGAACTCAGGTCTTCCTCCTTTGCTAGGATCAAAACCGGGTTTCATTTGCGGTACAGCGCTTGTAAGAATGACCAAAGCATCAATTCCTTGAACAGCAGGAGCAATGGCTGCAGGGTCTCTGATATCTCCAATGAACACTTCGTCTTCTCCACCGATCTTCTCTTTGCTCTCTTTTGTCCTCACTAAACCCCTCGCCACAAACTGATCCGACCTCTCTTTCAATTTCTTGTAAACAATTTGCCCTGCCATGATTTCCAAGTAGCAGATGCAGAGGACAACACAAAACTCATAAACATTCAACAATCTTCTAATGAAATTGTACAATATCACATTGTCGAGAGAATCGACAATCTTCTTAGCGTTTTAGAACATGAACAGCGATTTTATGATCTGAGAGAGAAGAGAGAACCTGTTCTTCCACCGGCACCGGTAACGAGGACGGTGAGAGGTTCAGTTGTTGCAGCGGCGGAAACGATGACCGATACTCTCCTGATATTTCCGGTAAACTTCCTCCGACCAAAAACCGAAGTCGAATCCGAAACCAACGAGCGAAATTGGAGAGACGACGAAGAAGACGGGAATTGGGAACGAGGAACTGAGACAAACGAAGAAGCTAGAGCTCCGGATTTAGCAGGAAGTAGTGGATGGAAGAATGTCGTCGTCGTCATCATCGCCATCGACTGGAGTTTGGTTTAAGCTCAGACGATGACGAGAGAGCGAGTGAGACCGCCTTATCGCGTTTCTCCGATTTTCGCCACGTCATCTTATCGTTTGAATTATTATTATTATTACTAGATTTTTTGATCCGCGCCACGAATTTTTTTTCTTTTAAACTTTTGTTTAAAATTAACGACCAATAATATTTATTAAAATATTTATTTTCTATATTGATGATAATAATAATATACATCCTATCAAAAACATTCATAATAATTTTTATCCTTAAAATTTTCAAATATACAATTCGAAAAATTCTACCAGTGTAAATATAGAAAATAAAATGATTATCAATGGTTAATCTATTTGTGAATATTTTTAATGTTTGTTAAGTTATTGGACTTTTAGTGTGCAAATTTAATAATTTTTTAGTTTATATTCTTTATAATATATGAATTTTCTGATAGTTTTATTTATGTACAATAGTGAATTATTTATAGTATTTTAATAGGTATTGGGTTGCGTTTTCTCGGAAAAAATCGCGCTTATTTATTTAATGTTGTATTTTCTAGCATTTTTGTTCTTAACTCTACATATTTCTATCGTTGACCATTTTGTTCATTTATGGCTACTAATTTTAAAATTTACTCAAAGCAAGATGATGATAAAAATCGTCATTCTATTATTTTAAACCGTTTTATGGTTATTAATGCATCTAAGGGTTGCGTCTTCTTGGAAAAAATTATTTTATGGTTATTAATGCATCTTAAAGTTGCATCTCTTTAAAAAAATCATTTTATGGTTATTAATGCATCATAGGATCGCTTCTTTTCACAAAAATGCATCATAGAGTTGTGTCTTTTCGAAAAAACCATTTTATGGTTATTAATGCATCCAAAAGTTGCGTCTTTTCGAAGAAAAAAAACTTTTTTATGGTTATTATGCATCCTATAGTTGTTTTTTCTCAGGAAAACCGTTTTATGGTTATTAATGCATCCTAGGATTGCGTCTTTTCGAAAAAACCGTTTTATGGTTACTAATGCATCATAAGATCGCGTATTTTCACAAAAATACATCATAGGGTTGAGTCTTTTTGAAAAAACCCGTTTTATGGTTATAATTAATGCATCATAGGTTTGCGTCTTTTCGAAAAAATAGTTTTATTGTTATTAATACATCTTAGGGTTATAAAATACATCCTAGGGTTTCGTCTTTTTGAAAAAAATCGTTTTATGGTTATTAATGCATCCTCGGGTTGTGTCTTTTCGAAAAAACCATTTTATGGTTATTAATGCATCATAGGGTTGCGTCTTCTCGAAAAAATCTATTTTATGGTTATTAATACATCTTAGAGTTGCGTTTTTTGGAAATAAAATCGTTTTATGGTTACTAATGCATCTAAAGGTCGCGCCTTTTCACAAAAATACATTCTAAGATTACGTCTTTTTGAAAATAACCGTTTTATATTATTGATGTCATAATTATTGAAAATAACTGTTTTTATCCTAAAAAGATGTATATTTGGTAACTATTACCACTAATATGGAGTTTCAAATAAGCATTTTTACTTTTTGGTTAAGTATAAATACAAATGATCTCGAAGTACTAAATATCACATACGTTCAATTTCCAACGAAATATTTATGGAGTAAAAGTCAACAAATATTGATTAAACAGAAGATTCTTAAAATACATCATAAATATATTTTTTAAATTTTTGTACGGATGTTTTTTTGTAGCTGCTTATTTCACTAAGGGTTACATCTTTTAACTTTTGTGTCTACTGAACTCTATATGCTTTTTCGCGCAACTCCTCTATTATGGTTGCAGTTTTTTTCTTTTCTTGTAACCGCTTATTTAATTAAAAGTTGCATTTTTTTAACATTTGTGTCTTTTCAACTATACTTATTTCTTTTCGTACAACATTTTTAATTCATGGATAATAATTGTAAAATTCACTCAAAACATAATGTTGATTAAAAAACGTCATTATATTATTTGTACATCTTAGGATTACGTCTTTTTGAAAAAATCCGTTTTATGGTTATTAATGCATCATATGGTTGCGTCTTTTCGAAAAAACCATTTTATGGTTATTAATTCATCCTAGGATTGCGTCTTCTCGGGAATTTTTTTATGGTTATTAATGCATTTTAGAGTTGCGTCTTCTCGAGAAAAACTGTTTTATGGTTATTAATGCATCTTAGAATTGCGTCTTTTCGAAAAAATTGTTTTATGGTTATTAATGCATGTTAGGGTCGCGTCTTTCCACAAAAATACATCCTAGGGTTGCGTCTTTTCGAAAAAACTGTTTTATGGTTATTAATACATCCTAGTGTTTCGTCTTTTCACAAAAATACATCATAGGATTGCGTCTTTTCGAAAAAAGGTTTATGGTTATTAATGCATCCAAGGATTGCGTCTTTTCACAAAATAGATCATAGGGTTGCGTCTTTTTGAAAAATTGTTATATGGTTATTAATGCATCCAAGGATTGCGTCTTTTCGAAAAACCATTGTATGGTTATTAATGCATCCTAGAATTGCGTCTTCTCAGAAAAACCGTTTTATGGTTATTAATGCACCTCGATTTGCGTCTTTTCGAAAAAGTTATTTTATGGTTATTAATAAATCCTAGGGTTGCGTCTTCTTGAAAAAACTATTTTATGGTTATTAATGCATAATAGGGTTGCGTCTTCTAAAAAAAACTCGTTTTATGGTTATTAATTCATCCTAGAGTTGCGTCTTTTCGAAAAAACCGTTTTATTAATGGATCTCACGGTCGCGTTTTTCACAAAAATACATCATATGGTTGCGTATTTTTGGAAAAACCATTTTATGGTTATTAATATATCCTAGGGTCGCGTCTTTTCATATATTTTAATAGACTTTAAACTTAGAAGTGATTCTTTATTTTTGTGATAAAATAAATATATGATTACTTGTAATAGACTCCAAAAAATAAAATAAACACGAAAAATCTAGCTAATTCTCAAGAACCATCAGACATATGATTACTTAATACCATTCACGGTTTTGTTTGTATTTATAATTGTTTTCATTATTGTAAGAATTTGGGTATGTATCGAACAAGTCTTAGAAATAAAATATGTTATTCAAAATGAGTTTCCGCGCGATTTCACGCGGGTTCAAATCCTAGTTACTTATAATAATGAACGATAAAAAGGTGAATTTACACGATGCTTTCGATATGAAAGTCTTACTCGTTAACGTATTAACAATTCTGCTATTGTTCTTCTTCAGAATCAATCCCAATATCATGAGATCTTCGTTATTGGTTATCATCTCTAAAATGAAATTTCATGATTGTCTAAAGTTGTCGATGATATTTAATATCTTATCTTTCACCGATTCATTACTTTTCCATAAACTTGATTTTCCAGAATCTTATATTCTCCGACCAATATACCAAAATATTCTTCACATTTTATACTTAATCCCTTCGAACGGTGTCAGAGATATCATACATCATGGAGAGTATGAAAATCCTTTACGGAGATAACAGACTCGATTTGGAAGAATCCATAAAATCGACTCACTCCAAAGAACTCAAAGAAGTCGTCTCCACTATCAGAGAAAATTGCGGAAACCAAAATATTTTCAATTGATTTTTAATTTAGGATTTCATATTAAAACTATTATTTATGAATCAACTCATAAATGGAGGAAAATGCTATTTACAAAAGCGGAGTTGTAGTAAAGGCAAAAAAAAAATTCACACATTTGAGCAGACTTGAACGGCCGATCAAAACCCCACTCAGATTGGTTTTTTGCTTATAAACTTTTGGATCCGACTCGGTTTGTCCCGGATTGACTCAGTTTAAATTTTTTACTTAATTAAACAAATTTCACACATTTTAACCTAAATTTCCTCTTCTCTAAAGTTGGATTTGGATCCAAACCATTCTCTTGATATTTTGGATTGATCTTCATCTTCTCATGCCACTTTAGAGAAGGATTCTTCAACTTTTTTATCCATTATCTTTATTTAGATTTTTCTTTATGTTTATATCTTTTTGTTTTGTTCTTCATCATGTTTAGGACCTAGTTTTTAGTTGGATCATGGGTAATGTTAGATTAGGATGATTTGATGGTTAAATGATTATTTAGGTTGATCATTGTTAGATCCTTCACTTATGTTGTTCTTAGTGCTAGTTTTGATTTAATCAATCAAAATCTAGATCTTAGATTTCATGCCCAAAAGATATTTGTGAAAATGCTTGAACCAAATTTTTTATGAGCTTTTTTTATTTAGCCAATGAAAGTTGATGTTATGGTGATTAGTGAACTTAATGGATCTAATAATAATGCTTGTTAATTATTTAATTTGCAAGTGAAAGTTTAGCTTAATTGGATAATTAACAAAGTTGATTAGTGCCACGAAAATGGATTAGTCCTAATTAAGTGTTCTATGTTCTATGATAGTATTTGATCAACCTCTTACATCATTGTTTGATTGTTAATCAATTCTTACGAAAGTTAAACCCATGGTCATGGACGGATCTACATTTGCTAGAGAGAGAGCAACTGCCACCATAAAAAATAATAATATTTAATGTAAATTGTAAAAGATAAAATATGTTCCCACCATTCCTAAATTTTGTTTTTCCCCCATTGGTTATTTTCCCCCTCATTTGACTTGAATTTCGTCATTTAAACTGGATTTTACTAGTCCAAAAAGTGGGTTAACTTTGTACTCCTAAAGCCCACTAATATTACTTCACTGCATTAGTTCATAAATGTGTTTAGTTCATAGATGCGTTTATCCATAAATGGTTAAATTAAATATTAGTATGTTTTTTTTTTGAAAATTAAATATTATGTTAACAACGAATATCTTAATCCATATAAAACCTTTTTCTCTTTGCAAATTATTTTTCCATAGATTACTGTTTTTTTTTTTTTTTTTAACATTACAATTTGTTCCTCCTTAACTTTACACTAATCTAATTGGTAAAAGTTTTAACTTCCTTATTTTATCTTTCATTAATAACACTGTAAACCATTTTTTTCATTTTAGAGGTTTAGGTTTATGACTGAAAACATTGCTATATATAAGATTAAAACATATATATATATATATATCAATCAAATGGAGTATTTCAAAGATAAAATAACCAACTAAAATAAATAGAAAATTTAAAAAAAAATACGAAGTCTATTCATTTATATTTTGTAAAACAAATAAGACAAAAATTGAAATTTTTTTGAATAACAATATAAATTTTATTTATTAAACATTTTTTCCCCAGTGAAAAATATTTCTGGATTCGTCTTTGTCCATGGTCCAACGGCTTTCTCTTGTTTTTCTTTTTACATTTGACTTTCTTGCATTTCTTAGTATTTAAAACCAACAAAAGCCTAAAAATCAATTGCTCTAGATTAATTTATGTTTCAGAGAATTTTTGTCCACTTAAACAACCACTGGGAGGATCCGCTCCTGTGTAACCAACAAATACGTGAAGGCCTCGGAAAACACGATAGGGGGTGTTTTCCGACGGCTCTCCGACTCTCAAGTCAGAAAAGAGCAAATAAGGAAGGAAGAAAAAGGACCACGAGCGAGGAGACGTGGAGAGCGAAAGAAATGAAGTCGAAAAACGAAAAAGAGAGAATGGATGACTCTCTGCCGAAAGGGGTGGTCCGCGGAGTATCTCTAAGAGTTTGGTGGAAAAAAATTGGTGGTAAGGCTAAAAAGAGAGAGAGAGAGGGAGAATGTTGAGTAGTATTCCGGCCAAGGAACGGCCGGAGAAGAAGAAAAATCCGATATGAGATCATAAAGAATGGTCCTAAATGACCGGAAAAGAGACTGAAGCTTAATAGAATGGGCCTTAGTCTCGAAAAGATAGGCTGAGTGTATGTGATTTTTAGCTCAAAGGTTCCATCCTTTTTTATGAAGGAGATAGAGTAGTATTTATAGACTTTTACCTGCCCGGGCTCGAATACCGGGTTCAGCGTCCTTGGCTGGATCAGGTCTGGACTTCGGGGTTTGATCCGGTACGGTGTGCTTGAGTGCTTTTTACCTACTTTCCTTGTCTTCTTGCACCACTTGGCCGACCATATGGCTCTGCTACGCTGCACCTGACCTTCTGCACTAGTGGCAACGTCTGACACAGCGGGTAAAGTAAATGTTTTTCGAGTGTGGACCACCTGGTTTTACTCTCGCACGCATAAAGTAAATGTTTTTTACCCTTTGACCAAGAAATGAAATACGAAAGACCATAAGAATTTGAACTTAGCGCCTAAGGAAGATATTTTATACCTAACCCGAGTTCCTGATACGGAAACTCGGACGTCGTACTCCGTCTCCGGGCATCGGGAAGAGAGATACTTGTACGTCTGATCACCTGGTTCCGGACCCTGATCACCCCGAGTAGCGGATACGCTTCCCGGAGTGGGGCCAGGTCCAAGTGACATTATATGTATGTTTGGACCATTGTAGATTCAGGCTCAAACTCCTCTGAGGGCTCTTGTCAAGAGATAAACTCCACCAAAGGAATTAAGCGTTTCCACCGCGCCGTGGGATACGCCGCTTCAGGCGATTCGCTTAACCCAAAGGGAATTATTTTATCCCCAAAAATTTATTTCTTGTATCTTTAATATTGCAAACTTTAGTCCTTGTGGGACGATTTTTAAGTACTCTTCGATATTCCATGCACTTGTGGATTATTTGAGACTTTACAAATATTAAAAATTTTCTCGCCTATTGAACTCCAGTGGAGTTAAAATATTGCGTGTTAACATGTAAAAAAAATTGCAAATTGGTTATGAAAACTCGCAACGACATTTTTAATTTTTGCAATAAATTTGCAACGTATATTCATCTTTGCAAAAATATTGAAAAAATTGTTGAAATTTTTTAACCAAGATTAATGTTGCAAAATCACTATTTTCTTGTAGTGAATAATCGTTTTAGGGTTTGATTGGTTTTTCCGCTACCATTCGAAAATGTTACGTTTGGGGAGATTACGGTTGTTGGTGTTTGATAATAACTACAGAATCCGCTTTATACTGTTTTATGCCTCTTGCAACCGCTCTAAAAAAAATTCTTTTCCACGAGCATTTGAGGTGGCGGACGATCGCAGGTGGTTGAAAAAATATTTTTAATATTAATAATATTTAAAAAACAAATATAAATAGTTTAAAAGAATTTTTATCCTCTTCTATCGAATATTATCATATAAAATTATATATACTTGTTTTTTATTTTTAAATAAATTTGTAATTATAAAAAATATTTTATATCCAAAAATATTCCAAAATCTTTTAAAGAAAACTATTTAGTTATTCTATGATTTATTAAAAATTATGTTTATTTATAATAATACTCCATCTATTCCATTATATTAGATGTTTAGACATTTTTATTTTAATTTTTTCAAGTTTCCATGCAAAATGTAATTTTTATTTTTATGACCATTTGTATTATGAAATATTTTTTTTTTTTGTAAGTTAAATATTAAATGAAGTTTTTAATGTAAAAAAAAACTAGAATTTATGTGATTCTTCGACTTTGCGCTTTTAGTTAAAAAAAATTATATAATGGAACAGCGGGAGTATATATTTTTTTTATGTTTTTTATAAATGATATATTATGTGTATTTTGAAAGTTTTATGTTAAACTACTACCGTACCCACTGTAAATCAATAATAAATGTCCCGTAAATGCATCCATTTTCAGCCGCTATAACAGGTCCGATCCAGATGGGGTGGGAAGAGGTGCCATGGCCCAAGAGCCCTTGTCCATTTAAAAAATATATACTCCCTCCGTTTCTAAAAGAATAATTTTCTACATTTTTTTTTGTTTCAGAAAGATAGATTTTTTACGTATTTTTACTAGGTAATGATGATGAATTGTAAATTTCAAGACATATTAATTGAAAATAATTAATTTTATTGAATTATTATTAGTTTACAGTTATAGAAAATTGTTAGTATAAAAAATGATGCATTTATAATCAAACATTAACTTTTTTTTTAATATGTGTAAAAACTCCAAAACTTCATTCTTTTAGGAACAAATGGAGTACAGTAAAACCTCTATAAATTAATAATGTTGGAACTCTGAAAATTTATTAATTTATAGAGTTATTAATTAATCGATAAATTAATATTTATTAATTTATAGAGTGATTTTGTAGTCCATGAGTTTTTGAAAATTTTCATTTATTTAAAATAAAACTTTACCTAAAAGTTTATACAAATTCTTTAAAAAAAAAATTTTATTTAAAATTTCTTAATATATTGTTTACATATTCATCTTATTCTATATTATGTTAATAATCTCGGTTATCATAATAAGATGGATGCTAATAGCCTACTTGATTATTTATATGAAAATGAGAAAAAATTGTGGCTACAATTCTTGGTATTGATGATGAAGTTGAAAACGAGATAACAGTACTTTTGAAAGTATTTAATCATAAGAAAACAATTATCACGTCTAGAACTCTTCAACTGGATGCAGATCAAGATGACAATACCATGAATTTTTGATGCAATAAGAAAAATTAGAGATTAGTTCCAATAAGATTCCAACTTTAAGAAGAAAATATACAACACTGGAGTCATACATTACTAAATTATCTTAGATATATATATATATATATATATATGCGCATAAGATTTATAATTATTAATTTATGCTATTACTGGGACCATATTTTACATAGAAGTTTTAAAAAAAAAAATTATCTTATTATCTTATCGAATTTCGTCAATTTTTACACTGGTCCAACTTGGGACCAGAATAATTTATTAATTTATAGTGATTATTAATTTATAGAGTATTAATTTATAGAGGTTCTACTGTATATACGTAAAGGAGTCCGAAATTTATTTATTTTTCTCACCAAAGGAGGCCCAAAATTTTGGGGGTTTTCATCAATGGGCCCGAATTAAAAAAAAAGAAAAAAAAGAAATAGCCTAAAAATAGTCATTTAAAAATAATAATTAAAAATACAGTAAAACCTCTATAAATTAATAATATTGTAACTCTAAAAATTTATTAATTTATAGAGTTATTAGTTAATAGATAAATTAATATTTATTAATTTATAGAGTGATTTTTCTAGTCCATGATTCTTTAAAAAATTTCTTTTCTTTAAAATAAAAAATTTACCTAAAAGTGCATACAACTTTTTTTTTAATTATTTAAAATTTCTTATATATTGGTTACATATTCATCTTATTCCAGATTATGTTAATAATCTCGGTTATCATAATAAGATTGATGTTAATAACCTACTTGACTATCCATATGAAAACGAGAAAAAATTGCGGCTACAATTCTTGGTATTGATGATGAAGTTGAAAACGAGATAACAATACTTTTGGAAGTATTTAATCATAAGAAAACAATTATTACATCTAGAACTCTTCAACTGAATGAAGATCAAGAGGGGAACACCATAAATTTTTTTATGCAATAAGAAAAATTAGAGATTAGTTCCAACAAGTCTCCAACTTTAAGAATAAAATATACAACAGTAGAGTCATACTTTACTAAATTATCTTATATATATATATATATATGCATAAGATTTATAATTATTAATTTATGTTATTATTGAGCAATATTTTACATAGGAGTTTAAAAAAAATTATTATCTTATTATCTTATCAAATTTCGTCAATTTTTACATTGGTCCAGCTTGGGACCGGAATAATTTATTAATTTATAGTGATTATTAATTTATAGAGGTTTTACTGTAGTCTACAAATGGCCAGATTTTCAAAAAAAAAGAGATGTTTTTAATGTAAAAAAAACTAGAATTTATGTGATTTTTAAACTTTGCGCTTTTAGTTAAAAAATATTATATAATAGAATAGTGGGAATATATTTTTTATGTTTTTTATAAATGATATATTATGTGTATTTTGGAAAATTTATGTTAAACTACTACCGCACCCACTGTAAATCAATCGTAAATATCCCGTAAACGCATCAGTTTCTAACTGCTATACTAACAGGCCCGGTCCAAATGGGGTGGGCAGAGGTGCCATGGCCCAAGAGCCCTTGTCCATTAAAAAAAACATACTCCTTCTGTTTATAAAAGAATGATTTTCTACCTTTTTTTTTTGTTTCAGAAAAATAGATTTTTTACATATTCTATCCATTTTTTACTAGGTAATGATGATGAATTGTAGATTTCAAGACATATTAATTGAAAATAATTAATTTTATTAAATTATTATTAGTTTAGAGTTATAGAAAATTGTTTAGTATAAAAAATGATGCATTTATAATTAAACATTGAATTTTTTTTTTAATCTATACTATAACAAGAGGCCAGCAGTCTCATGAATGTGCCATGTGGCAGCCTATTTTTTTGACATCTGTCCACAAAAAAAAAGAAAAACAACGACGATTAGAGTTCCGTCGGTTTCGTCGCCCATTTCATTCTTAGGGTTTTCATGTTTCATCGTCTTTCGTAAAGACTCTTTGCAATTGTAATAAAATTCTTCATCCAAGCATAGTGACGGATCTTAAATACCTTCGAATGCAATACACCTCCATGAATTTTGATTCATAGGTTATGTCGATCTTTTCTCTTAACTCTTCATATATTGTGTGTCGGCAGTTTCATATATGTGTGTAGAATTGAAATCATCAGCTTTTCCTAGGTACAGAAGTGAAGAAATGAAGAATTAGTTTCGTATAGAAAGAGCACAACATCCATATATATTCTCAGATTTGCCAACGTTCCCCCACAGCCTTAACCCTTCTGCTTCTCCGGTTAGCCATGTTCCGTTTTTTCCTCTTTGTTTGTTTTATCATTTTTTTTTAAGCTCTCGTTGCCACTCAAATCTATGCTTTCGTTAATTGTTCTTGGTGCTTTCTATATACAGAGCCCAGTTCAAACAACAATGGCTTCATTTATGCATAAATATCCGGTGGATTTGACAAGATAAGATCTTCTGTATGTATCCCTGCACTCAATTTATATCCCTATCGAATTTATGTTTGCATATTGATAACGATTTAGTAAACTTCATAGATATGTGATCTTCTGACCGTATCCAGACTTCCAAATGCCACCCTTGTCATTCCAGAGCTTCCACAAAGTCTTCGCTCTAAGGGCATTAGGTACAGAAGCATCCTTCTTAGCATTGTTAATTTAGATCCTTTTTTAACTCTATTTTGTTCTTTCATGCTATGCAGCAATAAGTTCAAGAGTTTTTCCTACCTTGATTGCCTTTCTAAAAACATGACATTGTACTTGTAAAGGCTTTTCCGGAGAGGTTAAAAGCTGCAAGGAAAAGGAACGAGTTCCCACCACCTTCCGGTAGAGTTTAGTATCTTGTATGCTTCTAAGTATTCAAAGATCATTGATGTTATATATCTACCTGCAAATTACCACCACCAAGTCTTATTGCATTTTGATAATCTGATGTATGAATTACTGGGCAAGTTGGTTAAGCGGTGTGTTATGTTTAGAGATTTTGTCTCTCTTTATTGACTACAAATGAATCTTTCTGTGATTCTCAGTCAACTTTGCCGGCTTCAAAGGTCCCGTGTAGGGTTGCCTTCCATGCTCTTCAACATCGTTTAGATATCCAGGTGCTGACCAATAAGATGGTTGATAGGTATCCATGCTCTTCAACATCGTTTAGATATCCAGGTGCTGACCAATAAGATGGTTGATAGGTACTTGTTGTTCGACAATTTAAAACTTTTTTATCTGCAAAAAGAGGAGAAAATTCTATGACATCATTTGGGCTATGGATTCAATATCAAGGGGTGAAGAACATTGATTTCTAAGATTTGTTTTTAACGGAGTAGTACCTAGCTTATAGGAGTAGTAAACAAGTTTAGCCAAAGGTGGCGTATATCAACTTTAGCTTCAAATCTTTAGGAGTAACACTACCTAAGTAAGAATGATCCTCTCTACGCATGGGCTTCCCTGATAAAACAGAGATGTCATTTACACTTTGTAGGTTACGTCAATCAGGTCAACCTTTCCTAGCTTATCATTTTGGCTAAGAGAGGGACAAATTAACATATTATGGTTGTGCCGAGCTTTTCCAGGTAAGCTTCCTTTATTTTCTCCACTTGTATTCGTTTTTAGGACAAGGTGCTTATCTCAGCTACAAATTGCATCGTTTTCTGTCTCCTCCATCGTCTTTCGTCTTGTGCGAATATACTCTGTAGAAAGTGCTTTTTTATTTGTGGCTAAGCGAGAATGGACTTCAACAAGAATCCATGTCGATTTTCACGCTTTCTAGGTATGTGAATATTTTACTGATGGTAGTTAATTAGCTGCTACTCGTGAATTACCCATTTCTAATCAGATTTTCCTTATTGTGATTTAACACTTTGCATCTGGTTTACAAGCTGTGCACTTTATATGCCAATTTTTTTTAAATACAAGTCAAATAACAGAATTTTAGCTCCAATATTTAAATCCAAAAATTATCTATTGCTTTTGACTCTTCTTTTAAAGAGTCAAAAACCTTAATGCTTCATCAACGCTTTATTGATCTTCGAGTTTTTCCGGAAAAAAGAAACTGCATCTCGATCTGCTTGTAAATGTTCATTGTTTTGTCTCTGATTCTAACATCTAAAAGTTCTCTCTGTTTGTGTCTATTTTCCAGGCAAGATTGGTGTTTAGAGTTTTCGAAGTCTGTAGTGACAATTCAAGGGATATTCTGTGGCAGACAAGTTAGTAAACAAGCAGTCGTCACACTCAAATGTATGCAAGCTCTTATTCGTGTCCAGTCTTGTGTAAGATCTCATAACAGAGCGCCTTCAGGCTCAACTGAACTAAATATCATGCAAAGCAGAACAAGGTATAGATAAATTGAGAAACCAGGGTTAATTACATGAGTTTTGAATAAACCTATTGAACATACTTTAAATATGTGATTCATATTGATGTGGTCCATAGAGGGTTGTTGTGTAGTCTCATAAGTTTAAAGGAAGTGTAAATAGAGCTACAAATGAAACAAGAAAGAGTTATTAAGAGGATGCTAGCTATGGTTTGTGCTCTCACACATCACGTGATTATGCTTTTTAACCTTTAGAACACAAAATCTCGGAGCAATCGGCTAATGTTAACGTGTCCAAGTCCAAAAGCAAGAGTGGTTAACACCATCCTGGTTTGTGGAAGAGCAGATACCTCATCAAACGAGGCAATATATATCTCTAGCAAAATTTAAATGGCAAACCCAGGACAATCTGCCCCTCCTCACCAATTTCTTCTACATGATTCTTAACGTATCATCATCACAATAGCTCTTAAGGTTAACGATTAGTTTTTCAATCTCCCAAAGTTTATTAACAAAAGAGTACATGATGGGATATATGTTTGCTTTATTTGTCTGGATTGACACCACTTAAAAAAGTTTTGAGTTTATGGTGTAATTTCAAAGCAGGTGAATATTGAACTTTCTTTTCTTATCTTCGATGGAAGTGATTTTAATGAGGTTGAAAATGCCTAAACCATGCATACAAGTAGGTTTCAGAGGAAGGGCCAGCATAACTTGATGCATTATTAAGCTCTGAGAGGGTGATAGTCTTGATTCACCCATTCATTCTTTGCTTTTTATTGTTTCAGTTATTTGCTTTCTTTTCTATCCTTTTTCTCCCTATTTCCTAAGTTGGTCAGTGTCAACTGTATAATCTTAAGAATTTTTCCGTGTATATAACAAGGTATCGCAAGCCGCAAGTAAAGGACAGTTTATGGTTTCCAAAAATCAAGTAGACACAACCTAAAGCACCGTTGTTGACAAGAGAATAATAAACAAGTAGGTATAATCTTACAGTTATGTTAGTCTATCCCTATGGTCCATAGATTTGAGCAAATGAAAACATTTGAAACTATTTTTGGATTCTTATTTAATTTGGTGAAGTTAAAGTCACTTGATATTGTCGAATTAAGAGAAAGTTGCACTAATTTTCATAAAACATTTTCTCATGGTGGTTCATCGGATGTTGATTTAGATGATCTTTTCTCTGAGTTAAGAATATTGCAGGTGACTTTGTCCGATGAAGCAATGACACCTATTGAGGTTCTTGAATTTGTAAAAGACGTGGGTTGTTATCCAAATGTTGCTATTGCTTACCGTATTTTACTAACCACTCCTGTGACAGTGGCATCAGCTGAAAGGAGTTTCTCTAAGTTAAAGTTGCTGAAAAATTATTTGAGATCATCAATGTCTCAAGAAAGGTTGAACGGTCTAGCAATTTAATGCATTGAAAAAGAAGTTTTGGAGAGTATGGATTTTGAAACAATTATCAATGATTTTGCATCAACAAAAGCTAGAAAGAAACGTTTCATTTGAGCATTTTCTCTCTTTGAAATAATTGATACTTATTTTGTTTGTTTCAGTTTTGGCCATTTGCGATTTACAAGAAAGCAGTTGCACGATAAGTTGAACTCTATACCAAGATTGAAGCTTAACACAATCTGTTTTTTTTTCTTCCAACGAACTAGCCACTTAGTGTGTATTATACAATATCGTAGATGTTTTTTTTTTGTATTAATAAAACATTGTGATATTTTATCGACATAGTATAAATAGAGAGCCCATGTTTTGGATTTTGTCCAGGGTTATCAAAATGTTTAAGACGGCTCTGACTATGAATATAGGTTTACGATCCTAAACTTATAACATTTGAGATATTAAAAGTTTATATAATATATTAGCGAATTTTGTGTAACTACTGGCTTACTGGCTTACATGGGATAGGATCTGGGGGTAAGGGGAGAAAGACTCTACTTTGACTCACTCCGTCCGATGGAATCCATGAACACATGATACCGCAACAATCTTGAGATCACGTGCCAGAATTGCTATTACTTAAAACGAATGGTGAAGTTTGTCTTCTTCGTTCTCTTCAGTTCAACCATCGGACGTGGAGTAACTTCTAGAAAATTTTATGTTGCAAATTCGATGGGCAGTAGACTTACTACACACCATCTAATCATCTAGCATATTTACTAAACCATATTTTTTTCTCCTACATCATAATCCGAAACTACTCATAGTCCATAGCAAAATGCGGAATATAGCTTTAAAATAAATTACACTCAAAGATCACTTCAGTAAAGAATCTTCAAATTTGCACGAGAACAAATAAGTCGCGAACTAAAGCAAAAGAAGAGAAGAAAACTTCCAAAAAAAAAAAAAAAAAAAATTCAACTATTTACGCAAATAAGTTAGTGAAGGTAAATATTCTAATTTTTAAAAATATATATATTTGGACTGGTGGTATCGCTTCGCACTGTTATACGGATTCACACAAATTGGAAGATATTTTTTGCATATGTTTTTTACACAAAACCAGAACCCAAACCTGCGGATATCTGATATAATCGACCACACGTCTAGACGTGGAATATACAAAAGTTGCACCAGAATGTGGCCTCGCAAGATATCCCCTTAATTCTTACCCTACTGCCGTCCCAGACCTTAAACAAGGATGGATACTGCTGGCATTATACTAAATCAGGGGTATATACGGTACGGTCTGGATATGAGGTGGCCCGCCGAGAGCTAGATGCGGAGACTCAATTTTCCCTGCAGCAACCCTCTTTAAACCCTATTAAAGAACTGGTATGGAAAGTTGCTACAACTAATAAAATCCGGCACTTCATATGGCAAGCCCTCTCAGGAGCAGTGGCTGTTAACGAAAGACTTGCTCATAGACACTTGCAGCAGGAACGACGATGCCCTAGATGTGGATATGAGGAGAAAACCATTAATCATATCCTGTTCACCTGCCCTCTGGCAGTACAGTGTTGGGCTCTGTCCAATATCCTCAATCCCCCGACTATTTTCCCATCAGGTATTCTCTGGGAAAACATGGATTTTCTACTGTCGCGTATCCCACGGCGGGAGAGTGTAGAGGAGTACATTCGGGTTTTTCCGTGGATAATCTGGTATACCTTGAAAGCTAGGGATGATAAAGTTTTCAATAATCTGGACAGATCCCCACAGGAGGTACTGGAGATAGCTTCGAAAGAGGCCACATAATGGTTCTTGGCTAATAACCCTGCGAGGCCTGAGCCCCTACCGCGAGAAGTAATCACCAACGAAGAGGTGCCTACTGCTAACTTCACCTGCTTTCTGGATGGATCTTGGAAAGATGGTGAACCCACGAGTGGGATAGGTTGGGTTCTACAACTACAAGATGGGACTACATACCTGTTAGGCCTCAGCGGAATACGATGTGTCTTGTCCCCTTTGCATGCAAAGCTCCACGGGAGGTTATGGGCCATGACTAGCCTTCAGAGAAAAAGCGCTACTGCACACTGTTCGTGACAGATTCTAAGGAGTTAATATCCATGGTGTCCAATCCGGAGAATTGGCCAAGTTTTCACCTAGAGCTGGATGGGTTTTTTTAGTTCAGGAAAGCGTTCCCAGAGTTTTGTTTAGCTCACTGTTCCAGAGGAAAGAATGTGAAAGCAGATTTTTTAGCAAGGAAAGCACGGTCAAAGAAAGCAGTTTTCTCTACTATTGGCACTTCGATTCCGTATTGATTGGAAGATACATATAATGTATTTAACTGATCAATTATTGAAGTGTATTCGTGAAAAAAAAAAAACAATTTTGTAGGAGAAAATATCGAACAAACATAATTGGCAAAACCGCTTAGCAAGAAGTTGGGAGATAGAAAAGAAATACAATTAAGATGAGTGTTCAAGTATACATACGCTAAACCAAAAGTTAAATAATTCTTTTTGCTACCTCACTTTTTCCCGCGTGTAGGACAAGAACATGGATACTTTTCATAAAGAAAACAGAATACAATGGCATAAAATTTACAAACACAATTCACCTATTTTTTTTCTTGTTAATCAACGAAAGCAATTTCAATTAGTTGGGAAAGGATACTATATTAAACAATAATTTTTTCTTTTAAAAAATTCAAAATTTTAAAAAGAAAAGCTTCGGGACATCATTTTAAAAATAATTTACTAAAATTCACAATTAATTAACAAACTTATGAAAAATCAATACAAATGCCAAGAAAACAAACAAATAAAAATATCTAGAACATAGCAAGAAAATGAATTATAAAAAATAGATTCAAAGGAACTGTTTAAAAAAATTTATAGACAAAAATGATAGAAAAATATAAGATAAAAATGATAGAAAAAGATGAAAATAAAAACCCGCGTGTATGCGCGGGTACTCACCTAGTATATGTAAAAACTCCAAAATATCATTTTTTTTTAGAACAAATAGAATATATATGTAAAAGGAGCCCGATTTTTTTTTTTCTTTTTCTCACCGAAAGAGGCCCAAATTTTTTGGGTTTTTCATCAATGGGTCCGAATTAAAAAAAAAAAAAGAAATAGCCCAAAAATAGTCATTTTAAAAAAAAATCACAAATATCTACAAATGGCCAGATTTTAAAAAAAAAACAAAAAAAAAAAACAAAAAGGTCCAAATATTTTTTTTAATGATATTTTTATGTAAAGGGGCCAAAAATTTATTTTTTACCCAAAAACCTTGATTTATGTTGGCCGGCCCTGTATACTAATCATATAAATCTCTCTCAAAACAGCTACCATCCACTTCCGCAAATTTCCACAACCGCATCCGCATCCACTATATTTAAACCAGTCAAACTTTTAACCTCAACAATATTAATTGTGGACATTACAACTTATTTCTTATAGAGGTTACAGTTTGTTACTTTTGATATTTCCTGTTTTAAAAACATCTGCTTTATTAACTTCATACAAGTGTTCATACATCTAAGTAGGAACTGATGAAAAAGAAACATAAACTTCTACAGAAACATAATGTGGCGAACCCACATTGAGCGAAGTGGATTCACCTGACACCAGTTAAATCTATAAATTGTAAATTTCTCCAACGATTTTGTATGCTTCAGTGGTTAATTTGGTTTACAACTGATTTTTGACTCCACTAATCAAGGTTCAATGTTCTCTTTTGAATCCATTATTCATTTTCCTACTTTGGTTTTTTCTTTATTGGACCACAGCCTATAGTTAAATCCCACTTATTTTAGTCGTTTTTTCCCCTCTTGTGTTCTTTGATTTCCATTCAATTTTGTTTGTATAATAAGAAAAATGATTAGAAAAATGTCCCAAAATCATATTTAAAACTAATAGACAAAATGTTTGTTTAAGTGTAAGTTATATAAAAGACTAAAATATTTATAGAAAATATTTGTTTTAAAATATTTTTTCTGACCCCGATAAAATAAAATTTTGAGTCCACCACTGCCAACATCCCGTTTTTAAATCTCACGATGATTGATCTTATTATATATTCTCTTTTTCCGATAGACAAACCAATAAGTTTTTAAGAGATGAAAAAAAAACGTGGAGTAAAGTAAAGTATTTTGATTTCTGTTCGAAGAAGTACACAAATCTTCTTTGTGTCGGTAAAACTCAAATTTTGAGTCAAAACAAAGATAACGAGAGATTCTCAAGACTACAACGACGGCTGTTTTCGTAAATAAGTTTCGGTATATACACTCTACAAACCATATTTTTTTCAAGCAGGAAGTTCTTCCAAGGTCCTGGAGTAACATTAATAGTACTTTAATTGGGCGTAAAGACTCCCTTCGCAAGAGTCTCGAACTAGGAGGATGAGGTTCAATTTCCTTTGAAAAGAACCTGATGCAGCACATAATTGAAATTAGGATAAATATGTATTATTTTTATTTATGTATTTTGTTATATTTATTATTTTAATTAGGATTATGATTTTTTAGAGTTTTTGAATTTTCTTATATATAGTCTTTTAGGTTTATTGTTTAAAGAAGTTGTTTATTGATTAATAAAATTGTTTTGAGATTTTGAGAGAAGAGTATTCTCTAACCTTTGTTTTCGGTAGATCTATCGAGATCTCAACGAATCCAGAAAGACATCGATTTTTAGGTATTCTTAGACTAAATAACATCTATGCATCTATCTAGCTTCCGCTACGTCAGCTGGTATCAGAGCCAGTCCTTTGATTTTTTAATCGAAGATCGATTCTGAATATCATGTTGATTGGCAGTTGCTACACTTTCGAGGACGAAAGTCCTTTTGTCGAGAAAGAAGAGAACTATAAAATCTATTGAGAGATCTATGACGGTCCGATCTACGACGTATATAAAAACGATATCATTGTTATCGATTTTATCTTCGTTGAAAACGCTTTTAAGAATTCAATTGGTGAAGATTCTGCATGCGAAAGATACAAAGACGAAGAAGATCATATTATCGAAGAACTTGTGAGCGCTTATCTTTATGTGAGGCAAGTGTCTAAGAGTTTACAACAAATCCATAAACCAACGGTGGATTTCGTCCTTATGCACAAATCGCCGATTAACTCTTTCAATATGGGTTATTGGGTTATTCAAAATTAGTTAAATAGGTCATTAATTAAGTCCGACTGACTGGTAAAACATGGTATTAAAGTTGAGTTGTAATAGATATTATAATTTAATATAACATGTAGTAGTAAATATGTGGTAAAAACTGCAGATTTATTTAGTGAATTTGCTGTAAAAATATGAGTTGGCATTCTTATCAATACAACTGACTGGTAATTTTTATGATATATAAGTTGCAGTATGTGTTGCTAAAAATAAATTAAATTTAGAATTATTATAAATAATAACATTTATTATAAATTTAATAATAAAAATAGATTAACTAAAATAATACTAACTTGAACATAAAATAAAAAAGAAGAATTCTTTAAAATACCACTAAAATATGTTTTTGATCCAAACATACCATCATTGAGTTTTTTTTCCAAAAATACCACTAAAAGTTTTGTTTTTCCAAAAATACCACAAACATTAAATATGAGTTTTAAGGGTTTATAATTTAAATTTTTGGGTTTGAGTGTAATATTTTGGGTTTAGGATTTAGTTTTTAGGGGTTAGGGTTTAACTTTTGGAATTTAGGGTTTAATTTTGAGGTTTGATTTTGTGGTATTTTTGGAAAAAAAGCTTTTAGTGGTATTTTTGGAAAAGAAACTAGTGATGGTATATTTGGAACAAAAATTTATTTATTTTTGATATTTTTGAGTCTCGTCTAGCAGGAGGCTGGTGATATGTTTAGAATTTCAGCCGTGCTTCTCCTTCCTTTCCTGTCGCTTGCTGTGTGCTGCTCCTTCAGGTTTCCTTCCTCGCTTTTGGCCATTTTCAATCCTTGTTGTTTCGCTCGTGTGGCCAGTCTTGGTTTACGAGATTGGTTTCTCTCAGTTGGGTTTGTCTAGCGCTCTTTGTCTCTACCAAACAAATATGTGCGTGATCTGGTATTTTCAAAAATGTTATGTTAAGGCGTTTAAAAGTCGTAAGCCATTTCCTCTTCGACATCGCAGCATTCAGAAGATTGTGAGAGGCACGAAGTGTGTTTAATTAATCTTGCCGGGTTATGAAGCCTTTGTTTCTTCTCTCGAGAGGTAGTATCTATTCACTATAGAAGATTATTATTGTGGTGTTTTGGGCAGCCTCAGTCTTTCACCTTCGTTTGGTCAAGAAGAGCTAGAAAGTGTGTAGGTTTGGTGTGTAATTGTGTTGTTTTGGGTTCTTTCATTGTTAGTTCCAGTTATGGGTTTTGATCCCAATCGTTTGTTTTAGTCTTTTGCGGATAATTGTAGTTTTTTATGTTTGACTCCGGGGATATATCTGTAGTCCGTCGGTTTTTTTGGCTCTGAGGAAATTTTTTATGGAAGCTTGTAGTCCAATAATCTGATTATTATTTTTTAATTTACTCATAATAGGATGAAAGGCTGTTTACAAAAACTACAAAGCAGAGTTTTAAAAAAAAAAACAAAAAAAAAAACAATAATTTCTCTGTCGGAATCTTCCAAAAACCAAGGCGGTTAATTAGGCTATCACCGAAGTTTCCATGGCAAGCTTGCCCGAATATCTACCTTTTTCAGGCTTAGCCTCCGATTCCCAGAGCTCCGGCAAAGCCTCCTTCAAATTATGAATGTTCTCTAACGCATAATCTGCAAACTTCACTCTCTGTGAAGTCCCCACCTATCACCAAACAAACAAAATCATCACTCACATTAATCTCTACGGCCATAACTCATCGCCGGAGATTTCTCCGCCGTTGAATCTCCGCGATGGAATATAAAGAGGAACAAACGTTTATTTTAACTCACCAGAACAGTATCCAGACCAATGCGTTTACCAGCTTGAATGTTTCGAACACTGTCATCGAAGAACAACTACCAGAAAAAAAAAACCGGTTAATTTATGTTTTCAGGGATCCAAGTAAGCAAAAATGTGTTTACAAGATTTCGAAATCGACACTCACGGTTCTTTGAGGATCGATGTTGGCGATTTCAAGAGCCTTTACTATGGCGGTTTCAGAAGGTTTACAGACAATTGGTGTCTTAGGCAAAGCGGAAACTGGCTTTTCATGATCGGATAAGTATTCGATTATGTCGAATATCTCATCGTTATGATCATTAACGTTGTCGCGATTAGTAGAATTTAATGATTCAAAGCAGAGTATTCCTTGGAAACAGTCTTCTAACCCTAGCCTCTCTAGGGCTCTAGCTGCGTGTAACTTATCAGCGTTCGTGAAGATCTGAAAACATTGTGACAGATTGATAATATCTATATGAGATAATAAAACCAAAGATTCATTTTTTTGATGTAAGGCATGATTAGATTAAGAAGAAAACATACGATCTTGCGAAGAGGTATGCTAAGTAAAAGACTTCTCAAAATGGGATCTGGCTTGATGTTTTCATAAGGTAATCTCCCATGTACGAAACTGTTGAAAAGATAAGAAAATTTTCAGAATCATTTTTTTTTTTGTTAAAGAAACTTTCGGAGTTATAATTATTCGATTTTTTTTTATATATATACCTGTGATACTCGTCGTGGTCGAAGCTATAACCTATGGCCTGAAAAACAAATATATGATCAAACTCGATCAAGATTTAGTTTTGGATAATTCGAGTAGTTTAAAACTTTAAAGTTAAAGAGAGAAGGAAATTTACTCGTAGACCGGCCATGGTAGTTCCATAATTCTTGTAAAGTGAATTAGACAAGTCCAGGATCTTACTCTTGTCGATTCCAAGTTTCTCCACCATGTAATCTACAAAGGAAAACACATTAACAAAGTCTCAGTACTAGCATGATTTTACAGGAAACAGAGTGACTTGCATAACAAGAAATTGATTCGGAAAAAAAAGAAGCCACCTTTGATGTTCTGTCCACATTCTCTAGCAATCCCAGAGCTTAATGGATAAAGGGTATCATCAAGATCTGCAAAATTGCAACAAAGTTATAGATTTCTCCAGAAAAAACCTGAGAAATTTGAGGGAAAAAAGCAAAAAACAGAGCAATTTGTCTCTTACCAAATAAAAGGGTATCATATTTTGGGCACTCAATCGCCATTTTTAGTTGATGAGGATGGTTATCGCTCAACTCCTCGAGAACCTTTATATACAGAGAGAATCTAGACTCAGTGACATCATGCTTGAGTAAAGAAGAGGAGGAAACATAGATTCAGACAAAAGTGGTGGGAACAACACAGCCAAAGTGTGGAAGTTTAACTCTCCATGTGTTTGGAGATAAGGATTACGTTTCGATTGGCTGATTTCGCATCGACCACTGATAATCTCAATAGTACAATCAAATCAGCAACGGTTCCGTAATTACTAAAGAAACAAAACATGTTTCCAACGTTTAAAATAAACTAAAAAAGAGTCTTTAGAATTTGTAATTAATTATTCAGTTAATAAAAAAACTCTAGACATAAGTGTATTTGCCTCAATCGTTTTCTTTTTATTGTTTTGCGCTTTAAAGACATCCGAATTATATATCGTAACAAATATATATTTTACGAAAGTTAGAAAATATTGGAAAATAAAATGATATGTTTTGACTTTAGGAAAAATAAAGTATATTGGAAAAATCAAAACGTAACGAAAGAGTAAAACTAAAATGGTATTATATAAATCTTGACGTGGTTAAGAACTTTTTATGTAACAATTAACAATGTAGTTTTATCATATGAAGAACTATGAAGACAATTATTTCTTCAAGCTTGATTAATAAATGCATATAACCTAAATAGTTTCAAAAGATTTAGAAATAACTCATAATAAAAGTGAGAATATTAAGAAAAGAACAAGCATAGTTATTATCGAACCTGATCGAAAGACACAAAATGGAGAATAATGAAAAACGTAAATAACAAAGTTTGTGAGAGCCAAACAAAGGCAGAAGAAAGGGAAGGAGAAAGATTAGAGGCAAAAGCGTTTATATAGGCAGAGAAAGCCAACGCTGTTTTTGACTTTTCCATAGGGATGTCAATGATGAATTTGATTATTTCATAGGTCTGCTCAACTCATTTATTATATAAGTTTATATTCATAAACTCAAATTTAAATCATCTAGATCATAATCTAAATGAGTTAGTTCACGAATTATTACGAAATAAATATAAAAATAAAATAATAAAAAATTAAACTATTATAAAATCTAAAATTAATTTTAAATGTTAAATATTAAAAACAAATCCCAATAATATTGTTATCGAATGATAAATTAAATCCAATGTCTAATAATAAAAATTAAAATAAAATAATGCAATAATCGTCCAAATGGTTGCTGAATCTATTCCACTTGAGAGTCAAAAATTAAAATATAAAACAAAAATATAAGTATAATGGATTATTTCTATTTTTGCTATAGTTAAAAGAGAACATGATATATGAATATCTCATATATATATTTACAATATATAAATAATATTTTAAATCTTTAAATTTTTTCTTTTAAGCTAGCTCACGACTCATTAGAGCTGGTTCGCATAACTCGTCAACTCAATTAAGCTCGATCACTTAACTCGTTTATTAAATGAGTCTAAAAAATATAGTTCGGACTCGTGAAAATCCGAACTGAGCTGAGTCAGTTCGTAAGCTAATGACTCATTTTGACACCCCTATTTTTCGACGTCAATATGTTACACTTTCCATTTTTTGCTTTTTTTTTTTTGGTAATTTCTTTGTCAATGCTTCTTAATTTTCTGTTCTGGTAAATTTTTTTTTTTTTGGTCAACTTTCTGATAAATGTTTATTGTTGCGTCTCTTTTGAGTTACAAAAAATGATTCTCTTTTTGTTTTTGTTTTTATAAATCCTTAAAATATATTTAAATAGTCTTTTATATATACAATACAATTACGTTACGTTTTCAATTTGAATCGAGATTTTCTTTGCTTCAACCGGAACTAAACGATGCACTTTTTCTGACTAAAAGTTTAGGTTTATCATCAATTTGTTAAATATAATATAAGCATCAATTTTTCAAATATAATATAGAAATTTTACCTTTGGTGCCAACATAAATATCTAGTTCCACAATTCGAGTTCCACCGTTTACAAAAACTGTTATGGTTTTTTCTTGGCTAATTACATAACAAAAATATTCGATTTTTTACGGGGCTCAGGGATAAATATGAGTCTTTTTTTTTTTTTTTTCTGAAACTTAATAAATATGAGTCTTGACCCATGATCAATCCGTCTAATTTTTGCTGCCAACATACATTACTTTTTTTAAAATGTATATTGAAACGTTTATTCTAAAATTTTAGTCGTTAACCTATATTTTTAAAAAGTTGTTGCAGAAAATAACAAGAAAATTACAACATTTTTCCAGACCTATTTATCAATAAAATAGAATATATAGATTGTTTGAGCGATAATTTATTTGAATCGTACTCAACAATAGAAACTATGTTCTTGTTTTACCTGACTAGTACATGACGATTTTTACCACTTCATTTGATAGTTGTTGTCATTGTTGATAACAATGCTGTCAATACTTAAGATAAAAATAAATCCAAAGGCTTACACAATCCGTTACTGGATCCTAGGTATGTCACACGTGTGTGGTGTAAATGGAGCTAATACAGCTAATTATATTTACACGACAATTTTTTTTTTTTTAATAATTAAAGGTGATCCGAATTTTTACCATCTGACTAAATTTTTAGAATGAGTGTAGCCGTCGAGTAGTTTACTTACCGAATTTTCTAATAGGCCTAAAGCGTGACACCATTTCAACTGGCCAAATAAAAGTAAAAGTGACAAAACCAATTTTTGACGAAAGAAACATGCGATGACTTGATATAGATAGACTAACACGCACACAAAAAAGTAAAAGAAGACGACGAGTTTTCACCACCTCATTTTCTATATTATTCTTGGTTAGTATTTTTGTTTTGTTTTCGAACAAACCCTTCAATAATTGATCAACATTGTTATCAAAACAAATAATTGATCAACAATACGACTTGTACCACACGGTTTTGTTTCCCATAATAGTATTTTTTTAATAGAACCTGGTTGATTATAAATAAATCAATGTTACGATTTTGACTTTCTTGGACTCTAGTAATTATTGTCTTTAACGATTGTGATTTATGTCCCTTTCGCATTAATGATTTCATAGTTTTCGTTCCTTCCTGTGAACGATGGCGACTTATGCAACTTCTAAAGCTTCGAATGGTTACAGTTTTGTGCGAAACGGTTCGAATAATAACAGACCATCTACATTTAGAACATACCATCTCATTGGAGATGGGCTTGTATATATTAAGGCTCGTTAGAATTAGACTTATGTTATGCTTAATCTAATTCATGTATCTATATATGTATCAATATCTATTAATATATAAAAGCAGAGAAAGTTTTCCGCTTGCATAATTCTGACATGGTATCAAAGCAAACAAAAAAAAAACGTAGAAATTTTTGGTTTACGTTTTCTCTAAACTCTATTTTCTCTTTTCCTTCGATTATTGAGTTCTGTTTCTTTGAAGAACACAATTTAATCTATCTTCTTCTGGTTTTGGGTTACTGGTTTTTGACGAAACTTGATTTATTTGACCAAGCTTTATTGGTTTGATTACTTTGACCAAGTTGTTTCGTTTGTGATACGTTATTGCTGAGATTTACCATGTGTCACATACGAGGTTCTTTGTGTTACACACTGTTTTGGGTTCTTCAAGTTATTGATCACACTAGTTTGTTCGTGAAGTTCATTAGATTTTGTCATCATGACATATCATGTTAAAGATTTTAATATTTCCTCTGTTAAGGAATCTAATATCTTATCAGATTATTATCTTCCCTCCTCTGCTGATCCAGAAAATATGATTTGTACAGAGCTTCTTAACGGCGCCAACTATGAGCGATGGGCTAAGCTTATGCGAAATTCTCTCAAGGCAAAGAACAAGCTTGGTTTCATCGATGGTACTGTGACAAAACTGACAACTGGTGCTGATGCGATTAAGTTGTGAGGGATTGCCAACTCAATGTTGGTTGCTTGGATACTTAACACGGTTGAGCCATCGTTGCGTAACTCCGTTACGTGTGCAGATACGACATATGAAGTGTGGGAAGCTCTCCGTGGTCATTTTTCGGTTGGTAACGAGCCACAAATATATGAACTTGATGATGTTGTTACTGCCTGTAAACAAGAAGGTTTATCGGTTCAAGATTACTTTGGTCGGTTGAAGCTAATGTGGGATGATATAGCAGAATATGATCCCATCTCTGCTTGTTGTTGTGGCCGAAGCAATTGTGCTAAGCAGAAAGAGATTTTTGCTAAACATGAGAGAACACGCAAATCATAATTTTTGATGGGTCTTGACAACACTCACTTTGGGACAACATGATCAAATATTCTGATTATGCAGCCTTCCCCATCTATTGACAATTTGTACTCTATGGTATTGCAGGAAGAGCGCCATCAGGAAATCACTCAAGTTACAAATATTATAGCTGAAGGTATTGGGTTCTCAGCCCACGTCTCGCAACCTCAACCTCAAGCCCGCAGACGTTCTGTTTCTCTCTATTCTTACTACAGAAAAACATGACATGATGTTACCCGTTGCTCTCAACTTCATGGGTTTCCTGAATCTTCTGATAATTTTGGTGTTGGTCGCGGTCGTGGTCACTATGGAAGTAGTCGAGGTCGTGGTGGTTATTCTAATTCTAATGGAGAAAGAGGACGTGGTAACTTCAATTCTGGTCGAGCTCACAACGTTCAAATTCAGGAGGGTCACTTTCTTAATGAACATCATTCACCGGTGACTAACGCTGATCGATCTGGATTACCACTCGATGATACTCAATGGAATACGTTGCTGACTTTCTTGAACAATAATAAGCCAACCAAATCTGAGCGTCTTTCTGGTATAGTCATTGATACTGGTGCATCCCATCATCTTACGGGAAAACTCGACTTGTTATTTGACGTTTTTGATATTGTACTGTGTCTAATTGGTAATGACACGATTACAATGGCTACTAAAAAGGGAAAATTGTATATTTCTGGCTCGGTCACTTTGTCTCTTGTTCTTTTTGTGTTTTATCTTACGAATACGTTGCTCTCCGTAGCTCGTCTTCCCAAAGAGAAACCATATATTGCAATATTCACTGATAAATTATGTTATTTGTAGGACCGGTCTACGAAGATGGTGATTGGAGTTGGTGATGAGTGTGATGGGATCTACTATTTCCGTGAAGCTTTTGGTGTTAAGCTAATGCAGTGGGTCATCTAAGTGATCGTGAGTTATGGCATCGATGCTTGGGGCATCCTGCAATGGCTGTGTTTTCTCATTTATCTAATTTAGTTGATGTTGGTACTTCTGAAGATTCTACTAATGGTCCTTGTGACGTTTATGTCTGGGCTAACCAACCTCGTCTATCATTTTATGAAAGTGATAATAAAGAATATGCTATTTTTTCTCTTATTCACCGTGACGTCTAGGGTCCATATAATGTTTCTGCAACTTGTGGATCAACTTACTTCTTGACTATTGTTGACGATCACTCGCGCGCTGTTTGGGTCTTGCTAATGCAATCGAAGAGCGAAGTATCTTCTCTCCTTCAGAATTTCTGCGCTATGGTTAAAAGACAATTCAACACCATTGTTCGTATGGTCCGGAGTGACAATGGATCTGAATTCATGTGTCTTAACTCTTTCTTTGCATCTCATGGCATTATACATCAAACTTCGTGTGTTGGGACACCACAACAAAATGGACGTATGGAACGAAAATACATGCACATTTTTAACGTGGCACATTCTTTATGGTTTCAAGCTGAGTTACCTCTTGAGTTTTGGTGGTGATTGTGTTCTCACAGCGTGTTATCTGATCAATCGCACACCTTCATCTGTTCTTCATGGCAAGACTCCACATGAGATTCTCTTTGGCCAACCTCCATCTTTTCAACATCTTCGTTCATTTGGTTGTTTTGTTATGCTTTCAAAGGAACCACAGTTCGTAGCAAGTTTGATGAACGTTCTTCTCGATGTATTTTTCTGGGTTATCCCTATAATCAAAAGAGTTGGCGTGTCTTTGATCTGGAGCTTAATTAAGGAATACTTTATCTCCCGTAATGTCGTCTTCAATGAGGATGTGTTCCCTTTTGCTTCCTCTACGACCATTTCTCCTAATCCGTTGTCGTGGGTCCCTGCCTCTCCACCAATATTGGATGTTGATGACGTTGATTGCTTTCCTACAGTCCTTCCCATACCAGATTCATCAAACAGGGGGAGCACTGCAATTAATCTTGGTGATGTCGCTTCTTCTGTTTCTCTTCCTGTGTCAGACACAACTCCTTATGTGTTAAACATGACTCCTGCTGTGTCAGACACAACTTCTATAGTGTTACACATGATAAACCAAACTACATCAGATCCATCATCTCTCACATCTACAGAACCGTCTGCCACTTCTACTGTTACGCCTAATATAGAGAATCTCGGTCGTGTTCATCGAGACAAGAAGAAATTAGTCTTGCTTGAGCCCTATCTAACTTACTCTACTCGTGCTTTAGATATGTCATCACACTCACACTCTTCACTCCCATATTTTTCCGGTTCCTCATTTATCACTTATCCTATTGCTAACTACATGAGTTGTTTTCAGACTCTTACAAAGTATTATTGGCGAATATAACCGTTTATAGTGAACCAAATTCATTCAAAGAAGCTATGGAATACGAGGTCTGGCGTGATGCGACGGGAAACAAAATCAAAGCTCTAGAAGATAATGGAACTTGGACGATTACAAACTTGCCACCTGGAAAGAAAATGCTTGGTTCTAAATGGGTATACATGACTAAGTTCAACTTATATGGCACTATTAAACGTTACAAAGCAAGACTTGTTGTTCTCGGTAATCATCAGAAGGAAGGATTGGATTACAATGAAACTTTTGCCCTTGTTTCTAAGATGACCACTGTTCAGTGTTTTTTTTTAAGTTGTTGCAGCTCGTAATTGGGAACTTTACCAGATGGATGTTCATAACGCTTTCCTTCATGGTACCATTGACGAAGAAGTCTACATTCGTCCGCCTCGTTTTCCTATGTCATCCCCAAATAAAGTTTTTGAGCTTCAAAAATCTTTATATGGTTTGCGATATGCACCTCGATGTTGGTTTGCTACTCTCTAAATCGCTCTTCTTACCTATGGTTCTAAGGAATCAGTCTCACATTACTCGCTTTTCTCTCTAGTTCGCGGATCCGATGAGTTATATGTGCTTCTTTACGTTGACGATCTTGTCATCGGTGGAAATGATTCTGCCAACATCTCGTCCTTTAAAGAGTATCTTCACAATCAGTTTCACATGAAATATTTGGGTCCTCTTCGCTACTTTATGGGCATTGAAGTTGCACGGAGTGCTGAGGACTTGTTTGTTTGTCAACGCAAATATTGTCTTGACATTATTTATGAGTGCGGTCTCCTTGCTGCTCGTCCGTCGTCTGTTCCGATTGAGCAAAATCATCGTTTGGGATTAGCAGAAGACGGTGCTTATGATAATCCAATGCAGTATCAACGCATCGTTGGTCGTCTCATTTATCTTACCCTTACTCGTCCCGAGTTAAGTTATGTCGTGCATATTTTTTCTCAATTTATGCAACATCCGCAGAATGCACATTGGGAAGCTGCTCTAAAAGTGATTCATTATCTAAAGGGCACACCAGGGCAAGGTTTTCTTTACAAAGCTGATGGTGATTTAAAACTTACAGGTTATTGTGATGCTGATTGGGATGTGTGTCCCCTTACTAGACGCTCTTTGACGGGTTATATCTTTCTCCTTGGTGGTTCGTCAATCTCTTGGAAAACTAAGAAACAAGATACTGTATCTTTCTCATCTTCTGAGTCAGAATATCGATCAATGCAATTTACCACAAAGAAAGTTAAATGGCTTCGGGAGATTCTCAAGTTTTTAGGGGCTGAGCAACTTGGACCAGTTCTCTATTTTGTGATAGTCAAATTGCATATCGCTGCTAATCTAGTGTTTCATGAACGCACCAAACACATCGAGACTGACTGCCATTTTGTTCGAGATGCAGTGAAGGACGAGACTATCCAAATATTGTACGTTCGAACCAATGAACAACTTGCTGACGTGTTTACTAAGGCATTGGGGAGGGCTCAATTTCATACATTTCTTGACAAGTTGGGCATTTGTAATCTACATGCGCTAATTTGAGGGGGAGTATTGGAAATGGGCTTGTATATATTGAGGCCCATTAGAAGTTGACGTATGTTATGCTTAACCTAATTCATGTATCTATATATATATATCAATATCTATCAATAAAGTCAGAGAATTTTTTCTGCTTGCATAACTCTGACACATCTCCATTCACAGCTAAGTGAATGATGAAAAGAAAAGAAAAGAAAAAAAGACAAATAAATCTTTAAAAATGAAAAAATCTATATATATATATATATATGTAAATATATATTTTTGTTACCATTGAGTGTGAGACGGTGCAGAAGATACCATCTCCATTCGAAACTTAAGTGAATGATGAAAAGAAAAGAAAAAAAAAAGCCAAATAAATCTTTAAAAACGAAGAAATCATTTCGAAAAATTTCTCATTGAAGTAAATAATTCGGTCATTATTTTTTTATTGGTAAATATATTCTAAGGGATTTTTGATTTTTGTTTTTTAAAGCTTCATTTATTTTTCAATCAAGATTTTAAATTTTTAGCTTTCCTAAAAATTAGAATATCTAGTTTTTGGCTACGTTTCTCATTTTTTTTGAAAATCTAAAATCTACTTATCCTTAGATTTTTTTCAAAAAATTAAAAAACTAAAATCCAAAAACTAAAAACACAAAACAAATTAAAAACTACAACCATTCATAACTCTAAATAGTTTTTCAAAAGTTAATTTGAAGAATATGTAGTTTTTTTATTCGTTTGTTATTTGGGTATTTTTTTTAAGATAAAATATCGAAATTATCGTTTGATTAATGCAATATCTATCCAAATAAAAAAAATAACTTAAAAGAATCAAAGTTACCAAATTAAAAAAGGGAAAATCTTTGTTACCTACAGGAACTAGAGGATATTACATGGTTATATATCTAAAGTAAAATAATATATGTTTAGCTATACTAACAAAAATATAATATATGGTGACATACACGTATTATATGACATCAGATAGCTACACATCTGAATTAAAACAATGTATGTTTAGTTACACTAACAAAAGTATAATGCATAAAAATATGCACATACAAAGAAAAAATATATTTAAAACTACATTTCCGTTAATTATGTCACGATTTTCATCTACCCGCGATAGAAATCGTTATTTTGAATTAAAATAAATCAAATGAATTCAAAACTCGATTCAAATCCAATTTTCTAACCCAAAAAAAAATCATATGAATAATACTCAAAACAAAACCCACATTTAAACCAGTCCAATTAAAAAAATTCAACTAGATTTTAATATTTTTTATGAATAAGATATAGTTTTATATAAAAAGAAAGAAATATGAAGAAGAACGGAGAAAAAAAAACTAAAACCAATGTTTGAAAATTCGGAACGGACATGTTAAATCGCACCCCGACTAGTAGGCTGGTCCGAATTAATTAATTTAAAAAACCGTACTCATATAAATTCATATTTAATCGGTAAAAATCCGTACTCATATAAATTCATATTTAACCGGTAAAAAACCGTGAATTGGTGGTTGAGCCAGTGGATTGGATATAATCCAAACTTTAATATTTAAATTTGAGACGCATGTTTTGAAGGTCAATAATATGCGATATAGTGATGGTCTCATATATTGAACAAATTATATATATTCTCCTTTTTGTTATTCGATGTGGGAGAAAATATTTATTTTTTCTATTAAGTGTGTCTTCATTTTTTTAATCTTTGTCATGTTTCCGGTGAAAAATACTATATATGTAATTACCAATTTCTTTTTATTTGAAAAAGGATTCGTTTTGTTAAATTTGTATGTCAACTATTTAATCAAGCATGAGTTTTTGTATATTTATTAGAAAACTAAATATTATATTCATAAAATAAAAATGATTAATTAATTAGTTTGCGGTTTGACCGATTCGACCAATGACTTGGTGATCCAAAAAAGTTCAGTTCACCTTCCAGTTTGGCTTTTAAAACATTGGCTGAAACGAGTTATCTTTCATTTCGAAGTGGTTTAAGATCATTCCAACTTTGCGATCGGGAGTTATGCCAGTTTTTGTGAAGATATATCAATTTGGTAAATTTATTTGTTTTAAATTTGGGTCTTGTTTTTCAGTATGATTCATGTGTTTTCTTAGATTTGGTTGGATTTGAAATTTGAGTTTGGATTGAGTTTCAAATTTATTTACTTTATTTAATTTATTTTTAATCCAAAATAACGATTTCTATGCTAGTAGACAAAAATCGTGATATAATTAATGGAGATGTAGTTTCAACATAATTTTCTCTTTGATCGTGCATGTTAGGTCTGCGAGTTCGATTTTTTTGGGTAATTCGGTTAGTCGGGTAGTTCGGTCGGGAAAATTCTCCCAAAAGTAACCAAAATAATCTACAGTTCAGTTCGGTTCGGATATCAGGTAGTTCAGATTTTGAAAATTTTACCAATCGAATCGAAGTTTTTGGATTTTTTTGTTTAAATTGAGTTAAATTTCGTTAAAATCGGATAAATTCGGTTAGTTCAGTTCTTCGGTTCGGAATTTTAAAAATATTTTTGTGAAATTTGGTTTAAATTTGGTATAATTCGGTTAAAAAAACTGAAAACCGATCAGTTCGGTTGACTCGAACTGAATCGAATCGAGAACCGAATCAATTTTAATGTTATGTCGATCGGTTCAGCTGAAGTGACCAATTCAAAACCAAAAATCTCGGTTCGGTTAAAAATCCCAGCCCTAATGCATGTTATCATGCATTATACTTTTGTTGGTGGTAAACATACATTATTTTAGTTCATATGTGTAAATATGTAATGTCATCTATTTCGTGTATATCACCATACATTATATTTTTGTTGATATAGTTGAACATATATTACTTTATTTTATATGTTTATTCATATAATGTCATCTACTTCGTGTGGCTAGCAAATACTTTTTTTTTAAAAACACAATATCGTTCAATATTTACTTTTTCTTTCAAAATTACTCTCGATTGAAGATATTAATCTAGATTAATCAAGGTACTCATCTAATATTTTTTAAAAACTTGAATTCCAATATTTCACAGTAAGATCAACTTAGTTCAATTGAAGAATTTTGGAGTAAGTTATTCCAAGTTTTTTGATCATATCATTTAATAAAAAAAGTCAGGAGACCTTTCTGATTTTATATATCATTCACATACTGAGACACGTATGTTTTACATCGCTTGATTAGTGACAATGCGGAATAAGATGTCTCTTCTTATTGATATTTTTATTTCATTACATAGATATATATGGTGATGTTTGATCTCTTATCATGAGAGGACTAAAAAGAAAAACCGATCTGGGGAATATTGAAAACATTACCATTGGAATCTAAATAGAGATAGACTCTATTGCAACAAAAATCTTGAAATCCAACTCTTCCCTGTTGTACGATCACCACTGTCACATTTGGATTTTCTTTTTCAATCGTCTTTTTCACAGTTTCTCCATTTTTTCCTTTCAATTCTTTCCACAAAAACTTTGCTCCTGAGTAATTAACTGTTTTAGCATAATAATGATATATTTATTACTTTGAAAATAGAAGAAGAATGAATAAAAAAAATATTTTTGAAGTATACCGTGAGCGCAACACCCTGGATTGGCGCAAGAGGCACTCACACATGGAGGATAAGAAGGCCAATGAGACATCTCCTCTTTTTTCTTTTCTTTTTCTCTTCACTAAACTATTTGATTATTTTTGTTTTACTTGAAAATCTGACCATAACTTTTCTCTTTAAATATGCAATAGTTATGTGTTTTTATATGGAAACAAAATAAATTGTAATCAAATAAGAAAAGCTATTAAGAGCATCTCCTCAATAAGTATTTTACCAATATAATATTAATATTTTTAGTTTAATATTTTTAATATATTTTAATTTAAGAAACCTTACTTAAATTTGTATCTGCATTGGTGAGAAATTTAGAAGATCTCTCATTAATATTTTTTCAAACATATCAAATTAAATTATAAATATACAATTTATTTTTATCATTTATAATAGTAACAATAATATAATTTTTAATTTTCGAAATCATAGATTTTTTTTTCTAATATTAAATATCCCTTGCATTAACTAAAAAAATACTAATTTAATATTATTATATTATATTTATTGTAATGCATTATATATGTATATATATTATTAAAAATTATAACATAAGTTTATTATATTTTAAATTATACTTTATAAAATTATTATTTTACTAGAATACTATTTAGAAATATATATAATTGTTTCGAAGAATTTTCGTCATCTTAAACAACCACTAGGAATCCGCTCATGCGCAATCAACAAACACGTGAAGGCTTCGGAAAACACGATGGGGGGGTGTTGCCCTCGGAGTTACCTTTGCAGGCGGTCGAGGAGGTTCATCTCCTATATTTTCCCGAGGCCATGCACGCCTTTTCCTTATCTCGAAATGGGGTCTCATACTTTCCCGAAGCACGACTTTGACCATTTGATGGCCTGTTGTGGCTATATATGCCTCAGACCTCTCCTCGTTTATTTTCATCCCCTTTCTTACTGATTCTAGATCTCTTTTTTTTCCTTCTATGACTTTTTGTAATTGAGAGCGGGTTTTGGACGATGATCGCTTCGCTCCACCAGCCGCTTTCTTCCCAACAGTTCATTTTTCAGTGGTTCAATACTTCGTCAATGCTTCGGTCATCCGTGTTTATCCATTTATAATCACGGGTTTTCGTGCAAATCCATTATTTCTGATGGATAGTGCGACTGCGGTTCTGATTTCTCCTTCGTTTTTGATTGGTGGGGATGTTGTGACTTTCTTCACTAGCCGCTTTTTAATCGTCCGTGGTATGGCTCCGTCTTCTTCTCCGGTTGAAGGTCTCGCATCGGGTTACTTCCCCGATGGGCCACTCTCAGGTGCTCCACAATTTCTTTCTATCGAACCAGGAGCTAGATCATCCGGACGTTCCCACCGTTCGTATGATTCTCCATAGGCGCACACCTCCTCGGGCCGCTCATGTTATCTTCTGAGGGCTTATATCTCATCTTGGGCCGTCTGTTCGGTTATTTATTTTTTAGCGTCATCCGCGATTATATTTGTTAACCAGATGTCGCACCCATCGAATTTTTCTTCTTTCACTGTACTGCGTATGTTTGTAAATATCCTCTTTCATACATGCCTTGTCTCTGAATAAATAAGGAAACAATGTTCCTCGCGCATTTAAAATTCATCTCCCTTTTTGTTTTTAGAAAGAAATCAAAAGGCAATCATGAATTGAAAGCGAGATCAACATGGACTTAAACAGACAATATAGCATAATTAAGATAGAATCGTGGGGAATATGTTCGGTCAGCTCCCCGAACACTTGAAATTCCAATGAAAACTGAAAACGAGATTGAAATAAACTGAGGCATATGACTTAGCAGGGATATTTCTAGGGTAGGCCTTCCTCTGTGGACACGCATTTGAGTTCCTCTTCATGGAAATCTTAGTTGAATCCCTCCAGGGTGGGGGTGGGGGGTGGGGGGTGAGTCGTTCTTCCTTCTGAGTGTGAAGTTAAGTCTGAGACCGTAAAACTCTCCTAGCAACTCGGATATCCCGGCTACAGACGATAACGTTCATCCTTCTAGCTCTATTGGCATGGTCGTGATTACCGTGACCGGATGCTAGTATAGATACGGCCGCATCCTTCTTTATCCCAAAGCAAAGGCGAGTGTCAGCTTCCGGCTCGGAGAAAACTCCAACTCCTTTCGTATCAGCAGCTGGCTGGTGTAACACACGGGATGATGTGATCCTTCGTCTTCCTTGGTCATAAGTGTGCACACTGCTCGTTTTGTTGTCCGGAGGAATATGTTTAGCGGCTCCAGCTTGTCGGGTATGACCAATTTTGGCCTCGCTAGAAGGTGGGTCTGCAATTGGCTCATCGCCACCTCCCTTATGGGTCCATTGATTTTCGCCAGCGACCCCGTAGTAAACGGCAAAAGTCTTTCCGCTACGAAGGGTACGCTCCGAATAATTTTCTTATATTATTAGATACAAAAAAACATAGATTTGAATTTAAAAATGGTCATGAATTTACAGTCAATAGTTAATGGTTGTATGTTCCAACTTTTCCTAGGAAACTCTGCAGCTCCTTTCGACTTGTCGGGTTTGACAAATTCATGATGAATCCTTCCTCTCCGCCTCTCGGGGCCGAGGCCAATAACGGATCATTCCCATCCCTGAACATCTGATCCTTCGAGCCGGGAGAGTGACGCCTCTCATCTCTAGCCACTTTCTTGACTCCCTCATCTCTAGCCACTTTCTTGACTCCCTCATTTGTTTCTTTGCTGCTCCTCTTCTCATTTTCGATTATTGGATCATCTTCTTATCGAGCGCTCACTTCTTCATAACCCATTTTTTTCTCCAATCTCTTGTATCGCGGGACACGGTGTAGCTTTTCTTAGCTCGCCAAGAATCTGTCCAACTTGATCTCCGGCTGGGAATTTGATGAGTTGATGGTAGGTGGATGGTATTGCTCTCTTCGCATGAATCCATGGTCGTCCTAACAACGCATTATAACTGGAGGGGCAATCTACCACCATGAATACTGTTTCCTTGAGCACTCCATCGGCAAACACCGGCAAACAAATTTCCCCCATGGATTTTGTGGCTTCTCCGTTGAAGCCGATGAGAGTCGTAATATTTGGGGACATATGTTCCTTAATAAGGTTCATTTCTTCTAAAGTTTTTAGGAAGAGTAGGTTGCTAGAAATTCCATTGTCTACCAATATTCTCTTGACCAAATAGTCTGAGAGGTGCAAGGTAACCATAAGGGAGTCATCTGTCGGAGATAAATCATATTTTTCTGGGGGATGTCGAAGGATATGACAGATCCTCCTGAACTGGGTAATGGGCGAAGTTGGATTCCTCTTGTCTCCACTTCACCACAGGCTGCTACTACCTGTCGCTTCCCTCTAGCTTCGACGGAGGCCATAGAGATGAAGTTGATGGTTCTTTTTGGGTGAGGGGCCTCTGGCAGTGTCTCGGTGCCCCCTTTCTTGATCTCCACTCTGATTTTCTCTTGCTCCTCTATCATTTTCTACGCTCGACAGATATTGCTTCAGGTGCTCCCTGCGGATTAAGTTTTGTACTTCGATTCGCAATGCCACACAGTCTTCTGTGCGATACCCATCTCCTTGATGATAGTCGCACAAGTACGATCCTCTTTTCGGCGGCCCTTTCGGCCGCTTATTCTGTGGCCAGCAGACATGATCTCCCAGGCTTCAGAGATTGCAAATCAGCTGGGTTGCTGGTAGGTCTAGACCCATCTCTTCTAACGTGGACGGCTCAGATGTTTCCTCATTAGACTATTTTTCTTCTTCAGTTTGGTGAACTGTGGCGAAACGACGTTCGCCGGAATAATTTCGGGATCTATCATCTCGCCTTTTGTCGTCGCTACTTTGCGCGCCATCCCTCTTGTCGCTTTTGTCATATGGTTGCTTCCTTCCTGGGTCCGTCTTGTCCAGAGAGGCGGTCAGTGTCCGCCGCTCTTCGTCCTCTTCCCACTTGATCTCGGCATTGGCTTTCAGCATTGCGTTTTCCATCATCAGTGGTGCGTACTTGATTAACGCCATATACAAGGGCCCGTTGGTAAGCAATTCTCGTTTGAATGCCGATAGGGCAATCGACACAGTGCAGTCCAAAATGACTACCATTTCATGGTTGAATCTTATGACATAGCTTCTTAGGGATTCGTTGGGGGTTTGCACGACCTCGTAAAGATCCTCGGAAACCCTCGTCGGTTTCTTGCTGCTTGAGAATTGTTGTGAGAATAAATCGTGCAAATGGGCGACCGAAGCAATCTTTCCTATAGGGAGATTAATAAACCAGTGTAATGCCGGTCCCACCAAGCTAGACCCAAAACTCTTGCACATACATGCCTCTCGGAGTTGAAGGGACATCGAGGTTGCCATCATTCGTTGCTTGTAATGCGCCATGTGCTCATCCGGATCCTGCACTCCGCTATAGAACCTCATGGTGGAAAAACTGAATTTCGCCAGGATTTCCACGATGTTAATTTCCTTGATGAATGGAGAGTCATTGAACGAGTCTCGCGCGATCTTTTTGGTGGGAGGCGGGATTCTAGATATTTTTTTGAGAAACGCTTCCAGACTGACTATCCTCTTTTTCAAGAACTACTTCTTCTGGCGATTGTCATGTGCTTAGGCCTGACCCTGAAGACATACAAAAAATATTGGTATTAGACCTCTAATTCCTCTCATGTTTTTAGGGCCCATGAATATTTTTTTATAATATGTGTATATATATTATGCGTTAGTTTAACGTGGGGAAAGAGAATTGTGTGGAGAAAGTTGTGGAAATGTGGATCCATTTTAAAAGGACAAGTGTTCCATTTCAAAAAAAAAAAAATTATATATGTAAAGTTAAGAAAAGGTAACAATATTTTATCAAGATTTGTCAAGTTTTCAACGTGTAAAAAGATGGAAAAAAAGAATTGGGCTTAGACCCACTTAATTAAAATAATACTTTTTTCTTTTCTTTTTTCTTCGACTCTTTGACTTCTCCTCTTTTAACTTTTCCTCTTGTTTTTGTTATGTTTTCATATTCTCTGCGTTTTCTGGTTTGTTTGGTGTGACGCCGAGGGCCCTTTTTGATTTGTTTGGAGTCCCAATTATTTTAGGGCCGGCCATGCGCATGTACTATTTGACCTCTTCCATCTTTGTATTATATTATCCTTGATGAGCGGAGTTAGCTTTGTTGGGATCTTCATTACCGCGTACACCATATAGTAGAAGCGCCTGGCATTTTGGTCGAGCTTCCTCGATCTCGAATACGGGTTGTCGCATGCGTACCTGCTTCCGAGGTATCGGGGGTGCTCGAGTCTGTAGGGGTGCTGCGAACGCTCCTATGAACCCTCCGTTGTTGGAGTTGGTGTTCATTTGTCTCGTTGGTTGGACCACATCCGGACTTGACGGCATCCTTTGTTGGGATTCGAATAACGCCACCTGTCTGGCCATGCTATGCAGGTGTTCCCAGAAATGTGCGTTCTCCTATGGGCTACGCATTAGCTATGAGTAGTGTTGTGGAGGTGGTGGCAGAGATAGCTCACCTCGCTCCATCCCTGACGGAAGTATCGTTGGGTCATTCCTGAGAGGTCGGGAATCATCATCTGTTCCCCGCCTTGAGTTTTCCTCTCTTATCACCCGTGACGCCATGTCCTTTTGTGCACGGACCATCGCTCGCCTCCTATTCTCTTATGCGTTGATTGCTTTTGATAGGGTGTTTCTGATCCGGCCTCTCCCTTTCTTCTAGTGCCAAATTGTTTCGGAGAATTTTCGTCCTCTTAAACAACCACTGGGGGACACGCTCCTGCGCAACCAACAAACACGTGAAGGCCTCAGAAAATACGATGGGGGTATTTTCCGACGACTCTCCGACGCCCAAGTCAGAAAGAGCAAATAGCGGGGGAAGAGGAAGGACCACGAGGAGACGAGGAGAGCGAAAGGAAGGAAGTCGAAAAATGAAAAAGAGAGAGAGAGAGAGAGAGTTGTTTGAGTAGTATTCCGGCCAAGGAACAACCAGAGAAGAAGAGGAATCCGATATGAGATCGGAAGGAATTGTCCTAAACAACCGGAAAGAGACTAAAACTCAAGGGAATGGGTTTTAGTCTCGAGAGAAACATGCACAGTGTAAGTAATTTTAGCCAAAAGTTTTGGATCCCTTTTATGAAGAGAATATGATAGTATTTATAGGCTCTTACCTGTCCGGACTTAGATACCGGGCACCGCATTCTTAGTTTGGTCGGGTCTGGATTATCAGGTTTGGCCCGGTACGGCGTGTTCGAGTGCTTTTTACCTACTTTCTTGTCTTTTTTGCACCACTTGGCCGACTATACGTCTCTGTAACGCTGCACCTGACCTTCTGCAATGGTGGCAGCGTCTGACATGACGGGTCAGACGCTGGGGTGTTCCCTCGGAATCAGTTCCTTTTATGCTTTAATCATCCCCCGAGTGTGGACCACCTGCTTTTACCCTTGCACACATAGAGTAAATATTTTTTACCTTTTGACCAAGAGGTGAAATATGAAAGACCATAAGAATTTGAATTTAGCGCCTAAAAAAGATATTTCATACATAACCCGAGTTCCTGATACGGAAATTCGGGCGTCGTGTTTTGTCTCTGGGTGTCGGAAAGAGAGATACTTGTACGTCTGATCACCTGGTTCCGGATCCTGATCACCCCGAGTAGCCGGGTATGCTTCCTGGAGTGGGGCGAGACCCAAGTCACCTCACCTGTATTATTGGGCCATTGTAGGTTCAGGCCCAAACTCTTCTGAGGAATCTTGTCGAAGTATACCAAGGAAGTTAAACATTTCCATTGCGCCGTAGAATATGTGGCTTCATGTGATTCGCTTAACCCAAAGCGGATTATTTTATCTCCAACAATAATAAATAAATTAATGGTAAATATTCTTTAAAAATATATAATTTTTAGAAAAAATTATGTTATCTCACAAAATAAATTAATTATATGAAATAATTTATATTTATTTTAGTGCATTATAAATATTTTGATAAATTATAAAATATATTTTTTATATTTAAATTATATTTTATTATAATATTATTATCAAAATAATAAAACACATAACATAATTGTAAATAGTAAATATTAATTAAAAATATTTAATTTTAATATATTTTTTAAGTTATCTAACCAAATAAATTTATTTTTATTTTAAATGCATTATAATTATATTTATAAATTATAACTTTGTATTTTAAATGCATTATAATTATATTTATAAATTATAACATAATTTTAATCTTTAATTTATATTATATTATATTATTATTTTATTATAATATTATTTTTAAAATAATAGAACAGATAAAATTATATTAAATATCAAATAAAAATATTAAATTTTAATATAACTATATTTTAATGTTATCTTTCTTTTTTTTCAACTTCAAAGAGAAACAAAGTTCAATCTCTCTAAAGAGAGACAAACACATACAAAACTCAATAAAAATGAAAACCAAGTAAAATCATATTCTAACTTCGTCAACATTTGATCGTCCAGCCATGCTAGCCCTCCAAATGCCATGCATGAACGAAACCATCCTTCCCTAGTAACACTCTTTGTAATAGCTCTGACAATGGAGATAGTCGAAGACGCTACCGCTTAAACATAGCAGTTTTCAAAACCAAGCATTAATTGCTGGATCTTATCGAGCAAATTTTGAAATCTTGGCCAGTCATGAGGGTGAAGTATGGCCTCCACCGCTGATACACAATCGATTGCCATCTCCACCTTTGACAGGTGCATATCACGAAGAGCCTCCCTAGCCCATATGACACACCGTAGCTCCACCATGATATGACATCCGATGGGGTAAATGCATCTCTACTATGATAAATCGCCTGACCATAACTATCTCTCACGATCCAAGCACTGAAAGCAAAAAAGAAACTCAGTGTATAGAGGAAGAAGATGAAGTTTTTACTTTCGTTTATTTCATTCTTTTTCTTGCTTGATTACATTAGCTCTCCATTTATACAAGATGAGTAAAACCCTAGACAACTATTGTCACACCATCATTAGCTGTCATCAGTCAGGGATAAGAGAGAATCAAATCGGTTTGCCGTCTTGATTGGCTGAGTCCTCGCCGTACAAGTCTTTGCTCTGTTTTTGTCTTCACATGACACAGATGACCGTTGCTTAACGGCTTGGGGATGAGAGGTGAGCTTTGTCTTCATGTGGTCTATTCTCTCTTTGTCTTCATTAAACCCATTTCCTGAAGCTATGTCGTTTTGCTTGAAACCTTTGTCTTCAACCAGAGTATTTCCTCTGATAGCCCCTCTCAAACTCGGTGTAGGTGGAACATCAACACCTAGTTTGAACCGTAAGGAAGCAAAAGCTGTATAAGGTAAGGATTTTGTAAAAATGTCAGCTATTTGCTGATAACCAGGAATATGCTTCACCACCAATGCGCCCAAGGCAACTCTCTCTCTGACATAGTGATGATCTCTTTCAAAATGTTTTGTTTTGGAGTGAAAAGCTGGATTAGCCGTGAGCATAACAGCTGACAGATTGTCACAGTACAGCTCAGGGGTGGAGAGGAGAGGAATACCAAGTTCTCAGAGCACAGAGCTTAACCATTTTATCTCAGAGGCTGTCTCAGACATAGACCTATACTCAGCTTCAGTTGAGCTCTTAGACACTATAGGTTGTTTCTTAGATGGCCATGAAATGATGTTGGAGCCTAGGAACGTGCAGTATACCCTCCAGTTGATCTTCTGGTGATTTTGCAGCCTGCCCAGTCGCTGTCACTATAGGCTCTTAAGGCAGAATCAGTGTTATTGCTGAAGTTGATACCCATGGTAAGAGTTCCTTTGATATACCTTAGGATTCTCTTAAGCAAATTGTAGTCAGAGACTGTTGGATTATGCATTTTCTGACATACATAATTGACAGCAAACTGAATGTCAGGACGAGTTAAGGTCAGATATTGGAGCTTGCCTGCCAAACTCCTGAAGTATGTCAGATTTGAGAAGACTTCGTTCTGATCTGGGATTCTGTCCAACTGCAGAGGAAGAGGTGATGGAGCGGGTGAGCAATTACTCATGGCTGCTACAGCGAGAAGATCCTCTGCATATTTTTCTTGAGATAGAAACAGACCCCCTTGATGAAAGTGAGTTTGGATTCCTAGGAAATAATGTAGTTGACCTAGATCTTTCATCCTGAAGTGTTTGTTCAGCTCATTTAGGAGAGAGGTCAGCTTGTCTGAAATGTTTCCAGTAATGACCATGTCATCCACATAAAGCAAAAGTATAATGACATCTTTGTTTTTGGTGTAAACAAAGAGTGATGGGTCTAAACTACTGCAGAAAAAGCCAAATTCGAGGAGGAAAGAGCTGAATTTGTCAAACCATGTCCTGGGAGCTTGCTTAAGACCATATAAAGCCTTGTGAAGATGGCAGACATAATCTGGTCTTGCTTTATCAACAAATCCAGCTGGTTGGATCATGTAGACAGTCTCTGTAAGATCTCCATGTAAAAATGCGTTCTTCACGTCCATTTGCTTAATTTCCCAGTTCATAACAGTGGCAACATGAAGCACTGATCTGACAGTAGGGGTACGAACCACAGGGCTATAGGTCTCAAGATAGTCTATCCCTTCTTCTTGATCAAACCCTTTTGCAACAATTCTGGCTTTGAGCTTATCAAGAGCTCCATCAGCTTGAAGTTTTGTGCGAAAGACCCATTTACAGCCTAGAACATGCATATCTCATATTCTTGGAACCAACGACCAGGTTTGAGCTTCTGCGCAATTGTCCATTTCCTCTGTCATTGCACTGTTCCAGCCTGAATGCTTCAAAGCTGCAGTAACAGTACAAGGTTCAGGATAAGATATTTTATGAGTAAGGAGAGCATACCTAGGATTTGGCTTTGTAATCCCTAGCCTTAGCTCTTGTAATCATCGAATGTTGAGTGTTTGACAATATTATTGTAGGTGGAGTTGGACTAACAGCTTGTTCTGAGTATGATTCTGAAGCAGCAGCTGAAGTTGGAGGGGGAGTGTTGGTCTTGTTAACTGAAGGAGAGAAGCTGTTGTTGCCAATAGATCAGGCTGTAAACCTGCCATACACTCAGTGCTACTGCCTTCAATTTCCATGGACTCAAGCATCCCTAGATTGATATGTGGTGAAGGTTCTGATTCTGTGAAGGATGAGAGGCTGCTATTTTCTGATGTTGAACCAATAACTGCAGGTGTTAGGGAGGAGCTTTCTTCTGCAGCTGGATATTGATCAGCTGTAGTTGTAGATGAAGAAGGAAAGCTCTTCTGCCAAGCTTCAGCCAAAGGTGAGATGGTTGGAGTTTGCAGAGACGCATAAGTGTCACGAAAAGGGAAAGTAAACTCATCAAAGATAACATGTCTACTAATGAAAACTCTCCCTGTAGGTGGGTATAGACATCTATATCCTTTATATTTGTCATTGTACCCAACAAAGACACACTTTAAGGATCTTGGATCAAGTTTGTTTGCTGCATAGTCTCTGAGTGTGGGATAACAAGCACATCCAAAACTTCTTAAGGCGGTGTAATCAGGAGCCTGATCATGAAGTTTTTCAAAGGGTGATTGTTGGTTGTCAAGTACGGAGGAAGGCAGTAAATTGCTCAGGAAGTTTGCTGTGAAGAAAGCTTCCACCCAATACTTATGGGGGATACGACTTTGATACACCATAGATAGTCCTAGCTCAACAATGTGTCTATGCTTTCTCTCGGCAAGTCCATTTTGTTGTGGTGTGTGGGGACAAGATACAAGTTGTTGAATACCAGATTGTTGTAGGTGTTGTAGAAACTTAGAACTTGAGAACTCTCCTCCACCAGCACACTGGAATATTTGTATTTTCCTTTGAAACAGATTCTCAACCAGCCTTTGAAACACAATTAAGATGGAATAAAAATCTGATTTCAACTTCAGTGGATAAAACCAACAGAACTGAGAGAAATTATCAATAAACACAACGTAGTATCTAAAACCTTGAACATAAGTTATTGGAGAAGGCCCCCACAAATCACACTGAATCCTTTCTAAGGGATTTGAAGAAACATAAGTAGAAGAAGAAAAAGGGAGTCTTGAGCTCTTTCCCAGCTGACATGCTTCACATAGCTGCTGAATGCTCTTATTCATGCGGATAGCTTTGATGGTTGATAGATGCTGGAGGACTTGATTATTTGGATGGCCAAGACGTCTATGCCAGACTTCAGCAGTGGCAACTTGTTGTCTTGATGAGTAGAAGGCTTGGAAAGGTGTGTCCTCAAGCAAATACAGACCATCATGGTTGTTTCCCAGAGTTAACAACTCCTTTGTTACCTTATCAGTCACACGAACACTATCACAGTCAAACTCAAAAATACATGGATAGTCCTTTGTGAGCTTTGAAACTGACAAGAGAGATTTGGTTATATTTGAACAAACCAAAACCTCTTTGAGTGGAAGTTTACCTGAGGTAGAGGCAAGGCTAGTTGATCCAGTGTGAGTGATAGGGAGAAAGTTGCCATCTCCAATCATTACTGAGTCAGAGCCATGATAAGGTTGTGACTGCTCCAAGTGCTTAATTATGAGATTGAGTTATATGAGCAGAGGCACCCGTGTCAGGAAACCATTCATGACCAGATTGTTCAGAGACCTCTGTAATCCTCATAGCAGCTAAAGCTTTGGGAATATCTTCAGCTTGATAGCTATTGTTGAATCTATGCCACCATCTCAGAGCTGGATGCCCTATTCTACCACAAATCTAACACACTGGACGGTTTTCTTCATCGTAAGCACTTGAAGTTGAGGATCCTTGAGAGATTTGCTGATGAAAACCTCTTCCTCTTGTGGAGAAAGATCCTCTCCCTCTGTTTGAGCCAAAACGATTGTAAGAGTTGCCCCTTCCTCTATTGTTGTTGTTGTAGTAAGGAGGAGAAGACTCAGATTTTTCAGTAAAGAAAGCCATGTGTGGAGTGATAGAGGATTCTTCAGAGTAGCTTTGAAGATGATGATCAAAGGCTATGAGCCGAGGAACAACATCTTCATACATTGGAGATGGATAGACATCCATAGAACCTTCAATACTTATTTTGATAGGCTCATACTCTTGTCCTAACCCATTTAGAGCAGCAAAGATCTTTCATTTTTTCACTAACTGGACTCCCAATGGAGTTTAGCTGATCACACAGACTCTTAACTTCTCTAAGATAATCTATCATGGTTTTGGTTCCTTTTGAGATAATCTGTAAACGTCTCTGCAACTCAAAGAGCCTAGATGATGAAACTCTATTAAAGTGTTTTGCGAGTGATATCCATACCTCTTGAGCAGTGTTTGAGCCCACAACAATGCTTAGGATGTCTTCAGAGAGTGAGCCAAGCAACCAAGCTCGAACTACTTGATCTGATCTTTTCCAAGCTTGATGATTTGGGTTTTGTACCTCACTCATGGTTCCATCTATCCCGGGTACAGCTATCGTTGGAGTAGGAGCTGGTATCGATCCTGTGACAAAACCCAGCATCTCTTGACCGGAAAGAAAGGACTCGAACTGACATTTCCAGAGGATATAGTTCCTCTCGGTAAGCTTAACCGTGACACAATTTGTGATGCTTAGAGGTGGATAGGAATAGAGCTCCATGGCTCTGATACCATGAAAGCAAAAAGGAAACTCAGTGTATAGAGGAAGAAGATGAAGTTTTTTACTTTCGTTTATTTCATTCTTTTTCTTGCTTGATTACATTAGCTCTCCATTTATACAAGATGAGTAAAACCCTAGACAGCTATTATCACACCATCATTAGCTGTCATCAGTCAGAGATAAGAGAGAATCAAATCGGTTTGCCGTCTTGACTGGCTGAGTCCTCGCCGTACAAGTCTTTGCTCTGTTTTTGTCTTCACATGACACAGATGACCGTTGCTTAACGGCTTGGGGATGAGAGGTGGACTTTGTCTTCATGTGGCCCATTCTCTCTTTGTCTTCATTAAACCCATTTCCTGAAGGTATGTCGTTTTGCTTGAAATCTTTGTCTTCAACCAGAGTATTTCCTCTGATAAGCACCACCTCTTAAAACATGGTTATTCACCCAACAAGCGTGAACATTGCATTTCAAAAAATTGCTTCTCGGTTTACGCCATCGAGTCTCTCCTTTGGCTGAAACATTAAGGGAGGAGTTATGCATATTAGTAGGGGCAAATTCACTTCAAACCATATCTTGGCATCCTCTATCACCTTACGAGATCATCCCTTCTTCCAGTAATAATTGTAGCATTTCGGTTCTTCCACACTGCCCATAGAGACCACGAAATCATCTCGCGACTCTGTTTAGGAAGCTCTTCATTACCCATTACATCTAAAAGGAAACTTATGTTGCTCTCCACTGATGATAACGAGAAACCATTCGGAGGACAGGACACACCAACCATATCCAATAGTTGCCGAGCTGCCGTGCATACGAACAACATATGATAAATTGTTTTCACAGCTTTCCCACACAGTTTGCAGGTTGAGTATAATGGAATACCTCTAGATTGCAGACGATCAGCTACTGCTAAAGCTCTCGATAATACCCTCCAAATAAACAGCTTAATTTTTTTGTGTGGTTTGAATACTCCAAACTCTCTGTTTTAAGATAATTGAGTGAAGTCTCTGTATCTAATCTTCTGTTCTTCTCCATTTCAATCAACCTGCATCCTATCTTAATAGAATATGCTCATGATGTTGTAAATGGCCAGATCCAGAAGTCTTTTTGTGCATATCCAGGAAGATAGACTTGATCCTAACCACCTCATTTGGCGGAAACAGAGACTGCACAACATTGTTATTCCAATTCCCATTTCCGTTAAGTAAATCAGAAACCTTTAACTCAGGATTTATTGTGATCTCCTTACTGATCGCCCTACGTGGCTGCTCATCCATTATCCATATATCCAGCCATACATGTGTTTCCTTTCCATCCCTAATAGCTCGCATTAGTCCTTTTGTTAACAAATCTCGACCATGAAGTAAGCTCCTCCATCCATATGATGGCCGTGAGCCTTCAGCACAATCTAGAAAAAAATTCCTTGCAAAATATCGACCTCTATAGAGCTGTGACAATAGGGATTTAGGCTTGTTGATCACCCTCCAAGCTTGCTTAGCGAGCAAAGCCTTATTGAAATCTTTTAAATCCCAAACCACCGTTTTAATTTGAACAACACAGTTTCTTCCAAGAGATCCATGCTATCTTCTTCTTTCCTTCAACCGAGTTCCACCAAAATTGGGTCATGGCGCTTGTTATTTTCTTGTCCTGATTTTTTGAGAGTCTAAAACATGAAATTGCATACACTGGGAGGCCATGGAAACCGACTTAAGTATAATTTCTTTCCCACCAAGAGATAGAGTTTTTGCATACCACCCTTGAAGTCTTTTCGCTCTCCAATAAAGGCAAGCATCTCCTGTTTTGAGATACTAAAACATTTCGGAAGACCTAGGTATTTGCCTGCCCCGCCTTCTTGTGTAATGCCAAGCAACACCTTAAGTTATGTCTTAGTACTTTGATCCACCGCAGCTCCAAAAGTCATTGCAGATTTTCTGAAAATTGATAACTTGGCCCGAAGCTTCTCCATACAATTGTAGGCATTTTAGAATCTCACTACAATCACTAATCGTGACTCATCCCAGAAATAAGCTATTATAAGCAAATAGCAGTTGTTGAACCGAGGGACAAGCAGGTGTTAAACGAATGCCCATTATTTTTCCTTCCAATTCTAATCGTTTCATAACATGTATGAGTGCTTATGCGCATAATATGAAAAGAAAAGGGGATAAAGGATCGCCTTGACGCAAACCCTTCTCTGGAATAATATGTTATATGTCCATGTGCTCTTCCATTAAACAACACTGTGTATGATACCGACGTCACACACCACATTATCCACTCGATCCATCTTCTGTTAAAACCCATACGAGTAAAGAGTGCCTTCAAAACACCCCACTCTACCCTATCATATGTCTTAGACATGTCCGTTTTGATTGGCAGAAACTCGGATTTACAAACCACTTGAATCCGAATGGCAATTACGTGATTGTTTTAATAAAAAAAATCACTAGGTTCCAAGTTCTGATATTAGTTGGCTTGTTTAATATATAAAAACTAAAAAAATATATTAATTGTGGTTTTGGATACATTATATGAGACACTATATTTTATATTAAATGTAAAAATAAATGTTTTAATTTAAAAATGATTAATTGTGGTGGATATATTATCTGTGACATTATCTATAGTTTATAGTTTATTTCTAGTAGATGTTATAATTTGGTTCTTTATATTTCATTGGTTTCTTACAACTGTTTAAACTAATTATCTTTAGAGATGATTTTGTGGTTTAAGCATTTTTAACAGTGGTATTTCTATGGGTATCTCACAAAATAATAAAATACAAATATTTTTTAAAAATGTGGATCTCTCAAAAGTTGAGAATCCCACACAAAAGTGGAGATGCTATGGTTGGAGATGCATTTACATAAGTCCACTAAAAACTAACACCTAATTTAACTCCCCTTCAGTGCAATAAGATTAATAGGTTACGACATGTTGTGGTCCAAAAAAATATATATATATCTTTCAAAACAGAGAAATATGATTGAAAGGTATATAATTTTTCACAAGTGAGCATTTTTCTTGAGATGGTAATGATTCGGCCATCAAAATCAGATTGTGGTTAGGAAAAAATTGCCAATTGTATAAATGGTTTGGTTCAGATAGGTTTCTTTATAGAACCCGATATAGAAAATCTGTTAATTTTTACAATGTATTATCAAATTAAAATCGAGCTGGGCAATGGTAAAGATATCTCTTTTTGGTTCGATAACTAGTCTCCCCTAGGCCGTTTTTTTTTACATAACGGGTCATAGAGGATTCATCGATATGGATATACCTAGGTTTGCGACTATGGCAGAGGTCTTTGAGAACCACCGTAGGCGTGGACACCATGTGGAAACATTGAAAGCTATGGAGGATGCGATCTATAAAGCCAGATTAGAGAGGAAAGATAGGGATGATTGCTCGTATTGGAAGTACGCTGATAACATTTACAAGCAACAGTTTGTCACTTGAAATACTAGGAGCCTACTGCGAATTGCAGAGCCAACAGCGACATGGTACAAGGGAGTCTGGTTTCATTACGATACGCCCAAGTACTCTTTTCTAACTTGGTTTGCTATCCACGATAGACTGTCGACAGAGGATCGTATGCGAAGTTGGGGGTCGGGTCAGATTGTGGAGTGTTGTTTTTGCAGCAATGTCGAAGAAACACGAAACCACATATTATTTTAATGTAGTTTCTCTGGAGAAGTTTGGAAGGAAACCACGTTGAAGCTTCTTGGATCCGAATATACAGCCGACTGGAATCAGGCTGTGACACTTCTCACCTCCGATCGACGGAAATATGCTAAGTTTTTGATCTGATATGCGTTTCAATCGACGGTCTATCACTTATGGAGAGAGAGGAATCAAAGACGACATGGGGAAATCGTGCAAACATCAACATCCTTAATCAAGTTGATCGACAAAAGTGTTAAAAATCGAATAAACTCAATATGTGCCAGATGTGATCACGCTTATGCAATGGAATTGTGGTTCTTGACTCGGTAGCAGCTTCTGATAAAACCTCCACTCTGATTGCTCGGATCTTCTGAATTCTTTGTTCAATGTAGCTTTGATTTTGTTTTCTTCATAGCCTAAAAACAAGATGCATTTATTGTAAAAAAAAGTTTTGATTTAAATACAATTTTACATTCAATTCCAAAAAAAAAAAAAAAAAAAATTACTTATATATAAATTTATAAATTCCACGCTTGTTATGGGTTAATCGTATTAGTGATTCCATTCACAATTAAAATCACCGATTATAAATATGGTTCTCTAGATTGAGTAAATATAAACACACATCCACTTTCTTCTCTATACCTATAAACCCTAATCTGCTCTTCATATTAAGATGAATGATGAAATCGATATCACTTATGTATATATGTTCTTCGGTTGCTTTGCTATGGTTCTTCTCCTAAGATATGTCCTCTCTTGTTGCGCAAAGGAGAAGAAGTATCTGAACGATGCCGTTGACCTGAAAAAAAGTCAAACGAGAACACAAGATGTTTCAGGTTTGATGGTCTCAACAGCCTCTGCCACTGGCCTACGACTGTTGTCATCACTGGCCATCATCACCATCATCATCGTCAGCATCATCATGTTGGCGATCATCATCATCATCATCTTCATCAACATCATCATCATGACAGTGGCGGTCAGTTTCATCACTAATTTTTCCGGTGTTGTTGCTTTAGCCTTCGGGCTTTTCAGAGATTTATTTCCATAATTTACAACTTTTTGTATTAATTTATTTTCGTCTTTTTTCTTTGGTATATTCAATTTTCCTAGTAATTGAGTACATACATGTATATAGAAGAGAGATGAATTCGGATGAACTTTGGACTTAATTTTGATGAAAACCCTACATACACTTTTAGATAGGCACCAAAACCCGATACAACTAGATTTAGGGAATAGTAAAATATTGCCAACCCGTATATTATAAGTTTTAACTTTTAAGTAAACTATAACAAATATTAAATCAACTAGAATAAAGAGAATTTTTTCTTTTCTTTTTTACATTTAAAACTCCATATATTAATATAGATCAATGGAAAAAGTTGTCTGGGAGACAACCAATCGAGCACCAAATAGCTTACATGAGAAAACAAACAATCTCGTGCTTTTGTAAGGTAGTTGATATAGACATTTAAACTACAGGGAATAAAAGTAATATGGAAATCATAAAAGGTATTCCGAAGAACGCTAAAATTATCGAGTTCCGAATGAGAAGAATGGGAATCTTGTTGGTTTTCAATCATCTTTACTATCTCGGAACAATCCATTTTGAAGTACATCGAAAGAGGAGAGGCGACATGCTTCTTCTACTTCCTTTTACCCCAATTAGAGAAGGTCCCTCATTATCCATAAGGCACCATCTTAATCCATTCACCGGTTCTTTCAGAAGCATCAATATGGCTTGTTGGGATTTGGAGGTCAGTCATGGACTCAGTCGTAGGGGTTTGGCACGAACAAAGAGATTTTAAAAGTAAAAAACAAAAATCGTGGAGCAAATTGGTCTGATTTTCTATTTGGAGAACTACACAAAATATTTTCATTGTGTCGATACAACTCAATATTTTAAACGTCGAGAGAGGTTCTCAACACTAAAGACGGTTGTTTCGTAGGTTTCTTACGTACTCTACAAGCAACAAAAATAATCAATAAAACAAATCAAAACAGAGTGGTTTGGCGACCGATTCTTCTCGGTAAGCCAAAATTTTGATAAGATCGGATTTCACCAGTAATCGTAGCCGTCACTATCACCATCCCCCAAGCCGTCGGCTGTATGGTTTGTGGACCATGGCCCCCGCCATCGAACCACGACCACGAAGATAACCTCGACGACGTGTTTATCGAAGGAGATTCCCCAAACCTCGATGAATGCTGCTCAGAACCGTTCATGCTCGACCCAAACGACTCGCTGCTTCCTACCTCCGGTCCAACCTCTTCCTCCTGTTGTTTCTGAGGACTCTGCGTAGCCGTTTTCTTAGGGATAGGAGGTAATCCCGGTTTCTTATTGCGGTTAGACGTAGTTGGTGGCGCGGCCGAGGTTTCTTCTCTTGTTGGTGAGCCTATTGCGGATGAAGGCTGGCATGAAGTTGATATGCGTTTTGAGTGGCGTTTTGAGTGAATCTGAACGGGTGGTGGCTCGCCTCTAACATGACCGTGCCATGGAACAGCTGCTGAGACATCTTTGCATTGAAAATGTTCGTGGGATTGTGTCATAACTGTTGTTGATCTTTTGCCTGTGTCGGATGATGTTCGGTTACTGTCGTTTTTCCATAGGTAAACCTGACTGTCTTCGCTCGCACAGATTATGTATTTCCCGTCTTGGCTATACGAAGCAGAGATTTGACTGTTCGTGTTTCTAAAGCCTGTCAACAAAAAGGGTCAATTTCTTGTTGTTAGCTTTCTGCATATAAGATGAATCACGAGGTTGTTATCTTTGTATCCGGTGCTTGTCGAGATTTTACCTTTGAATTTGTGAATAACTTCAGAACCGTCTAAAATTCTAATCCGCGAATCAGCGGATGTGACAAGAACTTCGGATGGATTCACCGGGGAAAACTATATTGTATGAACTTACATTAAATGATGGTTAATAAGTCTAGCCAAAAAGATTTGGTTTTGTCACTAAGGCGTACCTGAAAACTGGTGATCTTCCTTTTCGCTTGTGATTTCTTATGGCTCTGAACATCAATCTGATTAGTTTGATTCAGCTTACAATCTGTTCTACAGAAGAAGAAGAAAAAAAACGCGTAGCAGTGAAAAAGAGTATTCAAGTGGGAAATGATATGTTTGAATCAGAAAGAGATGAGGAAGAACCTTCTGTATCGTAAGCACGGCATATTCCTTTTTGTGACCCGATAAGCGCACCCTTCAATCCAAAATTCCATCATTAAAAACCCGTAATGGAGTGGATTTCGCAGACTAGTGCAAGAAACAGAGCGATATACCTGACCGTCTGGAGTGTAGCAAGCAGCAGTGACCATTTCATGAAGATCACTCCATTCCACGACATGTCGATCTTGTATGCTCCATATCCTTATCTTAGCATCAAGTGACCCACTTATGAAATAATTTTCATCCACTGGGTTGAATTGAATACATGTAACTGTTGAATCAAAGGGAAAATTGTCAAAAGGGGATGCAGCAAAATAGCTAAATGTGAAGAAACGGATAAAAAAGATGTGTCTGACCGTAGTCATTGTGTGCAAACAACTTGAGACATGTTCTGGTTTCTAGATCCCATAACCTGACTGTTTTGTCCATGGAAGAAGAAAGGAGAAGCTGAGATTTAGACCATGACAGATCCAAAATATCATCCAAATGACCCTTGAAAGAGCAAACAGGCTTCTCTGAAAAGGAGAAGACGGTTTCAGGGACATGAACATATTCAGGAATATGATTGCTTCTTCTTCCCGATGATCCCTTTCCTTTCTTTTTCTTTTCAACCACAGTTATCTCATTCCCAGCAAATGATCTTTCCACAGAGTCACAAAGTGAAGGATGAATAGGAGTAAGACTTCCTTCATTGATAGACATTAGTTCACATTCTTGCACCTCCCATACATAAATAACTCTATCCTCTCCTCCGCTCGCAAGGTAATGAGCATCTGGACTAAACTTGATAGTCCATATCGCACCCTCGTGAGCTTGAATCTCTTGACACATATGCAAAGCGCTCAATTCCTTGTAAGACTTCCCTGTTGGTCTCACTTTCACCCACTGATTAGCTTTCCCATGTTTATGATCTTTCGCCTTTTTAGGACTATCGTTGCTTCCATCGCTTACATCTTTATCTGCAACTCTTAAACTCATGGAATGAGCTACGCCTTTGATGTTCTTCAGCAATGCAGCTCCTCTTCTCTTGCTCAGCCTCACGCTTTTCGACAGATACGAGTTGAATTTCCGAAGATCCATGAATGGTTCGTAGTTAATCCTGTTGACATTCTCTCTACGCATAAGCTCTTTAACAACAGGTGAATATCCAACACATTTCTCAAATTCCTCCAAAGTTAACTGCTTTCCCGTTTGCAAATCGCTAAGCCTATTCCACATTCCATCTTCATCATACTCATTCACTATAAACTCCTTTCCTGTGTCAAGATTCTTGATCAAGAAAAACGCACCGAGTCTTGCTTTCGACGACATAACCGATGTCAATGCGTCTGAGCCACCACGAGAGGCCTTTCGATTTCGACAAACCACAGGTGATTGTCTGATTCCGGTTTGGTACTGACAGATTCTGGTCCGTGTAGCTCCGATTGTCGAATAGGTTCTGGTGAGTCGCTGCTTCGAGATTTTCCCGAGAAGCTCTTCTTTCCTACGTTTCTCTATCAAAAATCTCTCGATTTCAGACTCCGATCTCGACCGAGCGAGCATAACCGGGAAAGGAGCGTGATCGTGGTCGTGATCGTGAGTCTCCGATTCACCGTGAACATCATCATTAGCCTCAACCTCGCCGTTATTCTTCTTCCTATCTTCGCCATTGCTAACATTAGCAGCCGCCGCGTTAGAGACAACGCGACGAATCGAAACAGCACCCAACATTTCTTTATTGCTAACGAGCCCCATACCATGGAGGAGACGACGACGGCGCTCAGAAATCGATCCCGGAGCAGCCATCCAAATATCGTAATCAGGAGACATCGCCGGCGTAAGAAACTTTCTAGAGGCGTTAGATACGGTGGTTAGAGAAGACACGGCGGAGGAAAACGAGATTCGACAGTCGTCGAAATCCTCATCCTCGTCGGAAGAAGAAGCAGCCATGTCGAAAGTAAGAGCGGAAGAGAGACGATCATGAGTTTCGAAGAATCTATCATCATCGTCTTCGAAATCACCTAATCCTGCCCAGTTCATCGTCATTGTCTTCTTCCGATCCAAATTTTTGTTTCCACCATTCCTTACCTCTCCCATCATCATCTTCTTCCGTAAATCTCGAGAAATCTAATCGGATTTGCATACGAAATTGAACAGAAATTTCAAAAAAAATTGGTTGTGAGGAAGAAGAAGAAGATCGATCATTATTCAGAAGCACCGTTATGGAAGGATGGGCAAAATCGGGAATTATGGGGAAAGTGTTAAGACGTGTTTCTCTTTGTTAAGACATCTCTTCACGTTCCTTTCAATCGCAATTAGTATAAATTTTTAACGAAATTTAACCAAAGATCGTGGAAGCATGTTTTGCCTTTCTTACCAATATTACTTCAAAGCCTGATTTACGTTTGGTCCGACTATAATATGAACAAGATCATATCTTCCACATACTCCATCTATGGACGGTAGGATAGTTATCTCTTGAGACACATCCTACGGTCCCGTTATGACTTACATTGGAAAATAGGTAGTCTCGTGCTCGTGCTTCTTTCGCAAGAGAATCGGCACAGACATTGAAGTTACACGGAATTTAATGCAAACTAAAACATTCACAAGAGACTCTCAACATAAACAAAAAGTCTAATTCTGATCGAAATTTCGGCCAATCCCTCGGATCCTCCATCAAGATCAGGTCCGAGCAATCCGTCTCCACCCTCACATATAAAAGATGAATATATTCAGGTTCGTTTTCAAATTTGTCACAAATTTTAGATTTTTCATTTTAACTATTTTTTTTTAATTGGATTCTTGAATAAAAAATCAAGATTATCATGTCTTTTTTTGCTTGCATCTTGGGTTTATAGGTACATTGGCCAAGAAGACCGATATGGGAGGAAACCACATGCAAGTAGCAACGCTTCGGATCCTGGTCTAGACCATCATGCCAACACGTTATATTAGGAAGAACATCAGTCCTCATTATTATTTTTAATTAAAGAAAACTTGGAGAGCTTTTAATGTGTTATTCTGCAGGCTGAGAGTGGTAAGTATAGTGAGCTTGCGAAGCTGATATATTTATTTGGATTTCCAAAATCATTTAAGTTTCTAGGCTTCCAACATCAATAACGGGAACACAATAATGCTTAAATAACCCAAAATGTTTCAAACCAAGGGAATAAAAGCTATTATCTAAACAAACTTATGATAGATCATTGATTCTCAATCAAGTTGGTAATGAAGTATATCAGGGATGATTGGTTTACAAGAAAGGATCAACCTTTCAAGATCCCGAGTTTTGGTGATTCTAATTTTGTTGCTAATCCAAACAGAAGAATACTTGTTTTTACAATTGGTGGAAATCTTGTATGTTGGATATCAAAATTGCAAATGGTTGTTGTTTTATCATCAACATAGCCAATATATATGGCTTAAGCAGAAACTGATAAAAAAAAAGCCATATGGTTAAGAGAGGGGATGATGAAGGAGCTTGGATATGAGCAGAGACGTGTGTTGAGATCTGTAATGTGATTCAAAAATTCCAATTAGTCTATCAAAAGAACAATGTGCATCATGAAAGGACCAACAATATTGGCACGAGGTTGCTTATATTCATTCATGATGTGACTAGATGAAGGTGCAATGAAGGCTTGAGGTAGCAAGTTTCTCGAGATAGTGTTGTTAGGATTTTATATTTGAATCGTATGATTGCTTATTTTTTGTTAACTTGACACATAGAATTTGATCACCGAGTTCCCGGTCTCTAACCGGTACGTCTCGGGTGGGAACCGTCTCCACAATTTTCACTATCAATCAAAAGGTATACACCAACGCTTTAATCTGCGTTTTCTTTGTGTTTCAGGAACACAACCTAGTGAGGAACAACAACAAAGATATAAAGAAGAAGAGACTTAAAGGTGAAGATTCGAACTCCCACTTTCTCTCTTGATCTTCTTCTTTCTCCCTTTTCTTTGTTTGTTCTCTCGTTCTCTCTTTTTTCTTTGGTCGGCTACATTGTGTCTTTCCGGGTGTATCTCTAGGATTGAAGACTTCTTCCTTATATAGCCATAAACTATGTCGTGTGATTTTCTTTTCCTAGAACAACTTTGCCATTCTCTGTTTTTTCCTTTTCTTGTAATACAAACAAGAACCGACTTTTGTAACATGCATGTTCGTGGCTTCCTCTTTCTGTTGGACTCATAAACAGATTTGGCCCATTTAATAGTTTGGCAAATGAGGCCCATAAGAGAATCTACATGAAGAAGACTGAAGCCCAAATTCACAAGTGTTTTGTTCTATAAGAGATACGAATCTCCCACTACTATTATTTGTATCCTGTTTACAAACATTTCAAAGAACCTCTCTAATCGCTTTGAGATGAAGGTTTTATGATTGAGACGAATCAAATCGGTAGCTCGGTAAGAGACTCTATATACATCTTCATATATGTTTTGAGTCTAACATTATTTCGTCACAACATTAGCGTTGAGAAGTATTGCTCGAATTCTTGATCAATCGTAGGCTTCTTTGTGTCATGCTGAGTAGAATCTGCACTCATGGAAACCGAGTTAGCAAATTTTGGGTTTAGGGGTATCAATATGGACAAAGCCAAAAAACCGGCTTTTACCTTGGTTAACATTCCATCTCCCAGAGGACAGAACATAGTTAACAGCATTACTACATCCTTTAGCTTCTTCTTCGTCTTCTTCATCGAGATAGAGAATGTTTTCAATGTCTTTCTCTGAATAATCCTCTAGTTTCTGGGTGCCATAGATGAAATCGAGATGGTTTTCGAAAGAGATCATCTTGTCTCCACCGCAAGATCCAGATGATGATTCCTCTTTCATCTCAATCTCATTTTCACGTTCCATAGAAGTTGAGTTCACATAGGACATTGAATACTCTGAATCAAGCTCTGAGATGCCATTAGTATTGTCGGAACTAGCGACATTGTCAAAACAAACATGTTTGGACAGAGGTAATAAGGATAACTCTGATTGATCTGTCTGAAATTTCCTCTTCTTGCTCACATCAACTGCTTCCATTTTCAACACATTTTTACTACTGATCATGTGATGGAAACTGCAAATGAAAAACATATTAGATTTCACTATAAAGATAAAAAAACATATAGTGGATCTTAATTATCGAATAATAAATCGAGTTTATTGATCTTGAGCTTAAAAAAAAACTTGTAAATCTCAATTATTAAATAAGCTAAAACCAAGACAATACTATTCAAGATAATACCAATACCCATGGCTTTTTTTTTTTTTTTTTTGGGGTGTTGCAACTGTGATTTTGGTCAACCATTGACATGTTTACAAATCAATCATCCTCTGTATCTATGTTTCTTAAAGAAACTAAGAAGAAAGTTGTCCTCTAAATGGAACACTAATTTTCCATTAGGAGATATGATAATACAAAGAGATCCAATATTCGCATATTCAAGTAACAAAAATAAGAAGAGGTAAAGATTGAAGAAACTGAAACCTGTTAATCTCAGATGGCTTCTTGTTATCTACTTCCTCTTCAGGCATAGATCGCTGAGAGAGAAGAGAAAGTTGAAAGATATTGTTTTTTTTTTTCGTTTAATTTAAAATGACGAAAACATAAAAGAAGCTCTTTCCTCTTTCGGAGAGTCGGAATATCTGGAAACTGGAAATTTTAAAATATATACTAAATCATAACGAATACCACGTTCTACGTAGGAGCGTGTATTACACGAACCCTTGAAACCGTTGATCTTGTCTATGCGGTGTTCGATTTGGCGCGTGTAATACACATTGAGAAGAATCTAAGCGCTGGAGAGGTGACCCATCTCCTTTCACGGGGGACCCTTTTATTTTTAGATTTCGCTCCATTACGATTTTGTAATTTTTTTTTACAATTGTCACAACGATTTTATGGGCTTTTGGATGAGGTCTAAATACTCAAATATTTATCTTCTTTTTTTTTCTTTTTTTTTTTGACAAAGTTTGAGTTGTTAGAATGATTAACAATGGGTTTGTTTATCAAATAACTAGGTGGTTGGTCCACACCGTGTGCGGGCATTAATAATAAATAAAAAGTTAATTTTAATATTATATAATATGATTTATAACGGTGCGAGCATTAATAATAAGTAAAAAGTTAATTTAGTATTATATAATATGATCTATAATTAAATATAAAATTTTATTTGACTTATTTAAACGTAACAGGTGTAGGTGTGAGAATTTGTGGAAACTAACGATTAATATTTTAAGCATTATTGACTGATTTATATGACATGCTCGTCTCAAATAAAATATTTTTGATATTTTAATTACATTATGTTTGATTTTGATATTTAATTACATTATATTTAATTTATTAATGATATTTTGTGAGAGTGATGATAAGGAAAAAAATCCATGCGAGAGTACATAAAAAGAGATTTTATTAACATTAGGATAAAACAAAAAAATTTCATGCGAAAAAAGAAAACACAATGGTCATATCGACAATTTAAGTTTTTTAGACATCAAAATATTAACTCTATACATATCTTGCAGCTATATGCATTATTGGATATCTTTAAATTTTGAGCTTTGATATAAACTGATTTTGAAGCTGCAATGATCGGTCTATTTTTTTTTTTTTTGTTAAACCATTTATATGTATTCCTATATTAAATGTACATGCGAAAGTGATTTTGTTCGGTCTTAAGAAGTAGTGTGTAGACTATATAATATTTAGGGAAACAATTAATATGTACTTATCAGATACAACATACGGCTGAGAAAATAACACATAAAATACCAAGAATTGTAAAACTCTCATTTATTTTATATTATTCTTATCGATTGGAAACGAAGTATTTTATCTGCCAATGTCATCAATAAGACTCCAAATATTGCAGGTTTATAAGGATCTGTAAAGTCTCTCCTTCTTTTTGTAAACATAGAGTATCCTCTTTAAAGAATTCCCCTCTCAATATAAACATGCAGTGTTTCTCACATGTGGTCCTAACATCAAGAACCTAAAAACTAGGGAGATGGAGAACCTAATACATAATATTTATTGACTCACATTGTAATTACAGATGGAAAATTGCATATCTAATTCGCTTGGATGAATTACGTTTCTTGACTGAACTTCTCTGGAAGGCTTATGGAAAGGGGAATAGATTATTCTACTTCGTTATTCTCGATAAAGTAAAATAGACCAACACCTGGACACAATATAAGTCACAAATCATATATCTACAAAAAGATGAATTCTACTGTACTAAATTGGAAGAATCACATAAAAAGTTGAGAATTTGAAAAGAAATACATATGGTTCAAAAAATCAGTAATTCTTTTTCTCATAAAAGAAAACTGACAAAGAGAAGATAGTAAGCATGTAGACCATCAAAAAATTTATATAAACCAAGATTTTTAAGATTCAATTCTTACTAAACCACTACAGTATTTTCTTTTTAAAACACAATATACTCTTTAAACAAAACTAAGATTATCCTTCCGAGATGCTCAACTCTAACAACCACATCCTAGTCATTATTAACTATCTACAAAACAGAGATCTCACTATTAACAAACACAATATGCATTGGGCCTATATTAGCTTGAACCGCTTGATAATATGATCGCATATGTCTATAAATATCACTAAAAAAAATATATCATTTATTTACTATCACCGCGTTAGTTTTGTCAAAAAAAAATTTGTCAAAAATATACATTATGCAGGTGTTAATCTGTGTTATGACACAACACCAGTACTAATACAAATTATGGTCTATTTTTGCAAATTTTGCTTAAAATTTTGGCATATCTAGCAAATTCGCTCTTGAAATTAATAATATATATTTTTCCTTGTTAGGCTTGCAAGGGAGTGTCATCATTTTGAACAATAAAACACTTTGTATACTACTTGAGTGTATGATTTATATTTCCTTTCGTCAAACTTATTAAAATCTTGACTCTGTTGAAGGTTTATAGTAGAAAGAGCATAGCCTCACCATTCTGATGGAGAAGAGAGAAAACACTTTTGTAAACGGCTTCCATAAAAGGGTTAAGGATTATGGATCGACCTTTAATCAAAACTTCCTTAAACTGAGCAACCAAATTTTTATCGATTGATGCATGCATCCTCGTACCCTGAAATTTGAAAGCAAAACACTTAATAAAACAATTCAATATATATACGAAAATAACCAAACGATAGATGAAATTTATACGCTAACATATAACTAAAAGATGATAGAATAATATGGAACTAACCTCGCATCCACTACAACCATGTCAATGGTTTTTTCCCACTTGACATAAGATGACTCCTACAGATGCAACACCATCACTTTGAACTTACAACTCGTTAAAAGAGGAGTAAATTCTCTTAGAAACAAAATAGGAGTAGACCTTCTTCTCGTAACCGGACCCATAGTAATGCAACCTATTGTTAGAAATAAAATAAGAGTAAGATTCTTAGGGTTTACATAGATAACGTCAGTTAGAAAAATAAAAATACGAAAAGATCTAAAACAGTAAAATAAAATAGTTAATATACAAAGAAAATGCACCTTCTTAACCGTAATTGTAAGCTGTGAAACTAGCAAACATAAGAACACAATCAGACCAGTAATCGAACAAACAAAACTAAAAGACTATCAAAAGTACAAACTTATGATCAAAGTGAACAAATAGTATATATGAATATAAAAAACAGAAACAGATTACGAAACTAATTATGAAGTAAAGAGAGACCTAAGATTTGTTTAATAACGAAACAAAGAGACAACAATATATAAGCATTGATTCTTAGGGTTTACATATGATAATTTTCGATTCTTATATATATCTATACTTAAAAAAATTTATAAAACAAAGCACATTATATTCGATGCAGCTATTTATAAGTATTGATTCTTAGGGTTTACATATGATAATTTTCGATTCTTATATATATCTACACTTAAAAAAAATTATAAAACAAAGCACATTATATTTGATGCCATATATCAACAAAAAAATAATCGTGAAACAATAATAGAAAAAAGCGACTATTTAAACCAATAAGAATCGAGTATTTTTATTAAAGTTGTAATAAGATTATCCAAAACTCAACTTTCATTCTGATGCATAGTTACCTCTCTAATAATATAATAGATAGATGAAAATAACTTACTCGATTAACATTGTTCTCTACAGCAATTGATGAAATTACACGATATTTTATCCAATAAACCTTTATTCGCTAACATATTATTGAATTCGTTATTTTTCATTTTTCCGTAATCAATCTTTATTTTGATGCGAGTTTTGTGTGTGATTAGCATTTTTTTAATGAAACTCCAAATTATACACTACATGATAAAATCCAAAAGCAAGACATATCCTATATATATTAATAGATGAGACATTTACAAAAAATCATAAATGTCGTTCAAAGAACGTTCTAGGGACATATCATTATATTTAACCAATCAGAACATTTCAATTAAAACTATATGCCACGGTGAAAATATCTATATATCCTCATTAATTTTATAACATAAACTCATTAATACATGTTCTACAAATTTAAACCCAACTAAATGTAATATTTTAGACTTACCATATCATCTATTTTTAATTTTTTCTGATATATTAACAAACTTTTTATTATTATACAATATTATCTATTGTGTATATATGTATTTAGATTAGTATACTATACAAATATTTTTATTATGATGTAGTCTATTATACATATTTAATCACACTTGCAAATATTTATACAATTCATCATTTGAAACATATATTATTTTTCGTTTGTTATGTCCCAGAAATTCATATAAATCTAAAATTTATCTGATTTATCGTATACTCTATAATTTACACGAATAATGAAGATCAATTTTACACTTAAAAGATATTGAAATAAATAACATTTGCATATTTTTTGATCAATTTTACACATAATATATTAAAACTAATGGCATTAACATATGTTTGATCAAAAATATTCAATTTTATTACATTTATGCACAATACATCATTTTGTACGTTTATAAATGTTAGAATTCATATGATTTATCATACACGTTTAAATATTAAAAATTTATATATGTTAAAATCAATTAGTCAATCTATTTAATCATTTAATTTTGCGCATTAATTTTGCGCTTTGCGCAAACCAAAATCTAGTAATCAAGTGAAATGACAAACGCAAACACCAATCGTCAAAAGCTACATTTCACTTCATACAAACTCTTTCTACCAATAAAAAAAAACTACTCTAAGAATTTAGAAAAAACTTCTAAAATATTTTGTATTATTTTTGGACAATTTTTTTTAAAAGAAAGTAGTATGTCTTTAGATTGTTTAGCTCGTACCATAATGACAAAAGAGTATTTTAGTTTTTACTGGTCTGGTCTGCTACCTACACAAAAATATCCAACTAATGATTTATAATTAACACGTCATAATGTACCGAATCACGTGCCTAGCATGTGCCACGAGAGGCGTTGTCTGATGGATTTTTTAGCTTTCATCATTGCAACTCGTAAGAAGAAAAACTGAAACCAGACCTTCCTTCGTTAACTGTTTTCAGCTCCAGCTTCTGAAACGGACTGGCCAAAAATAGCAGCAAGATTTTATCAACTTTTCTACACAGAAACAGCAAAAACAGATTACAGTTTGTGTCATGAGGTAAGATCTTAGACTAACCTGCTGTTTGGATCATAATAGAAACCGCTGATGGATCCGTCGCTGCAAGAGAAGCATACGTAGTAAAATCCAGCTATTGTTAGTCCACAATCTGTGCCAACATTTACAAAGTATTGCTCTTTCCATCTCTGCATCACCAGAAAATAGGATATGCCTCAGAGAAATGGCTGATCAGAATCGATAGGAAACTGAAAGTATTTTTACCATAAATATATAAGGGTAATTGCTAAGATCCAATTGCCTGCCACCATCAGACTCAACTTGTCCCTGCAGGATTAGTCCACAAACATTGCTCAGGAGATGTTACCGACTCTGCAAGCTAGTCACTCGAGTATTACCTGAAGAGGCGAAAAAGATGGAAACTTTGACCAATGTCTCATATCATCTTCTCTCCTGTGACAATTTTTTTTTACGGAATTATTCACGATGAGAAATCATTAGTTTTAAATCTTCAAGAAAAAAAGGAGTTGGTACATACGTGGCTTCCCATTTTCCGGTGTAAAAAGTATAATTCTTTCCATCAACAATTTCCCCTTCCCAGAATGTTATGACCTGACACGCATAACAAACAGTCAAGAATTGTTTCTCGTAATTGCATTCCAAAGGGAAGCAACATGACGACAACAAACAAGTAAAGAGTGCAAGGGATTACAGGAGTGTCTGCCATGGGAACGTTTAGAGCTTCCATAGTGCCACAAAGATAGCCATGTCCAAGGTCAATTCCCTGTATCTGGACGTTAACTCTCCAAGCTTCCTCCTTCTGTTGACTAGAGACATTTTGTGTACCAGAAAATGCCTGCAGCATAAAACCATGTACGTATGCCACAACTCAAAAGCCCTCATCTTTATGTTCATTATGAATAAACAATATCTTGGAGCCAAAGAATGTTCTACAATTCCTACTAAATATAATTGTCTGAACAACGAGACACGAGATCTTTACGCTTTTTACTCTCCTAAATAGCCAAACATCAAGGAAATGAGTACTTTCCCTCTTGTCTGACAATAGCATCGCTCCCACGAAATTGTCATTTAAGTATCATAGCAAACCTTTATGAAGCAGAGTTTCTATTAGTACCACATTTCGATCTGACTAAATGAACAGAAAATTGGCTACAGTTGAGAATTCAAGTATTCAGAACTGCGAACTGATTCTCAAACCTCGAGCAACTTACTAAACGTGGATATAAATTCTTTATCAGCCAATAGGTATACTCAGATCCTACTTACACATAGCCTATCTTCATAAATAGATTGTGCATACACAAACACAAATGCACAAGCATGAATGACATATAAGTCCAGTAGCTTTAGCAGACATATAAGGCCAGTAGTTTAAGCAGACACTCTTGTGATTCCAAGTATTTATTAGACCTATAAACCCATTACAATCCTAGACAGAAATTTCTAATTTTTACACATAAGATTTAACGCAAGAACACTTTTTTGTTCATTCAAATGGAATATTGCACAAAACATATACCAAACACAGGGATGAAAATAGTTTTGACCTGGCCGGCGCCAAGAAGTGAACTAGGCGGAAGTGGTGATCGGTTCCCAGGATCAGCTCCTGAAATGGCAACAATCCAATGAATGAGAACATCTCACGAGGAATAGACTTTCAATAGAACAAACCGGAAACCCTGATTTCTAAACCGGAGAAGAAAGACGAATCGAGAAACCTGAAACTTGAGCAGGAGTGTTGCTCTCCACGACTCTCACCGGCATTTTTCTGTCGTCTGATCAAATCCGATCTCCTCCTTCGTTACTCTGGTTTTCCGACAATCTCTGACCAGTTACGAGATCAACACAGTGAAATGGGCTCGAGCCCAAAAAACCACATCATATCCGGTTCGGTTCTCGAATAAAGTAATTAGACCGGTAAATCTTGCGAACCGAGTAATCTAAACCGAGCGGATTAGGATACCTGAAAAACCCCCTTTTTCACAAAACCCTCTCTCTCTCTCTCTCTCTCTCTCTCTCGCCGGCGCTTACTCTGTTCCGTCTCAAATTATCATTAATCGTTGCTTTCTTTAAGAACTGATTTTCAATCTTCTCTATCCTCTGGTTGGGTGAGTTCGTGGGTTTTGTTTAAATTTTGTTTTTTTTCTCTCTCCTAAACTCTTCAAACCCAGTGTAAATCGGATTCCCCTTTTATAAAAATCTGACCTTTGGAGCTGACTTCTCTAATCCCTTGTCTAGCAGCTTCTGTCACAATTCGAAATCAAGTTAGTCTTCTTCACAATTTGAAGCCATTCTTCTAGTGGCGTAGAATCTGCTTCGGCTTTCATATTTTGTGGCTGTATTAGTTTTAATCCATTCACATTAGCTTCTTAGGCCATTTAAAGTTTTTCTTTGGGATAAGTTTCATTGGTTTAGCTATTGACACTGAGTTAGCTTTGTTTGAGCTCCTCCTCTATTTCGGTCTATCATACTTCTTCTTCTCACTTATTTGCATATTTATGAATGGATTGTTATGAATGTAAGTGTTCCAAAGTTTTTTGTATTGGATGCTAATATTGCTATATTCTAGATGTTGCTTCTGAAACAGAGCTCAGCTGCTGTTCTTGTCGCTGGGAATACAAATCCAGTCCTCCACACTTCTCGCTTCACTTACGGAGTTGTATCTTTTCCAGCGAGTGGAACGTACTCGTCCCAGAGTTTCACCATGGCAAATTTGCACAAGCGTCTTACTTCTTCATATGAGAAATTCAATCCGGTGTTAGCCTGTAGCTCTCGTGAGGCTTCTCCTATCAGGTAAAGCCTCTTTTTGTTCGGATATACGCTTAATTAGGTTGTAAATCATATGTGTTTTGAGTATAATGGTGTCGCATTATAACCAGTCTTCTCAAGTCTTTCCTTGATTCTTAGTAGTTCTTAGCTATTGTGATTATAGTATATATAAAAACAAACGAGCTTTGCATGAATTGTCCCGCTAAGTTGAATGTCATTTTAATTGAACCGCAGATCAATTGAGCTTGCATATATTACTCGTTGGAAATGAACTTTTTTTCTTTAAAGATTGATGGTTGCAATGAAGAAATAAAGTGAATAAAGCAGCTGTGCTTCCCAGTGGTTCTTGTTTCTCTGTTACTAGACACGAAGATTTGAAATCAGTAAGATTGGGGAAGGAACTATTTTCTAATGTTATTTTTCTTTTCTCTTTAAAAGTGAGAATAAACATGTCCATGGAGTTTCTGAGATAGTTGTGGGAGTGTTGGGGGGTGGACAATTGGGTCGCATGCTTTGCCAAGCTGCTTCTCAAATGGCTATCAAGGTGATGATTTTAGATCCTTCAGAGAATTGTTCAGCAAGTTCATTGTCTTACGGTCACATGGTTGATAGCTTTGACGACAGTGCTACAGTAGAAGAATTTGCAAAAAGGTCCCTTCTTTTGTTTTGTCTCTTGAATGCTTCAGGTTCTCGATTTCTATTGTCAGTGAAAACATTGATGGTTGTTTTTGTTTATTGTCGTAGTTAGATGTGGAGTCTTGACCGTGGAAATTGAACATGTTGACGTGGAAACATTAGAGAAGCTTGAGAAACAAGGAGTGGATTGCCAACCGAAAGCCTCTACTATCCGGATAATACAGGTTTCCTAACCTCCTCTATTTTTTTTCATCAAATTGAGTGTATTTTCTTATATAGAAAGTGTAATATCTTTGTTATGAATAATTTAAGTTTGTCAAGCAATGTGGATTATATGAGATAGTTTGATGTTTCAGGATAAATACATGCAAAAAGTTCATTTCTCTCAGCATGGCATCCCACTTCCAGAGTTTATGGAGGTTAGGCATTTGTTTATGCTCTGTTGAAAGAATCACTCACTAAATTCTCCATGAATCATGAGGTGTTTGTTAAACATTTTAACCCCTAAGCCTTGTCATGACAGATAGGCGATATTGAAGGAGCGAAAAGAGCAGGTGAACTTTTCTGTTACCCGCTTATGATCAAGAGCAAGCGATTGGCTTATGATGGACGCGGAAATGCAGTTGCCAACAGCCAAGATGGACTTTCTTCTGCTGTATCGGGTAAATCCTTTATCTAACGATATGTAATGTGGTTTCACAGTAGTAGCAGTTCAACCAGTTTAGTCTGGTACAATGTTACAATCAATATGTGACCTTTGTTTTCCTGCTTTTGCTTCAAAAAAATTTTGTTCAGCTCTTGGAGGTTTCAGTCGTGGTTTGTACGTCGAGAAATGGGCACCCTTTGTCAAGGTAAATGATGCTAAAACTTCTTCTGCTGTAGTAACTTATTTGGCTCTGGAGTTTATAATCATTTACATATAAAATTTCAGGAGTTAGCTGTTATTGTGGCTAGGGGAAGAGATGGTTCCATGGTTTGTTATCCCGTTGTTGAAACTGTTCACAGGTAATACAAAAACTCGACTGCATATTATAAAGATTGAAAGATATGGTTTTTACTTCTCTACTAATACATCTTGAAATGCACTCTAGGGATAACATTTGCCATATAGTTAAAGCACCTGCAGATGTGCCTTGGAAGATCAACAAACTTGCCACTGATGTTGCCCTAAAGGCTGTTGGTTCTTTAGATGGCGCTGGGGTTTTTGCAGTCGAGCTGTTCTTGACAGAGGATGGTCAGGTATTGTCATACGTTTTAGGCACTCTACGTCTTTTCTTTGATTTTAACTTATCAGAGTTTTAGTCCCTCCCAGATCCTGCTAAATGAAGTTGCACCTAGACCACACAACAGTGGCCATCAAACAATCGAGGCATGTTATACTTCACAGTTTGAACAACACTTGCGGGCTGTGGTTGGTCTTCCACTCGGTGATCCGTCAATGAGAACTCCAGCCTCCATTATGTACAATATTCTGGGCGAAGATGATGTAATGGATGTTTTTGCTTTACTTTATTGTTTGAAGTGTCTTGTTAATAGTACCCCATTGCATTATCTTCTTATCAGTTTAATAAAACATGCAGTGGCGTTTTGGTTTCAATTTACAAATTTCAGGGAGAAGCTGGTTTCAAATTGGCTCATCGGCTCATTGCAAGGGCTCTGTGTGTTCCAGGTGCATCTGTTCATTGGTATGACAAGCCAGGTTAGATTTTTGTTCTCGTACAGTTTTCTCGTGGTATGTTGTCAGTTTTAATGAACCATATACTCACAAAGCTTGTATGTAAAATGTCAGAAATGAGAAAGCAGCGGAAGATGGGCCACATCACTCTTGTCGGGCGCTCTATGGGTGTCTTGGAACAACGGTTGCGTTGTATATTAAGTGAGCAAAGCCATCAAGTACATGGTCAGTTTCCATAGCATAATTTGGTATCTACAGTCCATTGGCATTTAGTTTCCAAATGCTTTTGAACTTATCTCGCCTTGTATAACTAGTTTATGTACCCGCATTTTCTTGATCACTGATACCTTCATGAATTTTCAATGTATCTGACTGAATTTTCGTTGTGTGTTGTTTTACACATTGCAGAGACACCTCGTGTTGGTATCATTATGGGTTCAGACTCTGATCTTCCTGTTATGAAAGATGCGGCCAAAATTCTGGACATGTTTGGTGTGACACATGAGGTAAATACTAGGATTGCTAGTTAAATATGAACTCGACACAAAATCAATCATAAATCCACTGGAGACAAATGAGAAAGCTGGAATTTGTAATTCGGTAAAAGTAACTGTGGAGAAGGTCAAATATTAGTCCGCTATGCCATGTCTCCTTGAGACTGTAGAATCAAAGATATGAATAGCCCAGTTTTGTGTTCATTGGTTTACAGGTAAGGATAGTATCAGCTCATCGCACCCCGCAGATGATGTTTTCATATGCAACCTCAGCTCATAGTCGAGGCGTGCAAGTCATAATTGCAGGTGCTGGTGGCGCTGCTCACTTACCAGGTATAATCCTAAACAGTCCCCCTCCCCTCCAGGTTGTGTACCATAAAAGTATTGGATCTTCTGAAAAGGGTGTATGGTCTCTTTTGATATTAGGTATGGTTGCTTCACTCACTCCTTTACCCGTGATTGGTGTCCCTGTACGCGCTACCCGGTTGGATGGAGTTGATTCACTTCTCTCCATCGTTCAGGTACGCGCACCCATTGCCTAACTTCAGCTATTCATTGTTTGCATAATTCGAATGGATCTAAACCTCTTTTTGTTTTTTCTTTTGGTTATCAAAGATGCCTAGGGGTGTTCCCGTCGCGACAGTTGCAATAAACAACGCGACCAACGCAGCCTTGCTTGCTGTCAGAATGCTGGGAATCTCTGATACTGATCTCGTCTCAAGGTTCTTGTTTTATTTTTTTTACATAGAGTGTAGATTGAGCAAGAACTAGGGACGACGTTTTAAAATGAAATTTTTATGGGTTTTGTTTGGTTGGTCAGGATGAGTCAGTACCAGGAAGACATGAGAAACGAGAACATGGTTAAAGGAGAGAAACTTGAGACAGAAGGTTGGGAATCTTATTTAAACCAGTGAATATAACTGTCTCATCGGTTACTGGATAACCGGGAATTCCATCGCGATATTGATTTTGCTGCCAAGAAGATCTTTGATGAAGGGATCTGAGAGTTAGCTTCAGTTCTTGTTGTTGTTGTTGTAGTCACGGGTAGTTCCGGTTTAGTTTTCTTTTAAGTTAAAGCACAATTAACTGAGAACCAAATCTAATTGAATCTGTTTTCCCAAAAGATGTCGATGAAAACCGATATATCAAAGTAACTAAAAGACTGCCTCGATTAAACCGGTTTAACCATCATTGGCTGGTAGCATTACGACTTGCGAGTGGTTTGCACACAGACGACATTCAACTCGATATTTTCAACGTTATCAAGTCTGATTGGAAAGGGATGTAGAAACTCTCCCACATCCATATTTTTTTCTATATCTCCAAAATTCATACAAAAATCATGCTTTATATAATAAGATTTTCTGTCTACAGCCGTTTTTTGGGTGCCATAGAAAGAGATAAATATCTACGGCCCAAAAATCTGGGTTGAGATTTTATAAACTTTTATAAAAATGATAGTTTTGATAATGGACAACAAATATTTGTATTTTTGAAAAGTGGTATTTTTAATTTTCTGTGATTTTAATTCACTTAAAACTATAAAATTAAAATCTAAAAAATCTAAATTACAACCAAATTAATTAGACAAAAACAAAACAAAAGATTTTCAATTGTAGTGTAGATATATAATCAAGTGAAATGACAAACGCAAACATGGTCACCAAAGCCAACAGTTTACTCCATACAAACTCTTTTGGTCTATATTACAAATTGTTTGGGACAAGCTTAAACAAATTACTTGTACGAATTGCTCAATCCTTTGGTCTCTAAAGATGGCAAAACCAGAGGTTGGAAACCATTTCGAAGAGCAGCCTTCCAAACTCTGGAAAGATTAACGATTGAATCGTCTAGACCGCACTCGTGTTCCTTCCACCCTTCAAGTGCGTGTACTATCCCACCAACTCTCCACGCGCTCATCACTCTCCTTCCCAGCCAATTCTACACACAACAGACATGTGTTATAACATCTCTAATAATTACTAGTATTACTCGAAATTAGATAATGTACATACGTACCTCACAAGAATCAATGTTTTGGGCAGAGTCCGGGATGATCATAGCTGGAGTGGTATGGTAAAAGCAGTCCTTTCGGAGTTCGATAGGCGGAAATTGAGAAAAAGGAAGAAATCGAGTTCCTTTTCTTGCCATCTTCTGCTCTTCTTTGCTTATCCCATCTCCCACCAACCATATCTACATCATATGTTACATTTTGTATGAAATAATGTGTCTTAACATGATTATGCTATTATTAATTCCATTTAAAATTTACACATACCGTTGGGGAGTAATTGGTTGCGAGCACCAGATTTTCCTTACAATTCCCGTCAAGAAATTCGGCTAGCATGCAATGCTCTTCCTCACGTAACACCATCACCTATTTTAGGAAATTTTTTTATTAAGGATGACCATTAAGAAACTCTCAAAAATATTTATGAATTAAACTGTTACAATGCTTTCAAATGTAGAAAACATTATGAATAGAATTTGTAAATCCAAAACCAAATCATAAAACGAGATGCTAAATTGATTTGGACTTTAAGTAGGCCATGTGACATTGTTTACGTGTCAAAAGGTGGCTATCGAAGGACTTAATTAGATAGTGCCGTAACGTTTATATGAAACTCCGTTGACTTTATAAAGCTATGGTGTAGGTTCAAGTTTACTATATCGAAACTAAGTTTTTATATACGTTCGATCCTATTCTAACGCGCAAATTAACATTATGTAAATATTTATAACTATTGAAAAACTAGAGAAATAAATAACATATAATTATGTTAAAAGGTACCTTGATGCCATTTTGGCAAAGAGAAAAGACAATGGCACGAGAAACCTTTGTGATTTGGCCTCTAAAGAGAACTTCTCTCGTCCCAACGGGAATGCTATGAACCACCACCTCAGCTGCAAGGCTGCTTCCGTCCACTATCCTTATCTTTAGCTTTGGAAGCTTCCTTACGTACATTTCTCCGTACCCATTCAATTCTTCTCCCTGATTATTATAGCATATTATTAATTAGGGTTTATATTTACAGCCTATCGATCTCTCGTTAGATTTGCAAAACATAAAGAATAACCAATGAATGTATTAATCGCATGCCTGGTTCAATAGCCCCAAACTCATTACTCTCACACCCTTCTTCTCCGCTTCAAGAATAGCCGCCTCTATCATTTTGTTGATGCTCTCTTTGTGATGTTGCGACATGTACTGTTGATTGGCAAGAAAAACTAATTACAAGACGTGAAATTGTTTGATATATGCATATGTTTAAAGATTAGAGAAGAGAAGAGAGATACATGAGAGTAGAATTTGGGAAGGAGGTGGGAGTGAAGGGTAAGGTCACGAAAGCGGTTTCTCTCGAAGACAAAGGTTCGAGAAGAGAAGGAAGTGAGAATGAATGAGAGGAGATGAGTGAAGGGCCTCATGAGGAATAGGTAACACCGGGAAGATAACGGGTGGGAGGAGAGGGAAGCAAATCCAAGCCGGAGATGGTAAATAGAGTCGAGTGATGTTAGATGGGTGAGATAAATCGCATCGGGCTTCTCTTCTTCTTGCTCCAACGATGTTTTGTACAATGAGTCACTGCACTTGTCATTGGTACCGTAGATGTAGTCATACATTGGCATGAATAGGGAGTAATTCGTCCTGAATTGTGTGTGGTGGAGCGAGTGAAACCTGCAATCATTATATATAGTTAGTCTCATATTGTATTCAATATGGTATTCCTAACATTGTACAATTTGTGTTTGTGTTTAGTAACCAACATTTCTAGTGTTTTAATCATAAATTCATTTGTAATTTGTAAATGCAAAAGCTACACATCCGTTTGCATTTATAACTCGCAAAGATAAATGTTTACTATTTTTAAAAATTGTTAGGAATCCATCATCGGAAATTGAAATGTGATCTAACTAATATATAAGGAATATGTGTCACTCCACTCATTGTCAATTAGTTTTGAGTTGGAAGTCCATAAAACTTAACAAAAACGTGAAAATAATATTATAACACAAAAATGTAAATGCAAACGGTTGACACTATAATAAACTAATATTATACTGGAATTAGTGACTTACGAAGGAGTGTAGCAGAGGAACTTAAGAGGAGGGAAAAGAGAGAAGAAAGATCTTGGAATGAGCTCGAAGTTGCAATGACCCATGTTGTTCATGAAGTCAATGTAAGTTATGTATAGGGCAATGGAGACCACGGAAATCGTCCCGCATAGCAAAGTCGTTACTAGAGGTATCCCCAAGATTAATGTATACCCAATGTGCTCCGCAAACGGATGTACCACCGCTGCAATCAAAACCATGCGCGTTATTTACATATGTCAACCATTTGTATTCTCTTCCAAAAAGAGTTATCGTTTTAAGTTTTGTTCTTTTTTAATTAAAAATGTCGTTTTATCCATACTAAATAGAGAGAAGAGATGAGATGATATAATGTTATTTAAGAAAATATAGAACAATTCACGTTATATTGGATATTTATCACATTTTTTATATGTTTTTTTAGGAAGTAAATTCAAAGTATGTAATGTAGTCGGATCCATGATGGCCTTTACTAGTTAGCTGCGTCCGCGTTTAGGAACCGCACGGTTCAAACCCTAGATTCATAGGCATGCACCATATATGTAGAAAAAACAAAAAAAGGTATGTATATGTACAAGTGATAGGTTCGGTGACGATGGAGGAGTGGTGGTGAGAATGGTAGCGAGAGTAGAGGAAGTGGTGGTGAAGGGCTCGGTGAAACCAGTAGTAGATAAACTCAACCGGACCCGCATGGAGGAGAGCAATTAGGACTACTCCATCGGTTCGCCAAAAGGGAAGGGTATTGGTCCCTGTGACGTACACTTTAGCTAAGTAAACAATGAGAGTGTTGAAGATGATCTGATCGTCCCATGTTCGTTCTCGGTCGACTTGATCAAACTCTATGGACTTGTTCACGATCCGTTTGGCTCCCTTTGAAGTCCGGTAACGGGACAAACTTATCCATACTTGGCTATGAACTATCCGCCACACCATCATGGCCACTATCAAAAGTTTCTCGTGATCTCGCATGGTCGCATGTGAATAGATGTTGTCGATAACCAGCGGGGCCAACACCAAGTACTGCATTATACGACGGAGTTATATTTCACGTTCATAACTGATTCATTTTAGTAATTATAGACTTCCAACTCAAAACATTGTTGCATTATTTAATCCATTTATACAAACATGATTGTTGGTAGATGTAAACAACGGACTATAAATACATAAGAGGGTGTTACATAAAACAAAAGGGGGCAATGAAAGAGACCTTAAAGCTTCCAAGAGGTGTCCATGGCCAGTCCGTGAGAAAACCTGGTCTCGACGCCATTTTTTCTCCGTACAATGATCGATGATGACTAACTCAATTACGTCCTTCCAATGGACTTCTTTGTGTGTCTGTGTGTGTTTAGAACACATGCATATTTAAAATAGAGGGTATCAAATTCACATGTGAGGCACATGTGAGAGTTCCTTCTTTTGACAGTCTAAAAAGATTCTAAACCAGACTTCATCAATCATATTGGTTGAGAAGCTTCGAGGCTTAATTCTTCATTAAATGTCCTTGAATCTGCACGTTTCCCCAATATTAAGCTATTCATTTGACTACACAAACTTGGCATATTTTATTTGACAATTTCTTCGCTGTTTTTTTTTTTTTTTTTTGATTAAAAGGTTTACTATTGAATGCATAAAAGAAACATACAAAAAGTGTGAGGCTTTTTTACAAGTCCATTGTTTCTAACCAACCCCATACAAAAAATTATAAGAACCATACTGAACCAGATTTGTAGTTGTAACCGAACTTTTAGAGTTGAAATCAAACTAGAGATTAGGTTCCCAAACCATATAAATCGTCTCACCTTAATTCATAAAGGAGAAAAAGCGCCGATCATTCTTTCTTAATTTAGGATTTTCCCGAGTGTTAAGTCAAGTCAGAGGTTTATGCGAGAGTAGATTGTTGGTCACCAAACCATGCTTGAAAAAGATTTGAGACTAGTTTTGGCCGATCCCCACGCAAACTGCTTGCTCTGTTCGGATAGTTACATCAATATGTATGAGGAGTAAATCAGGTGATTTGGCAATGTTGCGATAAATTCGATGGTTTCTCTCTTTCTAGATCGAATATATTGAGGCTTGCCATGCTAAAAGTAGGAGTATCTTCACTTGTAGAGGAAAAACTTTTAGTCTTTTTAAATGGGATGCAATCGAATATATTGAGGTTTGCAATGTGATGAATCTTATATCGAAAAAAGTGAAGAAAAAAAAGATAAGATATAAAAAGTGAAAAAATGATTGTTATGAAAATTGAAATTAAGATATATATATCCAAAAATGTTTTTTTTTTAAAGATATAAAAAGTGAAAAAATGTTTTTATATCCACGTCAATGAATCCCAACTCAATGGTCACCCGCAATATAGTCATCACCCATGTATAGGTTTTTCAATAGAACAAAATGAAGTATTGACAAAATTTGAGCTCTTGGTCTCTAAGATAAACCTGTAACACATAACCACTTTGCCATTATAAATTTTGTTTAATTCACAAACATATATAAATATAATACTATTTTCAAGGGCTTCCCGAGAGTTGAATCCAAGAAAAAGAGAGAGACCCATAACTTATGGGCATTGGGCCATAAGAGGTTTCGTTACAGAACCGATTCTGAAATTGTAAAGACTACAAGCAAAAAAAATTGAGCTTGTTAATTAGTGAGTTTTCGTTTTCAACAGAAGGAGAGAAAGAAACCAATGAAGGAAGTGTCGAATTGTGAGAGATTTTACCAATAGCCTAATGGAGTTTTCTGTAGAAATTGTGGCCGATAAAATATATAGTAATATTTTGGTCGCAAGCACAAGCACTGTTCGTTATGACCAGGTTTGAACAAATCCGCATGTCTTGCAATGTTTAACCATTCCACCTCAGTGTCACTCATTTTATCTATAAAACAAGTGAAGACTTTCTTGATTGTTTGGAACAGAACGATGGGTTCCATAAATAGTAAAATATACAATGTCAAAAGCAGCACAAATAACACTTGAGAAGGCTAGAAAAACCAGATAGTCATTACATCGAACCTATTTTTTGAGATTGGATATCTAATGCATGTATGAATAATCTAAAAAACCTTAGCCATAATATATATTCTTTAGACTAAAGTTTCAATTATTTTACCTCAACAGACACTGAAATATAATTACATAGTCCCATACCGTCCGGATCGTCTCTACATATTCAAATGCAAAACACACAAAACCGTTCTAATATTCATAATACATTCACCTCCCACCGGAGAGTAGAGAATCAGCGATAGAAGATCCACCGGTAAACCCTTTAAAGACGGAGGAAGAATACGACATCCCTAATTCACTAAATCCGTCTTGAATCCCAAACATCATCCCACCCCCGGACAAGTCCAACGGAGACAATTCTGGTAACTTTGCATCTCCCCTTAGATAATGTAGCACTTGTCTCATAGTTGGTCTAGCCCGTGGGTCGGAGTGAGAGCACAAGAGACCTAGCTTCAAAACCATTTCGACCTCTTTTTCGTCAAACTCGGAACCCATATTCAGATCTTTAGCAGCCAAGATGTTTCCCTTGTTCCATAACCCGAAAACCCAATCCACTAGCAAGAACGTCTCATCGCTCTCTTGCTGGATCTCGATTGGACGTCTACCGCACGCGACTTCTAGTAAGAACGCCCCAAACGCAAAAACATCGGTAGCGGTCGTGGCACGTCCTGTCCGAGTGTGCTCAGGAGCCAAGTATCCCAATGTTCCAACAACGTGAGTGGTCTGAGGATCCGTCCCGTGATCATACAACCGAGCCAAACCGAAATCCCCGAGTCTCCCGTTGAGCTCTCCGTCTAACAAGACGTTGCTGGCTTTGACATCACGGTGAATCACCACTTGTTCCCATTCCTCGTGAAGGTAGAATAAACCAGAGGCAACACCTAAAATGACCTTAATCCTCTGTTTCCAATTGAGTGTTACCTCCGGATTGTTGTACAAGTACTTGTCTAAGCTTCCATTAGGCATGTAATCATACACAAGAAGAAGCTCACCTCTCCGGCGACAATAACCCAAGAGAGGGACTAAATTCCGATGACTCATCCGACCAATACTCACGATCTCCGCCACAAACTCTTTCATCCCTTGTCGTGACTCGTGCGAGACTTTTTTCACGGCGATCTCCAACTTCGAATCAGGCATCACACCTTTGTAAACGCTCCCAAACCCACCGGATCCGAGAAGGTCCTTCTCCTTGAACCCTTTGGTCGCATAGTACAAATCCTTGTACCTAAACCTGTTCTTCCCAAACTCTGTTTCCCAATCGTCGAGCTCCTCCGCGAACTTTCTCCTCCTCCTCACGATGAAGCAGACGAGGAAGATCAATGAGAAAATCAAGAAAAGGGAAATCAAAGGCATACCGATCTTGAAAAAATCGGAGATTCTCTTGGGCTCGAATCGAGGAAGCTTCGGGAGTCTCGACAAAGCCAAAGGCGGAGCCTCGCCGTTCACTTGGAAACTCCACCCGAGAACATAATGTTCCGACAGAACAGAGCCTGTCGCAGACGAGAAACCCACGAACATATCTTGGTGAAGAACCAAAGAAAGATCACTTACAGTCGAAACAAGCGGTTTTATAGGTTTATCCTCGTTGAAAGGAGCCATCGTCACATCGATTCGATGCGAACGACCATCGTAATCGACCCAAACTTGCATCGGCTTACGACTGATCAAAGTCAGATTCTTGAATTGGCCTTTCTCGTCCCACCACCCAGCCGGCGAACTTTGCACAGACTTCAAACTATTGATATCGATTCCGACATGGTTATCGTTGGTATCGTTGAACTCGGTACTCAAGATCGTGTCCAATTCGACAGCGAAGACATGATTCGTTGCATTACCGTTGTTTGAGATGTTGAAGAGACCTATGTATTGGCTTGGGTTTCCGTAAGGAAGGCTTGCGTTAGGAGCGACGACGAAGGCGATGCCATGGCCGCTAAGTGTTGGGATCTGAGAGTGAATAGCGAAGACGAAGGTTGTGGAGAAGGAAGAAACGGTGCCGTTTGGAGAATCTTTAAACCGGATCGGTTTGGTGTAGAAGGCGTGACCGGTTTTCTGCACGGTCGTGTTGGTTAGCTTCAAGAGACCGTTGGGTGTGACGGTGGCGATCCCTTGGATGGATATGTCAGTGAGTGAACGAAAGCCATTGTAAGTGAGATTTTGTGAAGATGATTTTAAGGATTGAAAGAGGAGGTTGAAGAAGAAGATGGTGAAAAGCTTCAAGAACATGGCTTCCTCTTCTTCTTTTTTCTCTGCTCTGTGTTTTTTTTTTTTTTTTTCACTCTCTGTTTTAGATATTTTTAGAGTTAGTGGAAGAAAGAGAGAGAATTTATGGTGTGAAGAGAGTGGAAAAGTCGTCTTAAGGTTTCTTTTTCAATTTCATTTTCATATTTTTTTCTTCTACTTTCTAGAAAAAACAGGTTTATTTTTTTCTCTGTGGGGAACCTCGTGATTGAGAAAATTTCATCAAGGTAGGTGATATGTGTTCCAACTTCCAAGATTAAAGCTTTAATTAACTCTTTTCTTTTACAAAAAACAATAATAAAATACTCTGTTTTGTAAAAACTCATGATACCAATTTTAAATTGGCTATACCTATCACCGTCATTATGTTGTAACAGTAAGGATGTTTGTTTAGTTTATGGGGCAATCTACTAGTACCTAATTTTTTTGGGTGATGATCCAAGATTCGATGGCTACTATTACAGTGACCATTTGGTTCTTTGTTTTGTTTTGTTTTTAGGTGGGTGACATGAGGATCGATTTTTTAATTTTATCTTTTGTGTCAAGGAAGATCAAATTATATATGTATATCTTTTATTAGGAATTTTATATTGAACATAGACTTGGCATAATTCAATTTCTATATTATTTTATGTACTACTAATTAATTTAGAGATAAAAAATAGTGCATTGTTTAAGTGTCGTCGTACAGATGATAGGCAGTTGTCGGATGTTTCGATTTTATACTGTGATGATTTATAGTTTATGCGGTTTCTAAAAATTCGGATGTCTAATAATATTTAGGTGGACATTTACGCGCTCTAAACAGATGTTTAGGTGAATGTTAAATAGTTTTTAACCTTTTTAATTAGTATAATTATTTATTATTATGTAAAATAAGATTGTTTGTTTTAAATAATGTTTATACTTAGTCTCTAAACCTATTAAATTGTATTCATTTGAAAATAAGTTTAGACATTATATATTTATCAACCTTTATATTTTTTGAGATTATCTTTATTTTATTATTCATTTGAGATCATTTATATTGATTTTATCTCATAAATTTTTTTTAATCAAATTTAGTATTTGAGACTATATATTTCTTTTTCTAGAACTAGAATATAAATATGTTTTCTCTTTGTTTATAAAACATAGTGTGTGTATATTGCCTAGCGATGCCTATTACATTTTCAAACATTGATATTTATATTTCATATGATATCGGAATTTAACTAATACTAGTATATATGAATTAATTATAGCGAGCGCCTAATCATTATGAATTAATTATTCTCATTTTAACATTGATCTTTAACTAGAATTTCGTAGTAATTTGTAGTAACATAAACTACAAATTAATTTGATTATTAATTAGATAAGAATGACATCAGAAATGATCAAAATTATGCTAGCACGGTTCAAGGAAAGTTTTTGGAGTACACTCTAATTTAATAATTTTATTTGGTTTGGGCTACACTACTGCCTCTATGATATTTGTTCTTGTCAAAGACTCACAGTCGTCTAATATGCCAAATAAATGAATAATACAGCGAGTTTCAACACTTCCAGAACTTATAATGTGAAAAAAAGAAAAAGATAGTATTGGAAAACACGTAGTACCAACCAGATGTAAAGACTACACATGAGCAGATAACGTCGTCTCGCAATATACTATTTCTATTCGAATATATATATTTATGTGGACACGAAATCTCAATGGTTCTCAAAATTTCAAGCCGACGACATAACTCCTTACCTTTTTATTCAAACAAGTTATGATAATGATACGTAGGACCGTCTTTTAATAGGTTTAATGGAGAAGTGGAACGTAACCCCAACTTAAATACGAAAATTTTGTTAATAATTTTTTGAATACATAAAAATTGGAGTTTATATATTTGTTTTAAAACTATTTTACCATATTAAATATATTTAGTAAAAAATTGAATCATATTTACCAATAGTTTGAGAGGTTATGTCACTTTTTTTTCCATCCGAATTTCATTATAAACGAAAGAAAAATAAGGATGAAATATATTTTTGAAATACTAAGCCGGCAGGATCTCATCTTCCAAGGCAAAATTCGATGAAAACGACATAAAATATCAAAATACTAAAAATTCATAAGCTTTAAACCTGAGACAAAGCACCAAAAAAGACCAAACAACCATTCCCAAAGAACAAGCAGATTTCGAAGTGCGCCAAAGGACAAGAGACACGAGAGATGACCTAGTCAAAATTGAGCTCACGATAACAACAACACCGGCGAAAATGAAAGCAAGACCAAACCTAGCTCAGAGCCCAAGAATTAACACTGACACCACCGCTCCAGAGATACAATGAAATGGAACCGATTTAAGCTCAAGGAAGTGAACCTTGAAATCCGCCTGAAGACACGTCAACTAGAATCACCAACTCTTGCACGTGGCCCATCGAGCCAACCTTAGCAACCTATAGAACAAAAGCTAGCCACCTCCACACAAGAGAATAATTGAAGATCGAAACCACTACATAGTCTTGAGCTCAACCACAAGTCCTTAAGGAGAATCAAAGAGAACTAGTAGATGCCAATGCAATAGTATACCATCCTATTGACGAATTCAAAAAATAGAAACCTAAACTAAAACGATATCCAACCATCTCAAGAGGACAACATCGCACAACCGAGCTAGAAACTCATAAATTTTACCCCTAAATAGCCAAATCCAATCGAATGAAATCTATCCACACCAACAGAAAACTCAAACGCCGAAAAGAAGATAATCCAATACTCACAAGCAAGTTAAACAAACAAATCCGGCAAAGACATCAACCGATACACAGGCAACGCTTGCCCAGAGCCGTAAGAGACACCGAGATGTATCATCTTGACAACCCAAAACCGACGACAAAACTGGGAGCTTCCTCCGTCGATTGAATATACCGGATCTGGCGAGAAGAAGAGAGGAAGCCGGACACCGGTCATAGCCGCTCAGACGAACACTAGATCCGGTGACACCAAAGCCTCCACATCCACACCCACGACAAACTCGAACCTGAGAAGCATTTTCAACCTCCCTTTACACCTAAAACAAACAAACCATGAAGTAAATGATTCAACAGGGGAGGCCGGTGGCAACGGTAACAGAGTCATCGGCCGCCGATCATATCTGAGTTTTCAAAAAGGAATGCCGGAGGCGACTGCATTTTTCTCTATGTATAAAATTGCCAATCAGCATTGTTTACAAATCATGGTACCATGTGAATTTGTTTTTTTCTTTTTTTGGCCAAATCATGATACTATGGGAGTAAAATTTTAATGATTTTTAGAATTCTTAGATTCCACTGTTATTGGTTAATAAATTCTAACAATTTTAATGAAATCCATTGTTATTGGTTTGATGATTTTTTAAATTCTATTCAAAATCCATTGTTATTCAAAAAGTTTGATTTTTATTGATTATATAATTCTAGTAAAATCCAATGTTATTAGGACATGAATTCTTAATAATTTTAATCATTAAACACAATTTTTACGATCTTAAAAATATATATGAGATTCTGAAAATTCTTAAAATATAATTTTTTATAGATTCATTGAATACACAAAACTCTTTTCAAATTTAGCAAATCTCTACAAATTTAACAAATTTTTAAATTTTGAAAATCAATAAACTCTATCTAAATTCTACTGCCAATAATTCTCCAAGTGTTTGTAAGTTGGGTGTAACATTTTACTTTTTTATTCCTGAGTAATGATGAATTAGGTGGGTGGAAATGACCTTAATGACAAATTGGGACCCACGTGGCAATGCACAACTGGTCAAAACTCGTAGACTAGAAAGGGGCCCACTATAATTTGGAAGCTTCTGACTGGATAATCGTTGATTTATTTATCAAGTCAACTATGTGAATATTCTGTTATGGTCTACTGGAGTTTTGTGTGAGATCGTCCGTATGCTAAGAAAGTCTTCTCTCCTCACACTTGACTCTTGTTTGTGATTCGGGATTCGGGATTCGGGAACAAGAGTTTGTCACGTCGTGTCACGTGTGGTGCTAGTAAGAAGTTGAAATAGAGATCTGACGTTTTAGCATAGAGATAAGAAGAACATTTAATTCATCTTTGTAAGCAAAAATGTTCTCTCTCTTATTTACGTACGTAGTGATCTAGTGTTCCGTTTACACTTCTTTTTGGTTTTAATCAGTTGTTGCAATAGTGTATTTTGAAGCAAAAGGACAAACTCTTTAATGAGCATTGAGCTATGCGATAAGTTTAGACCTTGAAATGCAAAGAACTTGATTGATTTACTCAACGGAAACTCTATCAAATTACACATTCTGAATATGATAAATCTGATTTAGTATCGTCTTTCCAAATTTGGGGTAGTGTATAGTTCGTGTTTTGTCCATAAAACATACGTCCTGATTTCTAATGAAACGTTTGTTTCTAATTTAAATCTCAGTAATTTTCTTCTCTCATGTCTCTCCCTATAGTCCTTACCTTCTTTTTCCTTTACCTGCAATAAACATTTCAAACATCATTAACCAAAAAAAAGAGACGAACATAAAGAGCCCGTACCCTGAATACTGTAAGGTCACAAGCAAAAAAAATATGGTCCACAGATTATTTTAATAGAACAAAAAATAAAAAAACTTTTGGAATGAAGGAAGTTGAACTTATCTCTTTAATCTCAATATCAAGAGCCCTCTGCCTAATACTCTAACACTCTTTTAGGCCCCAAGCCCAATCTTTTCTTGCTTGGACCTAGAACCAGCTTTGGCTATATAAATAAATATATTTTGCAAAAAACATGTTTTACATACATGACTATATAAAACTATATTTAAAATAAACTGCTTTAAAAAAACTAACAATCTGTATATTTTAACTTTATCCAAATTCCGATTTTCGGTTAGTTGATATTTACATAAAAGAATGGGAAAATTGTTCTTCATTTCCTCTTGATATGAAACTATATAGTCTTGGAGTCGAGCTTCGAAACGTGTTGGTCATTTTCCGCTTGGATGCTACGACTGAGGAGTTACACTTTCGAAAGGATTGGAATGCCGTATCTTCACATTGATTACGCTTTCAGAGTCTTCTTCACTGCTGACAATTTCACAACACTGTCTTCGTGGCGCCTGTATAAACCCCATCAAACAATTCAATTATAATACAATAAAACTATATTATCAATTCTAAAGCAAAAGTTATGTAACTATAAATCTTATTCACAAACACTATGCCTAAGAATAATTCACGAAATATTTTCGTTTTTAGAGTGGTTACTAATATATAATACCCATATCTATGAAATTAAGGTCGTAATGTCGATCGGTTATTTCATTTTTCAGTACTCTTATCTTTTTTTGTACGCAGAAATTTAAATTTCATATATGAAGCGGATATTTTACGTACCATTTTCCAGATTTCCGGCATCCACTTGGTAGCGGAAACGTCGATGAACTCGACGGAATTGGCGCGAGAATAATCCGGTGATTCACATTGCGTATCGCTCACTTCAACGTGCTTCCGATACGTCGTAAGAGTCTGACCCGATCCGACCTCATAAACCCGGTCCAGGAAATAAACAATGGGTCTCTCGCACGGGTCTTCGCTGATGGGTCGGGTATCGAACGAGAAAGGCTCGGAGCTCGACGTCCGCCACGACTTGAACGTAAGGAACGGAGTCTCAAGCTCCTTGGCCGTGACTAGAGACGGATAAATCTGAATGGTGTATCCCCAAGAAATGGAGACAGACCAGTTTCGGGTCGGGTCATGGCAGAAGCTGTGCTGGAGGATCCGGCTTGGATCCGTTTTGTAGGCCGACATGAGTCTTCTTAGGGCGTCGATTTGGCTCGTCGCCGGGAAGATCGGGTCAACATAGTCAAGGTGGTGGAGCGATACAAGAGGAGTCACCGGATGTGCAGCCAGTAAACCATACGGGTTACCACGTATGTCAACCTGGATTTTACCATGCAAAAGAAAATCATTAAATCCCCATCTCATGGTTTCAAATTTAGAAATTTCACTTACATGTATATACCAAGAGACTAATTTTGAAATTGGCACTATATGTAGCCACTCAAATATTAAGAAACTAGTTATTTTTATGTAATTAAAATGATGGATGTATTATATACTTCCCATAAGTGTTCTCTTTAAGTATTTAATCTAAGGAATTACAAATACTATTGAAAATTTAAAATTTAAAATAAGAAAATAACGTACAAAAAATAATGATTTAGGATAATTTTTCGTTGATAAAAAAATATGAGCATTGAAGAGATGAGATTATTATAATGATCAGTGACATCAGTCTAATAAATTTCTTTAGATATCAAAATTAAACAATTTTTAAAAAAGTTTAAACTGGCAAGTGATAAGATATTTGAACGATTTGCAATTTAAAGCTGAATATTCAAATTAAAGAAATTCAGTATTTCACGGGGAATCTTACTAAATAGGTGAATTTCTATTTATTCATTAGGTTGGGATATATAAGTGAATTTCAAGTAACTAGAAAAATAAAAATAGGATAAACAAAAAAGGAAAATTCGAATATACCTGATGGAACCCTAGTTCCTTGGTCAAGGGAACTCCAATCTCACTAATACAAGCTTCAATCTTCTGGTCCGATCCATATAATGATGCGTATCGATCAATACAACCATCGAGTATATTCACTAGCTCGACGGCTAATGGGTAGCTAATTGCTATTCCTCCACCACCGTAAGCCATGGCGTAGGAATGAACAATGTCTTGTTCCACACTCTCCGAGTTTCCTCCGATGTAATACATTTGATTGTGATCGTACTTATTTAGAACCGTTATTAGATTGTCTACAAAGAAAACGGTGTCGTCATCACCCATCACAAACCATCTTACGTTCGTTAACCCCAACTCAAAACTCTCTTTGATGATTCTCGCCATTCGTATAGCCGATCTTGAACCAAACCTTTTAAACCAAAAAAAAAAAAAAAAAAAAAAACACACACAAATCGGATCAACAAAATTAATATTCATTCTAACACATTGTCACAATACAAGAACCAGCGTTCGAGTAGTAGTGAAGGATTCTTCTATGGGTCGAAAATCCCATCATCTACGGACCTCCACGATTAGTCATCTCTTTCACCATTGTTTTCTATGGACCTCGGGATTAATATGAATTTCAGTATATAAACAAAAACTATTCCAAACCTAATTTTGGAGATAAATAGGTTTAGTGAGAATTAATCTTTGACCTAGACCTAGACCTAACTAGACTAGTTGACTAAGATTGATATAATTATGTTCATAAGTGAAATAGAAGTAGAAATAGTTTATACCAGCAAGTGTAATTGAACCGGGAGGTGTCGCCAGAGACTTGGTACGGTGGAGAAGTCGAGAGCCACGTCATATTAAGAGGCGGTTCCTCGTCAAGCCAGACGAAGCCGCGGGTGACGTTGGGACGCCACCAGAGCTCGGAGTAGCGGCTACGATCTCTCCACGTTTGAATGGAGCCACCAATCCCGAAAACTATGTGGGAGACATCGGTAGCCTCCGACGACTGATTCTGCGGGAGGCTGGCCAATGAAAAGGAGTTGTTGCTAGTGGAGATCATGTTTTCAGGGCCAATTCGACGGTGGCCGGAGATGCGGTCGCAATCGGAACAACCGGAGAAGATGATGTAGAAAAAGATCATAGCAACGGAGATGAATATGCTTATTGTGAAAAAGAGTTTGGCGACGAGGGAAAGAACATTGCCTGGTTTAATGGCAGTTGTTGGAAAAATCGACGGCGGTTTGTGGCGGAGCTTAAACGGATCGAAGATGGCCATCTTTTTTTTTTTGGCGTATAGCTTGTGTATGTGTCTTCTAATGTGTATTTTGTGTTTATAACGTGGGATAGGATTTTATTTTGTATCTATACAAATATGTATAATACGACTATAATAATAGAGATGAGTGGAAATAATCAGAATTTATATGTCATTTGTCGCGATTCAAATCGAGAAAGACCATATTCAACGAATATTCCTACTCCTTTATTTTCGTTAAAGAAATATATGGTTTCGAGAAAACAAATCTTTTCAGTTAAGATGCAATAATCAACTTTTTTTTTTTTGAAATTCGAAAGGTCTAAAATGCTAGTAGCTTCTAAAAATATGAATAATTTTTAAGCATATGGGATGGACAGATGCTGTGAAAAAAAAAAAAAAAAAAGAATACTCCAAAATACCACAAAGAAATTTGTTTTCCAAATACACTACACGACTTATTTTTAGGAGAATTTCCCAAATTAAAAAAAAAAAAAAACTTTCCAACAACTGAGGCGTAGAAAGACTTTTAAAAAATTTTAGGAAAAGTTTCTAATTATTTTATGGTATTTTTCTCAAATCGCTTCTTTACCTAAATCTCATTACCATTTGTGGTAAATAGATTCTAGTTTTTATCAAAAAAAAAGAAAATTCTAGCTACTCCTCTAAAAATGGTCAAGATGAGTTTTATGGAATTTGGGAAGGTAGGGCAGCCATCATCTTGTTGTAAAATTAGTATAGAATTCGATTCTTTGCCGTTTTCCTTTTATATATTTCGAATTGAACCCCAAATATTCTTGTAATATGGTTATAGAGTGATGGATCTTTGTTGACCACCAACCCAAGAAAAGGTGATGGACCCTAAGCTGTTGCACATTTATCTATTGGGCCAAGCATGGTTGAGTATTGGTTCAAAGTTTGTTAAGGATATTTCAGAATCAATTATACAAACGGAATATATACATATTTTAATGAGAGAACCCAAGAATTACAAGCCACGGTTGTGATTGGGCTGAGGGTGAGACTTCAAATAAGATCAATCTTCTGAGCTTGCTCATAGGCCTGCTGAGTTGAAGTCAGCGAGTTGTTACGGGTTATATGGGAGAATCTGCAACTTTGCGGATAGGTTTGCGGATTGGTTTTTGAAAACAAAAAAAACAAACTAATTTATACAAATATATGTGTGAAGAATATCCCACACCGAAAGTGAAAAACACCGGAAATAGGAAGAGACTTTAAGCGATATTGTAACTTAATATGGTAACAAAACCCGAACACATGCCCACCCGAACCAAAATCGATCTGGCCCGTAAGTGGTCCGATCGATCTGACTCGAAATCAAAATCTTATACTGGGATTATGTCGAGATTATTGGCTAGATGAGTCATTATCTCGAAGGGGCGTGTAAAGAATATCTCACACTGTAAGTGGAAAGGAACATTGAGCGATATATAATGAACATGGACCAATCCACTCATTACTAATTGATTTTGAATTGGAAATCCATGTAATTTAATAATATAAAAATTTATCTAGTTAATACTTAGTAATAATAATAGACATTGAGTTTTTAGAATATCATAAACTTTTTTCAACTACGAATTCTAATCGTTATAGTGTCAACCGCTTACACAATGTCCAAACTTTTTAGTCGTTATCTATGTCTAAATCCATTGTCTAAATTGTAATCGTCACTGCAAAAATCCGCCTAATCCCTAAGCGGCCGCTTATCTCGCTTTATTAAACACTAATACTTAGAGGAGAAATTGTTATTCATGATTCGAGATCACATCTAAGATCCGATTTGAGCCGATTCAAGATCTGATACGATATACTCTACAAATTTGGATATTCAGGAGATTCGGATTTGAATAGAAAAATCTCAAATCTGAAGAAATGGATCCAAAATCTTGATTTTAAGGTATGGATACGATCCGTTAAATATATAAAAAATATATTTTAATATATATATATATATATTTGTAGTATTTTTTTTTTGGAGCTGAATCCAAATATATGAGGATATTCTATTTTCTTTTTCGGATATATAAGCCCATATATTTGGAAGTCACGAATCAGAATAGTTACTCAGATCTTTTGGTTCCGGATTCAGATTTGGATATTCGAATAATGAAGTAGTATAAATATGTTTCTTATTGGTCATATTGAATTCGAATTAAAAACCCGCTTCCGCAAGAATGATGTACACACTACAAGAAAACAAGGCAATTTCAGATGGATTTTTTGCCGTCGGAATATTCAAGTCGAATTTGGACGGATTTCGGACCAATTTTCCATGGCTGAAAACCCATCGGAAATCGTTGGGAATTTTCTGACGGACATTAAAATCGTTGGAAATCAGTCGGAAAAACGGTCGAAATTCCGTGGGAACTTGAATTCGCCATAAATCGGAAGGAAACAAATAGCAAATATACCCACAAACCATAATCCTAAGAAATCCGTAGGAAATTTTCTTACGGACCGTCGGAAATCCATGAGAATTTTTTCCCACGGATTTTCTAGGGAATGTAGTTGAGAGTTACAAAATTCAATCCTAATATTCATAAAGCCATAAACCTACAAGGTACGTTATATATAAGATATAGTTGATCAAATAATATGATAAACATTTAACTTTCTTTTATTTTTGAGTGTTATAACTTCTACATAAGAGTTTCGCAACTGTTAGTTTAAGTTATAGTATATATCACTAGAGTTATTCTCGTTTGTGTATATATATTTTGTACATTACACATACATAAGTTTAAACATGTTATAGTTGGCTGATGATATTTTTCTTTTAGTATAATGCATGCTGACATCGTTTACATTGATTTGACAAACCCTATACCCTAAACCCTAGGAATCCGTGGAAAATTTCCCACGGATTTCCAACGGCTTAATATTTTCTTTATAAAAAAAAATTGCCGTGGGAAATCCGTCAAAAATTACCCACGGATTTTGAAATTTTGGATTTTGACCGCCAAATTTTTTGGAAAACCGCCAAAAAATTTTCATTTATTTTAATTTCGCGGTAAATTTTTAGAAATTCGGACGGATTTCATTTCCGACAGCATTTTTCGTCGAAAATACGTGGAAAAATCTCAATAAATTATACAGAAACGATCTTTTCCCCTTCATTCTCAATTTTCGCTCTCTCTCTCTCTAAACGTTTCTCCACCTCCTTCTCTTTAGATTTTGCCGAAAATATGTAAGTTTTCTTGTGTTTTATTAAGTAAATTTCTTGTTTCATATACATAACTTGATACATTATAGGTTTATGAATGTGATTTTGTTAAATTAGGTGGTTTAGATAGGATAATGGTGAATTTATGTTGTAAACTTGTGAGTTTTGTGATAATTTAGTGTTGAATTGTTGTTTTCGCTTACGAAAGTCATTTACATATTGTCAATTTTAGTTTTTAATTGTAATTATAATATTATATAACATTTTTATATATTAAAAACGTTTTTTTGTATATTAAAAAACATTTTTATATATTATAACGCTTTTTATATATTAAAATACATATATACATAATTTTGATATATTATGTAATTTATTAACATGTAAAAAATGTTTAAAAATAGATATAGAAATAATTTAAATTTTTTTAATTTAAATAACATTTTTACAAATTATATCTACTGAAATTATTTATTTTTAAAATAAAAAATCGATTTTAAATATATATATATGTATTTTTAATTATTTATTAAAAAATTCTAAATTGTATTTTAATTTTATTTAGTTGCATTGTTTTGGTACTAATTTTATTTTTATTTATTGTTCAGGTCTATCTCACACTTCCGTGCAACTCTTGGGATGAGAAGTTCGCAAGGATCGTCATCCCAGTTTAGGCAATCTTGTATGTGGTGATGGGGATACTTCTTCTACATTTCCGAGGGATCCCGAGCTCGTCGAACAGGTTCAGAGTTTGAAGGAAGAGCTCAGAGAAAAGTTGGTCGAATTAGGAACATTGAAACTTAAACATGCGGCAACTGAAGATCCTCTCGCGCAGATGACGGTTTACATCAAGTCTAAATTTTCGAAAGATTTTCCTTCGAAAAATTAGTTTCTCCGGTTAAATTTTATTTTTAAGTTATGTTTTTTCTTTTTAAAACTATTTCCTTTAAATGTTTAAACAATATACAATTTTTTTTTGAATTTCAATTTCAAATTTTAATTTTAATTTCGAATTTTAATTTTATTTTATTTAAATAAATTAATAATGGTTTTTATAAATTAAAATTTAAATAAATGAATAAATATCCATTTCCAACCGATTTCCAACGAACATAACAATCCGTTGGAAATAAGTGGGTATTTTATTTTCAACCGTTTTCCGACGAATCATCATGTCCGTTGGAAATCGGTTGAAAATTCATCCTTCTCAAAACCGTTGGAAATCCATCGCAAATTTTCCACGGTTTTTTACGGCTTTTTTCCAACGGATTTTCCCACATAAGTATTCCATCCGTATTCCGTGAGAATTTTCCCACCAATTTTCGACGTTCTAGGACGGATGGACCAATCCGTCGAAAATCCGTGATAAACTGCTCTTTCCAACAGATTTCTCATCATTTTGGCCGTCCGAAATCGACTTTTTCTTGTAATGATACTAATAGGAAAATTACATTCAATAACCAAAAAAAAAGCTATAATAAAAATTTTAACCATTTAATCTAAATCTAATGGTTGATATTTTGCCACATATGCTAAATTTTCTTACTTTCTTAATTATTAAATTTTTTTATTAGTCGGCAAATTAACCCCTGAATAGTAATTATGTATCATCAAATAGTACTTTTTTTTTTTGATTAAGAAATAGTACTAATTTCAAATGTAGAAAAGATTTAAATAAATAATTATACCTTTACAAAAAGATATACGAGAGAGACTTTAATGTTATATATATGAAAATTGTGAGCGAGACTTGCATGTTATTTATAAAAGAAGAAAAACAAAATCACGGGAATGGTTTGTTCGTTAACTTTACAAAATTAATGTGAATGTGACTTTTTAGCTTAAAGACATTGCATGAAACACACATGTTTCGGAAACAATGATGCTCTAATTGTTTTACCTACCTTTACGAGGTAAAACAATCTTAAAACTCAAGTTTTGGTAGAACTGGACAATAAACCACGTTTAAAGATTGTTGTATCTCTTGGACATTTGAGTACGGATACTATATTGTGGTTGTTGTCGAGACCTATATATCATATATATATATATATATATATATGTTTCATGCAATAGCTTTTAAATTCATGTTCTCGCATTAATAGTTTCAAGATCTTCTTGATTGGATTGAAACTTTTCCGGAGACTATTTTAACCCAAAAAAACAAACTTTGGAAGAGAAGTTTTGTTTGAGAAAGACATATGTTGGTCATGTTTATTATCTTGTCTAGCTAGCGTTGTCTTACTGAAATATTCTTTATACCGGTGGAAAAGTATTTGTGAAAAGAGAAACACCGTAACATGTAAGTTTCTCTGAAGTACTTTATAACTCAAGAAAAACATAAGTAATTTAATTAGTAAAACTCCAACACGAGATTTGTCTGTTATATATAATGATGAATGAGACTTGTATGTTTACTTACATTATCTCACTCGTGGACAACTGTTATTTATAATTGAGAATATATAAAATAAAATAAACCAGATTGGTAAAGCGGACCAACCAAGAATTTTTGGTCTTTTCTTGTTGTCAGGATCCTCCGTGGAACTTTCGCTTACATATGTACTTGTGTGTATATTTTAGTTATTATTGGAAGTCTAGTTGTTAATTTGGAACAGACTTATGGCGACTAGCCTAGCGGACAACAACGAGTCTTTGCTGCAATTTCTATTCGTAATTATACAAACTGAAGTTTAAATATATTTTTTTAAGAGAAGAACTATGAAATGAAAAGAAACACACGAAAAGACAAACTATGAAATAAATACAAACCAAGTTCCTTACATCGGTTGCATAGGCTACTTTTGTAACCATTTTATTTGGTGGAATATCAAAGATGTGAAGGTCAAATTGTTCTTCAAATCTTAAGAATATCTAGCTGTCATACCAAAGGATCAGAGCTTTATGTATTATTAAGCGCAAAAACTGTATTTGAATGTATTAGACCCTAAATCATTAATCTATAACTTTAAATGAATGGTTAACTTGATTTTTATTTTCATGTGCCACGACTTTTGGTTCGACCAAGGAAAATATTTCATTCAACTCATAAGGAATATATATAAGATCGTATTGTGGATTATATTACTATTTTAGAATCGTCCAAAATTCCGTGACACTTAATTTTTAGAATCCAAACAAAAATTATATTCACATATTGTATATATTTTAAGTATTGTCAATTGTCATATTTGAATAATAGTTAAACTATTGAAATATGCGAGTTACAGAGAATGAGATTCATTCCCCATGTGAAAGCTCTGCCCCTATTTGAAGACTTCACTCCACCTATGCATTGTTGTATACAGAAGAAGACCATTTAATTATAATTATCGAAATCTTAAGTGCGTATCTAACTAATCACCAAACCCGAGTTAAGACAAGAATTAGTTGATAGCTTTTAAATTTATGGGGTAGCACTTTAAATAACTAGTTGAATTCCTAATAATCGGTTGAGCTTAACATTGGATGCATAAATATAGATATATAACCAATTTATAGTGATTTAGTTGTTGAATGGTTCGTTTTAAAAATTGAAGAGCGAATGTTCGAGTTTTTTTTTTTTACTGCGATCTCAATAATGATTGATCATTGTAGATAATTTAAATAATAAAAAAAAAATCGGGTTTTGAAAATATCACCAGAGCTTTGATATTCAGATTTTTCTACTTAAAATATGAACTAGTGGATGGCCCACATTGTAAAATCAAATCAAATCATTAAACACTCTTCAATTTTGTACTTTTAGACTTCTAGTGAAATTTCATTGATAGACTAGTTGCAAAACTCTCAAGACTCCTACAACCTATATATATATATCAATGCACCAAACCACCTTATTTAATATAGTACGTATAAGAGGGATTGCGAAGGAAGCAGCTTCGTAAACATTTTCCAATTATGTAAGACCTTTTAGTTATCGTATTCAATAATGAAATTTGGTTGTAGAAAGAGTGAAATATACTAGGGTTCATAGGATCTTACTTAATGAAATAATTGAGTATAAGCAGATTTTTTCAATGCATTATGGGTGGTGGGTAGAAATAGTAGTGCAAACCTAGTTTACAGATACGATTTTGAAATTTCATGAAATAGCTAAAAGTCTAAGCGATAGAAGAGTTGGTGACCGGTGACCCCCATGGGGCTAAAAAAGTTAGGGTAGAGACTGCAATCAGTTGGAGTATTATAAATATATAGTTTTATTAATTCAATTCGTTTTGTATTAATTATTTGCTGAGACAGAACAAGCGAAAGGGAATATGTGTTGTGACATATTTGGATTTTTGTGCTATGCTTATTTTTATGATTTTGACAGAATGTCATGTTACGTACTGAGATGCGAGTGTATCTGGAAACGAGCTTATTACGACGCTCCACAACAATGAATTAATAAACATTAAACTATTGAGGGCTATTAAATTCTTTCGTTATTGTTAAAAAAAAAAAAAAAACTTTCGTTATTTGTGTATACTAACTTATTGGTCAGATTTCGAGTTACATTAGCTGTTCGTTCATTGATGCAAGTAAGAAACTTGTTTTAATTTAAAAGTTAAAGCTCGTTACATTTTTTTGTTCAGAGTTTAAATGTTACATATAATTCGTATTTTATTTGGGTTTTACGGAATTTTGGATTTTTGCATGCATGTATATAATATATGTGTTTTAGGATAAGCGACTGGATCAAATTTTGATAGTAATTTTACATATATAGCATGGATTTGTACTATAGTCTAAAAAGATTTTCTCAACCGGCCTTGTTTGGATAGAATATAATTCATAATTACCGTGGCTAAATAATTGATCCAAAGTTACTTTGTGAGTGGATTTTTTTTTTTTTATAATCAGGAGTGATTCGAATTTTTTATCATCCGACTAATTCTCCAGTGTGAGTGTAACCGTCGAATAGCCTAGTCACTAATTTTTAATAAGTCAAAAATATGACACCATTTCGACTGGTCAAATGAGAGTGGTTAGATAATTTAACGCTTCAGAGAAATTAATCCATGATCTAAACCAATATAGCAACTCTTTTTCAAGCGAAAACCACTAGTCCACTACCACTAAGTTAACCTAAAACAAGCATATCAATTATTCAATTTTCGCTACTTCTTAAATCAGCTATACACGCCTCTTCTTGTTTTATGTATTGGATGCTAGAACATGTCTATTACATTTTTGTGAATGAATTTCCTTACCAAGATAGAAAATATATATCTGTGTGTGTGAGAATTAGTTTAATATGAATGAACTAGTATTGGAAGTTATAAGACGAATTAGTTTTTTTACCACAAAATCTAAAAAAATACAATTATTCATCATTCTCTCCCTCTCTTTCTCTGAAATTGTGACAGAAAATATTCCTTCCTCATGTGACTTAATTTTGGATTGTGGTTACACAACATGCTTCAAATCATGTAAAGAAGTATAGATATATGCTCTGAATGGTGACATATTATTTCACAAGAAACACTAACAAAAATTTATATTTATATCTATATATGTATATATTTTTGTTATTATTCAGATCATCCCGTACCTATTCTACCCGCACTGCATTGCCACTATTCAGAGCCATGATCAATTATAATGCCCGTGCTCTTGTTTATATCCACATATATACTTCAAAATAAAATGCATGCACAACATTTTGGATTGCCACAACATATCATTTCAAAGACTTAATTATATATAAAGTTGTTATGAACGCATATATTTAGTAATTGCAGAGTCCCTAAGCTAATTTTCATATTCCAAACCTAATCAAAACTTGGCCTATCTGACCCCATGCATTAACTATATATATCTCTCTTTTTTTCTCTGCGAATAGATATCTTAATTAATGTCGAATTAGAAATTGAGAAATGAAGATCATTCTATCCAGTGCTATCACATACTAAAAGATCATTCATTTCTCAAATTTGTTTTACATGATTCATTTGCCAGAAAAATTATCTTAAAATGTAATAATAATAGTAACATAATGATTTACAGTGCCAATAACTACTAAGAATTGTAAGAAAATATATTAAGTACGAGAAAATGGTATATAAAAAATTATCAAGCCTCTAGTGCTTTACATATACATTATACAATTCATTTAATTTTTTTTTTCATTTTATAAACTATTATTTTCATACAACTTAACAAAAAAAAGAAAAGAAATAAAACCCTTATAAAATCTGTATAAATCGATAAATTTTAGACATGCAAAACCAAGGAAAGATAATTCCAAGTAATACAGACACATAGTCCCACATGAAATGTTTCTATTTATATAATATGTTCTTCCTTACCTTTTTCTTTGGTAAAGATTCATCGGTCCATCAATCAATATTCCTTTGGTGGATCGGTCCCTAGCCTAAGCTCAAGATCTAAATCCTCAAAGCGATCACCCTTGTGCTTGATCTCCTCATTTCTTGTAATTATGTCACTCTTACAAGATAAACTTGAAATGAGAATCGACGGCTGCGAAGGACTCTCATGCCTTCGTCTTCTCTTACGGGTATCACCTCTCCCGATCTCTTCATCGCCCCTGTGAGCAGTAATCGGAAAACTTTGGTGGATCACCAGATTCATGCTCACCGAGAGATCAGTAGTGTTTCCAAGATTAAGTTTTACTTTGTGCCCTGTTTTCAGCACATCTTTCTCGATCTTTCTCTTCTTGTCTCCTTCCATAGCCGGAAATTCATGAAGATCACAACGATTTTTCTCAAAATTAGTACCCGAGCACGACCATGGGGAGGGAGAGAGAATCTTTTTAGAGTTCTTGGAAGGTTCTAGTACAAAAGAAGGAGAAGAAAAAGAAGTATCTTGTTTTCGAGGCAACCCGGAAGAAACCCTAGAAGGATTCGAATACGGTAAAGAAGAAGAAGAGGAAGAAGAAAGATCAATAACACTAGAGTGTTGAGACTTAAAACAATTAGGTTTGGAGTTAAAAACCAAAGTATAGCAAGATGTTTCATGGATATCATCGCTATTGTTATGAGATGGATACTCCGGAGACGAAGAAAACTTGGAGAATAAGTATTGATCGTCGGATTGCTTAAGCCGTGCTCTGTCTCTTCGGTGAACGTTCATGTGGCCACCGAGGGCTTGAGCCGATCTAAACTCTCTCCGGCAAAAGCTACACGTGTAAGATCTCGGCGGCCACATAGATCCGGCGGCATCGTCTTCCGCGAAAGCCAACTCTTCCCACGATGATTCTTTGTTGCTTTTCTTGGGGATCCCAAGGCCACCGGGTTTCTCCATTCTAGAGGAACAATTGAGAAGTTGACGGCAAACCCTAGAAGAAAGTTTTTTCTCTTTTTTTTTCTGGGGTGGTTAGAGGAACCCTAGATGATTAATATTAGGTGGTGGATTACGGAAAATGATCAAGAAAAAAAGAAACTTAAACCAAAACGAGTGGAGTATTTTAAACGATCGAGGGGTTATTTTATAATTTATTATATTGATTAATCGGACCGTAGGGATTTTATGAAGGAAACAGATACGAACTTTGGATTTTAGTAAGAGTTAGCTGACTGATCTAATACCATTTATGTTTGCTTGTTCCAAGTGGCTATCCACAAGTAACGTATATTAATTAGTGTTTAAATTTTTGTATTGCATTATTCTTGTGAATCTACAGTAGTTAAAAGTAATCCGTATATTATATATGCTATACGCACCTATACGTGTATTCTTTTTTCTTTAAGATGAATCAAATAATATATTTTGCACCATGCGCGAGATTAAATAAAAAAATTAAGTATCAAATCAATTTAAAATTTGTCATTTGATAGTTGAAATTTGTCATTTCACAATTGAAAATTGGTAATGCATGGTTTTCAATCCGGATTGCAGTTCGGTTTAGATTTGAGGTTTTTGGTTTTTACGATTTTATTGGTTTATAAATAATAAAAAATTTTTTTGAAGAGAATATAAAATTATATTCAACCCAAAAACTAGTTGTACATCTAGTGCATCTTTAGTTTGAAAGCTTTAGAAAGAACTAAAATACATAGATTGAGACTTCACATACAGTGGCGGCAAACCAAGTTGTGAGGCCGTCCACAGATCGCGAGTCTGTCTTTCTAATGGAGCTGATTCGGTTGCGTACTTTGTCGATGAATTTGACTAATGCCTGAGGATCGGAGTGCGGGTCTCCATGTCTTCTTCCCTTTCTCTCCTTTCATATGGCTGAGATTATGGCTTGAAAGACATATCTAATGAGATAATCTTTTACAAATTCGAAGATTTTCTTCGAGAGGAGAGTCGTGATTGAGTCCCAATCTGATATGAAGTGTTGCCGAAGCAAACCCTGAGCGAGCGATTTCCAAATGTAATTCAAATATTAGCAGGTGAAGAAGAGCTGGTTGCGAGTCTCCAAATATTGTGTACACAGTATACACTCACCTGAAAATCCAGCGTTCCATTCTCTCATGCGATTTTCTATCGTCAGCCGATTGTGCATAGCAAGCCAAGCTATGAACGAGAATGTTGGTGTAGCGTTTTTGAACCAAATTCATTTATGCCAATCATTCTGAGGATGAACTTCGCGAATCTGAATCCATGTTTCGCTTGTAGAAAATCTTTGCTTGAATTTCCCATTCGGTGAGCGCCATAGAGCTCTGTCTTCTCCGATGGACCTTTTCAAACTCATATCTCGTATTACATCTTCTATTTTATTCAGAGCTTCAACTCGGTGTCGTCTCCGTCTATGAGAATCCAATACATGTCCCAAAGTTTCATGAACTGAAATACCCATATCAACAACCCCTCGAGCTTCCGTGATGTCCATTAATTGGCCTTGTGGAGACCATTGATCGAACCAGAACAATGTAGAATATCCATTTTGAACGTCCACCTTGTGAAATGAGAATTCTATACTGCGATACTTTAGTAGCTTGCGCCACATCCATGATCACACGGTTTAAATAATATTATCTAAAGTAAAAATAATATAATATATTTTATTAAAATACAAATTTTAGTTTCTTTATTTGAAATAAAATGATTTTTTTTAACAATTTAGGGATGTTTAATTCGGACAACCCATCCGATCTAATCTAAACCGAAAAATTTATTCAGAACCATATCTTAATATGGTTAAAATGGTTAAAATTGAACGTTCATGTGGCCATCGAGGGCTTCAGCCTAAACCTATGATACTATTATTCAGAACGTTCATGGTTAGATCTAAACTATATTATATTTTACTTTTGATACTATTATTTATTAAAAAGAAATGATAAAACTAACAAAAAAAACTCAAACCTAAACCTAAACCGATTCAATTTTTAATGTGAACACCGTTAGCCATCTTCAAAAAAAAATTTGATAGTTAAAAAGAATATGATGTTTAATCCGCATATGGAAAGGGACATCATCGAATAACATATTATAAAACTAGTTCATGATCGAATTCAGTAGAAAATTAGAACACAATATAAGAAAGGATTAGAGGTAAGACTTGCGAGAATATTTTGTTTCTATTTTGTGTTTTTATTGGACGTGATGATGAAAAGGACCAAACCACGTTTTGGGCTTTTACTAGTCAAGGCCCATATGAATACAACAAAATAGAAGGGTTAAATCTAATTCTAGAGAGAGATGGTCTTGAGAGAACATGTTGACTTAACTCTCAGTGAAGAACAAGCAATCTACATTGAGAGCTCGAACTTCCTCGATAAGAAAAAAAAAGATCTAAGGTAATTCGCAAGACAACACGAGTGTGGGATTGCCTGTAGTCTCATTTATTATTTTCGAGTTTGTTTAAGCTTTCAGCTTTCTACATTCCCTTTTTGAGGCAAATCAAGAAAAGTGTATTCAATCTAATATTTGGAAAGATTTGAAGATTTGAGTTTTAATGAATTTTTAGATGATTTTAAGTGAATTAGGAAAATTGTTGTAATTTTTATTAAAATTCTCTAGAATCCCATCTAAAACTATGAGATTTGAATTTTTATATTTTTAATTAAGAAACTCCACCAAAACACCTTCAAATCATAAGAAATTTTCTAAAATCCACTATTTAAAATATTTTCAATAACAGTGGATTTTAAAATACATTTTCAAATCACTAGTTTAATAACACTGAATTTTAAAAAACTTTTTAAAATTTATATTTAAATAACATATGATTTATCACTTTAATACAAATTATTCTAAATTCCAATTTGAATATACTTCTAAATGATTATTGATTCTAAATGATGTCCCTCTCTCTGGAAGTTGGGAAAGAAAAGATGAATAAAGGAAGATTTTTTTTTACAAAAAGTCCATGATCTCTAATTTAAAGGAAATACAAAACTAGTAACCCGTAAAAAAACAAATTCTACCAAGTGAGATTCATTGACATGATGTTATTTGTAATAGACATTTAATTTTCATTTGAACAATGAAGATACTCACACGTGTTTTAATTTTGTCTATAAGTTTTAGGTAATAATATTTTGATAATATTAAAATATTAAAAAAGGTCTTCCGAGTATATAATTATACTTTTATTGTTAACCTAAAAGTCTTGAAGTTCAATCAAAATATATACTCATAGTCATCATCCAGATGAAGATAAACATTAAATCAAAACAATAGTCAAACTCAAATCATACTCAAATATTGGCTTCTTCAATACCAAGTTACAACGGATTAATTAATTCCCCAATAGCTTTTAATATTTTGAAATTTTGACTATACCAAATAGCTTAGTGGGCACAATTTCGCAAGCCTCTTATTTTATTTACCCCAACGTCATATTTTAACAAATCTTTTGACATCACACACTCTTTTCTATAATAATCCAAACACATCTTCCACTTAAATTTTTTTTATTATGATATATTTCCCATCATTCAAAGATTTGATAAAATATATCTGTTTCGTAAATCAATTAACTAAAAACTATACATTCGAGAAATTTATGTAATTGTTATATTGCTTGGTTGATATGTCGATATGTCGTCACGTTCCTTCAACAAAAACTAAGACCATTACGAAAAAATCTAAATTCTCATAATTTTGATCAACAAAAATTCCAAGTTTTTTAGCAAGCAAAGTTATAAGTTTTGAAGAAATTTTTTGTCTTAACGAAATAACATATAAATAAGAGAAAACTATTCAAATTTTGAATAATATTTTACAACATTTTTTTTCTTTCAAAACGGTACTAATTTGTTGAAATGTTTCTAATGAATCTGATAGATATAGAAAGATAAATGATCATTTTTGTCTACGTGTAGTAGACATTAAATATTAGAAAGGAAAAAGTATAGTAGACTTTGATAACATCATTTGGAAAAGTCTGCAAAAAATGAAAAATTTATAATCCTGTCTTTCTAAACGTACGGTAAAATATCAGACTGAAGATAAGAATACATGAATACAAATAAATATCAAAATATAACTAAGTAAGAATGAAATAAAAAAACAAAAAGAATTTCGAATGATGATAATACGGTACGGAACAAAATATACGTGGAACGATTCAAATAATAACAAAAATCTATATACACATATATAAATATAAATTTTTGTTATATTCATTGCGGGACGTACCGTCCCCATAAAAAGATAACTATTGACGGAATTGATTTACAATATCATTGAGTAAATTCGGATATAGTCAAAAGGATTGCTAAGTTTACAACTTTCAACCAGTCCAGCTGCAAAACATTATTAAAAAACTGGATGTGGATAAAACTAACATTTTATATTAATATATTTATTGAAGAAGATAAATCCATTGGACCACCCATGGTTTCATTTCAGTTTGAATATAGCTTTCAATATTCTTCCTGTAGCCAATTTCACATTCAAAAGGTTGCTTCTATTTTTAAAATATAGCAACTAAAATGACGTGGGAAAGCTTGTGGATACAGCAACAAATCATGAAGCGCCACGTGGCAATCTCGTTCTCTCTATATAAGACCAAACCGGCTCTGTGTTCTTTGGCTGCTTATAGCAATAACAACACAAATGGAAGGTCTGATTCCGTTAGTTTACAGAGCCGTCATGCAAATCCGTTACGGCGACGACACGTCGCAGCTTTCTTCTTCTTACTACGTTCGTCTTCCGGGAGAGTCGGGTCGGTTTGGAAGATCCGATTTCGAAGTATCGGGTCTCGGATCTTCTTCCAATACGACGTCATCGAGGACCACGACCACCACGTTTGCTGTTTCCACTGGAGTCCAGTCACCAGTTTCACGTCACGTGATTCACACGCGCTCCTGAAGGGAACCTGAAGATGCGCGTGAGGGAAAGGGTTCGTGATTTTTGTGATTACTGGTTAGGCTTTAGTTTATGAGATATGGACCGGTCGAATAAATAAACCTGATATAATATTAATCGGGATTGGAGATTGTCTAGGCGTGGGCTTTAAACCCAAAAGGGTAGTTTAATGGCTTTTGTGAATTTGTGTGTTTCTTTTTAATTGTACAGAAATACTATATGAATATTTAGTTTATTCGTGACCAATTATGTGAAATATTTTTAGCTGAAAGTATTTTTATTTGATAAATTAAAATTGTAGAACGTGGAGTTAGTGAATCAGGTAAATGACAAGAAATGAATACTTATTTAGATAAATAACAATTGTTAGAATTGCCATCAGAAAATATCAAAGGACACTGGTAAATAATTGAGTGAAAATGTAATATTTATTTTTTTTAAAATAAAATATATTTATTTGGTGATCTGGTATATGAATATCAATATTTAATGCGCTAAATAATAATATAGAATTCTTGAAATATATAATAAATTACATGTTTATATGAAAAAAATATAAATCTATTCAAATGTCTGCCATTAAATAATATGATATAAAAAAAACCACACGTTTTACATATTTTAACATTTAGATGATAGAAATGAAATCATATTAAAATTTAATTTGACAAAGTAAATATCCACATAAAAAAAATGTTATTAAAAAAATCAACAAAAGTAAAGTTTAGAAATTATAAAATCAAGTGACACTTGAAAAATAACTATATTACATACTCTATTATTTGATCCGGAGATGTTTAGAACTTATAGTCATTAAAAAAAAGAAAAAATCAGCCGTTCCATATCATTTAGAACCAAGTTAAATGAAGATAAAACATTATCTCCAATGCGCCGGTTTCGAGATTGTTTACTCTCCATTGGACTTTTTGATCTTCCTTCTCAGGATCCAAATTTCACTTGGACAAATAAGAGACCGTCTGATCCAGTGAAAATCTCCTGCTTCACTCCAAGCCTGGGAGACTGTATCTAGGAAGGATGGCAACTTCGATAGAAAGTTGTAAAATTTAAAAGGCCTCGTACCAAAAGAGGGAGGTTTCGTGATCAGCTTTATGTGGCAGGGAGTGTGATCCGAAAATCCAGACGCTTCAAAAGAACAGTGATAAAGAGAATAAACAGCCCATCCTCATCATTTCTTTGGCATGGTACCTCTGATAATCCATCAGGTGCAAGAGTTTCTTGGCAAGATATATTCCAGCTGAAATCTGAAGGAGGTTTGGGGCTACGAAACTTATCTTCTTGGAATGAAACGAGCGGTCTAAAGCTAATATGGATACTCTTCTTCAGGGGAGGTTCCATCTGGGTTGCTTGGATAAGAAGATCTTACCTCTCTAATGCAAGTTTCTGGTCACTAAACGCAACGAGTCAAAACTTTTTTTGGATGTTTCGGAAACTTCTGCGGTTGAGACATAAAGCATTGACATTTCTGAGTATTGAAATAGGAAATGGAGAGGTACATATTTCTGGTGGGATCCTTGGACACCTTATGGATCTCTTATCAGCTTTTTAGGACCTCAAGGTCCAGCTCGTTTGAGAATTCCACTAGATGCTTTGGTAACTAATTACATCACCTTCTGAGGGATGGCGTCTTCCACCGGCCATGTCTGAACCTCAGCTAGAGCTCTACACTTTCATTACACAAATTAGACTTTCTAATCGCAGCGACTACCCGGTCTGGAAAATTAATGGACATGCCTTCACATCATGGCTGTTTATACTCAATATAAACCCAACGCTAGACAGAGTGTCATCTTGGAGTCTAGACGTTGAAAAAACTTGTCTTCTCTGCGGCTCCTCAAACGAATCCAGAGACCATCTCTTCTTTGAATACTCTTATTTCACCGAGGTATTGCAGTAGGTTACTTCGCTTCTAACTCTTCATTCTGCCCCAAACTCTTGGAATGCAAACCTTGTTTGGTTGACAACCGCCACTCCCTCAAAAGATTTATCCCTAGCAGTCCTACAAGGTTGGCAAGCTACAATACATGAGTTATGGTTGGAACGCAACCGTAGATTCCACCAAGGTATCTCTCTCCGACCTCGACAGGTTTTATTGAAGATCCTCGCGGTGGTAAAAAACAAAGTCCAAGCTCTTCACAATTTGGGATCGAAACATGGGGACCGTCTGATCCTCCTATGGTCGACTAGGTAGCTTGAAGAACTCTTTAGCTACACTTTTTTCTCTCTTTGTTGGTATTCAAAGGTTTTGCTCTTTCTCTTGGTGGTGTGGTCCTTAATAGAGATTGTTGTGATTGATGATCTCTATTCCTCTTTCTATCCTCTGTTTATTTTCTTTCCTCTGTATCGGTTAGATTTGGTGCGTTTGTTTCCTTGTATCTTTTTAACATTTATTAATTCAAGTTAGGCTTTGAAAAAAAAAAAAAAAAGAGATAAACATTATCGTCCAAAATAATCAAAAGTAAATAAAAATTGCTTAAATAACAATATTTCAGAAAAGAAAATTCATCAAAAAATTTCCTTGATTATATAAAAAAAAGGAAAAGAAGATAAAGACGCACTATAGAGACAGGCTCATACAGATAAAGCCTTATAGTGAAACGTGTCATTTGACATCGACCGTTTTTTTTTGCGGCAGAAGAAGAAACATTATCGGATTTCAGATTTCTCTTGAGTTGCGTCTTTTTCTTTTCTTTTGCATCTCGTTTTTTTCATACATCACCTTCTCTCTTTTTTTCTTCTTCTTATTCAATAGAATTATCCGATTTTTATTTATTTTCTAAATGGCACTTCCGATTCGATCCTTCGAGCTGAACACTGGTGCCAAGTTACCTTCGGTCGGTCTCGGAACCTACGCCTTGGTCCCGGCAACGGTCGAACAAGCGATTAAGGTACTACGCGTCGCTTCGGATCAAATTTCGAGCTTTTGTTTTTGATTATAAAATCTCACTTAGATACTTCTCTTTGTCGATTTTTAGATTGGTTACAGGCATATCGACTGTGCTTCAATATACGGTAACGAAAAAGAGGTAAAATTGTTTTTTTACAAGTTCTATTAATTTTTTTTTTTTCCGTTAATCATTCTCATCTTATAATCGATCTTGATCACGGTTACTATTCCCTTCTTTTCATTAGGCAATGAAACATGATTTTTTTTTATTTCTGTTATTCAAATTTATTCTCTGTAAGTTAAAAAAAATTTGTGGCCTCATGGTGGCACAAGAAGCTTAATTCAGCTCACATTATGCTTAATCTCTATACCTTCTATTGAAAGAGTTACTTGAAAAAGAGAAGAAAAACAAAAAAAAACAGAAACTTTGACAAACAATATGAAAAATGTTTAGTTTGTGGAGTTGAAGTGTCCTGCTTCTGCTTACGACTATGATTGCATTTTACTAGATTGGTATTGTATTGAAGAAGCTGATTGATGATGGTTTCGTGAAGCGTGATGAGTTATTTATCACTTCGAAACTCTGGTTTGTCTTCTTTTACTATCAACTTTCTCTCCACTAGGCATGCTTTTCTGGTCTCTGCACACACGTTTGTTCATGTTTTTTGTTTTCTTGTTCTGTAGGTGCAATGATCATTTGCCTGTAGATGTACCCAAGGCACTAGACAAAACATTGCAGGACTTACAGATTGACTACGTTGATTTATATTTGGTACATATATAACTTATAATGCATCTTTAGATTCTTATAATTGCTTCCATATTGATTGTGCATTTTGCTTTTTTGTTGTTGTTGAAGATACATTGGCCGGTGAGCTTGAAGAAGGAATCACCTATGCCAACACCTGAAACACTCACAAAACCTGACATACCAAGTACATGGAAAGCAATGGAAGCTCTCTATCACTCTGGGAAAGCTCGGGCAATCGGTGTGAGCAATTTCTCTTCGAAGAAGCTCAAAGATCTTCTTAACGTGGCACAGATAGTCCCGGCTGTTAACCAAGTGGAATGCCACCCAGTGTGGCAGCAACATTGTCTTCATGAGCTATGCAACTCCAAAGGAGTTCACTTATCCGTGAGTATACGATATTCACATTCTGAATTTACTATGTTTTTGCTAGTATGATTAACGAAGATGCCATTCTTGGTTTTGCGATTGATGATAGGGTTACTCTCCTTTGGGTTCCCAATCTAAGGGACAAGTCAGGCTAAAGGTTCTTCAGAATCCGATTGTTGCCGAGGTTGCAGAGAAACTTGGAAAGACAACCGCTCAAGTGGCTCTCCGTTGGGGACTCCAAATGGGTCATAGTGTTCTACCAAAGAGCTCGAGCGAGGCTCGACTCCAGGAGAATCTTGATGTTTTTGACTGGTCCATACCTGAAGATCTCTTTGTCAAATTCTCTAACATTCCCCAGGCAAGTTCTTTCCTTTTTCTTCTTCTTTTGTTTCTATGGGAGATTCTTAAGTCAGATCTCAAGCCACTCAGAAAAATCATCCACCAGAAGTCTAGAAACACCCTTCATTGTTGATTATTATAGATCATCGAACCATGGTTTTACCGTCTCCTTTAACTATTGCAGGAGAAGTTAGTCCGAGCTGTTGATTTTGCGCATGAGACTCACGGCTTCTATAAGACCATTGATGAGCTATGGGACGGTGAAATTTGAGAAACATCATCTAGACGTGAAGGACATCGAATTATAATATGTTTATATAATCCTCCTCCATGTTTGTTCTCGGTGAGAAACACTTAACACATGAAATTTCATGAGGTTTGGCAACTGTTGTTACTCTTCAGTCTTCGAACAATAAAAATGTTTTCAACTAGTATTACAAAATTCAACATAACAACACCTTTAGTCGAACCTAAATTATATCCCTAGTTCGCATTTTTCTACAAGTCGCAAAAATCATGTATGATCCGAACCCTGATATAAGATGTATAAACTTTGATAACTTGATCTTACAAATGTTTTTTTTTCCATCTTTTAGTAAGTGCACTACAAATATATTTTTTTTTTGTTTCCAGGGTTGGGAAAATAATGTCTTTTTAAAAAAAAAAAAATTCTGTAAACCTTCTTATTGAATCCGAGCCCCTAATTGTGTTTTTTTAACAAATTAATATACTTTTCCATCAATTTTAAATAACATTTTGAAACGATATTTTTATTGTGAAATTATGAATTAAAAAAAAAAAGACCATGTTTTTCTAATAAAAACGAGACATTTTTAGACATTTTGAGTAAGTTTTCCCGTATTATTCTCCAAATTATTTACCCTCGTCAAAGGGAATGACAAAGTCGCCGAATAAGATACGTCCACGTAATATCTGACGTGGCAATACTAAAAATTAAAGAAAAGAAGTCAATTTTCCCCACGAATCTCCCGCCTCTCGTTCTATTTTTGTTTTTTTTTGTTTTGGTTTAATGGAAGTTGAGAAATGCTAATCACATTGAACCACCACCAGAGATCTTACTAATCTCCAATCTCTGATAATGGCGAACACGATCAGATCCTTCGAGCTCAACACCGGCGCTAAGATCCCGTCGGTGGGTCTCGGAACATGGCAAGCTTCTCCTGGTCTCGTCGGCGATGCCGTCGCCGCCGCCGTTAAGGTTCGTCTTTTTGGTAAACTCGATTTCGATGGATGATCTTATTTGCTTCCGATCTCTTCTAGTTTTTTGTGATAGATCCTTTCGGTTTGGGAATTCGAAATCACGACAATTCTCTGTTTTAATTGGATGTGTGAAAATGAAGATCTCTTGTCTTAATTCTTGTGCAGATCGGTTATCGTCATGTTGATTGCGCTCAGATCTATGGCAACGAAAAAGAGGTAGAAACCATAGATGTTTGATTTAGTTATGTATTATGGTGAGGCCTAATCTAATCAATAATTTAAATATTTTAATGATGTGCTTTATTTGTTATTCTCAGTCTCTTGAATCTTGTTGCTTTCCTGTTTTTGTCTGGTTGTGTTTCCTATGAAGATACCTGAAAACTCCTCCTCATGCGCAGATTGGGGCAGTTCTGAAAAAATTGTTTGAAGACAGTGTAGTGAAACGCGAGGAGTTGTTCATCACCTCCAAACTCTGGTATCTTAGAGTTATATTTTGTTTATCTAATGCATATTCTGTGAATAAGTGTAGCTTTTAATCTTGCATTTTCATATTGTGTATCATCAAAAGGTGTACTGATCATGACCCTCAAGATGTGCCTGAGGCATTGAACAGAACTCTACAGGATCTTCAGCTTGACTACATCGATCTGTATCTGGTAAGCATCACTTCGATGTAACAACTATATATATGCGATTTATCTTTAACAAGTGTGCAAATCTGTTCTATATATCATCATTTCTGCTTATGGGGATCGATTGTTCATAGCGGGAAGGATTATTGCGTAACATTTTGTTTATGATCTTCTTGAAGATGCACTGGCCTTTACGGATGAAGAAAGGTTCTACTGGATTTACGCCCGAGAACCTTTTGCCTGTAGATATTCCTAGCACGTGGAAAGCGATGGAAGCACTCCATGATTCGGGCAAGGCACGAGCCATAGGTGTAAGCAATTTCTCCACCAAGAAACTAGCTAATCTCTTGGAGTTAGCTCGTGTTCCTCCTGCTGTTAATCAGGTCGAATGTCATCCTTCTTGGCGACAGACTAAGCTACGAGAGTTCTGCAAATCCAAAGGGATTCACCTCAGTGTAAGCAATTGCTCATTTGACAAAAATGATTACTTTCTGACTTGTAAAAAGATGCACCATACCTTATACATTGGTTGAATATTCTTGCAAGGCATACTCGCCACTGGGTTCTCCGGGAACAACGTGGCTCAAGAGCGATGTTCTGAAGAACCCGATACTAAATATGGCTGCCGAAAAACTCGGAAAGTCTCCTGCTCAAGTTGCGCTTCGCTGGGGACTCCAAATGGGTAACAGTGTACTTCCCAAAAGTACCAATGAAGGAAGAATTAAAGAGAACTTTGATGTTTTCAACTGGTCAATACCCGATGACCTGTTCACAAAGTTCTCTGAGATTGAACAGGTACAGGCTAACTAAATCCCACTTGGTTCTTTACATTTCATTGCAGAAACTTAGTTGCTCTGTTCTTACATAAGCATAAACTTATGTGTTTGGATTAAATGCAGGCTAGGTTACTGAATGCTTCTTTCTTTGTTCATGAGACTTTGAGCCCTTACAAGTCTCTCGAAGAATTATGGGATGGCGAGATATGATATTTAGCTGATCTATTTGTTTTTGTCAATAATAGGAGCTTAAAGCTTTCTCTGTCTATCATGTTGAACTTTTCAGTTTGTTAGAAAAGACATGTCACTGATATAATTTACAAAAATATTTGTTTTTTTTTGGGGGCATTTTAATCTAAAAATTATTGATCTAATTATACATTTACAAGGTATTTGTTTTTTGGCATTTTAATTTAAAGATTATTGATCTAATTATAAGGATCATAAATCATTCTTCTCTTGTATCATATGTAAATCATTTGAGATGGAATTTATTGGGCATAATTTCTTCATAGGCTAAATGTAACACCCGTGATCCGTGTTTGTAATTTTTGGCACAAGTGGCAGTGAGGTTGGTTCGATTATGGCTTGGAAAAGCCAAGAAATTGCTTAAGGCATGGAGGGCCACGGCAGGTTAACCCGTGGGTCACGTTTTCACCACCCTTGGGTCGAGTTTCGGCTAGATTATTGTTTAATGGGCCGTGAGTGTTAAGGAGTTTCTAATGGGCCTTTGGACCGTGGATCCTATATTAAATGGCAGCTGGTTAAGGGCTGGTTTGATTCGGTTTGGAGTAAACCGAATGCCTTTCTCTCCAAGGCTAGGGTTTTGGCATTTAATGCACATATGCCTATATATAAGAGGCCGTGGGAGCTCTTCTCTTTTCTCATTTCCGCCACTTAGAGAGAAAAACGAGAGCAAGAGGCAGAGAGTTCTTCGTTCTTCGTGAGTTCTTCGTCGGATTTGTGAAATCAAGAGCTAAGGTTGGAGGGTTGAGATTCTAGGTAAGAATCGATTGAATCTTAGTGTTTTTCTTCGTTTGATCGGTAGTTTGGCTCTGATTTTTGAGGATCGTGTTTGATCACCCGTGTGTGTGTCGGGCAGCATTTGGGTCGTTTCCGTGCGTATCGCGTGTACTGTCGTGCGTACCAGGGTGTGTCCGCGTGTGTACCGGGTGCAGTTTGCGTGTGGTTCGGGTAAGGTTCGATAAACCCTAAATTTATCATACGGTCGTGTTTGTTTGACCGTGTAGAGTGTTTGTGTTTGGTGATCTTATTAAGACGTTTGTGTTTGTTATTGGTGGTGGTTTGGATTCGGTGAACCTAGGTTGAGCGTGTACGGATTCTTGTGGAGGATCGTACCCGAGAGTAGTTCATCAATCAACCCGTTTGTTGCTAAGGTGAGTTCGTAACCGTAACTAATGTCTAGGGTTGTTTGTATGGCTCATGGAGTCTTGTTTGTGTTTGAGGTGATACACTTTGGTGTATGGTGGTATACTTATGTATACGGTTTGGTACGTTCGCGTACGGCAGATACACTTCGGTGTATAGGTATACTTATGTATATGGTTTGGTATGTTCGCGTACGGCAGATACACTTCGGTGTATAAGTATACTTATGTATACGGTTTGATGATAGTGTAAACACGTAATCATGTTTGGTGTTTGATCAACACGGTTTGGTACGTTCGCGCATGTTTGATGTTAGATGTTTGATGTTGAGATTGGTAAGATTATACGTTTGACATGGTGTGTGTTATTACGTTGATATGGATGTTAAATGCAATAATGGCTTATGATTGTTGTATAAATAATGTTGGATGTTAGCTGGTGAGACGGGATGACCGATCTCACTAAGCAAATTCGTCTGTTTATGCCCCCTTTCATGGTGGCAGGTAATGGAAGTGGCTAAGGAGCACGCGAGACAAGGCTGGAAAGGAGGGGATAGATTAGGACGGGGTTTATGTTTGTTTAAGCATTCGTTTGACATTGGTTGGTCTGATTCGTTATTGCTTAAGTTTGGAACATGATCTCGTTTGTTAAGGTGTTTAGTTATGGAACCACTATCGTTTGTGAACCTTGTTTGAAGTTGAAATAAATACTCTGAATTGCTTTTATTCCCTATGCATGTTCGGGAGTCCGCTAAGTTGTTAGTCTTCCGCTAAGTTGTAAATAATGGCCAAAAATTTGACTAAGTTTAGTACGGTCATTGGCATGTGTTAGCTGGTATCTTAACCCCGGATAGGTTCACCGGGTTAGGGTGTCACACTAAGCCCGGTAGTTGTTTTTAAAGTCTAAAACATTTAGAAAAGAGAAAATAAAATCCTAAAGAAGAAGGGATAAGGAGACTCAAGATTTGAAAAGCGATAAAATCTAGATTATTCCAGAATCCACATAATGGATAAATTCCAAAGAATATACGAGAGTTAATTCTTATTTTCGAAGAGAATTAAGATAAGCACGAAACATTTCCTATATAAAAGGAAGAGAGACAAACAAAGGAGGGGATCGAAAAGGGAGATCACAAGGGAGAAAGACTTAGCAAAATCCCTAGAACTAGCTAGCAACGACCTAGTTCTTCGCTCTTCTCCAATTTACGAATTATATGAGTGTTTTGATCACGTAGTTTTCGTAGACTTTACAAATGAACCGAACACTTTTCCCCAACAAAACTCAAATACTTTTACAATCATTTCATATATATGTTTACAAAGAGATTCCTTTTATAATTCTTAGATCTTCAACTATGTTTTTGTAGTCGAGATTTTTCCGTATAAAAATATTTAAAATTCGGTAGAAGGAGAGAAAAAAAATGTTTATATATATAAACTTTGGTATGTCAAACCAAAATTTTTGGTTTTGTCAAGCCCAAAATTTACACAGAGCAATTTGCAATCATGCGATTATGTGAAATTGAGACACACACACAGAGATATATGCATGTAACGGAAAACAAAGTCAAAATCAAAACACACCATAAACCAGCAACAAGTAAAAACATCCATCACAAAAGAAACTATTCTTCAAAACTATCCGCGGCTGTTGCAAGGAGCATGGTTGCTGCTGCCTGACCAGTTACAGCTGCTACTGCCATGAGGGCTCCCAAAACTCCCCCCTTTTTCTTCTTACCCTTACTTGAACTTGCATTGATATCCGCTTTTGGAGAACCCGGGTTCACGTACGGATGCTGATGCTGAGGCTGATGTTGAGGCTGATGATGATGATGATGACCACCATGAGGGTATGGCCCATACGGACCCATATGTGCATAAGCATAGGGGATTCCTTGACCATAGTGCTGCGGGGACGATGGCTGTCCCTGTCCCGCATGGTCATGCAGGCTTCTCTGCGTCGTTACCGTTGCATCCGGAGACGAGGCATGCATTGGAACGTGTGTGCAAAGCGGGTGAGATTCGAAACTGCAGTGGTTGCATTTGTAGAACATCCCTTGAATGTAAACTCTGCAAACATAGCACGAGCGTTCCGTCATGTGCGTGGGACCGTTGAACAGGCTAAGCTCATGATCAGGCCCGTGGCATGAGTTTCTGAGGCTGTGAGGACATGTGGCGCAATATTCGTGGAGATCGTAGTCGCATTCGCTGCACCGGTAGGTCTTGCCGTCGCCGTAAAGTTTGCAACCATCGCACGTGTATGTTCCAACACCATTGACTTCGGTCAAGGGATGGTTATGCGAGAAATGGTTAATCGTGTTCTGTTTTGACATATCACCTGTTGTAGAGGTAACAACGAAAAGGTTTTTGATGCTTATAATCTTTTATCAAAAGAACTGTTTGCAAAATAGGCAATAACGTCTTGTTGTATTATTGATATTTTTTAGTTGACTTTGGTGGAGTGGACTGATCATACGGAAGAAAAGTCACTTTTGTTATAAATTTTCTGTTTCAAATTGTTGATACTATATATAAATTTAAGTTGAAATGTTCTATTTATCACATGACTGGTTTTCATTTGGGACGTGTCTTCAAGTTTTCGACATATAAACTGAGCCGGCCGCTGCCATATATTTCAAATTTAAAACAGTTAGTTGCTTGATACATATGACCAAGACATACAACCTATAATTTGTATTAATATCGTATCTGTAGCATTATACATCCGAATTCAAATTCGCATAATACATGAATAATAATAATAATAATAAAATATTCGATAGATACTTTCATTTTTGTAATCAGCTCAAAGTTGAACATTTACACTAGAAACTGAAAATCTCTACAAAAATTGATATCAAACAAAAAATAAAGGGTTAACGGTTGAATGTACATTTTTATATATTTTAATACAATTTTATTTTTAACATATTTGTTTTTTTTTTTAAAACACTACTAAAACTACACAAAAGTTATGCTCATTTGAACATTAAGGCCCAAGTCTCACCGACAAATTATGGGCTAAGTCTCACCGACAAATTATGGGCTAAGCCCATTATACCCAAAACTCATTCATCTTCTTCTCTCCTTGTGATCAGTCTCGCTACTGTCTCAGTGTTGATTTCAGGAGATACATCTCGTAGCTCCGATTACAATGGCGGAGGAAATCAGATTCTTCGAGCTCAACACCGGAGCGAAGATACCATCGGTCGGTCTCGGAACGTGGCAGGCTGATCCTGGCCTCGTCGGAAACGCCATCGAAGCCGCTGTTAAGGTTCGTCTGTGATTTACGCATTCGTGTTCACTAAATTGCTGTTTCCTCTTTCTCACCTAAATTGATTTACACATGCAGATCGGCTATCGACACATCGATTGTGCTCAAATCTATGGCAACGAAAAAGAGGTAATCAAACTCACCGTTTATTTCCAGATTAATGGTTAATGGTTAGAGCTGTATTGGTTTAAGCAAGAAATCCCCTCATATACAACCTCATTGACCAAGAAATCTCTTGAAGAAACAATTTTCGTTTTGCTCGGACATTTCTTGATGTTTTTTGGTTATTCTGTTTTTATGATCTCTGTTGTTTTGAATCGAACAGTAGTAGACTCGCCGCTCTGTGTATTTTCTTGTCATTATCCAACAATGAATGATGTAATGATTGCCACTACCAACTTCTTGCTCCTGCAGATTGGGTTAGTACTGAAGAAATTGTTTGATGATGGAGTTGTTAAGCGTGAGGAAATGTTCATCACATCGAAACTCTGGTATTCTGCATCACTGTGCTTTAAATACCTTATAGATTATTTCGTAATCCCTTGTCAAGTCTATGTAGCTTCTAACCTGGTTACCTGTTCATATGAAAGGTGTACGTATCATGATCCTCAAGATGTGCCTGAGGCACTGAACAGAACTCTACAGGATCTGCAGCTTGACTATGTCGATCTGTATCTCGTAAGTAATATAGTAGGAAACCTTGTCTTGTTTTCCTTTGAAGAATTTATCCATACGTGTTTCTCTTCAACATAACTTGCAGTGATCCATATTAATGCTTTGACTTGAGTTGTGCTTTTAGTTAAGACTAGTGTGATATATTACTCAATCGTCTAAATTTTATTTTACTTACTTCTTACACCAACTTGCCGAACCATTTCGATTGACCAACAGTTGTTGTGATCTTTTTGAAGATCCACTGGCCTGTTAGCCTAAAAAAAGGTTCTACTGGCTTTAAACCAGAGAACATTTTGCCAACTGATATTCCTAGCACATGGAAAGCAATGGAAGCACTCTTTAATATGGGGAAGGCCCGAGCTATTGGTGTAAGCAATTTCTCTTCAAAGAAACTCGCAGATCTCTTGGAGTTGGCTCGTGTCCCCCCCGCTGTTAACCAGGTGGAGTGTCACCCTTCGTGGCAACAAACCGTGCTCAGGGATTTCTGCAAATCTAAAGGCGTTCACCTCTCTGTATGTAGAACAAACATGTCCATATCCTTTTTGCAAAACTGACAAAAAGATCTTAGAAATTAAATATTAGTTGATATTTTTGTAGGGATACTCTCCGTTGGGTTCTCCAGGGACAACGTGGCTCAAGAGCGATGTTCTGAAGAACCCAATTCTAGGCGTGGTTGCTGAGAAGCTCGGCAAGACTCCTGCACAAGTTGCACTACGCTGGGGTCTCCAAATGGGTCGAAGTGTTCTTCCAAAAAGCACCCATGAAGACAGGATCAAACAGAATTTCGATGTTTTCAATTGGTCCATACCCGATGACATGTTATCCAAGTTTTCTGAGATTGAACAGGCAAGTTATTTTCCGTCCATCGCTGTCCAAATAGGTCAAAAGTGTTCTTTGTTTTGCTCCTACGCTCGGGTTATCTAAAATTTGAATGTGTATCTCAATGCTGCAGGGTAGGTTGGTGAGAGGCATGTCATTTGTTCATGAGACAAGTCCTTATAAGACTCTTGAAGAACTTTGGGACGGTGAGATATGAGACTCATTGGAATAGATCATTCCATGTGCCAAATCATTCAACAATTTGTCATTGATTGAGTCATGCAAGTTGTTTCTTAAAGAGAGGTACAACATTTACTCATAAACTCCCTCTGGTAGTCCCACATTTCCAATATTTTCTTCAGAAAAGAGATTGCTGTCCCGATTATATTCGATGCCGATCCATTATTACGAAGTTTGTGTGCAAGTTATTATATAGTATGTTGCGTATAATTGAAGATGGTAGGTAACACGTACATTTGTAAATTTATTGTATAACACGAAAAAGAAAGCAAACATACACAATAGAGAAATAAGACAGACATATATAACGGCGTGACGTTGGAGGCGAGCCATTTCAAAAGCCGCCGGTTAGGGCTTCGACGGCAGGCCCAGCGATGATATTGCAGACGATTCCAACCGTTAGAGTCATCAGAATGGTAAACATTCTTCTTCCCATACTCGGACCCGGCTGTTGAACCTGATCTTGATTTGTATATCCGTGATTGTAATAAGGCTGGTAATACTGAGAATGGTGAAATTGTGGTTGCGACCCAAAACCCCTTTGCTGAGTTGCCGCCCCTACTGATGCAGACGAACTAACGCATTCCATGTGAACATCTAACCTGCATGGACCGCACTTGTATCGCCAAGAGCGGATCGCAGTGCGGCAAACCTCGCATGTGTTGCTAGCTCCCCAGTGACTCAGCTCTAAGTGATGGTCCGGGTGAGACACGTGCCTCACCTGCTGGGGCAGCCGCGTGCAGAGTGGGTGGACGTCAAATCCGCAAGGCTCGCAATGGTAATAGAGCCCCTCGACTAATTCGTCACAGATGTCGCACATACGTCTGTTCGGTTGCCTCTGGTCTGGTCCTCTAAAGACGAGCTCGTGCTGTGGATGCATAAAGCTGTGGATGATAGGGGGGCACGTGGCACAGTGATCGTGAAGATTGTAATCGCAACAGGCGCAGCGAAAGGTCTTCCCATAGCCGAAGGTTTTGCAGCCACCGCATGTGAACTCGCCATATCCGTCAACCTTCGTTAATGGATGGATATGGGTGAAATGTTGGACTACTTGTTGCTCTGGCCTCGACGAAGACATCTCAAAAGTGTTTTCTTTTTCTTGAGAACGGTTAGGATTTGAGAGAATGAGTGGTGAAATAAAAATAAAACATTTTATAGACCATTCCCAAGCATTGTTTGGGGGGGGGGGGGGGGGGGGAATAAGTAAGAACTTTCGATTAGTTATTTAGTTGTGGTTACAAAATATAAACTTTATTTAGACCATCTCAAACAAATTATAACTTTTGTTCAGTTGTGGTTAAAAAGATATATAATTATAGTATATGTTAGACCATTTCAAATTAGTTATAACTTTTGTTCACTAGTGGTTACATAAATATATACTTTTGGTTCACTTGTGCTCCTACGAATAATAACTCAGTCGTTAGAAACTCATACAATGTGGTAGAGCAGTTTAGTTGACATTGGCTAGTTGACTGACATGATCACTAGTGGTTACATAAATCTATACATATGCTCGTATCATAAGGCCTCTTTTTTGAGCCACCGTTCTATTTTTAAATGATCAAAGACTGGGTACCATAGTTTTCCGAAAAATTCTTTAAAATACTACTGAAATAAGTTTTTGTTTAAAACATATCATCACTAGTCTTTTTTTCCAAAAATACCATTAAAATTTGTTTTTTTTTCAAAAATACCACAAATACTAAAAATAATTTTTAAGGGTTTATAATTTAAATGTTTGGGTTTGAGTTTAGTATTTTGGATTTAGGGTTTAGTTTTTAGGATTTATGGCTTAGGGTTTAGTTTTGAGGGTTTTTTAAAATTTAATTTTAGGTTTGTGGTATTTTTGGAAACAAAACTTTTAATGGTATTTGAAAAAAAACTAGGGATGATATGTTTTAAATAAAAACTTATTTTTGTGGTATTTTTGAAAATTATCCTAGTTTTTTTTTGGAGTAATTTATATGCCTTGCGAGTTTTTTTTGGTTCTTTCTACCGTTAGTTGCACTCAATTTCGAAATTAAATTATTATTTGCTGCCTGTTGGGGAGTCGTTGACTCATTGTTGATGCAAAGAGTCTAACTACGCAAGAAAAAAAGAACAATTAGCCGACTAGCCATAAATCGATCGAAACTAAGTAAATGACAATAAATTTTTGTTGACATATTTTGTTTTATCTAAAGAAAATAGTATAACATTTTAAAGGTAATTCTCAAAAATACCATAAAAATAAGTTTTTGTTCCAAATATACTATTAGTTAGTTTTTTTTCAAAAATACCACTAAAAATTTTCTTTTTCCAAAAATACCACAAAATCAAAACTAAACTTTAAACCCTCAAAATTAAACTTTAAATCCTAAAACTAAACTCTAATCCCTAAAAATTAAACCCTAAATCCAAAATATTAAACCCAAAAATTTAAATTATAAACCCTTAAAACTCATTTTTAGTATTTGTGGTATTTTTGGAAAAAACGAAACTTTTAGTGGTATTTTTGGAAAAAAAAATTAAAAGATGATATATTTGGAACAAAAACATATTTTAGTGGTATTTTAAAGAATTCCTCTTTTATTATTATATATGACATTTTAATACATTATAATATTATATTGTTATGCTTCTTTTGGAAAATTAATATTATAACATGCCCTTTTTGGTAAAAGACATATCACTTAACCAAGTGTATATACAGTAAATTTTTTATAAATTAATAACATTGAGATTATGATATTTTATTAATTTATAGAGATATTATTTGGTTGATAAATCAATTTCGGAACCGGAAAAATCTATTGATATATTTATCGAGGTATTAATTTATAGACGTTATACTATACATTAAAACCTCTATAAATTAATAATGTCGGGATTATGATATTTTATTTGTTTTAGAGATATTAATTTATCGAGATATTAATTAGTTAATAAAATTAATTCAGAATGAAAAAATTTATTGATTTATTGAAGTATTAATTTATAGAAGTTTTAAGGTAAGCATAAGAGCTGAAAACTTCTCACGAGAGAACCGGCCAATACATTGGCTGCTCTTCGGAACAAATTCATAGGAGATGTAGACCCCAAAAAAAGGCAACAAAAATGTTGAATAGAGGTCCGAGACCTGATGAAGGAGTCCGTTTTCGTTAAATGCATGGTACACAATGCATTTCATAAATGGTGATACCGTATATATACCAATGCCTTGTTCATTTACTGGCGAGTGGCGACAATGATTAAATCATGTTTGTATTGCAGTCGCCAGCATCAACAACCTCGTTAGATTACATCGACTAAATCGTGTTTGTTTTTGTGGTAGTGGGTGAAAAGATCAAACAGAATTTTGATGTATTCAATTGGTCTATACCCGATTACATGTTATCCAAGTTTTATGAGATTTAACATGGGAGTGAATTTCCGTTCATTGTAGTCCGAATAGGTCTAAACCGTCCTTTTGTTTTACTCCAGTGCTCTGTTTATCTAAAATTGAAAAATGTGTTCCAATACTGCAGGCTAGGTTGCTCAGAGGCATTTCCATTTGTTCAATGAGACTCTTGAAGAACTTTCGTACGATTATATTTGAAACTCATCTGATTTGATCGTTAGATGTGCCAAATCATTCACCGATCTGTCATAGATCAATTTATTAGTAATACAACTTGTTTTTTACAAAGAGTGTCGACATTTGGTTCCTAAGTTTTCAACATTTTCCTAAGAAAATACATTGCTGCCCCAATTGTAGTCAATGCGAAGCTTGGATGCAAATTATTGTAACACGGTAATACATACCTAAGCATTTTGTATTGGGGTCAGTTTAGTTCAAGTAATTCGGTTATGGAGAAAATGGAACCAAACTTAACCCCTCAAAAATTGGTTTGGGTCGGTTAAGGAGAGCCAAATTAATCCCCCAAACTTAACCCCTCAAAAATTGGTTTGGGTCGGTCACCATCCGCTTAGCGCCTAGCGCTTTCTTGAACACTGATTTTATCTAAAGAAAATAGAGTTTTCAGAAAGAAAAAAAAAACCTTGACAAGTGTGCACTACAAAGTGTGCCATGACAAATTTTGTTAAATTTACAAACATATATATACGATTAACTTTCACAAATTCTAAATTAAAATCTCAGATCGAGTGGATCTTTTCATTGTATAGTTTTTCTGTATATATTTTTCCTTGTATAGATTTGGTATAGCTTGGTATTGGTCAATTGTACATTGGTATAGTATAAACCAGTTTGTGGTTTAAGCTTTGGTTTAGGCCTTGGTCAATTGTATATAAACCCACAATTGTAATCTTTTGCTAATTAATGAGGATGAGATTATTTACTAAAATGGTATCAGAGCACTAACTAATCTCCTTCTCTCTCGTCGAAGATTTTTCAACTTCCGATCTCGTTTTTTTTTCCGACTCACCGGCGTTTTTCATTGGAATTTCTCTCTGATTTACCTCGACGAAGCTTCTCTTCCGATCTACCTGTGCGATTTCAGTCTTCTCTTCCGCTTGAAGCTGATTTTCGGTGTCAATGGGTGGGAAAAGGAACTGCAAGTCGAGATATCGTCTCAACTCACCGGCTCCGCCTGGTTCTGGTTCTCCATCGTCTCCGACGACTCGCGATGCTGCATATGGTTCTGTTCCAGCTCGCGATAACTCCGGACTTCATGATCGATCTCGTTTTTGTCGATCTATCCCTTCATCTCCTTCCGATCCTTTTGAGGTATCAAATTCTCCAGATAACATTCATAGTCCGTATCACTTACATAGTTCGGATCATCCTGGATTAGTTCTAGTTGCGGATTTGTTAGATGGAACAAATTTTGGTATCTGGATCATTGCTATGACTACTAGCTTAGAAGCGAAGAACAAATTAGGTTTTCTTGATGGATCGATTGTCAAACCTCGTGATGATGATCCGTATTCCAATATTTGGTCTCGCTGCAATAGCATGGTGAAGTCGTGGCTTCTTAACAGTGTGTCGAAAAAGATTTACACGAGTATCCTGTATTTTAAGAATGCATCTGAGATATGGAAAGATCTTCACACTCGGTTTCATAAGTCCAACTTGCCTAGACTATACAAGCTGCATCATCAGAATTCACTCATTTCGTCAAGGCAGTATGGATTTATCTTCTTATCATACTTATACTCAGTCTTTGTGGGAAGAATTGTCTAGTATTCAAAGTACTCCTCGCACTATTGAAGACTTGTTGGCAGAAAGAGAAACTAATAGAGTCATTGAATTTCTTATGGGTCTCAGTGATAATTATGAAAGTATCAGGAGTAGGATTCTGATGAAGAAGACATTACCTACTTTGTCAGAGGTGTATAATCTGTTAGATCAAGAAGATAGTCAGAAGTTAGCTATAATATTTATCTCTGGTGATGTTGATGCTTCAGCCTTTGCTGTTTCTCAGTCTCAACCATCTCCCAGACCTTCTTCTCAGACTCATTATGCTGGTGGATATTAAAGAAGAGACAGACCTGTTTGTTCCTTCTGTGGAAAACTTGGTCATGTTGTGGATCGATGTTATAAGAAGCATGGGTTCCCAACTGGTTTCAAACCTAAACAGAGATTTGAGAAACCTTCAGTCATGGCTAATGTCACAGTTGGAGATTTTTCTGCAAACGTTTCTTCACCTCATGATGAGTTATCTTCGGCTCAGATCCAGCAACTTGTTTCTTTCCTTAGCAACAAGCTTCAACCTCCTAGCTCCACTACTACACCAGAGGTTCACTCTGTCTCAGTATCTTCTGACCTTTCTTCCTCAACAGTATGTCCCATTTCCGGTAAAGTCTTCCCCTCTATCCTTTGTTCTTTTTCCGGAAATGATAGACCTTATGTCTATTCAGTTAATAGTAATATCTCTGCTATTAATGATTGGGTCATGGATTCAGGAGCTACTAACCATATTTCTCATGATAAAACCTCTTTTGCTACTTTTAAACCCCTTACCAATACCACTGTCACTCTTCCAAATGACATCCTTGTGAGCATTGTTGGTATAGGAACTATACATTTCGGTAGTCGATTAACTCTTCTTAATGTTCTTTATATCCCTCAGTTTAAATTCAATCTTCTCAGTGTTAGTTCTTTGACTAAGAATATGGGATGTCGTTTTTGGTTTGATGAGAATTCTTGTGGTATTCAGGATTTTACACAGGGATCAATGATTGGAATGGGTAGACAGGTGGCCAATCTCTATTTTCTGGACATAGAGTCCCTTTCTTTTCCAGGTATTTCTCATCCTGTTATAGCTGCAACTGCCTATAGTCCAGATTTGTGGCACAAAACGTTAGGACACCCTTCTATGTCTAAAATACACCTTATCAATGATATTCTTTCTTTTCCAAAACAAAAGAATAATAAAGACTTTCATTGTAAAACTTGTCATCTTGCTAAACAAAGACATCTTCCTTTTGTTTCTAATCAAAACATTAGTGATGCTCCCTTTGATTTAGTTCACATAGATACTTGGGGTCCCTTTTCTGTTCCAACACATGATGGTTTTAGGTACTTCTTAACCATCGTAGATGATTGTTCTAGAGCAACATGGGTTTATCTGCTTAAGAACAAATCTGATGTTCTTCATATCTTTCCATCTTTTGTGGAAATGATCGAGACACAGTTTGATAGAAAGGTTAAAAGGGTTAGATCTGACAATGCTCAAGAATTAAAATTCACTTCCTTTTATCAATCAAAAGGCATTGTGCCATTCCATTCTTGCCCTGAAACCCCTCAACAGAATTCTGTTGTTGAAAGAAAACATCAACATATCCTTAATGTTGCTCGATCCATCTTCTTTCAATCTCACATTCCACTTCCCTATTGGGGTGACTGCATTCTCACTGCAGTTCACCTCTTTAATCGATTACCAGCTCCTGTTCTAGAGGACAAAATTCCATTTGAGGTTTTAACAAAGAAGGTTCCTGATTATAGCCAGTTAAAGGTGGTTGGCTGTCTTTGTTATTCTTCTACCTCACCCAAGAACATACATAAATTTGATCCTAGAGCTCGTGCACGTGCCTTTCTTGGTTATTCTGCTGGATACAAAGGCTATAAACTCCTTGATCTTGAAACTAATTCTAATTTTGTTTCAAGACATGTTGTGTTTCACGAAGAGCTCTTTCCTTTTTTTGGATCAGATTTGTCTCCAGACTCTATGTCTTTCTTTCCAGATCTGATTCAATAATCTCCTATGTTTATATCTAACTCTGGTAAAGAAGCTACTTCTTCTTCTTTGCCCTCTGTGGACATCATGCCTTCTGCTAGTGACACTATTGATGCTCCTGAATCTTCTACTCAGTCATCTCATAGGAGAATCAAAAAGCCTGCTTATCTTCAGGATTACTATTGTCATTCAGTAGGTTCCTCAACCATACACGAAATTTCTCAATTTCTTTCTTATGATAAACTTTCTCCTGTTTATTATTCATTCTTGGTTTCCATAGACAAACAAAAAGAACCATCTACCTATACTGAGGCAAAGAAATTTTTGGTGTGGTGTGGAGCCATGGAAGAAGAAATTGATGCTTTGGAAAGAACACAGACATGGGAAATTGTTTCTCTACCTGCTGATAAGGTTCCCATTGGCTGCAAATGGATTTATAAGCTCAAGTTTTACTCTGATGGATCTCTTGAGCGCCATAAGGCTAGGCTGGTAGCTAAGGGTTATACCCAGTAGGAGGGTATTGATTATAATGAAACCTTCTCTCCAGTGGTTAAGCTCACTACTGTGAAGTTGATCTTGGCTCTTGCTGCTATTCATAACCTTTCTCTTCATCAACTTGACATTTCCAATGCCTTCTTTAATGGGGATATTGATGAGGAGATCTATATGAAACTACCTCCTGGATATGCTGCAAAACAGGGGGACTCTCTTCCTCCCAATGCTGTTTGTAAACTGAAGAAATCCCTCTATGGTCTTAAACAAGCATCTAGACGGTGGTTTCTGAAGTTTTCTACCACTCTTACTTCCTTGGGTTTTGTTCAGACTTCTTCTGATCATACTTGTTTCCTCAAAACCACTTCCTCTCTCTTCATTTCCGTCTTGGTCTATGTTGATGACATCATTATTGCAAGTAATAATGATTATGAAGTGGATATTTTGAAGGAGCAACTGAAATCTCACTTCAAACTTCGAGATATTGGTCCCTTGAAGTATTTTCTAGGCCTGGAGATTGCAAGATCTTCTACTGGTATACATGTATGTCAACGCAAATATGCCTTGGATCTTCTGGATGACACATGATTACTTGGTTGTAGACAATCTAGCATTCTAATGGATCCTTCTGTCAAACTTTCCAATGACAGTGGTGGTGATTTGGTTGATGCAAAACAGTATCGAAGACTCATTGGAAAGTTGATGTATTTGCAAATCACAAGACCTGACATCACATTTGCTGTTAACAAGCTCAGTCAATTTTCTTGTGCTCCTCGTAAAGCTCATCAACAGGCTCTACACAGAGTTCTTCAATACATCAAAGGCACCATTGGTCAAGGATTGTTTTACTCTACCACTTCTGAGCTTCAACTCAAACTTTATGCTGATGCTGATTGGGCTTCTTGTCTTGATACCAGACGATCTACTTCTGGTTATTGTGTCCTCTTAGGTGATTCCTTAATCTCTTGGAAGTCTAAGAAGCAACAGGTGGTTTCTAAATCCTCTGCAGAAGCTGAATATCAGAGTCTCTCTCTTGCCACTGATGAACTTGTTTGGCTGACTAACTTCCTCATTGAGTTACAGGTTCCCTTGGTAAAGACTTCTCTAGTTTTTTGTGACAATACTGATGATATTCACATTGCCAATAACCCCATTTTTTATGAACGTACTAAGCATATTGAATCCGATTGCCATAGTATTCGTGAAAGACTTGTTGCAGGTTTGTTCAAGCTGCTTCATGTGAGGTCAGAGCTTCAATTGGCTGATCCATTTACCAAGTCTCTCTACCCTTCTCCTTTCCGCAATCTGGTAAGCAAGATGGGTCTCAAAAATATTTTTGTCCCATCTTGAGGGAGATTTTCATTGTATAGTTTTCTGTATATATTTTTCCTTGTACAGATTTGGTATAGCTTGGTATTGGTCAATTGTACATTGGTATAGTATAAACCAGTTTGTGGTTTAGGCCTTGGTCAATTGTATATAAGCCCACAATTGTAATTTTTTGCTAATTAATGAAGATGAGATTATTTACTAAAAGATCTTGTGGATTTAGCTCGTTTTTGGTATAGCTACACTAGCTAGACTTTATATTCAGCTTCAATCAACATTTTCTTACCAAGTTTGCGCCTTAATTCATCAACAAGCAAGTAAACTTCTTTTTCTTTTTCAATAGTCATGCCACTATCGAAAACTCCATAATGGAGAACCTAAAGGGAATACACAAACAGCATAAAAAAAATCTCAACAAATTGGAAATCATCTTCACTAAGCAGTAAGCATTTAACAAGGAGCGATCGGGATAGAAATTCAAAATTACAATTCCATCTTTGGATCGAACATCATGCACGGAAAACTTGAAATCCGAACCAGAAAAAACGATGTAGCCAGTATCTGACGGCTGGCCTCAACCTTGTGGATGAAACACGGTCGAGTCCAATATTAGAGCTGTACAACATTTACTCAAACTCCCTCCGGTAGTCCCACCGTTTCCAATATTTTCTTCAGAAAAGACATTGCTGTCCCAATTATATTCGATGCCGATCCATTATTACGAAGTTTGTATGCAAGATATTATTTTTTTTTTTTTTGAATGAATTTAAAATTTTATTCAAGAAAAATCTTTTTTTACAATAAATGTGACGTGCTTCTAAAGTTTTCGAATTCCATAATTGAAAGAAAACAGAGCTTGACTTGAAAACAGAGGGGGGTAGTTGCGACGTATGATCCGTAGCGAGTAGAGAGCCATATCTCCATGGCCTCTGAGTAATTATGTTCTCCCGTGCTACGAATCGCATTGATTCGATTTCGGATGTTCTTGTCGATATGCTTAACCAAGTCACTTGTTGTCAATGCGGCCTCTCTGTGCCTTCGGCCATTCCGTTCATGCCATACGTGGTATACAACGGATTGGGATGCGTAGCGAAGCAAGAACAATCTGAATATGGGTCTGGGAGATGTGAGAAGAGTGACAAGCTCATCCCAATCTGTGGTATAGTCTGAGCCGAGTAGTTTGAGTGCAATTTCTCTCCATATTACACCCGAGGTACTGCATCCAAAAAAGAGATGGTTGCGAGTGTCTTCGTCATTACCACATAAACTACAGGTTGTATTCAACCCCAAGTTCCAACTCTTCATCTTGTCACCCGTCGTCAACCGGTTATGGATAGCAAACCATGTAATAAAAGAGTACTTAGGGGTTGCGTCAGTGAACCACACCCCTTTGTACCAAGTATTTGTGGATTTTTTGTCACGAATAAGATTCCAAGTGTTCTTAGTCACAAAACGGTTCTTGTAGACATCATCCGTGTATTTCCAGAGAGAGAGCGGTATTCCACGTGCTTCAACTCCCGCTTATGCTTATCAATTTCCTCTTCAATAGTATTCCGATATGATGCTCTATGTTTACGACGTCGGCATCCCAACGCATCGGCCATGGTGGCTGATAACGGGATTCCCATGTCAATAGGTCCGCGGGGACCTGTCAAATCAAAAACTCTCCCAAGTTGTGACCATTGATCAAACCATAATGAAGTAGCGTGTCCGTTGCATACCTCCATTCGATGAAAAGTCTTAGCAAGTTCTTGATATTTTAGTAACTTTCTCCACATCCAGAAACCCTTCGTCGTATTGGAACCCTTTGTCGTATTCTCCTTAATAGACCAGAACCAATTCTTCCCGATTAACATCATCTTAACCCATTTGCCATATAAGTTTCAAGGAACTAACCACATTTGCCTCTTTGATAGATTGAAGCCAAACCTCCCTCGGCTTTAGGTCTACAAACCTCCCTCTACGCCACCTTTGCTTTCTTTGTATTCAGTTCAGGACCAGACCAAAGGAAAGCGGCACATAGTTTTTCTATTTCTTTTATGCAACCGTTTGGTAACCGATAAGCCGAGATCCAAAAATTCGTGATGCTACTAATCACCGAACAAAGTAGTTGCAATCGACCAGCATAAGAGAGATGTCGAGCCGTCCATGAGCTCACTTTCATCCGTATATTCTCCACCAGAGGGCTATAGTCAGATGTCGTCATCCGCTTAGTTAGGAGAGGCAGTCCGAGGTACTTTACTGGGAGTTGTCCCGCTGCGAATATAAATTGAGTCAAGATATTATCCTTGTCATGATTCGATACTCCTGCAAGGAAGAGTGTCGACTTCTCCAAACTGATTCTCAACCCCGACATCGCTACAAAGTCATCAAAAATCTTTAAAACCCTCTCGATGGAACGTTTATGTCCATCAATGAAAACCATGAGGTTATCGGCAAAATAGAGATGCATCATTCGAATGTTCTTACACTTAGGATGGTACCTAATCAGTTTATCTATTGCGGCATGATAAATTAGGCAAGATAGAACATTCATACACATGACGAAAAGATATGGTGAAAGAGCGCAGCCCTGACGCAGTCCTCGCTTACTCCGAAAGAAACCAGCAAGTTCCCCATTAACTTGTACAGAAAAAGAAGCGGTGATGATACAAAGACGTATCCAATGAATAAACATCTCCAGAAAATTCAAGGCCGAGAGAGTATTCAAGACAAAATCCCATTGAACATAATCAAAGGCATTAGAGATGTCTATCTTCATGGCGCAACGCGGTGAAATACCTATCTTGTGATAATCTTTTACCATCTCTATTGCTAGCAACACATTCTCCATTAATAAACGTTGTTCCACAAAAGCAGACTGGTTATGATTTATGAACTGAGGTAGAATGCGCTTGTATCTATTCGCAATTAGCTTTGATATGACCTTGTAAATCAGATTACAACAAGATATCAGGTGGTAATCCTTCATAACCTTTGCAGAATCGGTTTTCGGAATCAGAGCTAGAATGGTGGAGTTCAAACCCTTCGGGAGAAAACCTTTCAAAAAAAAAAGATTGAACCGCCGCTGTAAAATCTTGTCTGACTATCTCCCATGTATACCCATCTGGTCCCAGAGATTTATTATTCGGCATAAAGAAAAAGGACTTTTCTTATTTCTTCTTTCGTCACTTCTTTGGCTAATTGCACTTGGTTCGCTTCTGTACATCGAAAACTCAACAAATCCTTTAGCTTTTCCACCGTAAATATCTCAAGGCCCTCAGGCTCTTGCATTAAGAAATCTTCAAAAAAATGTACAGCCTCTGTTTTGATATCCTCCATAGTCGTCAAAAGCTCATTGTTCGGCCCTTCTACTTCCTGTGGGAGTCGAAACTCGCACAATCAAAAACTTGTAAAGAGATTTAGGGATTCGACAAACTTCTATGTAAAGAAACCAAGAAACTGAGATCCAAAGATGGAGATTTTATTCAAGCTGTTTTGAAAGCTGTTTGTAAAGTAATAAGTGTTTTTCTAGGTCAATTTTCGGATCCCCTTTTCAAAGAGGTACATTGTCTATTTATACACAAATAGGTCGGCTAGGTTTTTTCCTAAACGAGAAAGGAAAACTTCCTTATTCTTCGGAATTTACTCTATGGTTTTCATGGGCTTCTTTCTTTGCCTCATCGCCTCGGCCCACCAATGTCTTGTGGCTCATTGCCTCATTCTATCTAAGACGTTGGGCTTGTTGCTTTGTTGGATCATCGATGGGCTGGCTCGTTGCCCATTTCTCCTTGATGCCGAGCTGAGGGTTTTGGTTCGCCAACATGTTGGCTCGTCACCGTTCTGCTGGTTTGCCAACATGTTGGCTCGTCACCAAGTATTTGGCTTGTCTCCTACTCATTCCACTGCCTAGCCAAGATGTTGGCTCGTCACTTCTTCTTCCTGCTGCCTAGCCAAGATGTTGGCTCGTCACCATTTCACCCTGCTGCCTAGCCAAGATGTCGGCTCGTCACCATTTCACCCTGCTGCCTAGCCAAGATGTTGGCTCGTCACCATTTCATCCTGCTGCCTAGCCAAGATGTTGGCTCGTCACCATTTCACCCTGCTGCCTAGCCAAGATGTTGGCTCGTCGCACACTTCTTCCTGCTGCCTAGCCAACAGGGGTGTTGGCTCGTCACTCACTTCTTTACGCCTGCCGAGCCAAGTTTGGCTCGTCTCCTTCTGCTTCATGCTGCCCAGCCAAGTTTGCCTCGTCTCCTTCTGCTTCATGCTGCCGAGCCAAGTTTGCCTCGTCTCCTTCTGCTTCATGCTGCCGAGCCAAGTTTGGCTCGTCTCCTTCTGCTTCATGCTGCCGAGCCAAGTTTGGCTCGTCTCCTTCTGCTTCATGCTGCCGAGCCAAGTTTGGCTCGTCTCCTTCTGCTTCATGCTGCCGAGCCAAGTTTGCCTTGTCTCCTTCTGCTTCATGCTGCCGAGCCAAGTTTGCCTCGTCACCGTTTCTCCATGATGCCGAGCCAAGTTTGGCTCGTCACCGATTCTCCCTGCTTCCGAGCCAACAGGGGTGTTGGCTCGTCTCCTGCTTTTTCCATTGCCTAGCCAAGTTTTGGCTCGTCGCTTACTTTCCTCCATACTTAGTATTTTTAGCAGTTGATCTCGATGGGGTGAAAACTGACCCCAACACTTTCCGTCTTGAGTTTTGCTCCTCCATAGTCGTCAAAAGCTCATTGTTCGGCCCTTCTACTTCCCGTATTGAGTTTTGCATTCGTCGAATTTGTGTTGAACGATAGAAATAGGCATTGTTACGGTCACCAACCTTTAACCAATGAAGTTTAGCTTTTTGGCACAAGTATCCTTCTTCCAAATCTGCAAGCTTTTGCCACTTTGCATATCCTCTGTTTTCTTCCTCTATATGGGCCTGTGTCGGGTATTGTAAAGTAGTTGTCTGCTTATCACATAAATCCTCATAAGCTTCCTTTGTACGTCTCGATAAATCTCCCAGAACGTCCTTTCCAATGGCTCTTAACGACGGCTTGAGTCCCTTTAGTTTTTTCCCCAATCTGTACAGGGTCGATGTCGAAACAAGCAAAGGATCCGTTTGGAGCCAATATTCCGACACTGTGGAGTTAAATTTCAGAGTACTTGCGAGAATATTAGAGAACTTAAATGGCTTCTTTCGTTTAGTATTGATGACTTCCATTGTGATTCTTCCGCGTAGGTGATCAGAACAACCTCCAGCTTCGTACACACTATACGAGTTTGGGTAGATATCCAGCCATTTGTCGTTAATCAAAAATCTGTCCAGTTTTATACAAACCAAACCTTCTTCTCTTTTATTTCCCACGTATACTTCGGACCATGATATCGGAGATCGATGAGGGAACAGTAGAGTGCAATGTCCTGAAAATCACGCATTCCCGGACCAGTGACGGATGTTTGCATATAATTCGAATGCTCCTCCCCTTCCAATATCTCGTTAAAATCGCCACATAACATCAATGGTTTGTTTCTGATCATCGGCGGATCATGATGATTGCGGATGTCCTCCCATAGCTCTTTCTTTTCTTCCAAAAAATTGGAAGCATATATAAATGAACAAAAGAGTTCCTCTGACTTTCCTTCAAGCAGCACTGAACAAGTGATCATCTGACCGCTCTTGAAAATCGGTGTTAACCTCGTGTTACCACCCCAAAGCACCCAAATACGCCCCAACCGATTGTACTCATAACTCGATATAAGTGACCAAGCTGGGAAAACAGATTGAGCAATGGCCGAAGCATTTGCCTCCTTTACTCTTGTCTCCAAAATACACCCAAACTGAAAAGTATTACCAATAATCCAACTACGGATAATAGAATGTTTTGATTTTTTGTTTAGTCCGCGAACATTCCATGAGAAATCCGACATTAATTATTTCTCCTTGCGCCCCTCTTGCCCACAGCAGAAGGGTTGGTTTCGTTAGCCGGTAAGATATATGATTCCGATAGATTTTTGTTCACTCTTTTCTTGGCACGAGCCAGTCTCGGACGTGTGCTCTGTTCCTCTGTTCTTTTTAGTGACACTTTTTCCTTAACCTCAACTTCAGGCAGTTCTCCATCCTTAACATCATCGCCTGTCTCCTCCTATTCTGTCTCTAAAATAGAGAATCAAGACGGGGAGATGCCAATATCCAACTGTTGCCCTTCTTCGGAAACTTCAGCATGTCTTCCAATTTTTGATGGCGAGACATCATGCCATGTTTCAGCCTGTGTGGCGTTGCTCACCAAGACTTCAACACGCTGGTCAGACTCTGTTTCATTTTCCAATACACGTTCTACAAGCCCACTGCTACTTGTCTCCAATATAATGTTTGATGTCTCGTCCTTCTGATTTATCTCAACCATTGATGTTCCAGTTGTAGACTGGTTCTAATCTTTCTCAACATTTGTTTCACGGGACAATATTGTAACTTGCCTATCGCCATGCATTACACATGCTTCTGATATGTGTCCCCACTTAGTACAATTTGAACATCTAGGTGGGAGCCAAGGATACCTGAATTCCACCACTGCATCGACTCCTTTATCTGATTTGAACCGAAAAGATTTGGGCAATTCCTTTGTCAAATCAGCCTCCACAAGTACTTTTGCTTCCTCAAAGCTTTTGCACAATTCCGTGTCTGGATGTAGTCACTTTGTCTCACCAACCGCACTCGCGAGAAAACCAAGACCTTTCCTCGAGAAAAGCTTGTGGGGAACATTCTTAATAGTTACCCACATTGGGATTGATTCCATATTAGGCTGCTGTTCTTCGATGATTGGAGACCATTTTGAAACGATCATTGGTACATCCGCTATATTCCACATCCCTCGACGCAAGACATGTGCCCTGACAACATTATCTCTGATTCTGAACTTAACAGTTGTGGAGTTCACCACAAAGGCATCAGCTTTGATTGATTTGTCCCCTAGAGGCCATATCTTATTCACAATTACATGTATTTTAGCCACATGTGGCACTGATGATAGGAATTTTCCTATCAAGAAATCTTCCCAAAGTGGGACTGAATCTTCGATGACATCATCCGGTATCTCGACTGCCGAGGAACCATCAATCTCCGTGAAGCTAAACTCATGCCGTGTGAGCAATGATTTGGTCTGAACAACTGATTTTCAAGATGGCTTTTCTGACTGAAGCGGATAACTCGTTTGCACTGGAACATCAGAAACCTTAGAGCCCGAGACGTTTTACGACTTAGACCCCGTCATGGAGACCTACGGCGGCGTACCACCGGAAGCCCTAAGGAGAGATTCGCACGAAACCCTAAATCGCCTTTCCTATCGCCCTGCCACGTCAGCCTATAGATGAATATGATTTTCAAACCCTTTGTATGCAAGATATTATAGTATGTTGCGTATAATTGAAGATGCATGGTAACACGTACATTTTGTAAATCATACTATTATTTAGCAAGTGCGAAATCCTACGTGGCGGCTCCAGGTTCACTCTCAGACCTGTTTTTACCCTTATGCCATTAATGAATCGTTTTAATTACATATGCTGCCATCGTTTAAATTGGGCTTCTGGTTTCGATTTTTTTTATCTTGGCCCATATAATTAACTGATGATATTAAAACCTACAAATGTGTCATATTATTAAAACAGCCGGCCCATTTTATCAATAATATCAATAAACACTAGCAATAACTAATTATATTATTGATATTCAAAGTTGGGAAATCTACGTAATAATGGATTTCTATATTTTTGGTTTATAGTTGACGTATTTTGATGCTTGTTTTATATATTTACCATACTATTATTTAGCAAGTGAAAAATCATACGTGGCGGCTCCAGAATCACTCTCAGACCTATTTTTACCTTTATGTCATTAATGAAATCGTTTAATTACAATCTCTTGCCATCGAAATTTTATGACTAAAATATCCTTATTTCGAATGTATATAATTGCTATTGGTTTGGGTATGTTTTTATTGTGGTCCATCTATTTTACCCGTTTTGGATTTTAGTGTTTATTTTATTTGCCCGTTCGTTTGTCTCGATTGTTTTAAAACCCTAGGTATTATTTTTATCGTTTGTTATAAATACGATAGAGACTACACATATTGTTTGTTCTGTAATATCTTTTTCTTTTTGTCCTAATGATACACTAGCAATAACTAATTATATTATTGATATTCAAAGTTGGGAAATCTACGTAATAATGGATTTCTATATTTTTGGTTTATAGTTGACGTATTTTGATGCTTGTTTTATAGATTTACCATACTATTATTTAGCAAGTGAAAAATCCTACGTGGCGGTTCCAGAATCACTCTCAGACCTGTTTTTACCTTCATGTCATTAATGAAATCGTTTAATTACAATCTCTTGCCATCGAAATTTTATGACTAAAATATCCTTATTTCGAATGTATATAATTGCTATGGGTTTGGGTATGTTTTTATTGTGGTCCATCTATTTTACCCGTTTTGGGTTTTAGTGTTTATTTTATTTGCCCGTTTGTTTGTCTCGGTTGTTTTAAACCCCTAGGTGTTATTTTTATCGTTTGTTATAAATACGATAGAGACTACACATATTGTTTGTTCTGTAATACCTTTTTTTTTGTCCTAATGATATTGTTTTATTTGTTCTATTTTTTGGTAGGTTATGTCGCCGTCTTCGAAGTATTATTTTGTTCGTTTTTGTGTTTATAAAATATATATCGCGCATGTTGTTAGTTTTGTTGTTTATTCGTTTATTTCTTTTTATTTTCTACTAATTATCGTTATATTCGTTTTATAGGTTATAACCTCTTTTTAGAGGTATAATTCGTTCTTATATTTGTTGTTTATGTATATGTGTTTTGTTATCTATTATATTGTTCATGTTATTTATTATATCGTGAAATCGTTATTTATTTTTTACTCATGATTATCGTTTTATTTTTTTTATAGGTTTTAAACTCCTCTCTGAGGTATAATTTGTTCTTATTTATTCTTAAATTTATGTGTTTTATTCTCTATTATACAGCTTGTGTTCTTTTTATCTTATATTCGTCTTTTTATTGTCTTAATTATTATCATTGTATTCGTTTTATAGGTTGTAACGTTTTTGTTAATTTCAAAGTAAGTATAGTCTGTATTTTATATATTGTATTATTTCTAACAATAATCAGTTATTTATTTCTAACAAAAAATTGTTTATTATAAAATCTTATTTATTATTATTAAATTTGGTATGTACGTTTGTTATAATATTTATTTTAAAATTTTAAATTAATATTAATTTGTTTACGTGTCTTGAATCTATGATGACATACATTTTTAGTAATTGTATTTTTATGTTAGTTATTTGATCTATTCATTTTATTTTTCTTGCTATTGTAATGATTCTTATTTATTTTATTTTTTTTCCAGATTTTGACCTTTTCTATAAAGTAATTTTCTAATAATATTATCTCTACATATTTTCGTTTTTCGTTGAAAGGAGTTTGTTATCTAATCCTACTTCTTCTTTTAGGTTTTGCCTCTTCAACAAGATATCTCCTTTTAATATTTTTACCCTTTATATTTGAAAAGAATTTGTTACATGAACCTATACTTCTTTTTTCGTGTTTAACAAGGCTTTCTCTGTTTTTGAGTCTTTTATTCGATGAAGAGGTTTGTTCGGATTATGTCTGTTTTGAGGAATAATTCATAGTTCCGATAAAATAAACACTAAAACCCAAACAAACAGAACTATGAATTATTCCTAAAGAAAAGACAAAACATATTATTTAAAAGAAAAAAAAATATTGTTTAAATTCGAACAGTAAGCTCATGTATTTCAAATACTTTATGTAGAAACAAAAACAAAAAAAATCAAATTAAAACCCATCGATCAAATTCTTCTATGAAATGATATAATGTGGAGATTTTATTACTAATAGTGGGTCACGATGAATCGAGGACTTGAATCATCAAATGAGTTTATGTATAATTTTCAATGATTGTGTGCATGGTTAGAGTTTAGACGTTCATGGTAGGGTTTAACATCTCTAATCAAAATTTTTGATGGCATATGATTACTAAAAAAAATCAATTTATACGTGTTTGTATTTGAATTTAAGATTTGATGCTAGAGTTTAGGATTTAGGATCTATGTATTATTTTCAATATTTACGTGCATTTGTAAGGATTTAAGCTCCCGAATTAGGGTTTGGCACCTCTTATTTTTTTGTAAACAAATTGATGGTATAATGTTAATGAATAATTTTCTAATGTTCTCTTAAAAATATATGTTAATAAAAAATATAAATAAATACAAATATTTGCGATGATTAAAGATAATAAATATTTGCACTGAAAAAGGATAACAATGATAAAAAAAAAAAATTAAAATATCAAAATAATGAAATTGGTTATCTTTAAAATGAATTCTTTTTATCTTATATACAAAATAACAATTACTTATAAAGTTAGAGTGCTGATTTGTTAAATTAGATCTAAAAATTAAAAAAACGAATAATAAATTCAAAATTGTATAAGTGGCATCATTTTCCTAAGAATCATTTTGGTGTGTATGGTTATTTTTAATAAATTGTTAATAAAATATTTTTGAACTCTATAAGTTGGTGTGAATTATTTTGGGACAACACATAATATTCATCGATGCGAACATAAAATATTCATTTAATTGTGAATTTTTTTACAACAAAAGATATACATTTTAAAATAATACACTTTTTTTTTAATAAACGTCCCAACGATTCTTTAAATCCGTCCATATAATGTGGAGATTTTATTACTAATAGTGGGTCACGATGAATCGAGGACTTGAATCCTAGCCTATGCATTTTCTGTAAACCATCAAATGAGTCTATGTATAATTTCCAATGATTGTGTGCATGGTTAGGGTTTAGACGTTCATGCTAGGATTTAACATCCCTGATCAAATAATTTGATGGCATATGATTACTATAAAAAATCAATATATACGTGTTTGTATTTGGATTTAAGATTTGATGCTAGAATTTAGGATTTAGGATCTATGAATTATTTCCAATGTTTACGTGCATTTATAAGGGTTTAGACTTCCATGTTAGGGTTTAGTACCCCTTTTTAAAAAAAAAATTTGATGTTACAATGTTAATGAATAATTTTATAATGTTCTCTTCAAAAAAATATAAATAAATACAAACATTTGGGTTGAGTAAAAATAATAAATGTGGGCACTAGAAACAAAGGATAACAATGATAAGAAAAAAAACTTAAAAAATCAAAAATAATGAAATTGGTTATCTTCAAAATAATTTTTTTTTAATCTTATATACAAAAAAAACAAGTACTTATAAAATAAGAATACTGATTTTAAAATTTAGATCTAAAAATTAAAAATTGGATAATAAATTCAAAATGGTATAAGTGGCATCATTTTTCTAGGAATCATTTTGGTGTGAATGATTATTTTTAATAAATTGTTAATAAATTATTTTTGAACTCTATAAATTAGTGTGAATCATTTTGGGACAACACATGACATTCGTCGTGCGAACATAAAACATTAATTTAATTGCGAAATTTTTTTACAACAAAAGATATGCATTTTAAAATAATACACTTTAGATTTTTTTTATAAACGTCCGAACGATTCTTTAAATCCGTCCATACAAAATTTAACACGATTCGTACTTAAGTGATTACATAGGTTGACTAATCGATTTTAATATATATAATTTTTTAATATTTAAACGTGTATGACAAAATATATAAATTCTAACATTTATAAACGTACAAAATGATATGTATTGTGCATAAATGTAATAAAGTTGAATAATTTTGATCAAAGATCTGTTAATGTCATTATTTTTTAATATTTTATGTGTAAAATTGATCAAAACATATGCAAATGTTATTTATTTCAATATCTTTCAAGTGTAAAATTGATCTTCATTATTCGTGTAAATTATAGAGCATACGATAAATCAGATAAATTTTAGATTTATATGAATTTGTGGGACATAACAAACGAAAAAAAATATTTTTTCCAATAATGAATTGTATAAATATATGCAAGTGTGATTAAATATGTATAATAGACTACATCATAATAAAAATATTTATATAGTATATTAATCTAAATACATATATACACAATATATAATATTGTTATAAATATAAGAATAAAAAGTTTGTTAATATATCAGAAAAAATTAAAAATAGATGATATGGTAAGTCTAAAATATTACATTTAGTTAGGTTTAAATTTGTAAAACATGTATTAATGGATTTATGTTATAAAATTAATGAGAATATGTAGAGATTTCTACCATGGCATATAGTTTTAGTTGAAATATTCTGATTGGTTAAATTAAATGACATGTCCCCTAAAATTCTTATTGAACGACAGCTATGATTTTTTTGTGAATGTCTCCTTAATTAATATATAGGGGAATTTGCTAAAAATGACTCAAAAATTCATTTTAAATAAAAATGTACATCCCTTATCTCATGTTTGGCAAAAGTAATCCAAAGGGGTAGTGAAATTACAACTACAGCCCTTATGACCAAACAAAAAAACGCAGCACACAATTAATGTTTTAACCCTCGAAAAGTCTGCAACATAATAGAGAAGTCTGCTCTGTAAACTTTAGTTAGAAGTCGAACTCGTAGAATCCACAGGAAGTCTAATCTGCACTTTGTAAACTTCAGAAGAAGTCTACTACATAATTACATATAATATTTAAATTTATAAATTAACCAAAATTAATTTGATTAAAAAATTATATTCATAATCAAATTATAAACAATTTTGAAGTATAAAAATTAAAATTTCATAAAATTGAATCAAATTAAACCAACAAAGAACAATTATATTATAAATGAAATACATGCTAATAATTAAATAATACTAAAAGAAGACATGAGATATCAAATAAGTTTGTCCATAACCATATGTTTAGATATTGATGTGGTCAAAAGTAGGTAGTTATTGTTGTTTGATATTTATAAATTTCATGAATTTATGGTAGTAATGGTCTAGGTTTAGGGATTCGTATTTATGGTTTAGGGTTTAGAGTAAACAACTTTGTAGAGATTATAGGGTGGGATTTGATTTTCAAAGTTGAGTTAACTATAAGATGATGTTAAATTTTGAGTTATTTATGTGATTTTGCGTATGTCTCCGAGTTACGAGTCCGAGATATGGGTAATGGTTTGATATTATAAGTTGGAAACATGTTTTTACATTTAGGGTTAGATTTAGGGTTTATAAATTTTTATTTAAAATGTTAAATTTGCATAAAAGTGTTAAATTATGAATATATTAAATTTTTTTGAATGTTTGATATAAGTTTTTATTTAGGATTTTAAATAATCCATTGAAAATATTCGATTTAGGTTTTTGGATAGTAGACTTCGGGTGAAATCTGTTCCAATTTAGAGACTTCAGGTGAAGTCTACTTAGCGTTTAGGGTTTGACGTAAAGTTTAGGGTTTAGGAAAATATTCAAACGAAGTCTGCTAAACCGAAAATTATTAACCTAACCGGATGTTTTTACCTCCTTATATAAAAGAAAAAGGTAACCCTAATTTTGTTAAAAAAAAACTTGAACCCTCTCTCTCTCTCTCTCTCAAACGGCGACTATCTCTCGTCCAGATCTGTAAGCGACACCATGCCATTAGGATTCTTCTTCTTTAGCCTTTTATCTCTGTTTCCTTCTTCTTCTTCTCTTTCGCTGCCGACGATAGCCAAGGCGAAGAAATTTCTAAAGAAGCACATGAAGAAGGTTCGGCTGCGGCTGATTCGTCATCATAGCAAGCTCGTCCTCCACCACCTCCTTCTCTTGAAGTGTTATCCTCCGAGGTACGGTCGCTTCCAGCTTCATCTCCTTCTTTCTTATGATCTCTTGTTTTTCCTCTTTTGATTTCTGGGTATTGCGTCGCAGTAGACGTCTTCCTCCGTTGATTTCATGGTGGATAAAGTGACTTGAGAAAGAATCACAAACTGCAAACTTATCATTTTCTGAAAAACGGGTTGAGGTAGGCTATGTGTTTTCATTTTTCACCCTTAATTATCAAACAATAGATTGCTTTGAATCCTTTTGAACATAAGAGATATCACTTGTGGTTCACATCACTTACGCGTCATTGAATCTCTATGGTTTCAGCTTGGATGTGGTCATGCACTCCCGAGAATCTATGCCATTCTCAAGGTAACTTGATGCTTCTGAGCTCTATTATATTCTCTAGCCAAAACCATGTTCTTAGATCTTTGATTACGTGTCTCTTTACAATGGATTAATTATTGTTGTTTTTTTTTTCAACATTATTGTTGTTTTTTATTCTTCTCATTCTGTTGTTTGTTTATATGTTTAATATTTTTCTTATCGACATTTTATCTGCTTCGTTGAATGTTTGGATAAGTTCTTATTGATTCATCCATTGACATTGGCTTGGGTTTTATTAAGTATAATATATACAAACTCTCTTTCTCTCTCTGTTAGCGACAAATTCTTCAGAAGAAGAAGAAAGATGGAGAGACAAGGATCGCTATTGACTCCTTCTACTACTCTTCCTTTACTCCATATCAGAGCTAGCTTCTCTTGTTGTTCTTCTTTGGGTAATCTCGTTTCCTTTGTAAATGTTTCTTCCTTTTTTTGTGGAAAATGAATGTGATGGTAGAATTATAGAAATTGTTCGATTGTTAGTGCTTGACTTATTCTTTTTGTAGACAAATGTATGACAAGTTTTCAAGATAAAGCAACGTGGTTTCTCGCAAAAAAATAATATTTTTATCAAGATTTGGCTGGTTTTGGTCTACGATTTTTGTTAAATTGAGATTTTTAGATGCTTTTTCTGTTGAAATTGTATAAAGCTGTTTCAAATTGTTGGAGCTATATGTGACGCCTTTTGATTTTCTTTGGGTCATTGAGTAGGGGCTTAAATACCAATTTGACTTTTTTATCTATTAAATTAGAGCATATTTTCTTTGAATCTAGGTCTTTGATGGATGCAATGACAAAACTGATATCGGTATGCTCATGATTTAATATAGGATTAAGTCTTTTTCATGAGTATCTAAGCAATTCTGTATTTTTGTTATTAGTTTATCACAAAAAATTGTTTCTTAATGTTTCTAGATTCATGACAATGTTCAGCTGGTTTTGTAGATGATGTTGTATGTCTTAATGGTCTTTAAACTCCCACCAGTGGAACCACCACCAGAGAGATCATTTTGGGCAAAATATGTGAGTAATACAATAAAGATCTTTTGATGATTCCTTGTGTTTTAGGTCTTGATGTAAATTTCGTATGATATTCAGGTGGATGTACTTGATACCGCTGAGACTCGTAGTGATGAACGTCGTGACATAAGCATCAAACATGGAGGAACAATAAACAGGTGGACAGGCAAGAGGCTGACAAGTGCATCAATCTGTGAGGATATGATTTTGGAGAACCATCTTCCGTATATTCAAATGAATGTACGAAAAGAAAGTCTAATTCCATAATTCTTGGTAACTTAGAGCTTTTTCTTATTTGAGTTTTGTTTTATTTGAAGATGATGATTTCAGGGATCTTGTAGACCAAGTTCCGCAAGGTTCGGTTTCATGATTTTTTTTGCGGAACAAGGTGGAAGGCGCGATTGAATCTCGAGGGTTCCACGTTAGAGGGAACAAGAAAGAAGAAGATGAGGTAGACGAAATCAAAACCAAGGAGATGGAGAAAGGATCCTTGCCAAAGTCGAATCCACAACAAAGTCTTTTAAACAAAACATTGGTTATTTGTTGTTCCTTGTTTTGTTTGGTTTGTACCATAGCTCTGTAATCCTTTTTGTTTATTGTTAAATTAGATTGGTGTGTGAATGTCTGTTTCGCTTGTATTCTTAATGACATCCCTCTTGAAGAAGTGGCAAAATGTATATAATGAGTCCCACTGTTTTCTCCTTTTTACTCTTTTCTTTTCATCACTATCTTATATTATTATTGTATATGGCCTTGTAGGTGAGTTGAAGAGTATACCAAGAGTAATATCATCCAACATGCTAGGAACTAGTGCAAGTTGGTCTCCGTACGAGCATGAAATCGATGTCTGTTGCAGCTATGTCGTGTAGGTGTAATAATATTTTTAGGAAGATTCCTCATACTCTCTCTAATCTATCTCTTCTTCTCCTCTTTGAAAACCAAAAGGAAAACAGCTTTGTACATTTTGATCAATTTCTCGATTTGCTGTACTCTAAATATCTATCTTTCATTAAAAATTTATAATACTTGTTGTTTTGTTATATTATAATACATGTTTCCTTCCGAAGATAGTCGTTGTTTAACATTTTTTTATCCAAAATAAAATTGTAGAGAGTAGAATATACAATAATATGGCTTCCAGTTATGACTCTAGACGATGAACCAAATCCAACTTGAACCTAAAATACATACAACACCTTGTACTTCCAAAATGGTGAGAAAATTTTACAACTTCCATCAAGGAAATGTGAAGTAGGCTATAAACGAAGTCTACTCCGAATTTGAGGCGCAGACTTCATCAGAAGTCTACACAAATGATCTAAATGACTAATAAAATAAGAAAATTAATTCTCTCATAATTATAATACATAAACATGACAAACTCATACATAAGCAAAAACAATAATTAACACACATTTGAGAACAAGAAAATATAAAAAATCATTATAAATAGGATATAAATGCATTTTTAATAAAATTTAAAATATAGACTACAAATGAAGTCTGCTCCAGTTTTAACAAGCAGACTTCATCCAAAGTCTAAACAAATGATCAGCTAAAGGCTAATCAAACAAAAAAATTGATTTATCCCATAAATATTATACATAAACATGTTCAACTCATACAGAAGCAAAAACAATAACTAACACGCATGTGAGAACAAGAAAATCTAAAAAAAAAATTATAAATAAGATATAAATGCACTTTTAATAAAATTTAAAATACAGACTACAAACGAAGTCTCCGGAGCAGACTTCGGTTGAAGTCTATGTAGCAGACTTGGGTGAAATCTGTAGAATTTAGGTTACTTTTGCAATTAAGGCATATCACAGAGTAGATTTCACCCGAAGTCTATAGAGTTTGCAGACTTCGGGTGAAGTCTCCTCAGTAAAAAGCAGGTTAGTTTTGCATTTGACCAAAAGTTTGACTTTATAAGAGCAGACTTCACCCGAAGTCTGCAAAATAAAAAGGTTAGTTTCGCAATTGACCAAAATTTGACTTTCTAGAGTAGACTTCACCTGAAATCTGCGCAAATACGCGGAAAACCGTAAAAATGTCGCAGACTTCAACTGAAGTCTGCTCCGGAAATGAGACTTCAGGTGAAGTCTGCGCCGAAAAGTGAAGGCTAGATTTGCAATTGACCAAGGTTTGACTTTTTGGAGCAGACTTCGGGTGAAGTCTGCGCCGAAAAGAGGTTAGTTTTGTGTTTGACCAAAATCTCGAATTAAATAAATAGTAGACTTCACCCGAAGTCTACTATTTAATTAAATAAATCGCAGACTTCACCCGAAGTCTGCGAATTAATGGTTTTCCTGGTCAATTGTTCGAAATTTTGGTCAAATGCAAAACTAATCTCTCCGTACAGAGTAGACTTCACACGAAGTCTGCTATAAAAAGTCAAAGTTTCAGTCAAATGCAAAATTGACCTCGATTTTTTACAGAGTAGACTTCACGAAAAGTCTGGTTTGAGCAGACTTCATGTGAAGTCTGCTTTGTAAAGTCAAAGTTTTGGTCAAATGCAAAACTAACCTCACTTTTACGTAGACTTCACATGAAGTCTGCACTAGTTTTTTGTTTCCAAAGGAGAACGCGCAGACTTCAGGTGAAGTCTCCTTCAGATATTTTCAAAAATGGTCAATTGAAAATCTAACATCTCTGTTGACTAGCAGACTTCAGGTGAAATCTGCTATCGCGAAACAGATCTGAAATTAGCAAAAATCAAGTGATGTTACCTTTCTCCGCCGTTCGAGCTTATTTTTAGCTTCGTCGAGCACCTGAAACTTCGAATCTCACCGGTAACAAAGAAGCCCAGCCATTTTAGATGCAAGAACTACAAGAAAACATGAGGTTATGAGAGAAAAAAATTAGAACGAAAATTAGAGAGGTTTTTGGATGAAATTGGAGAGGAAGTAGAAGATGAAGAGGTTATGAGCACAAACATTGAGCATTTAGAGCTCAACAATCGGTTGGAAAAGCATTTAGAGCTCCAAATTGGTTGTTCATGGTGGTTAAAAAATTGATGAAGATGGCATTTTGGTAAATAAGTTGATATATTATGGTTTATGTGTCTTTTTGTTAGTTTTCGAATTTAAAAAAAATAATAATAATTGAAACATAATGGCATTTTGGTGAATAAGTGTGGAGGTTAGGGATTTTTTTGTGAAAAAGTGGCAAAATATGAAGAGGAAGAAAAAGTGGGTTATGTTTGGGGTTGACCACAAATTGTGGGTTACTTTTGAAACAACCCCTTAATATATATAGGATTGTATTGTTTAAACGAGTGGTTTTGAATAGAAGAAAGTGAATGTGGTTTATAAAAAAATATCTTAAAATCTCTAAGATTTTGAGTTTTTAGTTATTTTATGGAATTGAAAATTTCGTTAGTTCTATTTATAAATTATCCATTTCTATTTTATTTTTTAGTTATATTTTAGCATTTTTATTCTAAAATATGGTGTTTACGCAAAAGTTATATATCTATATTTCTAATCTCTTTTTTTTTAGTCAATTAGATCCATATTATTTACAACTACATATAAATATGGAAGAAATTATATGTTATATATCATTATACGAGATAAGGTCGGTTAAGTTGATTTTTATGATTTTCAAATCTTTCTCCGTAGTATTCGATACACGAAAATGTCGTGTTCGATTTGTTTTATTTAAATATGTATTTTTGAAAAATAAATAGATAATCAACAAATTATATTTTAATTTTATTAAGTATATTTATTTTCCAACGGTGGTGCGGGTCCCACCTAATTTATTGTATATGACCAAAAAGAGAGCAAACATAAACAATAGAGACGTAAGAAATATATAATGGTGTGACGATGGAGACGAGCCAGTTCAAAAGCCGTCGGCTAGGAATTCGGCGGCCGGCCCAGCGATGATATTGCAGACGATTCCAACTGATAGAGTCATCAGAATGGTAAACATTCTTCTTCCAATACTCGGACCCGACGACTGTTGAACCTGACCTTGATTTGTATATCCGTGATTGTAATAAGGCTGGTGAAATTGTGTTTGCGACCCAAAACCCCTTTGCTGAGTTGCCACCCCTGCTGATGCAGACGAATTAACGCATTCCATGTGAACATCTAACCTGCATGGACCGCACTTGTACCGCCAAGACCGGATCGCACCGTGGCAAACCTCGCACGTGTTGCTAGCTCCCCAGTGACTCAGCTCTAAGTGATGGTTCGGGTGAGGCACGTGCCTCACGTGCTGAGGCAGCCGCGTGCAGAGTGGGTGGACGTCGAAGCCGCAAGGCTCGCAATGGTAATAGAGCCCCTCGACTAATTCGTCACAGATGTCGCACATACGTCTGTTCTGTTGCCTCTGGTCTGGTCCTTTGAAGACTAGCCGGAGCTCGTGCTGTGGATGCATAAAGCTGAGGAGGGTAGGGGGACATGTGGCACAGTGATCGTGAAGATCGTAGTCGCACGATACGCAACGGTAGGTCTTCCCAAAGCCGTAGGTTTTGCAGCCATCGCATATGAACTCGCCATATCCGTCAACCTTGGTTAATGGATGGACATGAGTGAAATGTTGGATTGGCCTCGACGAAGACATCTTGTTGGTTTTTGTTTTGTTTTCTTGAGAACGGTTAGGATTTTATAGAGTTTTATAGACCATTCCCAAGCATTGTTTGGGAAACAAGCAAGAACTTTCGATTAGTTTGTTTACAAAATATAAACTTTTCTAGACCTCTTCAAATAAATATTGACTTTTGTTCACTTGTGGTTACAAAAAGATCAATTTTAACTCAGTCGTTAGAAACTCATACAATGTGGTAGAGCAGTTTAGTTGACTTTTGCTAGTTGACTGACCATGTACGCCTATATGGTCATTGTGGGCTCTTTTTTGACCCACTGTTTCTTTCTTTTTTTTAATGATCGAGGACTGAGTTTCTCCATGGTTTTTCTGGAGTAAATTGTATACCGTTAGATGCACTCAATTTTGCAATTTAAATATTATTTGCTGCCTGTTAGGGAGTCATTGTTGATGATGCCATGAGTATAACTCAGCAAGAAAACGGATCAATTAGCCGATTAGCCATAAAATCAACCGAAACTAAGTAAATGACCGCATAATGGATCAAATTAGGTCCATTTATAATATATTAGAGGTGTATATATACATATATATATATATATATATATATATATCTAATAAAAATCTATATATAAATTTGTGTTTTTACCACAAAAAATGTATATAGAAATTTGTGTTTGTCTAAAAATATGATAACATTCTCTTATTATGTTTTTAACGTAGCATAACCTTATATGTATATATTTTTAGTAAATGTAGTAATATAACATGATATTCTATGTTTTTTCAATGAATTTCTATAGTAATTAATTAGAAAATTAAACATATCTTCATTTTAAATCATAACACATTTAAAACGTATTATAAACTATCACTTCTTAATTCGATATGAAAATAGAATTCTATACACAAACATAAAATTCTTAATTCTATAATGCTCTATGGAACACTGTATTTGGCATAATAGAACCTAATTGTTGTCACAAGCATATCTTCTTAATTCATGTTCTAACGCACTAGTAACACAAAATTGACATGAACATATTTGACTTAAAATACTAGAAATCGATTTTATCTATAATATAATTCCATTTTTTATATATGAAATATAATTCTTTAATTTTAAAACAAGAACTTTTTGTTGACGATTTTTTTTAGTCTAAAGAGAATGGTATAATACTTGTTTGTTATGAGTTTTTAGCATAGTATTATCGCTATCATTATCTCTGATGACTGCGAACATGACCTAAATCTTCAAGTATCTTGGATGATCTATGATCCATGATCCTTGCAGATGTGCGAAATTAGAATTGTGGAATTGAATTGGAATAGTGAACGATTTGGAATTTAAAAAGGATTATTAGTAAACGATTGTGTAATTTTAAAGTTACAAAAGTGTATAGGATTCTAGAATTTCAAAATTAGTATAGTTTGTAATTCTACATAAATATACGATTTTTTTTTAAAGTTTAGTTAGACTAGATATAACTAAATTATATAAATTTTTTTATTGAAAAATGAAATGCATATACGCGTCTGCACGCACCGCTGCATTGAAATAGGATAACCAAGTTAAAATCGTAATATAATTAGATTCGATTTTATGGTAATTTAGATTTCAATTAAGTTAGTTATTTCGGTTAGTTCGTTGAATTTTTAGTTCAATGTTGTTAAAATTTGGTTTATTTTACTAAAGTCATGTTCAACTTCGATAAAATTTGGTTAAATACAGTGAAAAATATATACATGTTTAGTATATTTGAATGTATTTTGTGTGAATATTTAATTAATTTCGGTTAATTAGGTGGGGATGCAAAAATTTTGAGTTTTTTCTGGAGTTTTTTCTTTTCAGTATTAACTTTTATATATATATATATATATATATATAACTGTTCGGATTATTTTAAAATTCAATTCAGTTTTAGATCGATGAATTTCAGTTTGGGCGAATTGGTTCGATTTGGGTTTATTGTTCACCTCGTAACACTTTGTAAATTTATTGTATAAACTCTAAAGAAACAAAACCAAACATAAACAATAGAGAAATAAAACATAATGACATAACGTTAGAGACGTGCCATTTTAGATCTAGGGTTTAGGGTTTAGGATTTAGATTTAGGTTATATGATTTAGAGTATAAAATTTAGGGTTTAAGGTTTAAGATGACTTTATGCTAGCGTAAGGGTGATTAATGTGAACGATCGCCAACACTTGTAAGATAACCATATTCTCTTTTATGCAAAACTAATCTTTATGTTGAACTTCATTAACTTAGTCATATGAGCATATTTGTCTGTTATTTTACATTTAATTATATAGGGCAATTCGCATAAATTCAGAGATCATGAACCAGACAATTATTCAGGGAATGATAAAGTGCAGTCTCAAACTCAAACATGAATGTATAATTAATCCACTTTCGTGGTATCAACTACTTTATTTAGCTACCTAAGAATCTAAACTGTCGTTTGATCTTAAAATTCTAAACAAGTATTAACGAACAGGTTTGATATGTTCACAAATTGCCTTAACATCAGCTTTCGTTGGCTAAGGACAATTTGCTCACCTATGTTCTATCAAGCAATCTATAACTCTTTTGAAGAATAGATTAAACCTAAAATCAGAGATTAAGTGATCAATTAATCTAAGCAATGAGAACAACGATAGGTGAAGATAATATGATAAAACCCTATTAATGTCTGATTCAATAATTCATAAATTCCCTTGAAACCCTAAACCTAACTATAAAACTACTCAGACATGTAAGCAAAGAAACAAGAAGATGAAATAATAAAAGACATGATGAAATTAATAAAATAAATAAGAGGGTTTAGAAATCTTCTCCAAATTGTCAATAGGATTCAGAGATCTTCTCCCAAAGCTTGTAAAGATTAATAAACTAAAAATCTGAATAGAAAATAAAGTGTTGCCTAGACAATGGCTAAAAATAACATATAAATAGGTCTAATAATGTTCTGGTCGAAATCTCTGACAAAGCCAAGCCCAATAAGGAAAACTGAAATTTTTTTTTTTTCTTCACATGTTTCTTTTGCTCGGCAGACGGACATGTTTTCACTAAATCTTTCATAACTTTCGATCGCACCGTTGGAATGACCTCAAATTACTTCCAAACAAAAGCTAACTTGACGCTCTATCTTGTGTAAAAATTTCAGGTTGATCCATTGGTGTAAACGTATTCATCGAGTGCCGAACTTTTGACCTTTCCGCAAGATCATGCATCTTCACATATCCGTTTGCAACCATTCCTTAATCCTTATGCCTTAGACTCCATCCAAACATGTTTCAACCTGAAAATACTTTAAAACGTAGAAAATACCCGATAAGACAATTAATATCATGGTTGAAAATCGGTAAAAGTCATGATATATCAAAATCATATATAACTTCGTAAAGGCACATTTTCCCTTAAAAGGCTAAAAATGGATGTTAGTCAACTTCCAAAAAACGTTTACTGATATCATTCGCCGGGGTGGTCGAGAAAGTTTTAGGCATCTTGGTGCGGTGATGCTAAGTGGTCCGTAGGCATTTAATGCAGTATTGAACAACGTTGTCCTTAGGGAAGTCAATATAACAAAGTTTATATTCAACGAATATCGTATGTGTGTTGGCTCTCCTTTCCGCAGTTTTTTCCTCAAGTAATGTCTCTGTTGTGGTAACAAGACTGCTTGCTTAATAGAAGGGATACGTATGGCGTACAACGAAGGCAATTTGGAGGCGACAATCACCCTACTAAGGTTGGATATGGAGTCTCCTTTTGATATCTACATACTTGGAATGTTGTAGATATGTTAAGGCAGTTACTAGGATGGTGATATACCTCGTATTTTACCACGTTTTAGTATGTTTTAATAGGTTTTTAATAAAGAAACTACTTGGTTTTGGTATTTAATTGTTGTTTTTAATGTTTTGTAGTTTTCATTATATTTACAGGAAATTAAAGCAATTTGGGCCAAAAGAATGCAAAACAAGGATTTTGGACATTGGACCACTTCTGAGCATCAAAAATTTTGCATCATATGGAGACATTTCCACCGTTAGATCACACAACTCAATAACTCAACTCTCGCAGGTTAAAGCGCTAGGCCCATCAAACATCAGATCAGAACAACAATTCAAGTGATGTGCAAGCCGAAATTGTTTTGATATCAAGTTCTAAATGATCAGTAAATAAACATGAATTAATGGACAGATCTAGATGAAGAACTACTCTAACTTATCAAGAGCGTCATTCTATTCCTAAAAACTTATCTATCGAAGCATGAAAACCTCTTGAATTTGCCCCTAGTCCCAACAAAGATATTACTCAGACATAGATATAAAAATCATAGCAAAAGCAGTATATATCATATTCATAAAGAGCAAAGACTTCAGAAAAATTCTCCGTCGAGGTACAAGAGGTGAGATCTTCTTCCTTGTCGAACAAAAATCAAAGAAAGAACAAAAGAGAAACTAAAGACTTTGGTGATGAAGAATTGTGTCAAAACTTGTATTTTTCGTGGCTAGTGCTGTGAATATATAGTAGAGGGGTCGACATTAGGGTATATTCCCAAAAGTTTAGGAAAACCTCGATAAAATTAAAATTTCCACATTTATAGGGGCAATCGATCGATCGCTTGGGGGGCAATCGATCGATCGCTTGGGGGGCAATCGATCGATTGCTTCCCTTTCTCGGGACAGTGAGTTTTTTGCCTTTAGTGATTGATCGATTTCCTAGGGTGCAATCAATCGATCGCTTGCTCTAGTCTCTGCTTGCTTCAACTCAAACCCAGATCAACCAGTCTTTAGTATTTTGAGCATATCTTGAGATCTAACCGTTGGATTTGCATGATACAACTTGGAGATGAAAAGTAAGACTCCCATCTATCTTATGTCAAAAAAATTAGCTCGATCCAACGGTGGAAAGATTTTCATCTGATAAAAAACAATTGATGCTAAGAAGCTGTCAAATATCCAAAATGCTTTTGCATTCTTTTTGGCCCAAATTCCTCCAATTTCCTATAAATAATACGAAAACTACATAAACACTAAAAAAACAATAGAATGCCAAAACCAAGTAGTTTTTTATTAAAAACATATAAAAAAATACTAAAAGCAGTAAAATATGAGGTATATCAACTCCCCCATACTTAGATCTTTGTTTATCCTCAAACAAACAACAACCCAAGTATAGAAAAAGGGTTTGAAAACATAGGAACTCACATATTCTTGGGATCATAGCTTTGAACTCACTAATGTAATCCAGATGTAACAAAACTAGCTCAAATACATTCTCATCTTATCCCAACATGACATTCGCAAGCCTTGTCCATACTATAAATTCTAGACCTGTAAAAATCACATCTTCACATCATTTGACTCTCTACATTCATTAATTTTGCATGAATTTTTCTCATCAAAGGATGTCATTAAGGGTAGACGGTGCTAGGAGTTAAAACATCTAATTTAATGGTGATGTTAAAAGTGTTTCGGGTTACCAGACGCTCCGGAGGATGCAATATATTATGCAAAATTGCCAGAGATAATAGACATGTTGATGTCCACAGTTTCCAACCACTTGATACCTAACTCCCCCCAGACTTAGATATTTCTCCGAGAATCACTCCAAATTTCTCTCAATCGATTCATGGCATTCCTTGGGATATTTCTTGGCCATGAGACTCTTTTTATAGACCATTTTCCTTTCCTTTTTGTTTTTCACGTTTTAACGGTCTTTTTGATATGAGTCTCATAGGCACAAGATTTTACCATGATTTGTGAATCCCAAGGAAAGGCCAAGCTATTGAATCATATCTTCGTGGTCCACCAAGTTTCACCAATCATTGCATCTGCAGTGGTTGGAAACTGTGTCGATCATTTTATCTCCTACGTTTTGCACATATCTGTACATATGACAATGAAAAACAAGAGTGCATGAGGTCTGAAAAAGGTAAGGGTTCAAGGTGGCGTACCAAATAAAAATGAGTTGGCCATTCAGGATCAACAGAGACTGGTAAAGAGAATAAGAAGTCATGAATGTTTGATTCGTTTCCATTATCTAACACCTTTAATGAGAAAAATTAAGTCGGTTTAGTAGTCCAATAAAAATAGTCAAAATCAGATCCATCAACATAATTGCAAGTTGAAATTTCTAGGGAGAGTCCAGTCATGGTGTTTCTGAACTGTCTATCATGAACCAACCCTGCCACCATGGTCAATGAGTCTCAAAATCAAAGCATATGTTCCTAGAAAATGTATTAATTTCCAACAAATTTTGACTTAATAAAATAATTTGACTTAGAATTTTCTTTAAAATAACTTGATAAATACCGAAAACAAACTACATGAAAGAAAAGATCGTCAGATAACGAGGACCCTTCCCCAGACTTAAATCACTCATTCCCGGTGTAAAATTAAATCGGAGAAAGACATAATCAAATGAAGAATATGAAAATAATAGATAGAAAGTGGTACATCCAATACCGTTGGAAAGTTTCATTCCAATTGTGACTCGATTCCTGGATTTTTTTCGGGTAAAAAAATGTTGAAAATCGCACATGGGTGATGATCGTTCGATCATGAGGGGCCTGATCGATTGATCAATGATCTGAAGTCTCTGGAATTTCCAGAGGGTGCAATCGATCGATCGCATGGGTGATCGATCAATTAGCCAACCTAAAATCAATCGATCAGACCCCTGATCGATAGATTGGCAACCTGCAGTCTGCTTTTCTCGATCGTTTCTAAAATACTTAAAAGTAAAAATGTTAAAAACCAAAGAGACACTTACCAGTGGGTTGCCTCCCACTAAGTGTTACTATTTAAAGTTGTTTAGCTCGGTTTGGTTTCTATTTTATAGGCGTGAGACGAAATATCTAAGGAAATCGGTATTTCTTTAGATCATTCGATGTTGTTGCGCCTCTGATGTGTGTTGAGTTTTGAACCACTCAACTAGACTTCCTGCAAGTACACATCAATCACAATTAATATAGATAAGGGATCGAATCCACATAGACTTGTCAATCACTCTACGAATTGTAATGATTCAAATCAAGGTAGAACCAAATATAAAATTGTCGAGGATGATTAAATAAGAAAGTAAATAAAATCAGCAAGTAAATTAAATAAAATGTAAATTCAATGGGAAAGGCACAATTAAAATATGGTTTTTAGGGATGTAATTTGTGGCGTCAACTTATAGGCTTTATCAAACAAATGGGTGGAGGCTTAATAGTAATACATGAGGGTTGGTTCCTTTGTGCCCCGGGTTTAGTCTCCCGTTTAGATGGATGGTTATTCTTTAAGTCAGAATATCTAAAGTCTGACTCCGAATACCGGAGAGATTATGGGCGAAGACTTGAAACTCCTACGGTTTATAAAAAAAAAAAAAAAAATCAAACAAGAAATTAATACAAAATGGTTAAGTAGACTTAAAATATGGTTTTTTGGTTAATGGCTTGAAATGTTGTTGCAAGTTATGAAAGGTTCCAAAGGCTTTGTAACTATTGTACAACACCGCGAAATTGAAAACAAAAACAAAAAAAATCACGACATGAGATGTTCAATGGAAACCCCAAACAGTGCATTAGAAACCACTCCAATTGTTAGCTTCGATGCAATAGTAAACATTCTCCAGCCCTTACTCGGAGTCCGCTTTTGACCCGCCCCAGCCATTGGTACTTGACCCGGATACATGTTACTAAAATTATTGTAATTATGAGGTTGATGATGATGATAATAGGGTTGTTGACCCATGGATCCATACGCATACGGGTAACCAAATTGCGGTTGTTGCCACGGGGCCGAAGACGATGGTTGTCCTCCCTGTGGCTTCAGCCCTCTACTCTTAGTACCGGATGCTTCGGTCTGGTCAGAAGGTGACGTGTTGCACACGGCTAAGATACACTCGATATGAATATCGAACCTACATAGCTCACACCTATACCTCCAAGATTGGCACGGGCCGTGACATACCATACACGCGCTAGCTCCCCCGAGGCGAAACTCCAAGTGATGAGCCGGGTGAAGCACGTGCCTCACGTGCTGAGGCAGCTGTGTGCAGAGCGGGTGCACGTCGAACTCACATAGCTTGCATCTATAGAACAACCCTTCGACCGACTCGTTGCAGATGTCGCACGCGCGTTCGTTCTGGCGCGTGGACTGTTGTTTTCGGACAACGAGGTTGAGCTCGTGCTGGGGATGAATGAAAGTTAGGAGGGTGAGGGGACACGTGGCGCAGTATTCATGGAGATCGTAGTTGCACGGTTCGCATCGATAGGTTTTGCCTGAGCCGTAGGTTTTGCAGCCGTCGCAAATGAAGTCACCGGTGCTGTTAAACTCCGTTAGTGGATGAATATGTGTGAAATGCTGAACGGTGCGCCGTTTTGGTGTCCTTGGAGCCATCTTTTACCATTTTTGGTGTTGATGTTGGAATATAACAAAAGCTTCTTTGAATATTAAAAGGAGAGTTGTATATGTATAATCATGTTTACTATTGTGACAGAGTGTAACACCGTTTATTAGTTGACTTTCGACGAGTTGAGTCAATTGACTGACCTAGAGAGGTGGAACATTTCTTCTTCTTTTTTATACGTTTTTTTTATATAAATTCTTTTATATATATATATATATATATATATATATATATATATATATATATATATGTTTAGTGTACATTCAGAATTATACAAAGATAGATTGCTTAAAAGAACACACAATAACGTATTGTATCATCTAAATGCTTAGTGATGTACTAATGTTTTATATTAAGTAAGATTAGTTCTACCAGTTTAAATTTGTTATTTGAGTTACACTTGACTGAATTTTTCCTATTTTCTACTGTTGATTCTAAATCTAAAATTATAATTAATAAAAGAAGAAAGTAGTTTTTCACTCTCTATTTAACCTGTTTTAACTGAAAATCAAACATGACAAGCATGATTATGCTTTGATGGATGTTTGGTTAATACTTAATAGGGTTTAATAATGACAACATGATTTAAAATACAATGCGGTCTCGAATATTACAATGCGATCCGGTCAATAATATATGAAATCACGATGCCCCGTATTAATGCTTGCAATAATTTTTAACCTTTTTATAACAAAATTGTATATACAAATGTCTTCGGTGGTTGGCCAAGAATTCATTAATACTCTATACTAGGATATACGGAATTCAAGTCCTAGATAATGCGATTTATACAGATTAATAGAAACAAACTTATAGGAGATTTCCAGCATAGCACAAATAGAGCCGTTCATCGTAATCTTACATGTCAATGATGAAATTTTCCATCTGGAACGGGGTGCAGATAGAACTGTATGTCGTGGATCATTGTAAATGGGTAAACTTGTCCATTGTAGAATCGTCCATATATATTATTTTCATAATTTATAATAGTTAATAATTTAGACGTTAAAAAAAAAAATCTCCAACTCACCAAAAAATTTCACAACTTATTGAATCTTTTTCTACCCATACACTCCACCTTTATTAGCTTAAAACCACATCAACTATAAATAATAGTATTGTTTAAGTTTTAGTACCTTGTTAAAATTAACGATATCTATTAACCAGTGTTCTAAAAACGGTCTATGCGGTCGTTTAGGTCCCGCCTAAGCGCTAGGCGCTCAGACGATGCCTAGATAACCGCCTAGACCGTGGAGATTACCTTATACGCGTTAAAAATATGTATTTTTGTTATTAAATGGATTTAAACGGATTTAAACGGATTTAAACGGATTTAAGCAGTTTTAAGTGATCCTAAGCGCTTAAGAGCAGTCCTACAAAATCGTTAATCAATTATTCTTTAATTTAAAAAAATTCTATTTCAGTGTATTTTTTCAGTTTCTAACTACATAAATTTAAATTTATAAGTTTTAACTCCATATATATGGTTATAAACGTTTATATATTGTTTGATATGAGTTAAATGAATATTTTTATTTAATTGTTTACGATTTAATATTTTTATTTTTCTAGTGAATGCTTTTGTATAAATTTTATCTATAATATCATATTTATAATGTTATATGTTGTAAATGCCTAAACCGCCTAAAATCGCCTAGGCCCCAATTAAGCATTCTAGACGCTAGGCGCTGGGTCACCGCCCGCTTAATGCCTAACGCTTTCTTGAACATTGCTATTAACTCATATCCAATAATTCAATCCAGGCAATCGTGGTGTAATGGTTAAGTCTTTGTAAGCTTCGTGTAATAGCTCAAGCCTTTATCACTTGCAAGGTAGGTAATGGTTATCGAGCAAATTTTTGGTATTATAACTGGACTGGCTTAGGACCTCTAATTGATGTCTCTGGAGCTTGGGCACCTCAACGTACCGGTATCCCTCTTACTGCTTCAGTTGCCTCTGTCATCCATCACAATCGCTAGCTACTTCCTGTTGGAAGAAATCCAACAGTCCGTTTGATTAGAGGCATTCTCCCAAACCCGGTCCCCATTGCAATTTCGGAACATTCTGATCAATTCATGTGGAAATTGGTGACAGAGAACCTTCTTTTAAATTTTCATCAACCTTGACATGGCACCATCTTCACCCTCAAGAAGAAACTGTACAATGGGCAAGGAGAGTTTGGTTCTCAGGTAGAATCCCTAAACACTTTTTTATATCTTGGGTTGCAGCTAGACATAGATTCTCCACGAGGGACATATTAAGGAATTGGGGAATGAACATATCCCCTTTATGCTTGTTTGCAATTGAATGGAAGAAACGCATCAGCACCTCTTCTTTCAATGCACTTTTAGTCCGAAAATCTGGACAGCTTTCACGTTACATGCGGGACTGTCACCACCCTCAAATTTTGATCTCATCTTGCTTTGGTTGGACAATCCATCCACTTGTCGCAACACAACGCTGATTATAAGGCTAGCAACTCAAGCCACTCTCTATGCTATCTGGAAAGAGAGAAATTCCAAACTTCACTCTACTGAATCGAGAACAGCCGTCTTAAGACATCTCTCGAACGATCAGAGCCAAACTCGACCCACTCACACGAGCTCAGCAATTATCATCAAATTTAGAATCTTACCTCGCCACATGGTTCCGAATCTTCGACCCCGCAATTCCACAAACCCAATTGCATTTGAAAATGCGACAGCTACTGCTACAGGAAACGAACACAATAACACAGGGATTCTTTTCTCAAGAATTCATTACTAGATCAAACGTTAAGTGTACTTACAAGTTCCACTCACCAACTTTAATCTAGCCTCACATGTTCATAGATCTATACACGATCTATGAACCTCTCACTACCCCTTAGCCCCTTTGATCAAGATCTCTTACAAGACAATCTTAAACCCTCTTTGCTAAGACATATGCTCTTGATTGTGTTAACCCTATACACAGGTAACACGTCCCTATTTATACACAATAGGATGACGGATAAACCTAGCCTTGGTCTCCAAGTCGAGATGATACTAAATCTTTCAAGAATATCACCTCTTTCCTTATTTTTAGGCAAGACATAAGGAAAATCTCCATTGCTCCTTGATCCTTTCCAAGATCTTTCTTTCAGCTCAGCTACAACTTCTGACACGTCCATATCAGCTTAAGTCACCTAGTCCAGGCCCATCTCTTCAAGCCCACTTCGTTTGATGCTTAATCCAGTCTGCTTGTATCACTTCCTGTAGTACTTTGAACTGATTCAGGAACTACTTCAATCAGCTGCATCTTCAGCATTGACTTCATATAAGTTTTCTCATCTATTATGTAATCTCTCTTAAAAGCACCTCTGTTTGCTCTGCTACTTCTCATAACTTCATCATCTGTAAAGTGTAATTGTTTTTGATTAATATTAACAAGAAAATCAAAAATAATAATAATAATTCAATCCAATCTTAACGCATTCTTGTTTTTTGGACCAATTAAAAATGAAAAATGGTTTCTTGTTTCTACCTACCCAAATATTCGGCATGCACCTCAAAACCACCATAACTTCTATATATCTATCATCTTTTACCTACACAATTTAATATCCAACAATATATAGAAATATGACCTAAAACCACATGACCGTAGCACCTTGCAAATTCTTTTTACTATGATGATTGCAGGCTTTTAAGAAATGGATTGAAAACTGTTTTAAAAAGTTCAGGTTCAATGATATTTCTTGACAAACAAGATATATTTTCTTAGAATATGTACACTTAATTTCTTACAATAATCTTGGTATGCTTGAATTCAAAGACAGAAAGAAATATGTATTGCATATTCTTTCGATGTGTCCATTGATACATCATTTTCGCTATTGTCATATATTTTTATTAATACTAAAATAAAGGGTAAGAAAATAAAATTCTGAATTATTTACAAATCAAAACTAATCAAATCATTTATTATCAACTAATTTTTTCCCCTTTTTAATCTAGCAATTAATTATAATATGCTAAAATCCAATAAATCACTATTAACTTTGTTAGAAGATTTAATGTATTATATTTTTTAAAAAAAATGATTTTTATCAATAAACATTTGTATTGTTCGTGTAGATTTTTAGATGATCTTATGTAACCCGAACTCGTGAAACTTCTTTTAGGTGGATTGACTTCATGGTTGCGTTTGAATCAAACTTGCGATCTTTTGAAACACCAAAATGTTATCTTGTAAGGGCACTACAACGCTCAAATCATAACATGACCACAAAACTGTTTGGAGAGCTAAGAAAGGGAAACATGGAAGTAGAGATGTTTGATCTAATAGAATATGTGATTCAATTTGCCTTTTCAAGGTATACGCGTATACCCCAAGCCAATATAGTCTTTTCCGAAATGTCATTTGACCTTGGGACTTCTAGACTTTATCTTTGGTGTTATTCAGGTGGAGCTAGCGGTTTGGTTTAGGTACGTAATTTTTACTCTTATATTAAAAGACTATCACACATAAAAACACTGATGCATGTTTCATTAATCATTCTAATTATATCGATCGATATATAAATGAAGAGTCCAAGAATTAAACTATTTTCTTCTTTTTATAACACTCTTTTCATATTTGGATCTAATCTTCTTTGTTGTTAATTGATGACTTAGTCTCATCATCAAGTAAGATGTTATGTTAAACCCAAAAAAAAAAGGTAAGATGTTATGTATGCATAAAAACAGGGAATTTCTTTTAGGTCAAAATAACCAATAATTTTTTGAAAATATTTTGCACCATTCGATGTTCTAACTTGGCTTTAAAACATTCATCTAAACAAAGTATCCTATTCCCATAATATATTAAGACTGATAATAATATAGGTTTACTTATACTAAAATAGGACAGCAAACCAACTTCACAAGAATTACAAATAATATAAATAAATAATCAACAAATCTAATATTGACTACTATTTTTTTTTAACGTCTAAGATATTTACTACTAATAGTTTATAGGCTTCACAAAACTAAAGAAATTTCGCAGAAAAAAAATACTAGGCATTTTCCGAACATTAAGTTTTTCTAAAATGATACAAAACATCGAAGCTCAGCAACCTCCTCCGCCTCCGCCTCCACCGCCGCCTCCACCTCCACCTCCACCTCCATCACCACCACCACCGCCGCCGCCAAAACCTCCACCTCCACCTCCATCACCACCACCGCCAAAACCTCCACCACCACTAAACCAGCCGCCAAAACCTCCGCCACCTCCATCACCACTATTCCAAAAACCTCCATGACCCCCAAAATCACCACCACCTGCTAAACCTCCATCACCGCCAACGCTACCTCCGTTCCCTCCCATTTCCACATCTCCGCCGCCATCTCCATCCTCTCCTCCTCCACCTTCACCTCCTCCTCCTCCTCCACCTCCTCCTCCTCCATCATCACCACCACCTCCACCTTTGAGCCCCAAAGCCACAAGAAGTATAAAAACACCAAAAGTAGAAGCAAAAGCTATAATGATTATTACCCAAATATCCATCTTTAGCAATATCGCTACATCTAGTTTTCCTCCATATGTATATATATAGTTTCTTGCTGAGGTTTTCCTGCAGACAAATAACGTGTTAAGTTTGTATTGACTTGACTTTGATTATTCATATGTATTTAAAGTTTTTTTTTTTGCTAAAATATTCAAAGATTTTCACTACGGGTAAAACTTGAGAAGAAGTAATGATGTTTGCTTCTTCTTTTTCTTGTCAACAAATTCACTTGACTTTTTTTCTCAATTTCTTACGAGAAGGTTGAGTTGAACTCTCGTATTTAAAAATCTAGCGGAGGAGTTAATGCCACTTGCACTATCGGATATAAGCGATGCTTGCTTTCTTTGATGACATATATGATAAATCTCTTAGCAAATATCTATGAGTATCGATAGTTATATCTTTGTCTAGGATTAGATGGTTTGACTCGGTCAACTTCACTTGAATTCCAATTGGTTTTTACGTTAAATTGGTGTGAAATTGGAGTGACATCTTTCACACGGTCTTGACCAGATCAAAACATGAGATGAAAAGTGCATGCACCTAAGCACATTTCAGTTTTGGTCCGCTCTACTTCGAATTTGGTTTGGATTTAATATAAAATCGGTTTGTAAGAAAAAAAAAATCATATATACATTATTAAGGGTAAATGTACATATAGGTTAAGGGTCTAAATGTAATTATTCTCACCCTAATTTTCTTGTTGTATCACTATAATACATGGACAACTCATTCTAATAAAATTATCACATTCAGAATCTATATGGTATCGGAACTTTCCGCTCCTAAAAAGATCTAAAAAATTTCTTCTTCCCCAATCATTAGCCGCCACCATGTCAACCACACCATCGACAAACTCCTCCGACACCATCATCTTAAACACAAACACGGTTCTTCATATCAATATGTTGAATGTTTCGAAACTTACAAACACCAACTACTTTATGTGGAGTTTGCAAGTTCATGTTTTGTTGGATGGACATGCTCTCTCTCATCACCTTGACGACACCATTGCCACTCCCTCCGCTACTCTCACCGTTGGTGATACTGTCTCCACAAATCCGGCGTACACTTTGTGGTCTAAATGTAATTACTCTCACCCTAATTCTCTTGTTGTATCACTATAAATACATGTACAAATCATTCTAATAAAGTTATGACATTCACAATCTATATACATATGTAATTACAAATCTTTTTTTGAACTAGTTCTTAAATCAGTTATCCAATAGTGTGCTGGTTCTCCTAGTGAAAAAAAATTGATGTGATTTGGTTTAGAGAACCAACATTTGTCAAAGTGATATTTGAGCTTATTTTCCGGTTAAGGGCTAAGTGGACATATTTTTAGTTTGGTATGAAACTAATGGTTAAGTTATTCAAAGAAAATGAAGACAACCCTTCTTTTGTGTAAAGAAAAGAGAGGAAAAAATTGATCTGTGTAGGTTTGATTGGTCTGAACTTTTTATGGAGAGTTTTTATGAGTCAAAACTCGTGATTATTCAAAGTAAAAGATTGCATTTAACACACTCTTGGTTAGTTTTGAAAACACCAGACGGTGAAAATATTTTCTTTATGCTGAAATTTTGCAAAACAATCCAGTGTGTATAGTCTTGATTGTTTGCAGACAAGATTTGGATTACTGTTTCTAGAATTCGTATGGTAGAGAGATCCTCATTTCCCACTAGCCATAACTGTTGAAGATCTGCGATCTCAATCTAATCACTCTCTGTTTCGATTAATCTCTCTCTCTCTCTCTCAGGTTATTGATTCACGACTTCGATAACGATCAAAAAAGAAGATAAGAACACAAGACGCAATTATAGAGTTCCCCAAACACCGTGTACTTCTCTCTTCAGGATCGGGACCTGCTAATCCACTATGAGCTTTTGTTTACAGAAGCTTGAGAGCTTACAACAATGGAGGAAGAAGAAAGAGTTTGTCACTAGTTGTGGGCCTTCGATATTTCCTAGGCCCAGCTCTCTCTGCAACTTTGTTTCTGTCTTCTGGGCTTTATAAACGAAGCCCATCTTCTCAGTCTGATAGGCCCAACTAGTGACAATCTGGAACCCATTTTCTCACAATTACATTAGTTATTATTAAATAATTTCTCGATCTTATCATATAATCCAAATAAACGGCACTGCACGAAGATTCTTAAAATAAATTTGCATTTAATTTAATTTCATAACCTTTAACAGTATCGATTAAATCAGATCCAACAATTTAATCCCATCTTAACACATTCTTGTTTTTGGACCAAAATGAAAAATAGCTTCCAGCAACTTAAATTTTCGGCATGGAACTCAAAACCACCGTAACTTCTATTTCACTATACCCACGCAAATTTAGTCCCCACAATTTAATATCCAACAATATATAAAAATATTACCTAAGACCATATGACCGTAGCACCTTGCATATCACCACGTACGTGATTGTCCAGTGAAACGGAAACATGGAAGAAGAGAGGTTTGATCTAACCGATTTTAATAGAATTTGTGTCCCAATTTGCCTTATCGGGAGCAAATGGTGTGAATAGTTAGATGTTTTGGGAGGTCCGAATACTTTTGAGAGCAGATCGGTGATCTTTTATGTACTAAATTCTAAATTTTACGAATAGGATTTTGAAATACTTTACTGCTCAAAATAGTAGAGTATTTATAGAATTTATATACTTGATTCGAGCTCATATAACGGGTTGCTAAACATTCGGTTCGATTTTCCTCTGCTGTTAGCTTTAGAAAAACATCAATATTCTCCTCAATAGATTTGTTTTCCTCCATCTTATAGCCTGCAAACGACTGTTTTAAGTAAATTCGGTTTGGCAGTGATCGTACCAAAGGCTGTAATTTCATGCATCACCTTCCTTAGGATCTGATCACCTAGATATGTTGCTAACAGATTTCTTGTTCTTAAATCCTTGTCAGCAAAGTGTGGATCAACCTTCACCATTGGCTTCTCTTTCTTCCCTTCTGATTTCTCTATCTTCTCTTCTCCTTTAGGTTCTTCTGTTGATGAGGTTAATGGTGTTATTTCTGGTTTTTTTAGAACTGAAACCAAATCTTGTATCTCCAACTGTCCTAACAGTTTAAATTTTCACAGTCCGAAATCTCTTTTGCCATCAAATTTTTCCATCTCAAATTTTCCATGTGTTGGTTCTATGTCTAACTGATTTTCTTCTTGCTTTGTTTTCAGAAAAAAACAGAAGATTCAGACCATAACACAACGGGCAACAACTCCTCTTTGAAGAACAGATAAGCCTATCTTTCTTCCCTAAGATCATCTTTAGCACTAGCAATCAAATCTGGATTGCTCTGATACCACTTGTTAGGGTTTTTTCAAGCCAAAAGTCACCTTCTTTCTATAATATGCTCGAGTGATGGACCCTCTTGATATAATTGGTAATTGTCTCGACTGGTGATTATAGGGTTTGTGGTGCAGATATTCTCATAGATATTCTAATCCATTTAGATCAGTTAAAGATCGACCTCGCCTCCTATCCAGTTCAACCACTTGGTCTATCCAAGTTAAAAAAATATTCATCGATTACAAATATAGATTTTGGAGTGTTTCATGAAAGGAAAAACTTCTTTAAGGGTGGAATTAATCTCTTTTATATATAGACGATCAATAAACATTAATGATATGGTGATTTTGCGGGTTAGTATTAGTTTATTGTACTCACTTTTTACAACAATTACTCATGTCTCAATAGGAACTACTTGACGGAGTCCTATCCACCCATTATCATGGATAGGATCAATAAATTAAGAGTCCAAGAACTAAAAATATTTTCTTCTTTTTCAATTAACGACTTCGTCTCATCATCAAATAAGATGTCATGTATGCATGAAAATAAGGAATTTCTTTTAGGTCAAAATAACCAATAATTTGAAACCGTTCGATGTTCTAATTTGGTTTTAAAACATTCATCCAAACTACATCATTGGCCGTACGCTATTACCACGATATGTTAAGAAGGATAATAATATTGGTCACATATATAGCGCTATTGTAAGATATGACACCAAACCAACTTTACATTAACTACAAATAATATACATAAATAATCAACAAATCTTATATAGACTACAACAATTTTATGTATCACAAAACTAAGAATTTCACAGAGAACAAATACTAGGAATTTTCCAAACATAACTTTTCGAAACACCGAAAAGATCAGCAACCTCCTCCGCCTCCGCCTCCTCCACCTCCACCTCCACCACCACCTCCATCACCACCACCACCACCGCCAAAACCTCCACCACCACCTCCATCGCCACCACCACCACCACCCCCGCCAAACCAGCCACCACCACCACTGCCGCCATCATCTCCTCCTCCACCATCACCTCCTCTGCCTCCTCCTCCGCCTCCTCCGTCATCACGACGACCCCCACCTTTGGCCCCGCCTCCAGCCAAGGCCACAATAAATACCAAAACACCAAAACAAGAAGCAATAGCTATGATGATTATTACCCAAGTCTCCATCTTAAACAAAATCGTTGCAGATAATTATCCCCGATAATATGTATATATAGTTTCTTGCTGAGGTTCTTCTGTAGACAAATAACGTGTTAAGTTTGTATTGACTTAAGACTTTTATTATTCATATATACTTATATATGTTTATTTATTGAAAGGTTTTCGTTACGAATAAAACTTTTTATTATATTTAATTACTTGTTCAAAGTTTTCATTACGGGTAAAACTTGAGAAGAGAAGTACGCTTTCTTTGATGCCAACTATGATAAATCTTTTACTAAACAATATAGATAGTTATATAATATATTTGTCTAAGGATTTATAAGATGGATTGACTCGGTCAATTAAGGGACTTGAATTGCAATTGGTTTTGAACTTTTGATGTTCAAACGGTGTGACATATTCACACGTTCTTTACCAGATCAAAACATGAGAAGAAGAGTGCAAGCAAACCAAAAAAAAAAATGGACAGTGAAATCTTTTCAGTTTGAGCTGATTATGTCATTTTTTTTGGACTCATGTTTCTAAGGTTTGCATGGTGGAGATAAAGACGGAATTCTAGTGTACCAAGCATCGTTTCGTACGGTTGATTTTGTAGCTTTTCTAGTGTATTCTTGTTAAAAAAAATTAAAATTATGTGTTGGAAATGATTTTTTTGAACTAAAATCAAATTGTTCTCTCGAATACATTGTAACCCAAAAAAAAAAATTGTTATAGTAAATTTTGGATGGATTATAGGTACGTAATTTTTAATCTCATATTAAAAGATTATCACACGTAAAAAATTGATGTTTCATTTATATATCATTCTTTTTTCTTTTCTTTTTTGCTAAACATTTATATATCATTCTTTTATCGATGTTATGTGCTCGTTCTATTTTCCTAAGGAGTTGATACACTTTTGTGCCGAAGCTCCTCATCAGTTCATCAACAAAATGATATTTGTGATAACTTTGGTTATCAATTTATTTTTATTGTTGTGGATGATGGAAAACACGGAGAGAATGATAAGTTTAAAGGATTCTATTTATCATCTCAGACCACTAATTCTCCCACAACAATTCCCATTTCCCACTTAGCCATAGTCTTAACAAGGACATTAATTAATATTATAAAATTCACCCAAACTACATCATTAATAGTATGCTATTACCATGTTATATCAAGAAGGATAATATTATTCACATATATATAGCGGTACTGTAAAATAAGACATCAAACAAACTTTTCAAGAACTACAAATAATATACATAAATAATCAACAAATCGAATATATACACTACTAAAAATTTACATGCTTCTCAAAACTAGGAATTTTCACACAAAAAAACAAAAACTAGGAATTTCCAAACATTTGACTTTTCAAAATATGATAGGAAACGCCGAAGCTCAGAAACCACCACCTCCTCCTCCTCCTCCTCCTCCGGCTCCTCCTCCACCACCTCCATCACCACCAAAGCCACCCCCGCCACCAGCACCGCCACCAGCACCGCCACCGCCAAAACCTCCGTCACCTCCACCACCGCTACTCCAAAACCCTCCATGACCCCCAAAATCACCACCACCTGTTAAGCATCCATCACCGCCAACGCCACCTCCGTTTACTCCGTCACCCATTTCCACATCTCCGCTGCCTCCATCCTCTCCTCCTCCATCCTCACCTCCCCCTCCTCCCCCTCCTCCGCCTCCTCCTCCGTCATCACCACCTCCACCTTTTAGCCCGCTTCTAGTCAAGGCCAAAAGAAATATTAAAACACCAAAAGTAGAAGCAAAAGCTATGATGATTATTGCCCAAGTCTCCATCTTAAGCAAAATCGGTACGTTAAATTATCCTTTATATGTGTATATATAGTTTGTTGCTAAGGAGGTTTTCCAGCATCGACTTAGACTATTCATATGTTTATATATTCAAAGTTTTTCATTACGGGTAAAACTTGAGAAGAAATGCGTACCGTATGATGCTTGCTTTCTTTGATGCCCATATATGAGTATCGATAGTTATATCTTTGTCTAAGGTTTAGATTGGTTTGACTTGGTCAACTAGACTTGAATTCCAATTGGGTTTGTTTTACATTCAAATCTTCAAAAGGTGTGACATCTTTGACACGGTCTTGACCAGATCAAAACATGAGATGAAATCTGCATGCACCTAAGCACATTTATTTCAGTTTTGGTCCGGTCTTCTTCGAATTTGGTTTGGATTTAATATAAACTCGGTTTGTATACAAAAACAAATTATATATATGTCAACACCAACAAAATTGCCATTTTCTCAAAGAAAAAAACAAAGGCATAAAACTTTACAGTAGATGACCTAGCTAACATATTTCCTCGGTGATTTAAAGCATTATAAAAATTATAAAAATTTTAGCGGTTAGAAATAATCGTAAGCAGTTACAAAATAATTAAAAAATATTAAAAGTAGCGTTACAAAAAACGGGGCGGATTGTAATGTTTTTAATTAACTATTAAACGATATAATTTGGACTGCAATAATACAAAATTATCATTTGTTAGCGTCAAATCTTTGAATCTATCTCCTCCGTCAAGAAAAAGCAACTAAATTAGGGAATCTCAGACCAATTGTCCCATAAACAATTATCATTTCCCACTAACCCATAATCTTAACAATAACATTACTTACTATATAAATAATTTCCCGATCTTATCATATAAACCAAATAAACGGCACTGCACGAAGATTCTTAGAATAAACTTGCATTTAATTTCATTAATCTTCTCTCTCTCTCTCTCTCTCTTTTCTCATTATCCGAATACGCCCAATCGAATCCTTTTCAACCCGACGGGTCGTAAATTCCAAAAGATTCAGCGACTTGTCTCAGCTTAATTCGGAGCTCCGACCTGAATTTTCTGTCTCCTTCAGATCCTCTAGATTCTCGGAGCTGGTTTTGTCGGAGGAAAATGGCTCAGTCTACGGCGAGGAGCGGGCGGGTGGTTGGCGACTACTTGGTGGGTCGGCAAATCGGGTCTGGTTCGTTCTCGGTGGTTTGGGAGGCGAGGCACCGTGTTCATGGCACCGTGGTCGCTATCAAGGAGATCGCCATGGGCCGACTTAACAAGAAGTTACAGGATAGTCTCATGTCTGAGATTTTCATACTTAGGAGGATCAATCATCCCAACATCATCCGTTTAGTCGACATGATCGAGGTTTCTTTATGTTGGGTTTTCGAGTTTTTTTCTTGTGTCGGCTCTCATTTTCTAGCTAGAAACTTTGAATGATGTTAGCTTGTTAAGAATTGAGATTAACAAAACATCCCAATGTTAATTCTTGCATCGTAATGCCATGTTTTTGCCGTTGAATTTTGGTTGTCTGTTTCTGATTTTGTTGAGTTAGTGAGGACTCTGTTGTCTGATTTTGATTTACTGTCATTTAGCGGCATTGTCAGATAATTTGTTGAAAAGTATGGTCTAAATGGATCAACATGCATGGAATTAAGCTTGAATGTGGAACAAATTTGGGTCTAGTTTACAAGTTGATGTTCTTCTGTTTTGGGAAATTTGATGTAGTCTCCTGGGAAAATACATTTGGTGTTGGAGTATTGCAAAGGAGGTGATCTGTCTGTGTTTATCCAGAGTCATGGAAGTGTCCCTGAAGCTACTGCTAAGCATTTCATGCAGCAATTAGGTAAAATTCTAAGACGCACCCTCTCTGTTTCGTTCTTCTGTTTTGGTTGACAGGATCATGTTCTTAATCTCAGACGATTTTCTTCTATGTGACAGCGGCTGGCTTACAAGTTCTTCGTGACAATAATATTATTCACCGCGATTTAAAGCCTCAGGTGTGTCTGATTCTCATTCCTTTTAATGATCTTCTGTGCACCATGTGTTTTTGTTGTTAATCAGATTAGTTTTGTTATGTGAGATCCGTGTTAAATGATAGAACTTTCAAAAAGCTGAAAGGATGCTGTAGAAGGGTGATCTGTTAGTTTCCAATAAAACATGTTTTCTTCTTTTTGGTTGGATATGTTTCCTTGGGGTTTCCTTGTCCAAGCAGAGATAGAGTCGTAGACATTCCATCTTTGTTGAAATTTAATTACTAAGGTTCTTTCGTTCTTGAAACAGAATCTTCTTCTATCCACAGATGAAAATGATGCACATCTGAAGATTGCTGATTTTGGATTTGCAAGGTATTGTCATTACTAGATCAAAGAGTGTAATATGAATGAATTAGAGAAGGTTTCAAATGGGCTCAAGCTGCTTTTCAATGTATATTTTCGATTTCTAGGTAATTTCATTCTTTTCACGGGGGAATCTGCTTATTACACCCCTCCCCCCTCTCTTTGAACGTCTTAGTTTGCATTTTGAATATCACACTTTTCTTAATGCAGATCGTTGCAACCTAGGGGACTCGCAGAAACTTTATGCGGTTCACCTCTGTATATGGCCCCAGAGATTATGCAACTTCAGAAGTATGATGCAAAGGTGAGACCTTTCTCTTACTAAGCTACCTAGACATTTCTCTTAACATAGCCTCCTTAAAATCTTGCTTGATACACAGGCAGATCTCTGGAGTGTTGGTGCTATTTTATTTCAACTTGTGACAGGCAGAACCCCTTTTACAGGAAACAGCCAACTTCAGGTTTGGTATTCCGTCTCACGAATTTCTATCTTATGCAAGTGTTTGTATTCTGGTGCATAAAACTAAACGCGTTCTCCATCTTGTATTCACAGTTGCTTCAAAACATTATAAGATCAACTGAATTACATTTTCCAGCGGACTGCAGAGATTTAAGTTTGGACTGTATAGATCTGTGTCAGAAGTTACTGCGCCGTAATCCAGGTCAGCATCAGTGTAAAGTAAATATTGCTGGAATTGGTGGAGACTACTATACTTTGCACGAGAACCATATGCTCCAGTCTCTATTCATCTCTTAAACAACAAATTTTATACTAAAGAGCTTATGGTCCCACTCTAAATCCATTCTTGACTGCCTTCTCTTTCGCAGTGGAACGTTTGACATTTGAAGAGTTCTTTAATCACCCTTTTCTTTCGGATAGGCAGTCATATGATTTCTCAAGGTAGATGTGACAGTTGTCGTAGCTAATGCTTTTTCTCTTCTTTATGCAAACATTTGTACTGATGAAAATAATATGTGCTGCAGAAGTAGATTGGGTACAAGAACAATGGACGGTTTTCTTTCTTCTGGAAGCAGTCCCTCGAGAAACATGGAAGAAAGTTCTCAAGAAGATTCTTTGCCATTCCTTCTAGATGATGATTCTAGTGGACCTGACGGGAGCCCTTCATATTTCAAAAGGACGTCTTCAATGAAGTCGTCCTCTGGATTTAACGTTGATACCAGAGTTGAGAGAAGGGAGGCTGAATCTAGTCCTTTAAAATATACAGAAATGACTTCTGGATATAGTAGAACCAACCAGAGAGCGGAAAACAATAGATTTAGATTTGAAAATCGGATAGATTCAGATAGGAGAAACCTTAGAGAAGCTACAGGATTGACTGATTCCAGATCACTTATTGCTAATGAAAGAGGTAATTGAATCTCTACTATTTGCTACGTCCTAGAAAATGACTAAGCTTTCGGTTTGGGTTGCTCACATATGTCAGTTCTGCAGTAGATGATTCTCAAGACTCGATGGATCAAGATTATGTTCTCGTATCTGGACCACCAGTGGATATGCCATCATCTTCATCGAGTTCTTCGAAGCCTTATAATTTCCCATTCAAGTCCCAGTCTCCTCCTGTAGAGCTATTCAACAGAAGCATAAGTTCAACGGCTCCCATGCCAATAATTGGTGCTACTGGCAACAGCATTGGTCGGTTTGGGAGCCTGGACAGTCAGAATTCTGCCCCGAGCACTTCTCATGGGTCTCTGGATCTTGGGGATGCTTTTGAACAGCCATCAACTCACAGCCTGACAAGAATCAGGTCTCTGAGAAAATGTGCAGCAACAGTTGCAGAATTAGTTCATGAAAGGGTAACCAAACTTTACACTGTTTATAAACAGTCACGTATTATCATCGTCATGAGTTTCTGAGTAATTTCTTTTCATGGTTCTTTGCATAGATCAAATCTGACAAACAGCTAGAAGCATTCTCAATCCAATTGGCGATTCTGGCAATTTGGAAACAGGCACTGCACATATGTCATACTCAGGCACTTTCAGGTTTGGAAGGAAGCCCAAGCCAAGACATTAACAGACTAAGTAGAAGTAGCGGCCTTAAACACGATACCCAAAATTCTGAGAAAATCATCGATCTCAGCCATGATGGATCGGAGGAGATATCCTCTCAGATTCAGAGGCAGTTTATCCAGGAGATTGAGCTTGCTGAAGAACTTTCCAAGAGTATCGAACCTGGTATATATATCTCTTAGGAAGAAAAAAAAAACACTTTTGCTTTATTTTTGTGGCATTCAAGATCTTAAAAGGTTTCATCTACTTGGTTGTAGGAAGTACGAAAATGCCAGATGCAATGGAGACGATATTTCAAGCAGCCCTTGATCTTGGAAAACTTGGGGGAGTAAGTTTCTTTTGCCTTTTACCAAAGAATTTGATCAAAACTAAAAATAAAACAACCAATTAGTATATGCTCATTCTCATATATGTAAAAAACAAATTCAATAGAAGCACAAATTCTGCAGGTTAAAGAGATTCTGGGAGAGGTAGAAAACGCTGGAAACCAGTATTCGAAAGCGGTGCGTTTGCTGGTATTCCTTCTAGTAGAAGCACCAATGCTGATACTGAATCCGCCATTGTCTCTCACAAACTCGGTCAGGTATCGTCTCCGAAAATATATCGATATCCTCAGCAGAAGATTAAAACATCTCCAATCACATAGAAAAAGTTCAGCTTCTCAGATGCAAGGATCATCATTAACCATGATGAACAAACAACCATGAATCCATTAACTCGGCTTGGTTTCTCTTGTTTCTTCTTCTTGTGTTCTTTTTTTGTTTGAAAGAGAGAAACAAAAATGTATGTATTTTTGTACAGCAAATTCATGTATTATTCTTATTCTTTTGGGGTTAATCTGGAGAGGGACTCTTTGTGGTGATGGGATGTTGTAAGTTGTAACATTCTCTTTTCTTCTATCGTGATCCTAATCATTTGTTTAAACTATAGGTTTGATACCAAAATTTGTTTATGATGATTCTTGGATACATAATTTATGTATTATGTACAAGATTTTTGGTTACAAATTTTATCAAGTGCAGTCAAAACTAATGTTAGAGGTCTCATATGCTATGTGGATCATGCAAATGAACTTATTCTTAATTTCTTATCTCATCTCTTGACAACATTTTTTCTTACATGCTTTATTCTCATCTCATAATCATCCATCTATTATATCTATCTATCTATTATATAAAAGTTGAGTTTCCTCTCACAATGGATTGACACTTCAGCATTTCTCTCCATGACACATCAGCAACAAAAACGGTATAAAATTTTCATTAATATACTACTATCAGATTATTTTTTGAAATCTCACGTCTTTTAGAATACCTAATTATGGCAGTAAAAAAAATACATTGGAATTTGTATTTACATTTATCAAACCAATGCCATCATAATTTTTTGAACGTTTTTTATACTCCTTTCTGACTCTCTTCCGTACAATCGCTTCATGTCCCTTCATGCTCAAATACACAAACGCAAGGTACACACTATCAATCGTTGATTTTCTCAGAGGGCGAGGGAGAGTCCACACAGCTCCGAAGCAATCGTTGAACATGTAATATGATCTTCTACACTTCTTTGTTCTAATAATCTCTAAATTGGGTGCTATATTTCAAATTGAGTTTTAAATCTCAGCATAAGAAAACCCGCGTGTCTACACGGGTATTTAATCTAGAATTTTTTTTTAATTTTTGAGTTTGGACCAAAAAACCGCAAGGGTTCCAATTCCACACGTGTGCAGAATTTTTTGCACGTGCAGGGTCTGAAGAGCACTTGTATACAACTGAAGCCGAAGAAAATTAAGTGCCAGTGGCCCTAATCACTCTTGCAGCCACCACTCTCCGTCTCTTCTCCTTTCGCAGGCACAATCTCTCCTCTTTCTGGTCAGATTCAAGGTTTGGGTTTCATCCTCATCGACGAAAGCTTCTACCTTTGAAATTTTCGTTGTGTGTTATGTGACTTATTTCCCCCTCATTATCTCGGTTTTCTTTAGTTTTATAGGAAAAAGGGCAGAACTATTCTGCTTGATACATATTGGGTTTATTGTTGTCTTGTAGGATTTATTGGAGACCTGAATATTGATCAGATTGGAGTGTTTTTATTTGTCGACTTATCCCTGTTTTGAGGTGTTACAGAAGAGGAAATGGCAGGGTGTGGTATGAGTTTTCAGTTCTCGAGTGTTGTGAAAGTGCGTAACGAGATCTCTTCGTTAAGGATATGCAATCGAGACTTTGTATTTGGAGGTTTGGTGAAGGTTATGAAAGTTCCTGTTTTGCGGATTAGGGGTGTTTCGGGTAGGGAAAGGTCGAGGCTTTTGATGGTTAATATGTCTCAGTCTCCGGTTGAGCCCCAATCTGGTGTTGCGGCTACCGAACAAATGAAAGGTGATGGTGATAGCATCTTAGGGAATGACAATGTTAGAAACTCGGGAACTGATCACCCGGCGAAATTTGAAAGTGATGGTAATGTTGGGGATGATGGTTTTAATGGTAGTGGTGGTAATGGTGGATTTAATAACGGTGGAGGAGATGGAAATGGAGGAGAAGGTGATGGCGAAGACTACGAAGAAAAGGAGTTTGGACCCATTTTGAAATTTGAAGAGGTTATGAGGGAGACGGAAGCTCGAGGAGCCACGCTTCCTTCTGATATGTTAGAGGCTGCTAAGACCTTTGGGATCCGCAAATTGCTTCTCCTTAGGTACTTGGATTTGCAGGTATGTTCTTTATTTGTTTTCTTTTCGGAATTGACAGTGTCAAAGAAGAGTTTTGAGTTTTGATTTTTTTTATTAGAGCTCAGCTGGGCTGCTTGGGTTCGCTATAAGATCATGGTCTATGCTTCGCAACAGAATGTTGGCTGATCCATCTTTTCTCTTCAAAATAGGGACTGAGGTAAGGGAGCTTCACTTAAATCCCGAAAATATATCGAAGAGCTTCATTTTCAGAACTTTTATAGGTGACTCGGTCTCCTGCCAATTTGTCATTTAGAAAACAGTTTGATATGCCAATTTCAGATAGTCATTGATTCTTGTTGTGCCACTGTTGCGGAAGTTCAAAAGAGAGGGAAGGATTTCTGGGCGGAGTTTGAGTTGTATGTTGCTGATCTTTTGGTTGGAGTTGTGGTTAACGTTGCTCTGGTCGGTATGTTGGCGCCTTATGTCCGGTTTGGTCAACCATCCGCATCTAGTGGCTTCGTAGGACGCATGCTTAATTCTTATAATGCGCTTCCTAGCAGGTAAATTCCCCCATTCAGGAAGATACTCAATTCTCATATATAATTTACATCTCAAACTCGGTTATTGAAGTTTGAGATGTTGAACTGATGCAGCGTGTTTGAAGCTGAAAGACCAGGATGTAGATTTTCCGCTCAGCAGAGACTTGCTACATACTTCTACAAGGTAATTAAAATTTCACGATCTTCGTCTCAATTGTTTCTTACTTTTGGCTGTTGCTGATCAAATTTTTGTTGCATTTGTTCAGGGTATAATGTATGGTGCAGTTGGGTTTGGATGTGGCATCGTAGGTCAAGGCATCGCAAATCTGATCATGACTGCCAAACGGTAACACACCTCTTTCTGCTAGACTTCAGAAAGGGTCACTCAGTTTCTGGATTTGGCTTACGTTTTTTTGTGAGTCATTCTCTTCTCTCAGGAACATAAATAAATCAGAAGAGGACATCCCGATACCACCGCTCATCAAGAGTGCAGCTCTCTGGGGTATATACATATATTGGCTTTTCTACCTTATATTACTTTCACTTTTCTAAATCATTGATCTCTATAACAATGGTAATTTAATTGCAGGTGTATTCCTGAGTGTTTCTTCGAATACTCGTTATCAGATCATCAATGGTCTAGAGAGAGTGGTCGAAGCATCTCCTTTCGCCAAGAAAGTGCCTCCAGCGGCTTTAGCCTTTACCGTTGGTGTACGGTTTGCCAATAACATCTACGGTGGAATGCAGTTTGTCGATTGGGCAAGATTGAGCGGTTGTCAGTAAAAAGACCCGAACACTTGCCTTCATGTGTCTAAATTTGATGAAACCATATATTGTTGTAGCCCACTTGGTTTAATTTCAATCTGTTTACTACATTTCTGTCGTTATATCCAAAAACTCGCTAGGTGCTAGTTGAGCGGTATAGTTCATGTTAAGGCTCTATTCGGTAACCAAAGTACTTGGTCGTAAAAGTAATGAATAAGTTGATCAGAAAACAGAGAAGATGGGGAGTGAAATGTTTTCAGAGAGCAAAATATTGAAAACTTACTTTTTTCATTTATGAAAGAAAAGAAAAGAGAGAAACAAAAGACAAACACGCAAGAAATCAAACGACTTAGACACAAAACAGATGGTGAAATCTAAATCAAAGTAACAAAAACCAAATGATTACAGAATGGGAAAATAAGAAAAGATTCAGTTTTTAAACGGTACACGTCACTAAAACACAACCACCCCACTAAACATCTTACTATAAGAATCATCAAAGCACTAAGACACAAAACAGAACAAAAACACTAAACAAAATAAGAAGAAACATGAAGTGTTGTAGGTTTCTTGCAGTGGCTTTGATTAGTCTTCTGATGGCATTGGCTTCTGCTGAGGCGGCCGGTGAGTGTGGTCGCATGCCAATAGGTCAAGCCGCGGCTAGCCTAAGCCCGTGTTTGCCTGCTACAAAGAACCCTAGGGGTAAGGTTCCACCGGTTTGCTGTGCCAAAGTCGGTACCCTCATTAGAACCAACCCTCGTTGTCTTTGTGCTGTCATGCTCTCTCCTTTAGCCAAGCAAGCCGGAATCAATCCTGGAATCGCAATCGCTGTTCCAAAACGCTGTAACATCCGCAACCGCCCCGCTGGCAAGCGATGTGGACGTATGGTTTCGATTCTTCAAAATCTCATGAGTAAATGTATAACATGAACTTTTGACTTCGCTTACTATTTTATGTCTTATATGTTTTTTGCAGGTTACATTGTTCCATGAAGAATAAACGTATGTTGGGATGGGATCAAAATGATGAAGATAGTTCTTAAGATTAAAATAAATGTTTTCACTTATTATCTTTGTAGAGAAGAAATGTGAACTATATATCCTTAATAATCTATTATCTACTGTTGAAATATATATGAGTGTATGTATCTATTTATCTTTATATAAGATGAGAGGGGTTTCTGTTTTACTTTGCCTAATATGGTGACATTTTGCATGTTGTTGCTTCTGATTTAGCTGTCCACCCTCTCAAAAGCTTTCTAATATGATAATGTTCATTAGCTTTAAATTCACTATATTTTTGGGGTCGAAAAGCTTTAAATTCGCTATTAAAAAGTTGATAATCTTGTCGTCTAAGAGTTGGAAGCAAAAACTACAAACTATTAACACAATCAAAGGTGAAAACAAAATGATTTACTACTTATTGTGTATATGCATAAAATATTTGATGAAACATTTACATACAAATATCAGGAATAAATACTATCTATGAGTTGTCTTTTTCGAACCTAAACACACAAATTTTCTTTTTGGATAACCCTTTTTCCGGGGCCTATAAATATCATTGACCGATTTTCTTGAAATTTGCACAACATAAAAAAAAAAACTCTTTTTAATTCAATTACGAACGTTTAGCAGTGAATGTGGTGCAGAAAACCGTACGGTTAAGTTACTAAAAACAACAAAACAAAATTGAATTAATTTATTAAAAAAATGAAATTAGTCATTAAATATCAAACGTACCAAAAGTGAAAACCCACAAAAAATCTACCAATGAAACAATTCATTGCAATATAAGAATCTTTTCAGAAAACAAAAGGATCCAAGATTCACTTTCCACGTGGCGAGTTAAGAAAATCCCACGTGTAATTACAGTCAAACCAGTCAAAGCCACAACGGATATTCTCCTGTCTCCCGCCTTTCTTTATAAAAAAGCACACAACACCAAGAAAACAGAGATTATCTCTGCAACTCTGAAATCTCCATTTTTCACCTTTCAAAGAGAGAGAAAGAGAGAGAGAGATCAAGAAAATGACGAAAATCGACGTTCTCCGTCGTATTCTTCTTCCGTGTATCACACCTCCGACGAATCAAACCGCCGCATCATCCACCGGAGCATCATCCACCAAGAAACGTCTCAGCACTTCACTCAGAGACGACATCGACGTTCAAGACTCAGCTTCTTCCTCCGCCTCTTCCTCCGAGGCAATCTCCTCCTCCGCCGTCCCCGACTACCTATCCACCGTCACGGCGGCGCCGCAGAGACCGTCGAAGACGATGGTGATTGGTACGATTTTCGGGAGGAGAAAAGGACACGTGTGGTTCTGTGTTCAACACGACCGTCTCTCCGTTAAACCAATCCTTCTCCTCGAGCTTTCAATCGCGACGAACCAGCTCGTTCACGAGATGGGTTCGGGTCTTGTCCGGGTCGCTCTCGAATGCCCGACCCGACCCGAATTGACTTCTTGCCTCCTGAGATCCGTACCGGTTTGGACCATGTTTTGCAACGGGAGAAAACTAGGGTTTGCTGTACGGAGGAGCGCTAACGAAGAGACGAGGCTAATGTTGAAGAAACTGGAGTCGATGACGGTTGGAGCGGGCGTGTTACCATCTGGACCCGGATCCGCGTCGGGTGAATCGGATCTTGATGAGGTTATGTATATGAGAGCGAATTATGAGCATGTTGTGGGTAGCTCTGACTCGGAGTCGTTTCATCTGATTAACCCGGACGCTAACTCGGCTCAAGAACTCAGTATCTTCTTGCTCAGGACCTCTACCTAAATCTTGCTCCCTTTGGGGTAACTTATGAAACCCTTTTCATCATCAAGATTTTGTTTTTCTGGTTACGAGATTGGATTGAGTTTCAGAGATTGTGTAGACAGTGGAGAAAAGATCAAGATTTTTGGGTAGGGGTTTAGGTTTTAGCGTTTAGAGATCTTCTTTTTGGAAAAGGGTTTTAGGGTTTTGTGTTCTTATGGAGATATTTGTTTGTGGGTGTGTTTTGGATTCCAGTTCTTGGTCCAAAGGTAACATTTTTTTGTTAGGATGATTTGACACTTTTTTCCAAGAATTTCTTGAGTATAATCTTTTTAAGTAACAAGACATTTTCACAATTCTGTGTTGAAATCTTATCATTGTTACAAATGCAAAAACAGAGCATGAAGTGAACCAAAACTTACTATAGATAAAATTGATTTAAGAAACAGACACAACTTGGCAAACAAAAACAAGAATATGTCAGGAGATTACTCGCGTGGAAAAACAGTGTAAAAGATGCATTTGAATGTTTAACACCCAAATGCAACTAACCTATTCTCTGGAAAATTTTCTCTCTTTTTTTCGCGGTAGTAAGAAAAGTAAAATTTACTACCAAAGGGTTTTTGAAAGAACATGTTCCATTCTTCTCCTAACTCTATAAGCAGCTAAGACACTAATTCCTCAAGTATAAGGGGGCAGCCATGATTGGGGGTTGTCAATTGGGGACAGGAGATATGTATGATTTCAAAGTCTCGTATGTCATGAAGGCGATGCCAACGCCAGGAACCACTTTGTAATATTCAGGCAATATTCCTCTGTACAGCCCTATGATGCCTTCTGTCTTGAATATGAGTTTGAATGTTCCTAAGAGTCCCGTGTTGTACACTCTCGCTCTTCCACCAGCTCCTTCTACTTGCATTCTTCTTCTCACAAGATCCAATGGGAATGTCGCTACAAATATGGGCATCGAAAAAGGTTTTCATCTGATGCATATAATACGAAGCAGATATGTCTCCAGGAATAAAGCTCAAAACTACGAAGCAGAGAAGAAGGTTAGATCGAATAACAAACCTGTTGAAGAAGCAACTCCAGCTAATCCTCCACAACCAAGACTAATAATCAATTTTGAATCATTTGGCCTGAAGAAGTTTAAAGAAAATAGTAAGATATATATGACAAGTTAGGAGAATGCAAAAGTAACAGCAACATCCTAATTAAAGATGCCTTTACCTATGAGATAGCCAAAATGATTTCATAGACTCATACGCAGCAAAGTTGATTGCAAGGTTTGGTCCAACACCCTGCATCAGAAAAAGATGTACCAAGAAGCAGTTAACAATCAATACACTTTGCACAAGAGAGCAAGGGAAAGCAAACAAAGCGTACCAACATTGTAGCACCGAGGCCTTTATACAGACCCAAAAGTCCCTCTTCTCTGCATATGGTACGGAAAGCATGCCCAATACCCTGGTAATACATTGCATTTCTCTGGCAAGGATCGAATATAATGCATTTAGACCACAGAGAGACAAAGAAAGACTGCTTAGATCAAGGGAAGAATAAAGCTTTCAAAACATCAAACTCAAGAAGAAAATCAAAATAAGGATAGAAACCTGTGCAGCAAGACGTGTCCTAACAAGGTCGAGGGGATATGTAGCTGAACCAGCTGTTATTCCAGCCAAGCCACCACTAACAAAATGCACAAACGGGCTGCCACTCGCATTTCCTATATAACTCTGTAAGACTGGATTTGAATGCAAAAACTGCAAAATAAATAGAACGATAAACGGTGAGGCTGAGTGACAGATCATGATAAACGGCAACACAGAAGACACAATTAATATAAAAAAAAAGGACTAGAATGCAACTCACTTTCTTGTATTCTTCATATGCATAGAAGTTTACTGCAGAATAGGGAAGCCTGTGGGCTACAGTAACAAGATTTCCTTTCCAAAAGGCTCTAAATCCCTCCTCGTTGATAATACGAGAAGCTTCACGCCATAAACTTGGCCTGCTTAATACTGCAGCTTCTGATTGCATGCCTTGCAACTGAAAGAGACAACAAGCTTTATAACACACACAAAAAAACAGAGACAAAACGCTGTAAAGGCAAAACAACGTAATTGGCATTCCTCACGCATTATTATTGTAACTTGATTACAGATTAACAAAAATCTCGAATTTGACAGCCATTCAAAATGTGTGATAAACCAAAAGGGATAAACAAAATATTCATGAATTCGCCAAATGTTCTAAAACCCTTTCCTGAAACTTTCCCAAAACTCAAAAGCCTGTCTTATCGCAATCTAAAAACTCTAGCTTTTAATCCAAACCAAGCAGTCGCAAGCTAAAAAAAAACCCAATTTTTTGAAAATCCTCTGTGATAATAACCACATTGACAAAACCAAAAGGGGAAACTCGATCTCGAACAAGACCTGAAACAAGATGGTGAGACGAGCGAGAGGAGCGGTACAGGTCTTGCTGAAGGCGCCGGAAATACCTCCAGCGATGAGATTTCCGATTTGAGCTTGCAGCTGCATCTGCCGCTGTTTCTGTAATAAACTCCTGTTTCCGGCATCCACAACGCTACTATGCACGGTGGTTGCAGTATTAAGAGCACTCTGTGCTCCTCCATCCACCGCCACACCGACTCTAGCCTCAATATTCATCTTTCTATCTCTATCTCGCTTTCTATGAGGCTACCCGTTTCTGGGTTGGCGAATTTGGACTCGAAGGTCACATCAGTTGAAGGAGATTGAATTACGATGGAGATCGGAGAAATCGACATGGGAGAGAGGGAAAAGGTAAACTCTTTGAGAAACCCTAAAACTTGCTTGGAGAAGGAGGAGGGTATATTGGTAAAACAGCTATAGATACTGAGATACTGGGGAATATGCGTCCCAATTCGGTTTCTCAAGTTTTTTTTTTTTTTGCTACATCACTTTTGTTTTTTCTTCTTCTACAAATGACTATTCTATTACTCAAACTTCGAACAGCAACACCGAAATAGAACAACTAACAAAAAAAATAAAACAACAAAAAAAATTAGATTAGGATGAACTCTAACTAAGCGGACTAACTAGTCAGCCTTGTGTTTCAGAGCACGTTGGATGTATACTATCGAGAAGTTTGAGAAACATCTTTTCAGACGTGATAATTCTTTTGGTTTCGTAGAAAAGTTCAACTATTTTTTCAGTTTTTCAAGCATCCTAACGATATTTTGGTAGTCGGTCCCAAAATTCTGGTGAAAAATATGTTGGAGGAGACATTTCATATCCCACACGAGAACTTCAGAACGATATTCTGGTAGTCGGTCCCAAAATTTTGGTGAAAAATGTGTTGGAAGAGATATTTTATAGTCCACACGAGAGTTTCAGCTTTTGAATGTAAGTAAGAAGAAAAGTTTTTCGGATGATTTCTCGCATCCAGAAATCGGTAATCACCGTCCGCTCCAAGCCATGCCCATCCCGAAGCACTGTGGATTTCAGTCGGAAGTCATGATCCATCAATAAGACATATGTTTTTCACGCGTATAGCTTGGAGTAGAGGTAATCCTGTCGGCATTGCCAAATTCTCAGACTTTTTTTTCCCATGACTTTTTTTCTTTCATTTTACATGTCTTTATTTTTTATAAACATTCATTTTACATGTTACCAATCAAAGTTTTTTTTTTTTTTTACAATTCCAGGTGAATCGATAAAACGGTAAAAAATAATGGTAAAATTATAACAATTGAAAAAAAACAAAAATGATGGTAAGAAAAATTGTTTTTGATAGAGATGTCTATTTCAGGACGGATTATTCAATCTGATTTGAATATTTTTGTTTTGTATATTCATTGTAAAACTTATCTGTTTGGAATAAATTAATATATTTCAATGGATATGATAGGGATAGGGATTTAATATGAGAGACGAAATATCTAAATTACTCATTTGCCTAATCTATTCTTATGTTTGTATCTGGTCAAAGACCGTTTGAAAAATGTCACACCAGACCAGCTTAGAAAAACCAATTGGAATTCAAATCATATTACAAGATTTATCATATAATATTTGGCATCAAAGCATCACATAACGTTTTTTTTTTGTTTTCAAGTTTACCGGTAATTATAAATTTTTGAATGATTTGACAAGAAACTAAATCTTTGAATGTACAAATATATAAATATCAAAAGTCTAAGTCAATGCAAACTTAACAAGTTTTTTTTTTTTTTTTGGTAAACAACTTAACAAGTTATTTGTTTGCAGGAAAACATCAGAGAGAAAGTATGTATATATCGAGACTTGGTATATAGATAAACGTAGCGAATTTAATCATTTAGCATCAAGTCTCAACGTGTGTTGCGTAAAATGGAATCTTGGCCAATAATCATCATAGTTTTTACTTGTTTTTGTGTTTTCGGGTTTCTTATGGCCCTTTGTAGCAAAGGGCTCGAAGGTGAGACTCCTGTGAGTAATGATTTCGTCGGAGGAGGAGGTGATGGAGATGATAGCAATGGTGGGGATTTAGAAGGTGGAGGTGGAGGTGGAGGTGACGGAGGTGGCGGTGACGGAGGTGGCGGTGGAGGTGGTTGTGGAGGCGGAGACTGATTTAGGACATGCAAATCTCTTACTTATTTCTTAGTTTGGTTTAGCTAGACTTCTTTTATGTGTCGTTGCTTCTAAGTAATCCTTCCTAGGTGTTTTGGGACTTGGTTTCTTTATATCTTTTGAATTATGGGTTTTCAAGGCTTGGAATGTTTTGACGGTTTTTTTATATATACACGTATGACTTTAGTTTTTTTCCTCTTTTGCTGTAAAATTGATGTTTTGTTTGTAACAAGTCATGTTTATAGTATACATATCAAACATCCTATGACACGAGAGTACTCAAGTTGAAAATTTTGTTGACCAATATTCTTTACTAGTTTTACACTAGAATCCATGGAAGTAGATACTGGTAAACGATTATAGTTGTTAAACCGTCTCGAAACTTTCTCAATGTAATGAGATTAAGATAGTGAAAATTCATTACTATATCTTTCAATCCTAACACCAAGGATCACATAAGCTTCTCTCATGTCTTTCATAAAAGATTTGGAAGACAAAAAAATTCGTACTTCCACTTGTTCCATATCCCAAATATGAGCATATATATCATCCAATATAAGCAAATAATAACTACATGGCAATTTTCGTCAAACTTGTTGTATACGCATTTATCAGACTGATTTAAGTAAAATCAATTAGCCAAAATAATGTCATCAAACTTTTGATGCCATTGTTTAGAAGTTTGTTACAAACCGTACAAGGTTTTAATTGATTGTCATGATTCCTCCTTTATGGAGCCCTCCTTATCATCAATGTCCTCCTTTAGGGAGTGTTACATTTTGTCAAATTCCTCCTTTATGGAGCATTGTCTACCGTTTCCAGTTTCCATGTTTTGTGAAGTCTTCACAAGCCTCGCACTGGTGAAAGAGAGAGTAGACTTCCAATTTCGAGATGACTCTCGAACGATGGTTATGCTACCTAATTCTATTGGCTCGTTCAGTGAGTCCCATGGTGGTATCGATGTTATTCGGCTTAGATTCCGTTTCATCTATTTATCTCTTGTTTATGTTCTTCGTGTAGCCATGTCTACGTCCAGTTTCATTTCTATGATGTCTGTTTCTACTTTGGAGTTGTCTTCTCCTTTATCTTAATCTAATGAAAGTATCGGGTTGACCCAAAAAAAATATGATGTTTTAACATCCATTTGATGTAATACAAAATTGTGGATAACATGCCGGTGAAATCAACATCCATTTGATGTAATACAAAAGTGTGGATAACTTGAGCCACTAACCGTTTTCATCATACAAAAGGTATGTCGTTTCGATTTGTATCTTTCGACGAACTTGATTAATTCCAACAAGAACCAAACAAAATCAATCTCATAACGTTTCCAAATTTCTTTGGTTTTTTTTTTCCATAACCGAGATTTATTTAAATTCAGACCAAACTTCAATAGACTGGACCAAAACCCAAATGTGCGTGCACTTTATGCTCATGTTTGTATCTGGTCAGAGACCGTATGAAAAATGTCACACCAATTCAGCTTAGAAAAACCAATTGGAATTCAATTCAAATGACAAGATTTATCATATAATATATTTGGCATATAATATATCATATAATATATTCAATTCAAATGACAAGATTTATCATACAATTCAAATGACACGTTACGTATTTTTTTGCAAGTTTTACCCGTAACTATAAATCTTTGAATGATTTAACAAGAAACTAAATCTTTGAATGCATAAATATTTAATATTAAAAGTCTAAGTCAATGCAAACTTAACAAGTTATTTGTTTGTAGGAAAACATCAGCGACAAAGTATGTATATATCGAGACTTGGTATATAGATAAACGTAGCGAATTTAATAATTGCTCTTAAGTCTCAACGTGTGTTGTGTAAAATGGATTCTTGGCCAATAATCATATTCATGATAATTTTTGCTTGTTTTTTTGTTTCGGGGCTTCTTAAGGCCTTTTGGGGGAAAGGGCTCGAAGGTGAGACTCGTGGGAGTAATGATTTCGCCAGAAGAGGAGGTGATGATGGAGATGATAGTTACGGCGGGGATTTTGGAGGTGGAGGTGGAGGAGGAGGTGACGGAGGTGGCGGTGGAGGTGGTGGTGGTGGAGGCGGAGACTGATTTAGGACATGCAAATCTCTTAATTATTTCAATATGTCTAGGTTTGTCTTTTATTGTATGTTTATGTGCTTCTAAGTAGTCCTACCTATGTGTGTTTGGGACTTGGTTTCTTTTTTTCGTTAGAATTATGGATTTTCAATGCTTTGAATGTTCCGAGTCTTTTGACGGTTTTTGTTGTATGACTTATTTAACTGGCTTTTGCTGTAAATTTGATGTTTTGTTTTGGTTGTAACGTCATGTTGTACATCAAACATCCTATGCATGACACGAAAGTATATCCGAGTTGAGAAATTTGCTTACCAATATTCTTTACTAGTTTCACACTAGAATCCATGGAAGTAGACACCGGTAAACGATTATAGTTATAAAACCGTCCCGAAACTTTCTCAATGTAATGAGATTAAGATAGTGAAAATTCATTACTGTACCTTTTAATCCTAACACCAAGGATCACATATGCTTCCCTCATGTCTTTCATAAAAGATTTGGAAGACAAAAAAAATTCGTACTTCCCACTTGTTCCAAATCAGTCCCAAATATAAGCAATATCTATAATCCACGTATAAGCAAATCATAACATGACATTTTCCATTAGACATGTTGTATACGGATTTATCAGGCTGTTTTAAGTGAAAACCATTAGCCAAAATAATATCATCAAACTTTTGATGCCATTATTTAGGATTTTGTTACAGCCAGTACACGGCATTAATAAATCTGCACCTGCACCCTTTACATTTTTGATTTTTTCCAACATCACAAAGCCTTTGGATTATTTCATATACACTTCTTTAAAAACTTCATTTAGAAAACTCATATTAACATCCATTTGACGTAGGGTTGATTTCGCTACACCCCCTCTAGTTTTGCAGTCCAAACTATTCCCCCCTCTCCCCCAAATTATCGAGTGCATCGCTAAACTCTCCCCCTCCCACAAATTAACAATTTTAATCACTAGTCCACCCAACTATTTTTATTCTAATTAATTCAACATATCCGTTTAAATATGGTAAATCGCGTTTAATTAAGTGTGATTGCTCAAAATCCAATTTGGAACAAGATTCGACCCGACATGATATCCAACCCGATTGTAAAGCCACTAGATGAAACAAAGGGTTGAGAGAACAAATTGTGAGAGAGTAACCCAGAGCAACGATAATGTGGTTTCTAGACAAAAAGGAGAATTACAGCAATTGGAGATTGAGTTTCGAGCCTAGATGATTGCGAGACACGAGATCATGGAAAATCCAAGAGCAACTTTGAATCTCAATTACTCTAATGCTACAACTTTAAAAAGCAATTTGACTGATGATGTCCTTCATAATGATCTAAGAAATTAATGGTCAACAAATAGATAATTCAATAACAAAGTTTGGTGCTAGCGCATAATCATATATCCATGCCTTTAAGTTATGCCCTGGATAATTATGATTTTTACCTATTGTTGTTCCAACTAAAAATCTTAGTGGACGAAGCAACAATGTTAATTAGAAAGAAAAAGAAAAAAGAATTAACAACAAAAGTGACCTCTCCTCTCTCACTGTCGAACACGACTTGCTTTTGGAATCTGATGAACCTAAACGGAATCTGATGAACCCTGAACGAAGAACCCTAATTCCCAATTCAATTTTTTACTTATGTGATTTTACAAAATTTTGAAATCCTTTATTTCAGTTAGTGGCTTTACAAACCGGGTTGGATATATTGTTAGGTTGGATCTGGGTTAAAATCGGGACATAATTAATCTCGGTTTCTAAACGTAATTTAATCATAATTGAACGCAATTTATAAAATTTGATTATCTATGTAAAATTAATTTGAATTAAATAATTTGGATGGTTTAGAGATTAAAAGTATTAGTTTGAGGATGTAGCGATAAAATAAAATAAAAAGGAGGGAAATAGTTTGGGATATCCTTAGATGTATTACAAGATTATGGATCGCAACCAACAGAAGTAATAGCTATTTTACCTACCGGTGCATATGTGTCGAAGTAGTCGATTTTTTGCTTTCGAGCAAAGTGTAACACCCGTGATCCGCGTTTATATTTTTTGGTATGATCACGGCTTGGAAAAGCTAAAAATTTTTTGCCTAAGACATGTTGGGCCATGGCGTGTTGGGCCTTGGATCATGTTTTTGCCACCTTTGGGCCGAGTTTTAGCAAATATTGACTAATGGGCCTTGGATCACGAAATTGCCACCTTTGGGCCGAGATTTCATTAAAGGGATGGCGGTTTGGGCTGATTTGGGCTAGTTTGGTTCGGTTTGGTTTGAGTGGTGATATATATACCCAAGTTAGGGTTTTCACGTGGGTGTTAGAGATTTTGCAGCCGTTGAGAGCTTTCTTCTTCTTCTTGGCCGTGAGTGATAAACGAGAAGCTAAAGGTGTGAGTTCTTCGTGGTGATTCTTCATACGGCTAGAGATATCGAGAGCTAAAGTGGACGAGTTCATCGTGTGGTTAGCGTGATCAAGTGCTAGGTAAGGATCGTGAATCCCTTGTGTTTACCTCCATAAGATTCGTGTGTGTTGGCTCTGATTTTTGATGATCATGGTTCGTCAAAGGAAAGGAAGTGATTCGTTTCACGTGTTGGATCATCCGCGTGGTGTAGGCGAGTGATCGTGGTGCGAGATCTAGGTAAGATCAATGAACCTGTGTGTGTTATCAATCGTATAGCCTTGATCCAGCTCTGATCTTTGATGTTTGGTTCATCGAAGGAGGTTTTGGTGTTCACGGACGAGTGGGTGCATCCGTGAGTGTGTGTGGGTGGATCGTGGTTCGAGATCTAGGTAAGATCAAGTGAACCCGTGTGTTTTTCTAGACCCATTACCTTGGTTGGTTCTGATTTTGGTGGTTTTTGGTTCGGCAAAAGGTGGAGGGTGTGTTCACGTTCGTGTTTGATCACCCGCGTGTACTGCCGTGTGTACCAGGGACTGTTTCCGTACGTACCAGGGACTGTTTCCGTACGTACCAGGGACTGTTTCCGTACGTACCAGGGACTGTTTCCGTACGTACCAGGGACTGTTTCCGTACGTACCAGGGACTGTTTCCGTACGTACCAGGGTCTGTTTCTGTACGTACCAGGGACTGTTTCCGTACGTACCAGGGTGTGTCCGCCGTACGTACCAGGTGTGGTTTGTGTGTGGTTCGGGTAAGGTTCATAAACCCTAAAAGTTTATCGAATGTTTGTTGTTTGTCGTTTGGTTTGGTCTTAATAAGACGTTTGTGGTGTGTGTTTGTGGTGGTTTGGATTGGGTGAATCTAGGTGTACGTTTACGGCTTCTTTTGGGCAGAGCGTACTCGAGAGAGATTCATCAATCGTGTGTTGCTAAAGTGAGTTCGTAACCGTAGCTAATGTCTAGGGTTGTTTGTATGGCTCAGGGAGTCTTGTTTGTGTTTGAGGTGATACACTTCGGTGTATGTATGCTTATGTATACGGTTTGGTACGTTCGCGTACGGCAGATACACTTCGGTGTATAGGTATACTTCGGTATACGGTTTGAGGTGATGATAGTGTGCACACGTAATCATGTTTGGTGTTTGATCAACACGGTTTGGTACGTTCGCGTACGTTTGATGTTAGATGTTCGATGTTTGATGTTAGATGTTTGATGTTGAGATTGGTATGATTATACGTTGACATGGTGTGTATTATTATGTTGATATGGATGTTAAATGCAATAATGGCTTATGATTGTTGTATAGATAATGTTGGATGTTAGCTGGTGAGACGGGATGACCGATCTCACTAAGCAAATTCGTTTGTTTATGCCCCCTTTCATGGTGGCAGGTAATGGGAGTGGCTAAGGAGCACGCGAGACAAGGCTGGAAAGGAGAGGATGGATTAGGACGGGGTCATGTTATGTTTTAAGCATTCGTTTGATATTGGTTGGATGATTGCATACGTTTGGAGGGTTTATTATTGCTTAAGTTTGGAACATGATTCTCGTTGTTAAGGTGTTAGTTTGAACCACTATTGTCTGTTGAACCACGTTTGAATTTGGAATAAAGTCTCTGATTTCTTTCATGTTAGACGTTATTTCCTATGCATGTTTGTGAGCCCGCTTAGGTTGTTAGTCTTCCGCTATTGAAATCGAAATTGAATTGAATGGTTTAAGTATTGGCCGAAATTTTTACTAAGTTTAGTACGGTCAATTGTTTGTGTTCGCTGATATCTTAACCTCGGGTAAGATTTACGGGTTAGGTGTCACACAAAGCCTTGAGCCACTAACAAGATAATAGATCTTTTTTTGATTGATGGAATATATTGTATAAATGGGCTATATATATATATGGATCGCCTTTTCCAAAAAAAAAAATTATGCTCTACTATGAGCAATGGGTGATACAAAATATATTTTTTGAGATAGAATACTTTTTTCCGTACTATTAGTCGTTGTAGTATAGTGGTAAGTATTCCCGCCTGTCACGTGGGTGACCCGGGTTCGATGCCCGGCAACGGCGATTTTTTAAGAAGTTTGAATTTGAATATTTTCCACGAAATTTTAAGGAAAAAAAATAATGGCTTCGCCCGGGTTCGAGCCGGAGACCTTCAGTGTGTTAGACTGACGTGATAACCAACTACACCACGAAACCATTATGAACTCAATAGTTTTTCTCCATCTAACTCATTAGTAATTAGCTAACGACGTGCTTAAGGAATTGAGTTTATGGTCTTAATAATGAAAGTCATGATTACTAAATCTGATATTCAGATGATTACTATATCTGTATAAGTTTTAGAGTTAAGCTTAATGACATACACTTGCATTGCATGTCTTGTTTATCTAGGCGACAGACATGGACGCGGCCTCGGTCGAGTCATCGAAGGCCTGGCTTGGCTGCACGCTTTTGTGAGGGATTCTCTTTGCCACGATCACAAAGACACATATATTTGCAGCGGTAACACAGGCTAGGAACCAGTAGAACCGGTCCAACCGGCTACTGTTCAGGTCCTTCCCGAACCAACTCCTCACGGAGAAATCATCGGCTAGAGTATCAACAGTTGTGATCAGGAGATTGTTAAGGAAGCTAGCCGCACCTAACACGCTTAGGTAGAACGCTATACCTAAGCTTCTCATGGAATCAGGGACTTGGTCGTAGAAGTACTCTTGGAGTCCGACGAGTGTGAAGGCGTCCGCAATGCCAATGACTATGAACTGAGGAGCTAGCCATATCACATTCATGGGTTTGTTGTTTTTGGTACGCTCTAATCGTTGTTTCTCAACTAGAGCTGCAATGATCATGGTGACGAGGGAGAAAATCATACCGGTCCCGATTCTCTGGAGAATGTTGATGCCTCTTTGATTTCGTGTGATGCGTCTTAGCAAAGGAACGAGGAGTTTTTCGTAGAGGGTGATTGAGATGATCAATGTGAGGGCGGTGAGAGAGAACATGGAAGCTGGAGGAACTGTGAAGCTTTTGTTACCGGCGATGTGTCTGTCCATGATGGTTGCTTGTTTGATGAAGAAGGTCGAAGTTTGTGTTGCACAGATGCCAAAGGCCAGCGTGGAGAGCCATATGGGAATCACATTGATGATCAGCTTTGCTTCCTCTACTTTTGTCAATGTTACGAGTCTCCATGAACTCTGTTTCTTGAGGGAAAGAGGTTGGTCGTCTTCGATAATTGCTGCCTTGTCAAGAAAACTGCAAGGAGACCGCACACCAGAATCAGTTTAGGATGCTCAGGAAGTCAGAAATTAAACAAATGGGACCTTTTTGAGCTTGCTTCTACTCACTTAAGATGCTTTGTGTGGCAGAGAAGCCGGCCATTGCTAAACTCTGCCTTGGAAACTTCATGAAGCAGAGAAGGATCAGAGGGGTAAGGAAGATTTCTTTTGGCAATGGCGGCAACAAAGACCTGCAACAATGGGGTCAAAGGGCTACCCGAAGGTGTCCGGTAACGATAGAATGGTTTTCCGATGAGAAAGATGAGAAGTGAAATAGTCATGAGTGTGGTGAGTATGATGCCGGCAACACCCCAACCAACCCGGTCTTCGATATAGACAACAGCAGTTACAGCCGTTAGAACACCAGCACATAGACAGACGTTCCACCAGTTAAAATAAGACATCTTCATCTTTCTTTCTTCAACATGATCACCGTCGAACTGGTCAGCACCAAAGCTCTCAAGGGAAGGCTTATGACCTCCAGTCCCTATGGAGATCAAGTAAATGGCAATGAAGAAGGCTATTTCGTGTGCTTTCCTAGGTTCAACGCACACTTCTTCTTGACAAGGTTTCAAGTCTGGTATGAAGCAGGACATTGTTAAAAGGACCAAACCCTGTTTTTAAAAAGAAACAAGAGAGAACCATCAAGACACAGTTTAACGTTGTTTATGGAATGTTTAAGAAAATTGGACTAGGGTAATTAAGAAATAAGAACATATATTACCATAAGATAAATGGTGGTTGCAACCACGACAGTGGCGTAACGGCCGAGATAAGCGTCTGCTACAAAGCCTCCAAGAAGAGGCATCAAAGCAGTGACTCCTGACCAGTAGTTCACATTTTTTATAGCAATCTTGAGATCTTGGTGGAGAATTGTTGTTAGGTAGACCACCAAGTTCGTAGCTATCCCGAAGTAACTCAATCTCTCGCTGAACTCGATTGCTGCACAGAGAAGATGGAAGAAAAGACTTCACAAAGATTTATATTCTGGGTTATTATAGCATACTTTCTCAGTGTTACAATTATGTGGTATAAAGTTTCAGTATAACAATCTCAATGAAAGTTTGGTTACCGATGATGAATAGTGCAGCCCTCCAAGCGCCAGTTCGAGCTCGAAGAGGAACACGTCCTCTGCTATCGAAAGAAGAATCAAGAACCCATTTCTGTTGATCATCGTACAAATCTTCTGCGCCTATCTTCTTATGCTCCATCTGCTCAGCGTTAATGGACAAAACAAACTTCACAAGAGAGAGTTGATTCTTTCAGAATGTGTGCTTGTGAAGTGATTTGTTAGAGGAGAAGCAAACTTGGTCCTGTTTATATAAAGCTTAAGCTCGCTGTGTTGACTCATCATCCTCTACAGTGTTTTCCAGATTCCGTGCCCGACTTTTCACATTGCCTTATTTTCAGCCTCAAATCATTTTCATTTTCTAATTTTGTTTGTTATTCCTTTTAGTTTCTTTTTCGCATTCACGTTGAGGATGATGAGTCAACACAACGGCCGTATTCAGATAGATGAAGATATAGGTAGCCTAAAAGGTCACATAAAGTTGAACTTGCAAGAACTCATAACTCATAAGTGTAAAAGAAAAGAAACAGAGAGAAGTGAAGACAAAACAAACCTCCCAATTCGATGTTTGTCCAATAACTTGGGCTATGAAAACTATAAGTTTCATAAAATCCAAACTCAAACTCAAACTCCAAGTTCCAAATCTAGCACGAACTTGTCGTTCAACAAAACTTACAGGACGGTTTGATATTCATTTCGCCTTTTCAGGGTCTATTGAGCGATTCCCCTACCTAAAATCTTCATCGTTTTACGACAGACCAAAATGAAGCATATGAAACCAATTTAAAACTACCCAATCTCAATTCTCTCCTTTAACCCTTCTTATTGAGAGAGTTCCAAAGTATCAAAACTCTCGATATTCTACTTTAGCACTGAGTTCCCACACTTCATGATCATATTCATACCGCTATTACCACAGTTACATAAAGTTTTATTAACAACCATAGTTTACATGATAATTTTACTCTACTGCTAATTACCACAATCACTCATGAAGAAAAAAGAATCACAGCTAAGCATTGATCATGTAAGACAAAAGACAAAAGCTTAAAGCATTGTACTATGCTTAATGCTTTAAACATCGGCATATCATGTCACAAGAAAATCGTCCTCTATCATACAAGTGTTTTAAATGACTTTTCCTCAAAAAGATAATGCTTAGGTCATGAAACCAATGAATGATTGGTTTGTGATCAGCCATGGGAAAGTTGTCAAGGTTCAGTGGATTTTGTTTATCTTCCAGATATTGTTTCTTTTAAACGCTCCAATAGCAGTAAAACAATCAATTTCTATTATCAAGAGTCAACTTCTATCTTTGTATGAAATGGGATTTTTGTGGCTATGGCTGAGGAAAGTAAATAAACCTTTCCCCCATAGTGCTGTAACCACTATTGACTGAATCATCTACAAGCAATACCAACAACAAAAACAAAATAGTGAAAAGAGAGAGAGAGAATCTTCTAGTAAGACTGTTTAGCAAGTTTGACTATGTAAAATAGTGGGCATTTTTAAAGAGAAAATCAGTTTTTGAGTGTTGCCACATCAAAACCTCATTTTCCAATGAATGGTCTTTTTCTTCACCACCTTATCCAAAATACGTGGGTTGCCTACGGAAGTAGGACCTCCACTTTTTTTTCTTTTTGGGGGGGACAAACTAGGACCTCCACTTCAGTCTAGAAAGAACTCACAGTAGAGTATAAAGCACATGTACCGCGTGCTCCTTTTACAAACAAGCAATTGCTAGTTGGTTGGTTGCTTGCCCAAATTCCTAAAAAAAAAATTCCCCTTTTTTATGAAAATGACACTTTGAGAAGTAAAGATCACAAATTACGGACGCTAGAAATAGAATGACTACTTTCACATGGTTCTCATGGTAGCAAGATAAACAAAACATTTTCAAACGATTTAACATTTGATGGATATATGGAAAGTACTAACCTCCACTAAGCATTCTTCTATTTCACGTGATTTGCTCCACATAAAAAGTTGCAATACAGTCTCCCATTGTTATGCACTGGTAAAACAGTAGAGGTGTGACCATAAGAGACACATGCCAAAGCAAATGACTGTAAATAAAGTAAGAGGTTGATGAGTCAGGATGTTACTGTCAAGATCTAAAGATGACAAAATTAAAATTAACTAATCACAGCAGACCTGATTGGTCTTACAAGTTGAACCACCTCCATTGGATCAGATATTGAACCACAGTACCTAAAGGAATAGTAACAATAGTTTTATCTTGACACGGAGTCCAACCATCTAATAATTAATTTTCACGATAAATGTATCACACAGAGCAGTGGCGAGAAAGCGAATTGTGGCTCATGCCATTATCAAAAAAAAAAACCAATAAACTTAACCCATTTCATTATCATCTAGATATCCTCCGTTTATTAAGTCATGACCAATCCTGAGCTAGAATAACGAATATCTACGTGAGCAAAACGAGATAGTGCTTTGAAAAATTAGTCAGAAGCTTTGCTTTCATGATGAATGCATTCATTCTATCCTGAATAATTTATATACATGAAAAATAACAAATTAGACAATTTATACTTTTATCTACAGTTGTGAAACACAGGCAATAAACTCTTCTTGGTATGCTATCACAATCCAAATCTTATTCTCCTTGAAACTGGTATTAGTCAAATATATTATGTATAAGCCAAGCAATAGTACAACAGCTCTCTTTTTCGTTTAGCAATCAGATGACAATAACTTCAGTTTTGTCACCTGAATTCAATTAGAGAGAGATCCCTTAAAACAAAGGAAACCATCTCTGAATGTCTAAATTTACTCAAAATTTCAAATATTACCTTTGAAAGAGACAGATGTGAGAAAGTAGAAAGATACTATACAATAACGTTAAGCAAGAGTGCAAATGGAAAGAAAACGAGAAGTAGCTCAAAGATAATTCAATTACCTTGTATGAGCATTGTTAAGGTCTCCTTAGATAATCTGAGTCAAATTGATGGTGGTCCAATAACATTCCAACAGATAATTACTTGTTGGAGGAGAGTGTTTTCATCCCATTTTCTGTTCAACCATCCTCCAACTTTACTGGGGAATGACGTGAGCACTGACCCGATAACTGCACATACAACATGACTTCCATTAGCTCACATGTTATCGCAGACAAAACATCATTCCCTACCAGACTTAATAAACTCCTACAAGATAACCATATTGTAACAACTTTACCAGGATCACTCTGAAGATTGAATTCAGCAAGCATTTTTTCTCGTATGTATCCGTAAAATGGAAAAGTAATCCATTTATTACTTAGCTAACTCAAAGGGTTCTAACAAGCACGACTAGCACAGGTTATCGGTGACATTATATTCGATGACATAAGATTGCTTGAAAACAGCACACACAAGGACCTCCCCTGCCAAACCCTCAACTTTACTTTGATTCTCTTGAATGAGGCTCCGTCCAGATAAAATCAGCATTCACCAACCTCTGCGAAAACAAAGCGAGAAAGACGCAAAGAAACAATTCTCATCTTGGGGAATACTTAAAAATCCAAAAATCTCTTTCACAGACCATTGTCAAGATGGTGCATTACAAAGATAAAGGAGAAAGGTAACCTTAGGTTGTATGGTGTTAAACATCAGTTCCCAAGTGGCTATGCCAGGAGATTAAGTCACCAATCAGAGCAGATAAGGAAATCCATATCACATCAAGAGACTGAACTTTGAGTATCTCATGGTCCTATAGCCAACGATATCTTATAACACACTATTCCAAGATAACTCAGTATCCCGAATAATAGACTGGAAACGAAAATGAGAATGAAAACAAATTATGGACGTCGTGGCGGTCAAAGCTAATTTTCAGAGTCACATAATTTCCTGCATTAGTTATGATCACTCCAAGGCGAGAATAATTGAAAAAGATCTCTGTCGATATACATACGACAAAAGAAAAGAAAAGAGACAAATGGCAAACAAATTTTTCATTCACACAATACCAGCTCTTCTTACACTAGAAACTTTAAGAGAATGAAACTATCTTTTGGTAATAACATCAAAAATCAAATCTTCTTTTCCTTGATGCTAGTTTAAGTCGAATCTAAATGCTAAGAACATTTTCCTCCATTTAGCAATGAGAACCGTAGAACAGATATCTCTAACCAAAATATACACGTTAGACAATATATTCACTTCCTTACCATGTGAAACAAAGTATCAGAAAGGAACCAGGTAGGAGGGAGTTGAAAGGCACTAGACTTCTTGACCAAACATAGAGGTCAAAGAAGATGGCAGGAAACTAATGGTGTCTCGAAGGTAGAGACATTCGTTGATGTGGACAATGTACCTTACAAGAGTATTGTTAAGACTGGCCCTCTGTGATATGGTACATTCCGACAGAAGAATACCCCGTTACTCAGAGAACTTTGTTTTGTCCTGCCTCTTGTTCCATCATCCTTTTAGGTTACTGCAGAATCATGTGTCGGCATAAAATAGATTACACATGTAACAACAGTCTCAGTAGCTCAGATGAATTGGAAAAATTAGATCATTTCCTATCAGAAGTAACAATCTCCATTCAGTGAAAACCATATCCTGGAAACTTAACCTGCAGAACAAACAACAGTTTTAGCCATCCTACACATATGGCATACTTGGCAACGGTATAATTTCGATTAGAGATATTCATCGCCCAAAACCGATACTGGAACAGATCTGTTTCCCTATAATCAACTCCAATACAGCAAAAATATGAATAACCACTAACATTCTACAGAGCAATGCAACAGAACAGTGCTACAAGTTCTGGTGTCTGTTTCGAACACAAAAACTGAAAGAAACAAGAGAAGTATAGTACTAAAAGTGAAGGCTTTGCAGCTCAATCTGTGATTAGTATACGCACGATTAAGCTGTTACAAGTTACACATACACATTTGTTTATGTTCAGAGACATGATTGATTATGAACACAGGAAAGAAGAAAATACTACTGAATAGTTGGAGCAAAATCTTATCTAAGATCCAATTTCGTATCTCCCATCGTTCTGCAAAGTCATTTCGTATACCTGAGATCTTCCATTTCTTAATTTGCCACCATTAACACGATTCTCCATCCTCTTACCTTCTTCCCTTCTCTCTATACCCCTAATCCCGACTTTCTTCCTCACCCTACGACCACGGTGCTTATCACTGCTGGTTTCTTCGAATTTTTTCCTAATCTCTTCGTGTTTTGGCGATTTCTCTCCATCTGAATCAACGGAGCTTGGTAATTTCCGATAAGGTTTCACACTGTGAACAACACCTTTGGGGAAAAACCTAGCGGAAGGCAAATCATCGACGGTCTCGAACAATTGCGGCCCATCCCGATCGGTCCAGAGATCGAAGCCGCCAGGTTTCTGAAACCGATCCGCGAGGACCTTAACTTGCTCGTCGGCACAAACAGAGAATAGATTCGGCGGCTTCTGAACAGGCTCCCATGGTCGCTCAAGCTCAGCAACCGCCGCCTTGAGCTCGGCGCGTTTCCGCATCTCGTAAATCTGGCGTTCTCGGGATAACCGCGCCTTGAGGAGCTGTTTCTGTTTCTTCGCCTGCATCCTTTTCCACTGCCACTTTGATACACCGCCGGGAAACGTTCTCGGACCGCCGCCCATACGGATAACCGTCGATTTCCGCGGCTGCGGAGACGGTTTGAGAGTTAGGAAAGAGAGCTTTGAGTGCAAGGAATTGAGGTCCGGCGAGGAAAACGACGACGAAAACGATATCGGTTTGCAGCAGGAGAGGTGAAATCCGATCATCGTAGCCATTGGTATCCGAGGAAGTCGAGAAACTATTTTATCTCTATTCTAGGATTTTTTCTTTTTCTTATTTGCACTTTTGTTTGACTTTTTATTTTTTCAGTCAATTCAAGAGAGTTTTTTTGTTTTCCACAGATTGAATAACCAAAAAAAATTATAATCAAAATTTTAAACATTTAACATAAATCTAATGGACATAATTATGATACATAGGCTAATTTTGGTTAGTTTACTAATTTTTTTTTGTTAGTAAACAAATTAACCCTTATTATTAAACGTTAATTAGCTGAATATTACTTTTGAAAGAGATAATTGGGAAAGTAGCAGTTCCATTTTCGGAATTAGGTAAATAGTAGAGAGAAACAAAACTGGACGAAATTACCCATGTAACGATCTAAAAACATAGTTAACTATTTTTATAAAATAGTTACCAATTTAAAAATATAGTTAACTATTTTCACAGCATAGTTATCTAATTTTATGACATAGTTGACTACATGAAAATATTGTTGTAATAGTTACTTATTTAAACAAACATAGTTAACTACGTTCAGAACGTAGTTACCTATTATAGTTTGTATAATGGAAAAATAACATACATAGTTAACTATTATCAGAAACATAGTTACCTATTAATTTTCGAACATAGTTAACTATATCGATTTCCGAACATAGTTAACTACGTTTATGAGTCTTTGTTGTTTTTCATTAAGGGTAAAATCGGAATTTTAGGTGGACTAAATGCTAGTTACTATATTATGTTTTAGATGATGTTAGATAGTTAATTATAGGTGTAAAGATTAATATAGAGTGCAATTTTCCTATTATTAACCAAAGAAAGTTGTAACAATTTTTTCTATAAAGAATTGTAGAAATTTGTTAGATAATTGTTGTTTTTATTATTTTTCTTAACATTTTTTTTAGGTCAAGATTCTCCCCGATTTAAGCCAAAACAAAGAGCATCCATCCAAAAATCTAAAAATTGAGAGATGAAAAAGAAAATATTGATTCTAAACCGAGTTAAGGAGTAGTATGCGGTTCAAATCTATCGTTTGTAAGCTGAAAAAAAAAAAAATGATGATAAATAAGTTTTTAAAAAGAGAAAGACATGATGTTTTTGGAAAGAAGATTGAAAAAGAAGATTTGATTTGCATGATTAAAAAAAAAAATCGAATGCTCAAGAAGCAAGTAGCAAACGAAGAAATTTTTTGATTCCTTTATTGAGCGAAATAAGGGGGTTTATAGAGTTATCTACAAAGATTCGCACAAACCGGAGCCTCGGACCAAATTGTTGGCCTTGAGAAATGAGTAGGGATAGAACACGGCAGTAGATTCGCATTTCATATGGTCCGGTTGTGTTCGACTCTTTACGGGTTTGGAGAAAATAAAAAGACGCGAAATATTTGAAATTGGTGTAGATATATTCCACGAAAGAATATTGTTATTATTTGTGAAATTTTGTTATCACAAAAGAAATAACATGAAAACCAAATAACAAAAACGCCGGTACGTCACTCGCACCCACCAAATTCAACGTGTCACAAACACAACTCTCTTTTTTCATTCGAATAACACACACAAATCAAATAAAAATCCATCCTCGTTGGGTTCGGTTAAACCCCAAAATATTGGATATATCCCGTTTCCTATCCGTCGGCCCGACCCACATTGCGAAATGCTCGTCCTCGAAAAACGGCGAACCCAAAAGCATGCCCGAAAATTGCGGTGAGGAAAACGCCACCGTTAAACGAAACAACGGCCAAAATCACAAGGTAGCTAAAACCAGACTTGATCGCATACATAGCCGTACGAAACGCCACCTTGGCAAACTTATCAGCACCCGGTTTGAGGGAGGATGCTGCGTCAGAGCATCGAGCGAGCCACTCGGCAAAAAATGCCAAAAAGAAGACGAAGATAAGTGCAAGCGCATACATCGCACGGTTAGAATCAGGCCATCCCGGGAAAAGCACTTCGCAGTTGTAACTCCAATAGAAAGTTGGGTGTATTAGTGATGGTCTGTGCAGCGGTTGCGTTTGCGTTGTGGTAGTGTTCCAGGCCTCTACGACGACGTTTTTGCTAGTCAACATCTCCTTTGATTTGGGGAAAAAGAGAATTGAGAATTGGGAGGTCGTTGTCGTAGTGGAAATAGAGGACTCTCTTGTCTCTCCTATAAAAAGTGTTTCATCCTCTTGAGAGTAATACTGGTCCTACAAATTATATGCTATGTTCATGTCATCAAGCAAACTCAAGATTTGCTTGTCGGATTTTTCTTTCAAAAAGCTACACCATGTCCATCAATAAAAAGTAGAGAAAAAAGTTAGTTTGGCATTTAATTTATTGTTTTATTATTAGATTAACTTTTATTTTAATTTTATTACTAATAAGTTTTTGACATCTATTTTATCCTTAAATCCTTTATTAGTAAAAGCTTTATTTACAAGAATGCCATTAAATAATTTTCACCTTAAAAAAATTCGAAAATTATGATTTTGCCATATGACAGACTTAATATACCGACGTCACATGAAGCAACAGACTTATTTTTAGGCAGATTTATTTTCTTTTGGCCACAAATTTACTTAATATGGACAGATTTATTAGTGTCCCAACGATTTATTTGACAGATTTTTTTCTTTTGACCATAGATTTGCTTAACTGTGACAGACTTAATTAATTTTCGATAGATTTGTTTCCCTTTGCCCACAAATTTACTTAATTTTGATAGACTTAATCAGTTTGTCACAAATTTGTTTCTTTTAAGCCACATATTTACTTAATTTTGACAAACTTAATTAGTTTGTTACAGATTTGTTTTCCTTCAGACACATATTTACCTAATTTTGACATATTTCTTAGGATTCCATGGATTTGTTTCCTTTACCCACGGATTTACATGATAAATCTGTCTTCTTTTGACCATATAATTGTTTCCTTTTGGCCATATACTTTCTTATTTGTAGGTTAACCGAACTAAACCGTGCTGGCTAATCCAAACCAAACCAGACCGGATTAACCGAACCAAACAGTTTAAACCGGATAAAACCGTACATTAAATTAAAAACAAACCAATGTCTCAAAATTAAACCTACTCTAATCATAGCATTTAACGGAGTCGCAATTCATCGTCTTCTTCTTTTGTCACATTTAGGGCTCATATCCTTATTCTTTTTTAACAAAAAATATTAACAAAAAAATGGCACTCATTAATCTGGTTTGTGGTAAACGGATGCTTCAGAATAACAGATGGTTGTTTGGTGTTGATAACAAAAGAGGGAAGAAATTATAAGAGCAAACGAAAGAACTTGTTTGGAAGATTTTGTTCGGATGGTAATTGAAGAGTACAAAATCGAGAAACAACTTTACGATGTGGAATTGAGCTACATGTTTCCTAAAAAGGTGTTGTTGACATTACCGCAAAATACACCGCCTGTAGACGTTGGAAATCGTAGGCAATTTGATGGATATTTGGAACAACTAAAAACCGAGCCAGTGCAACTCTGTGTCGAACTGAAAGAAAAAAGTTTGGAGAAAGATGCGTATCTAACAAAAAATGAAAACGATGAAGACGATGAGAACGATGATGAAAGGTTCGATTACTGTGATGATTCAGACGGAGCATCTTCAGGTGACGAGGACTTTACTCTATACGGGATGGCCCCTGAAGAAGAAGACAATAAACAAAATTCGCCAAGTACGAAGATTGGTTCCACATCGATGAACGCTCAGGGAAAATGTGCTAATCCTCATGTTAAGTTAGAATGATCCGCGCTCAATCTAGCTGTCGGACAACGTTTCGAGACGAAAGATGCATTAGAGACAAGGTTGAAGATTTTAACAGTCGTCCACCAATTTGATTTTAAAGTAGACAGATCAAGGCCAGACATGTTCATTATTAAGTGCTGGCTAGAAGGCTATACATGGAGAGTAAGAGCTACCCCATGAAAGAAGAGGAACTTCTTCACCAGCAATTTTGTTCCCCTATTGCTCTCCTAAGCCGATCATTGACTCATATGCCATATGAGCAAAACATGAACAAATCCTTCCATCGTATACGATTTTTTTGCATCATAACTGACACACTTAATGGACTGTATCAAACTCTTACACGCAACACGACCCCACGGATATCTCTCGAAAGCTTCAGGACCAAGTACTCGCTTCGCAACCTCCAAAGAGATTCGACTTGTTGGAGCTATGCCGTAGATTCCGATATGCAAAATACACAACCATCCAACCATTCTCCTCTTCTCAAAACTCCAGTTCTTGCATCTTCCTAACACCAACCGCAACTCTTTCAAGCTAGGACCAACAAATGTAGAAACATTCAAATCTCGCCAAAACTCTGTGTGATCAACATCATAAATGTCCCCATCTTGGAACGGTTCACAGTTCAAGCCAGTGAACATGCCAATTTCTATCAAAGAAAGGCGAATTGGCTGCCAATCAATCAATGACCAAATCTCGTAATGCTTCGTAACTACCAGTTGATGCGTTAAAAGGTAATGGACAATCTTCGCATTCCATGTGAAATCCAGCTCATAAAACCTAGGTATAACTCCAACAGAAGACTTCTTCAATGCATCCCAGGCATCAACGCCAACTCCTCTTGCAACCATTTGGAAATTTGACAAGTAAGAGTAGTAACTCATACTTTTCTGCTGACTTGGTGCTTTACCCTTTGCGTAGAGTAGTTTCGGGTACTTACTCTTAGTACTTGATGAAGCCATCTAGGAAGAGAAAACATAGAAAACGTGAGAATCAAATAGCTACAAACAAATAAATTGAAGAGAAATTCAAAATTGAAGAGATTTAAGCAAAAAACTAAAAATTCGACCAAAGTACAAAGAAATAGAATTGAAAATTAGAATTTACCTTCACTAGTTTTAGACGAGAGGGGAGGATCGAATCAAATATATTTTGTGAGAAGTAATCGGATTGTAGCTCAATCTGTTTTCAAACACCATAAAAATGTCAAGTTAGAAAAGCCATATTATCAACTGATCAAAACTATAAAACCTAAATAAAACCGGAAGATGATTGACTAGTTATCACAATACCTTTCCGAAATTTTGGTCAGGGACCTTGAAGCTAAAGATTGATTTCACTCCAAGTGCAGCCTCATCAACCATAGCAGTGACGAGAACCTGAAACCAATACACATATAGACGTAAGTTGAGTAACCCAACAATCAAACAACAACAAAAAACTCAGACTCAAGCTAAGAGATGAATATTGGGTACAAATATACTTACAGTAGAATTCGTGCAAACTTTTAAATCAGTAGTGACGTACTGACATTTTTTTGCTTCGACTGAAAAACTACATCTCCCAACAACAAAGTTACATTTCTTAATTCCAGTTGAAGTGACAGCCTAAGGTTGTAACAGGTTACACAAAGAAAAAGTTAGCTTATGAGAGTAAAGATGGCCAGGATAAAAGAAACACGTCGACACAATACACATTATTCACCGAATCACATGAGCAAAAAATGTGAAACTAAATCACAATGTTTAAAAAACTCTAAGTCTCATGAGTAAACTAAAACTTATACAAAAAAACCCAAACACCACGGTCGCCAAATTTCTCCTCTTACTATTTTTCTATTCAAGCAATTGGGAAGAAATCGAAGGAATTGAGAATTAGGGTAACAAAATTAAATCAGAGGGACGACGGCGGATGCTCGTTGGAACAAGAAGCGGAAACCAGAGGAGACAAGAGCCGGTGATTCCACCGCCGATGTTTCCCCCCTTTTTGAGAGAATAGGGTTTCGACGAACCCAGAAAAAAGCGTGGTCGAGACAATTTATTTTTATTACTTTCAACAGATCAAGAGAATAGAAAAGTCACCTTTAAGAATTTTAGACTCGTTGATAATGGTGGATGATGACGGTGAAGGATGATATGTCGAGAGAGAAAAGAGAACAAGTTTGTTTAATCTGATATTGAATTTTTTCTTTTTTAATTAATTGTATTTTTTTTTTAGTTTGTAAGTAATAGAATGGCATTAGTATTATTAAAATAAGATTTGATGGTTAACTGACTTTTTACACGTTTTTGACTAAGTGTTTTTGAATGGGTATTAGTTTAGTATTATATCAAAAAATAGTGCTCATCTGAGTAATTTTCTCTAAAAGGTATTTGCCCTATAATTGTAATCAAAATTCGTTTTTTTTTTTAGCTTACATATAAACACATTAATGCACATACTGTCACATACATGCATGTTGTAAGCTAAGTAGCAAGCTAACTCAGGTATATTTTTATTCATTATATTTTTTTGTGTACGTAAATATTAAATTATAAATCCAAGTATTAAATTATAAAATATGGTGACAAAAGTAAAACTAATTCAAATAGCAATACTACAACTATTTCCTATGACAAACAGAAATATGAGTACTTAAATAATAAAAAATAAACTCAATTCAAATAAAAATATGAACAACAAAATATATAGATATATTTGATAAAATTTAATTGGAAACTAAATAACAGAAAATAGGAGATTCAAAATAAATAAATAACTGTTAGGAATCTTTTTGTATTTTTGCACATGCGTTCTCAATTTTTTTTTTCTTTCACGGGTGATTAGATTTTTTTTTTTAACTTTTCCGCTTTTGATTTATTTTACGAATTATAAATATTTATTACAAATCTGCGTATACACGGGTCCTAAATCTAGTAAATTTATAATAGTTTTACAAAAAGAATAAAGTTTATCACAACTCACTAGACATTACAAAACAAAAATAATAGTCTTATGTTTTTTTTCAATCTTTCCTGCTTCTTGTAATTCTTCATTTTATAAAAGGGGAACATAAACATGTTAAACATATGTCTCTGGCTTCTACTTTATTTAAAATAAAAGTAAAATGGAAGTAAAAAGAATGAGAGCTATGTTTGTGTTTACCTCTCTTCTTATTAAACACTATATAACTTTCCGCGATATACGCGGAGATAATAATTTAAAAACAAATTCAAAGAAGTTTGATATTTTACATAAGATAGTATAAGTCATTTTTTGATATTTGTTGAAAATATTCTTAGATACATATTTACTATCTCATGTTAAAATACTTTATCCGCGTTATATATGATTGTAAACAAAATTTTAAAATAAAAGAATAGCATAGTTTGTGTCTTCGAAGAAAATTATTTGGTATAGATTGGTAACTTTTTTTTCTTCACCTCCTACATTTTCCACTTCTTCACCATCTTTTTTTTTTCTTCGTAATCTGGCTTTTTCCTTTTGTTTTTTGGTTGGTACTTCTGATTGGAATTATGTGTTAAGAAAGATATAGTAATGCTGAAAATAAATTTGAATTTCGAGAGTTTTGTTGTAGATTTTGGATTAATTAGATTAGTTAATACTTTTTAATTGAATTTTAAAAAAAAATTAATGATGTTTTACCAATAAAAATGATACTTGAGATGAGTCATGCAAAAATATAAAATAAATACTTTAAGATATGATAAAAATCATTTATTGGTTGGTCAAATCCCATGAAACTTCATAGCTTTAGGTATTTTTTTCTTTCAAATTTTAATATGTAAGAAACCGCAGTAATTAAAATCAATCTCTATCCTCTTGATTTCCTTCATAACCACAAGGAAAATCTTCTTGAAGATTTGGAGATTATGCCATTAGTTATTTTATATTTTAATTGAATTTAAAAAGTACTCCTTCCGTTTCATAAAGAGTGTCATTTTAGAGTTATTTTTTGTTTTATAAAGAGTGTCATTCTACGTTTCCAATGTGACTTTTCGAATGCAATTCCTCTTTTATACCTCATTAAAAACTAAAATCTATTAAATGTAAACCATTGATATTTCATTAATAGTGTATTAAATATGGACATTTTAGTATGTTTAAAAGTTTCTTAATATGCATGAAATGTGTCAAAATAACACTATTTCTGAAATGGAGGGAGTAGTATTAATGAAAATGGCAATCTATATAATTAATGGTATTTTCGATACCTAATTTGTAGACTAAGATGCTACGCAATATTTTTTTTTGCTGAGAACAATTTTGGAGGCGACGCATAAGCAACTTTCAAATAATCCATTTTTTATTAAACCAATCCAAAAATACAATATTAGTTATAGAAATATTCTAATATCTTATATAAAGATTTCCAATTTTTTAAAGTAGATATAGAATATATTATATAAAGATTTCCGATTTTTTTAAGAAGATATAGAATATCAAAATTTGTATTATATAACAAAACAGAATATTATGCAATTAATGACGTTTTCCTTATATAGCATAAACAATAAGTATTCTAATCGAATGAATGATGTTTACATGTTATATGTTATAGTATTTAATATGAGATTTACATTTAATATGTAATTGTTTATAATTACCAGATATTTTTTTGTTAAGTTGTATAGTTTTTAGAATATAAATATGTTTCTTTAGAAAAAAATCTTGAATTTTGCGGATTAAAAATAAATTTCGAAAAAGCAAAACTTATAATTTGTTTTTTATTCTGCATATCGTGTATTCATTTTTTTTTTATATCAAAATATTACATTATTAATATATTTTGTATAAAGATATTCGATTTTTAAAAAAGATATGGAATATTGGATAATACGTAATTTTTTATTTTTTAAATAGAAATCAAGTGGCATAACTTAGTAATTTTATGGAATTTTATGACCGATTTAAGTAAGATGACACGTCATAATAAAATTTATGTGAGTGATTCTAGCGATGACACGTAAGCGATTTTGAGAAAATCACTTCTCAGATAATATTAAGGGATTGTATAAAGATATTCGATTTTTAAAAAGATATGGAATATCGGATAATACGTAATTAAGTACGTAATTTTTTTTTAAAAAATAGAAATCAAGTGGCATAAATTAGTAATTTTATGGAATTTTATTACCAATTTAAATAAGATGATACGTCATAATAAAATTTGTGAGAATGATTCTAGCGATGACAGCAATTTTGAGAAAATCACTTCTCAAATAATGTTAAGGGAATTTTATGAAACTTTATAACCAATTTAAGTAAAGTAATACGTCGTAATAAAGTTTGTGAAAATGATTCTAGTGATGACACGTACACAATTTTGAGAAAATCACTTCTCAATGTTAAGGGGATTGTGAGAGACCTACGATTCAAACATTGCCCCACAAAACGAATCATCAACCATTGAAACACATGAATTGATTGGTTTTGAATATTTTGCATGCAGACTTCATTTAAGAAACTTATCGTTCCATCCAATTTCAGAAGATATTACTAAGCTCTTGTAAGAACTACATTAAATGAAGCAATAAAAAAGAGATGAATGATAAGTGAGATTTAGCGGTTAAGTTTTATCAACCATATTTTTTAGATAGAATCGGTTTATTTTAGATATGGTAAACCAAGTAGACGTAAATTTCACAACTTCCTCCATTTCATAGGTCTAACTCGTAGTAAAAATAAGGATTTTCTGCAGATAAATCTTTCAAGTGGTTAGGATTTGTGACTTTACCTTCCATGTCATTTAAATGCAGGTCAACCCCTGAAGTAAGAGTCAACCCGCAATATAACCCTCCACCGTATCCTATATATATTAATAAAATAGACATTAGAGAGAAAAATCCAATGTGTCACTCAATGAGCAATTTAAAAGATACGTTATTTAATTTTAACCAATAAGAACATTTCAATAAAAAATATATGCCATGGTGGAAATCGCTACATATTCTCATTAATTTTATAACATAAACCTATTAATACATTTTTTACAAATTTAAGCCCAACTAAATATAATATTTTAGATTTGCCATATCTATTTTTATTTTTATAATATATTAACAAAAAAATTATTATTATGAAGATCAATTTAGACGGAAAAAAATGAAGATCAATTTTACACTTAAAAGATATTGAAATAAATATATATCAATATTAATCATATGCTTGATCAAAAGTATCTAACTTTATTATATTTATGCATAATATATATTATTTTATATGTTTATAGATATTAGAAATCATATGCTTTGTTATACACGTTTAATATTAAAAATTATATATGTTAAAATCGATTCGTCAATCTATTTAATCATTTAATCCAGCGCTTGGCCTGAGTCAAAATCTAGTATATGTGTATTAGAGCGTGTATTTTTTGAATATTTTTTAAAACTACGTCGTTTTGACTGATGTTTGTAAGAGAATAAAATTGTAAAATTAGGATTCGAACACCCACTTTAAGAATAAATTTTGTAACGCATAACCAACTGTGCTAAGACATTTTTTCTTTAATTTACAAATATCCAAGTTTATATATGAGACCCGTTTATATATCAAAGAGCTATTTACAATAAACGCAGGAAGAACAAAGAGACTGACAATCAACTTTGTCAAACCACATAGAGCTATTATAAAACCTCAGATTTCACAATCTCTCTCTCATAAGCTCAACTTTGTCAAACCACGAAGAGTTATGTATCAAATCGAAGCCCTCGCGATAAGGATTTTAGATCTACACTTAGAATTTTGAAATTATAAATTTTGTGACCGTAAAGACTCTTCAAAGATTCGAATCCGAAAGTAACTATGCCCGGAATTTAACAAAAGCTATTGGGCTTTCTTAATTTTGGTATTCTGAATTTAGAACTGGTCTCGATTATACAAGATTCATTGTAGAACTCCGGAAATTTTATTTTAAAATTTGAGAACCGAAACTTCATGGTTAAATTCCGGCCAGCTTAGTAGAAATTAAGAAGTGAAGTTGATATCATTGAATTCTAATTGTAAAAATCTTTCTAAAGAACTCTAAATCGCTACATATTGTACTTCGAATAAAAATCCGCCATTGATGAATCTTGGGTAGGATTTATGAATAAAAAAAAGAAATTGGGGTTTATGCATGAAAGATGAGGATAACCCATGAACAAAAAACCAATAGCGATGATGTCATGGCGGCGACTGCGGTGAACGACAATGGTGATTTTATAATCTCTTATATTTGGTATTTAAACATGTATATTCGTGGTAATACTAAAAATTGTTTTAGCTCAAGTGGTATTTGGTGGCCAATTTTCTTCTTAAAGCCAAAGGTTCAAATCTTAATTTTACAATATACTCGTTTTAAAATTCAATCAAAACGACGTAGTTTTAGAAAATGTTAAAAAAATACACGCTCTTATACATATATATACGGTCGAGGGTTATATTGCGGGTTGATTATCATTTCGTGGGTTAACCTGCATTTAATTGATTTTGAGGATAAAGTCGCAAATCCTAATCATTTGAAAAACTTTTTTGAAGAAAATCCTAAAAACAAAACTCACTTAAAACGTGATTTTAAACAATTTGGATGCTCAGGGTTGAGGTGAGAAGAGGAATATCTATAGTAGTTCACTCTCCAATATTCCATCATCTACACTTTTTTTACATGGATAGCCAACCGATATCAACATTTTTAACTCAACTATAACCAACTTTACACTTTTGTGATGAGTGAGATCTATTTCAAAACTACACTTTTCCTTTTTGATGCATTTTAAATTCTAATTGATTGATGTAAAGCGTATATTTTCCAAAATTTGGTTTTGAATCTAGATCTAATGTGCAAGTCACCTATAAAAAAAACAATCAGTTACAATTAAGTGTCTAGCTTTCTTTTTTCTTCAGCGGAAACAGTGCTGCAATGATTAAAAAATACACAAATTTGGATTTAAATAAATTTTACATTCAATTCAAAAAAAAAGAAAAAAACACACACCCACAAAAAAATGGATAGCAAACTAATCCACAAAACAACACCAATCTTAGCCGGACCACATCCTCCTTTTGGCATAAGATGAAATCATCACCTCATGCGGCACCACCTTTGGACCACCCAATTTGATATCACATATCCAATAGATAGATTTAATCACGACAAGATCCCCAAATATCAAACTAAAAGTAAGAGGAAGGAGATAGTATTGTACCAAATTTAGAAACCTAGAGAATGCTTGACTATAATATTCATTCTACATATTTAATTTTTTATTTTTACAAATTATTACATAACAACACTCTTCTAATTCTCGTTATGAACTTTGACTCGCATTTTTCCATTTAAAGTTAATCGAAGAATTAATTCTGAATCAAAATCTGTACATCTTTTCGTCAGAAAACATTTGTCTCTATTCCAAACGAGAATCGAACTAAATGATTCAAAGATGCACAATTTTAGGAAAATCCGAGAACTCGTCGCTAGCCAAAACTCATTTGGTAGCTTCTACTCACTTTTTCTTGGTCATTTGAACGACTATAAAACTAGATATCTCATAGTCGTACGTAAAATCCCGTTGCCATAGAAAGACCAACTCTTTTTTTACCAATATTTGGTAATTAAAATTAGATATTTAACCGAATAATCAATATCCAAAGAGAGTTTTATAACGTGCGGAATAAATCATTAAAATAAAGCAATTAAAATGAAAGTAACTGAAACTAGAGAGTGGAATCCGTTTGGACTTGAGTGGCGGTTTTTAACTTCTTTACTTCTGTCCGAATCTATACACACACACACACTTGTTCGTCTCCCTTCGTCATCTACCTTCTGATTTCGCGCCACCACGCATCATCAAGTTTATCTTTTTTCCTCTCGCAGCTTTCTCACTGAATATCTCTCCGATCCGCCTGAGTTTTTCTTTGTAAGTGGTCCCTAATTCCAACTTTTTTCCTCTTGCATCCCTCTCTCTCTCTCTCTCTCTCTCTCTCTCTCTCTCTCTCTCTCTCTCTCTCTCTCTCTCTCTCTCTCTCTGGTTTGGTCTGAGTGAGAAAAAGAAAAGGAAAGTGACGAGTTTTCGTTTGCTTTCTCTTTCTTCGTTTTCACACTTTGTTGATCGATTGGTATCAGAAGTTTATGATTCTCCGAGGTTTTAGTTTAGATCTGGGAATTTTTTTTGTTTTTTTTTCTCTCTGCGTGAATTCGAACAAATCCTATTCAGAATCGTTGTGATCTACTGATATCCTCCAAAGCCCCAATTCTACACGATACTGTTTAGTTTTGCTAAGAATTTTAGTATAAAGTATCAAAGTGTGTTCATTTTTTTGTTTTTTTCTGGGTCGAATCTGAATGGTACCACTGTGAATTCAGTGTATAATCTTTTTCCATATTGTGTCTTATTGTTGCAGAGTGTTTAGTTTAAATGTGGATGAAGAAACTAAGATTTGGTATAGAGCCATTGCTTTGAGGTAGCAGGTAGTTATATCAGTATGGTGAGGCAACAAAGAGCTTCCAAGGTTCATGAGGATAGATTTCCCTCGTGTGGAACCTCGGAGCATCGAGGCAAGGATGAGCTGGTGAAGCGCGATATGTTGGATCCGCCGAGATATCTTCGAAGAACTGAAGATATCCGCGGAAAGGCGCTGAGTTTTGGGGTTTTGGATTGGAAACAGGTAGAAAATTGGAAGGACACTAGTAATGCAGAAGGAACCAAAGGAGCTTGCTGTAGTTATGCTTCGTCATACAATGGTTCCGCGGAAACTGCTTCAAGTTCGTTGGAACTAGATTTATCAACCGGGGTTGTCAAAAGATTGGAGCTAGATTCGAAGAAGCCCCAAGCAGCAATTGTGAATTTCTCTCAAAACATGAGAAATGACAGTTTCTCGCTTAGATCAAAAGAGTATTCAGATGCAATGGAAGCTCATACCGTGATGAAAACGGATGAAAAGGGAAAACTAGATCACCAACCAATGAGTAGGAAGCAGAAAGATCATCAAGCAGCTCCCAATAAGGACCTGGTAGAGAAAGAACAAAGTAATGCCGAAGGCGAATGTTCAAGTGAGAGGAGCCAAAACTGTGTTGAGAAACCACACTTGTTGGATGAAAATATTCCCAATGTGACATCCAAAAAGGGAAGACATGCTTCCCCTAACCGGCGGTTTAGCTTCAGTTTTAGTCAGATAGGTAGAAGTTTCAGTTCCAAAGAAAGTTCATCGTCTGTCCCTTCATTGTCGAGCACATCTCGTGCTTCAGCTAAATCAGGTCCTTTGACATTCAACGACTCAGTTTACGCCAATCACTCGACCAGAACAAAGCCGAGTAATGGTCACAGCAAAACTAGATCAGGTCCTATATCGAAACCCAAGACCGAAAAGAATGTCCCGATACAAATGGCTTCAAAACTTTCCAACACAAAACCACCAACCATGGAGAAGAAGCAGCACAGCTCAGGATCCCACGCTCTTTTGCAATACACTTTGAGAAAAGGTATCAATTTGTTTCAGTTTGTGGTTGACAACAACATCAATAACGTTCTTGCCGCCACCATGAAGAGTTGTGATTCTTCTACACGTTCTTACACATTGTATTCCGTCAAAGAAGTAACCAAAAAAAGCGACTCGTGGCTAAACCGCCACAGGAACGAAGAGAAAAACCATCCATTTGTACATACGATTATCGGTCAAATGAAGACTGTTACTTCTTTCACCTCAGATTTAGCAACCCACAAATCAGAATCTGTTTTGTTCGGTGTTGAAACCAATGAAGAGCTTGCAGCAATTGTTCAGACAAGAAACAGGACTCAGAGGCAGAACACAACTACTATCATACTCCCAAGTGGAGTGCACACACTGCCTAAAGACGGTAATGCCCCTTTGTCGTTGATTAACCGGTGGAAATTCGGTGGAGGAGCATGCGACTGCGGTGGCTGGGACATTGGTTGTAAACTCCGTGTCCTCTCAAATGATCATACAAAGTCTCAACCTTTCTCATCAAACTTTCAATTGTTTGATCAGGTAACTCAATTCTGTTTCAAAGCTCTAACTTTTTTGATGCTCTGAGTCAATTCTAACACTTGATTCTCACAGGAAAGAGACGAGACAACATTCACAATGGTGACACACGACAAGGAACTCCACTCGGTTGAGTTTGGCTCATCGATCTCTCTCTTGGAAGCGTTCTTCGTTTCGTTAGCTACAGTAAGCAGTCATCAGAGTTGGTCTGAGGAAGAGGAAGCAGTTTTGATTGGTCCGTTGAAGAGTGAAACATCGACGAAATATGCATCAAACCCACCGGTTTCTCCAATCGGTCGAGTCTAGAGGCATAAAATTGGTAGTGAGAGGTTTCAGACAGTGTAAGAGAAGATCAAGCAAAAGGGCCGACCTGGCTGGGTTAGACAGTGTTGGGTTGGGCTTTAACAAAAACTGTAATTAAGAATTTATATGACATAATCTTTTAGAATTTTGTGCATTGTACAAAATAGTGAAATGCATTTGTAATTACCGTTTTTAATTTTTTAACTATAATCACACCCATCTGGATTTGATGGATTACAATTATATAATCTTTAAAATATCAACAATCACTTGAAATTCTTTTTTGTTTGTTTGTTAACTTTCTTGAAAATCTATTTAAGTTTTAAATACAATTATTAATGATAAAAAGGAAATGAGGATAGACAAGTGAGAGCATGTGAGGATAAAACCGTATTTGACAGACATGCTTCGCTGCTCTACCCTACCACCCACATGTTCCTCCAAATCATAACCCTCCACGTGTAGTGTTATTCTGAATTAATATTTTAAACCTTATATTATTAATTAATGTTTTTTTTTATTAATGAACCTTATGATATTAAGTTGTAAATTGGCCACTACTAAACTCTATAATCTTCCCCGGCATCAACTTTGAAATTTTAAAATAAAAGCGTCACTAACGGTTGGTGGGATCATCTCGTGACCATTGACTACTTTTTAGTTTTATTGAGGAATTCTCTTTCTAATTTTTTTGAAAATTCTAAATATTGAACTATACAACTAGAATTTTCAAATATTATAAATTTTTAAATACAACTTGTTTCTTATTTTTTCTTTTGTTGAAACTTGTTTCCTATTTCGGATGCTATTGACTATATGGATTTATCTATAACTATATGTTATTTTGTGATTAAAAAAACACATGAAAGATCCATTGTGATGAGAAATATCAATCGACAAATCATTAGGAAGTTTTTAGAATAGCAAAACGACTGTAAAAAAAATAATGGCAACAAAATTATGGCCAAAGTTGTGAGGATTCTCGGACCAAAAATGGCCAAAATGTTACACGACCAATCCTTAAAACAAGTTATGATATTTGGAACACCAAAATTTTAACGGGTTGATTGATAAATTGACTTTCAATATACTTTTCGTTATTTTCTAAGGAGACTTTTATGACTTTTCTTACGTTAGTCTTTATTACATTGACCTTTTTTTGCATATATATATATATATTTTTTCGAAACCAATTTTTTAATTTTATAACTAAGATATGTTAAAAGTGGGCCATCCATTAACCATTTAGAACGTTTACGATGGCCAAGAAAAATTCAAGATAATTTTTGTCGATCACTAGCTTTGACCTACATGATCAAAATCAAAAATTGCTTAAATTATTGTATACGATTCTTATTTTTCTGAAATATTTTTAGTTTTTTGATTTACAACAACTAAAATTAAAATTAAATAGGCAAAAAACTTCAGATATGTAAAAATTTATTTTGGCTTTAATAACTTAGACTCAAACAAGAAAGAGGATAAATACGAAATATATTATTAGTTTATATCTTTTACTTTCTATATTATAGAATGTTTTATACATTTTTGTTTCATTTTATTTGATTTTTACAAATTTTCATACGAAAGTGAAAAAAAAAGAATTAATGTAATGTGATCATGTTGTATCTTTCTTTATTGGTTAATTTATTTTAATTAGATGTTTAATGATGTAATGTAAATATATAAAAAGAAAACTAAAATTATGTAATTTTTAAAACTTTGTGTTTTTTACTAAAAAATATTGTTTAGTGAAACATATGAAATAATATTTTTTTATTTCAGCATGACATTCTGTCTATATTTTCAATTTAAACATTTTCCTTATATTCCATATGTGATAATTCATTTATTGTTAAATTTTTTTTTTTGGTCAAAATTTATTTATTGTTGTATATTTTCTAGATTTTTTTAAAACTTTATTAAGTTTCTTCATATACTATTTAATATAAATTCTGTATCACACAATCTATAGTTAAAAATTGAAAATTGTTATTGATCAATTAAACCTTCATCAATAGTTAAACTGTAATGGATCAATTAACTCTTTTAAAATTATAGCCTAGACGAATAAATTCCAGCTAAATACAACCACATTTTTACAGAAATATTCTACTGTTACCACTTACCATTTCTCTACCAATCTCACTCTCTAAGATTGGTCTAAAAATCAAAAGGTCATAACAGCTATCAACCTGATAGACCGATATTTAAATGTTGGAAAATGAAAAAAAGTTAAACACAACAAAATAAGGCCAAAATAATACGAAAAAAATTGATTTTATTATTCGTATAAAAGAAACTTTTTTCCCTAGTATAAATATTTTTATTATTAATTTCTTCTAGGAGGTTGATTTTTTTTTTTTTCCAATTCAACCGTTTCTCCGTGTTGAACTCGCCCTTTATAATTCTAGGGCTTCGTTTCTCAGATTCTGCTAAAGGAAATCGCTTTTCTACTTTCAAAAGTTTTTAATCTTCTTCACACTTTCGTCTTCGATCTCTCTGTTAACTTTTTTTTCTTTCTTTCGTTTGCATCTCTCGTTCTCGTTTCTTCTTCTTCTTCTTCTCAGATCTTGGATTGACCCGTCTCGATCGTTGACCCCCGAATTTGGGTTCGGCTAAAATAAAAATCCGACCTTTTTTCCGGTGAGAAGCTCGAGACTAAGGAATTGTTTAAAGGGGTTAAATTTTTGGTTGAGTGTTTGGTTTTTTGGGTTGATGATGTTGACCCAATTTGTTGGGGTCTGAAGTACTTATGGAACTGATTGTCACACGACAAGAACATCAACAAACAAGAATAAGATGACGCTTTACATTCGTCGCGAATCTTCCAAGGTTCGTCGTTTTTCTCCTTATTCGGCTTCTGGGTTTTTCGAATTTTTGGCTGATTTGTTACTTTTTTATAGCTATGGAAGAGATTTTGCTCTGAGATTACGACGGAGATCGGTCTTCTCGCTGAGAACTGGAAATATCTTCTGGCTGGTCTTATCTGTCAGGTTCCCATCTTTAAATTTCTAATTTTTCAGATCACTTCGATTCATAACTGAGAACTTTGGTATGTGAAATTCGTGAGCTTTTTGTTGTCAGTTTGAAATGATTCTTATCAGATTCAGATTAAACTTGGATCGTTATTTCTTATGCTGAGTGTTAATGATGACTCCTGTTTCTTTTTGTTGAAGTCTGAAATGGAAAACTTAGGAGAGTGTGAAAGATTATGATCGTAGTTTTGTTACCTTTTTCTCCAGCAGAGACAGTGTTCTTAGGATTGATTATCAAACAAAAAAGATGGCTTTTGTGTGTTAGTTTTGTTTTGGTTTTCGCAATGCAGCTTTTAAGCCTATTGGATTTTACTTTATTTCTTGAGTTTTTGTTTTGACACTTTATGAATGTATCTGTTATGTGCAGTACATTCATGGTTTAGCTGCTAAAGGAGTTCATTATATTCATCGCCCGGGACCGACTCTCCAGGATCTTGGATTCTTTCTTCTTCCGGTTTGTCTCCGACATTTCAGCTATATGCTCAGTTCTGAGCACACTTTTCATTGGATCTGAATAGGTGTCTTATTGCTTTGGTTTTCCATTGTATAGGAGCTTGGGCAAGAGAGAAGCTACATAAGTGAAACCGTGTTCACTAGTGTATTTGTTTCGTTTTTCCTGGTGAGTCTTTCACCAGTACTGGTTGGCCCTTTTTCTGGTAATTTTTTTTTAGAAATAGCTGAAATCTTACTTTGAAAGAGTTTTTTGTCGAGCAGCCATTACAGATGATTATATTCCGATATTAATACTCCTTGAGTCTTTATTGCAGTGGACTTTCCATCCATTCATACTGAAAAGCAAAAAGATATACACTGTGTTAATATGGTGCAGGATTCTAGCATTCTTAGTTGTAAGTGCCCTGCCTTACTAGTTACTATGAATTTAAGCTTGCTGAGATTATTTTGTCTTGTCGAATTTTGAAGTTTGTCAATGTTTCTGTTTTTAGGCCTGCCAGTTTCTCCGCGTTATAACTTTCTATTCGACTCAGCTTCCTGGCCCAAACTATCACTGTCGCGAGGTAAAGCAACTGAGATCCATACACAAGTTCTCATGTGTCTTATCGGTTAAGCTTAATTTTGCCCACTTTTTCTACAGGGCTCTAAAGTTTCTAGGTTGCCATGGCCCAAAACTGCTCTTGAGGTGCTCCAGATTAACCGTGAGTCTACATTTTTTTCTTTCCCCAATCATAGATTGCGTTCACACGCATTCCTTTGTTTGCTTCTGTTCTCATGTGATGACTCTGATCTCATCAGCTCATGGTGTGATGTACGGATGTGGAGACCTGATTTTCTCATCGCACATGATATTCACGCTAGTCTTTGTCCTCACTTACCAGAAATACGGCACTAAAAGGTAAAGCTTCATAAACTCTGTAGGCAATAACTTCAAAACTACTTTGAAAATGACTTCAAATGACTTCTGTGCATCTCTTCTGTTTATACTATGTCTCAGGTTCATAAAGCTGTTTGGGTGGCTCACTGCAGCCGTGCAGAGCCTCTTGATCATTGCCTCCCGTAAACATTACACTGTCGATGTTGTTGTTGCGTGGTATGGTTTACTATTACGCAAAAGCTTGCCCCCAACAAAATATCCCTATGAAGACAGAGATATACTGACTTGTTGTTTTGATTCTTTCCCTGTTTAGGTATACCGTGAATTTGGTGGTGTTCTGTCTAGACAAGAAATTACCAGGTTTGATCTCAGAGAATCCTTCTTCACAGAAATGAAACAATTTTTGTCTAACTTAGCAGAGGCTCGGTTTCTCATATCTTTCTCAAATGTCCATACAACAGAATTACCAGATCGGACTACGGTGTTGCTCCCGGTAATCTCGAAAGAAAGAACCAAAGAAGAAAACCACAAGCTGTTGAATGGGAACGGTGTTGATCCTGCTGACTGGGTAAGCATCTGAATCTATTTTTGTTCTCCTTCCCAGTCCGAACCAGTCACATCATTTGATCCTTAATGTTCTTTTTTATGTTTCTTCCGGTTCTGTTTAGAGGCCGAGGGCTCAGGTGAACGGGAAGGTAGACAGCAATGGAGTTCACACTGATAACTCAATGAATGGCGCATGAAACTCGCACCGGACTTGTTGAAAAACAGCAATTCAATGGCGTCATGAAGACTTGGTGTGATCTTTCGGTTTTGATGATTTCTCGAATTCGGACTTAAAAATTCTGTAAGTTTGGTAAATTTTTGGTTTTGGTTTTATTGTTCAAGAAAAGAAAACACTCAATAGAGAGAAGTTGGGTGGGGGGCTAAGCTTATGCTATTTTGTACATTTTTCAGTTCCTTATTCCCCAAGTAATCATCTTTTGTTGGATCACATTGCTTTTTCTTTTATGTCATTTTTTGGTTACATGAAACTGTTTCTAGCTTTGAGACGATCTTATGCGTGTGTGGTTATACAAAGGATCAAACTCACTTGATACATATAAAGTAAAAATTTGTTGTTTGATTGCGAAGAGCATATATATTGGGTTTATGAGGAAGAGGAAACATGGAAATGGAAGAGCCATGAAATGAAGAAGCCAAAGACCATACAAGCTAACACTATATTCACCATTCTCTGTGGCTGCCACCTGTTCTCCACCGCCGTTGCTCCTGCCGCCACCACCGTTTCCACGCCGCCTCCGCCGTTTCTCGAGCCTCTCTCTTCCTCCGTTGACCCAACAGTCTCGTTCACACCGCCCACGTTTCGGGCTACTGATTGGCAAATCTCGCAGATTCTGTTTCAATAAAATATGTTAAGCTATACTTCTAATTCTATAATCTAAGTAATAAGGTTGGGATTTAAGTGGACAAAATTTCTCGGGTGTATATTTATGATCCATTAACAAAACACAAAAAGGTTTAGGTGCTTAACTGAAATTAATTGAAATTATGTTGGTGGTGCTTAAGGTAATAGTTTTACTCCTCAGAATGGTAACATATAATGAATTTTCTGAATGGTAAAAAACAGCAGAAACACGTTTTCAAAACGTAAAAAATTGGTATACATCACTATTATAAAAAAAAAATGTAGGAACGGTGAATGAATTGTGAATGGTTTGCCTATAACCATTTAGAAAGAAAACACTTTAAAAAAGGAAAAAAAAAAAACTTATAAACCTTTTTTTCTTGTCGCCTAATAGCTTTATAAACTTAAGTTTCACATATTCCAGTTTACAAAATCTTTTTTTTTTTTTGACGTATTCCTCAGATAGTAAATTAAACATTATAGAATAAGTCAATAAAACGTCCTAAACCCGCAATTTAAACCAACATTGTCTCCTAAGAATCCTAACGAGACTTATGATGATATCAAGTTAATCAAAACTCATAACTGAAAAAACTCAAGAAAATATTTTTATTTTTAAAAGTAATTAAGAACTTTTTTTTTGTCAATTAAAGTAATTAAGAACAAGAAAAAACCACTTAACAAAACAATAAAAGAGTGAGAGAGTGGTTTACTTGTCGCCTTTGATCTTGAACCAAGTTTCAGCACATTGTCTATGAGCAACTGCCAAGTCGTCTTTACACGAACATCCCAACTCAATCCCACCTCCACCGCTAATTTCCACACCTAAATGACATATCCGGCAATCTTTCTCCGGCGCCGCCGTCGCATCATCATCATCATCATCATCATCATCATCATCTATCTCCGACGTAGCACTTGTCGCCGACGACACTTTCCTCGACTCATCTCCTTCGTATTCGTACGATCCTCCCGTCGTCGAATAGAAGTAGGAGTAGCATGACGTCACATCTTCGCCGTCTGAGTAATAAACACTGACGTCACTTCCTCCGAACGACCGTCGGTGATATCCGTACGCCGCCGCTCCTTGTTCTAAATCGATGTCTGTCATTATTAATTAGGAGAGTTTGCGTGTGTGTGTTTTTTTTAATGACACAGTAATAGAATTGAAGAGATTTAAGGAAATGGGTTTTGGTGGATTTGGTGATTTCCTACTTAACAACTTCAAAAAAAAAAAGATTTGATTTTTTTTAGAAATTGAGTAACGAAATTGTAGGAGGAGTGAGTAAAGTGGTGGAGCAGGAACAAGCTTAAGAACACAAGTGAAAGTGAAACTATATTTCCCTATTCAGGATCAAGAATTATCTTTTTAAGAAAAATAATACTAATAAAGAATTGTGAGTCTGTAACAGATTAAAGAGGAAAAAGAAAAGGGATCACAAGATTATTGATTTTTTTTTTTTTTTTTTTCATCTCTCCTAAAAAGTAATTTCATAATTGTATAAGTTATTGAAAACCCGACTCAGTCCTCGATTGCTGTTAAAAAATAAGCATAAATAGAAATTATATAAGGGCAGTTATGTCATTAGGTTATAGAATTTCCAGTTTTGGATTTACTTTGACCCATTCCAGCCTCCGACCAATTTAATCACTACTGCATATTTATATTTTGTTATCCTTTATTTGATTGTACAAATGGCAAAACTAAAACAGTCCGTACTTCGGGTTTGCATTTTGGAACTTGGAGTAATCTTTATTTTTGGATATGATCAAAGTGAATTTGTGCCTAACCATAGCAACACTATGGTCCAAAATACATGTAAAAAATAAAGTTATTAGTGGTCTAATGACGTTGGTTCGATAACCTTAAATCTTTAGTACGATCCATTTGAAAAGAATGATTTATATTTCAAAAAAGTATTATCAAAAGCTGGTTTTTAATTCATATTTCCCTGTTGTCATATCACTCTCAGATTTTTCTGATATTTTTTTTGTTTGGACACTCAATCTCATTCTCAATAAACACTTCCTCCACAAGTGGATTTATCACACATCATTGTGAAAGTCATACATACCACAATAAATATTTGATGAGGTTAACGGTATATTTTATCAACAACAACAAAAAATTAATGTTACAGCAAACAAAAATAAAACTAAAAATTATATTATGAGGAAGAAAGATATTTCAAACAAGCAAGGAATATCTATTTATTCTTAAAGCATACAACTTAAAACTAAAAAGAAATAGGAATCTCATTTTCCACGTCAAAATGTTGAACCACCATGGACACCAAAGTAATAAAAAAAACAAAAAGAGTAAAAACGAATTTTGATGGAAAAAATAATAAGAAAACAATAGTTAATCAAGTTGGTGGGTCTGGTTCTAATGGACAAGACATACCTATTCTTGTTTCATTTGAATCTTATATTTGGAATTTTCTTCTATCAAAATTATATATTTATGCGTCTTCCGGAGCATCCTATAAAATTTGAACGATACAAAAAGATTAACATGGTTCTTGCGAAAAAATAACACACAAATCAAAAAATGGTCAAAATTTTGTTATCAAAAAAAAAAATTATATATTTATATTTAACTTCATTATCTTATTAAGTTTACTAACTCAATTTATGAGACGAAACATGTTGAAGATCTGGAAGCTAATTAAAAGTATCAACCTCTGATTATTTGTTATTCATATTTAATTCAACAAATGCTCGTATCTGAAATATACTTTGTGCTAAAGATATGCTTAATATCCGAATTAAAAATAAAATAAATAATATCGTGTCTTGGTTTATTTATGCTGTGGATAATGGATAGGTCTCTAATTACTGTTTGTGGCATATTGTGTCAAGTTGCTATATAACGTAGTTTTCGTAGAGGTTATCCGTTAAATAAAAGTTTGTCTATCTATATGTGTAAATAGTAAATTATTTGCACATGGTTCCTGTTTGGAAGAGTTTATTTGTTCTTTTACTTTTTATTTTCATTAATTTTTAATTAAAAACTAGTAAATGTGGTTTAAAAAAAATCTTTTAAGTAAATTCAAGAAATAAGCAAACCGTAAATTCAAGAAAAGGGTTGTCATTGTTATAGATAATGTCATTACAAATCATTGCCAGTTATATCAGATTAAAAATTCTATTTAACAAAATAATTAAATCTGAAATTCTAAAAGTGAAAAAAAACTTATAATTTTTTTTTAAGAAAAGAACACCACCAACTTATTAATGCTTTAGTTTTTATTTTTTAAAACCGTGGAAGTTCTGGGATTTTGGCCCATAATATCTCATGTTGTCTGGAACCACCTGTTGATAATATTGTTTTAAGGCGTAAATCATTATTTCAAATTGATTTGAACTAGTGATTTTGAGTATACTCAAGAACACTTAGACCAAATGCTTTAGTTTTTGAGTTTTTGAGTGAATCCCAAATTATAAGCCACAAGAAAATGTCATTTGTTTTCGATTTAAATTATAGAAAAAAAATCTTACGTACAATTTGTAAACCAGGACGCATGAAGGTTATGTTAGGATCACCTCGTACGAGCTAGTCATGTTGCTCATATATTCTGATCTGCCCAATTAATTTTTTTTTTTTTTTTTTTTGACTCTTTATGTTTTGTTCGTTAATGAACATGGAAAGGGACAACACAAGTAGTTGCTCTGTCTCAACAGTTCCATGTCCAAACTGGAAAAAGCTGTTTATACTTGACCAGAAACTGGAAGTATCTAATATGTTATAAGTTTTGTTCAGCAGAAACATTTTGGCTGGTGACCCAATTTAGTGGACACTTTAAACAATTAAAGAAATTGTAATTATTAACTTCAAAAATTGTATTTGGTCTCATTTTTTACTATCTCGGACCACAAGGACTGTATGTATCATCATCTGTTCATCCCTATTGAGGCAGACATCAATCTGGCACACTCCAACAACCTAATAGAAATATTGCATTCAAGCGATCCAACCGATATGTACTTTACTTTTTTTTTGTTTTTTCTATACATAAACATGAAACGAGCCAAAGATAACGTTCTATGCCCATTATATTGGCTAGATCACTGGCCAAACCACCTCAAAGAATTCGTTTTTATTTGCTAAAATCAAGATTATGACTAGAAGTCTGTTAAGTTTTCACTCCAGAAGTTGGGTTATAGCAGGTCATAGGCATATAAATCTTTTGATAACACAAAGATTACATCTTTGAATATATGGCATAATACATCAGAAGTTTCTGCTTAACATTGAAAGCCATGGCAAAAAAGTGGAGAAGCTGGATAAGTACTTGGCTTGATTCAGATAGTTTTGGTGGTAAAGCAAATAGCTTAAAGGAAATAATATATATATATATATATATATATAACTTACATGTTGTAAGATAGTTAGGAGCCAACCAAAGGGATCGAAGTTAATGTTGAAGCTCTCAAAATGTATATAACCGCGGTTAGGTTAACTCGGAGGATCTGCATTAAGTGTCGATCAAATCAGTCGATTGAGACTCTCTGTCTACAACTCTTGGCTGCAGATAGAAGAAACATTGTCAAGTTAGCGATAAAAGTTACATGATGAGATCTGTGGTATGGTTATACTTATATCACAGTGAGAATAGCAATTACCAGGACTCAAGATTCGTACGCATTTTGTTATGGACTTTACAGTAGTCATGGCGTCAGATCCTGCAAATTGAAACAGTAAGAGTATCAGTGGAAACAGCTTATAGCATTTTACATCTATAATATCAAGTGAAGACTGAAAAACTAAACCAACCTTGTGTGTTCATGTCTTTTCCTTGAATCGTTTCTGTCACTGTTGATGTATACTCTGATACAACTTGGTCCGGCTCTAGATTCTCGTGCATTGATTCAGGGGATGACCTGTGATTCAGAGTTTGATCTCGTAAGTATATGGCAGTAGATAATTGGAATTTTCAGATGATTATTAATCCCAAGAGAAGAAGAATATTACTCCATGTGAAAATTTGAGGGATGTGGCAGGCAAGGAGGGTCTGGCATTCCTTCACAACCAATATCGAAATCGACTAGCAGCTCCGAAAATGAAAAGCTTTCACTCAGAATATCTATATTGGAAAAATCTATGTCGAATAAATCAGTTTCTGTTTCAGAGCCAGATGAGGAACTTGAACCCAAATCGGTAGTGGCAGGGTCATCTAAGTGCATTGTGGCTTCAGTGTCATCAAAGTTGAGCCTTCCTTTCACATGATCTCGTTTACTCGACATCTTCAGATTAGACTTGACCGGCGAAAAAGAAGAAACCAGATGGCTCCTTTCCACGGTATAAGAAGCAGTCTGTTTGAGAGGGCTGACTGTGATTCTCTCCTTGGTAACAATTGTATGATTTGTAGGAGTAACTTCTTGCTGGGGAGTGATAGATACATCACTCTGAGGAGATACTTGCTTTTGTGGTGTCCTCGGACAAGCTGAATTGGTCGGAGGTGACATGTCTGATCTGTTAAACAAACACTTTGCCACACTTGATGTAAGATCAGATGACTCATTAGCTACATGGTTGTTCGCCGGAGTTTGTCTTTCGGATGATGTTTGAAATGTCAAGTAGTTAGTGGCCTTATCAGCTAGTGGGAACTTTCTCATCACTGGTATAAGAAAAAGAAGACACAAGAGCATGTTTAAGGGTAATGGAGAGAGTTGGAGGTATCATATAAACTGAATCATTTGAATAATAAATTTGCAGTATAACCACCTTTCCTAGAAACAGAAGGAGCTCCTAGAGAAACTTCAGGACTCTTTCGCTTTTTGGTTATAGACTGACTGGTACAAGGTGCTGTGAAATTCCCAACTCTTTTGTTGCCTGGTAATGACACTTGCATAGCATCAGGCGTGTTGTAGGCGGTGCAGCCTGGAAATAAGAACATGTCATTAGTTCCAGAAAACAAATCCAGAAACATCAACCAAAATCATCTTTCCAATGAAATTCTCTGGAAACAAATCAACCAATTGCCTATAATCTATTTCACTGCAGAAAACTTCTCTGCATAACCCACATAACATTCAGGTAACACAATTGCAAAAAACCCATTATGAATGATAACCAAACAACAGCATAAACAGCTTCAATCTCTAAATCGGAGCATGTGGCAAGCAGTGTCAACACAAACTAACATAGTAATCATTCCAATTTTAGTCCCAAAAACAGCAAAAATCCTCAGTACCTGAAGGAGAGACGGCGAAGTTGTTCGGTTGAGAAGTCGAGGCAACCACTTGGATAGCCGCCGACGACGGGATCGCCGGAGGAGGAGCTGCTGCGGTGGAGTTGTAAGCATTCATCACATCCTGCATCCCATTCAATAGATTTTGAACCCTAATTTTCTCCTGCTCAAGTCTAGCTTTCTCTTGATCCACCATCACTTTCTTCTCCTTGAGGCAGATGTATTCGTTCAAAATATCATCCAGAGGTATCAAACTGTTGGGAACCTAAGAAATCAAACGGAAAAATCTATAAGAAAAACAACCATAGATTCTTGGGAACAAAAAAATCAAATAGAAAATTTCGAGGTGCATCATACTTCGCGAACAGGAGATTTGGAGATGAGAGAAGAAGCTTCAGATCTGAAGATGGATCGGGTCTCTAAGAAGCGATTATCGCAAAGGTATCGATCGACGAGGAAAGCGACTTGCATCGGAGTAACTTTACCATTGCCTATGCGCCCCGCAGCCTTGGATCTGTTCGATCTCACCATTTTCTCCGATTTAAGATTCGAAAACCCTAAGAACGACTGTGAAGTGAAGAGGGAAGATGGAAAAAAATCTTGGAAAAGAGAGAAGAAGATGATTAGAAGAAGTAAGAAAGAGCGGGAGATTTTCGAGCCATTGGAATTGGTTTAATTCCGATTTTGCCGGGAGATTTTGCGTCTGGCTCTGGCGGTAAACCCAATTTTTTTTTGGTAAAGGTCGTCAAAATTGGAAACCCATATCTTCGGTTGGGCCTTCGGGTTTGGGCTTGTTCATCAATACAATTGATTTTTTTTTTTTTAAACCTATACAATTGAGCAAATCCTAAGACTGTTTTTTTTTTTTTTTTCATTTTTACATCAAATGTGTTAGAATGTCTTTTTTTTATTTTACATCAAATGTGTTACACTGTCTAGGCAAATGTTTGGCACACTATTTCAAAATTATATCTAAACTAATTTTTGACATGTACATCAAACGCGAGATTATATTACTTGAAAATTAAAAACAATTTTTTTTTTTTTTTTAAATATCAAAAAATTAGAAATAACAAGATTACGTGGTACACTTCCATATTGATAAATATATTTTATTTTACAATATTTAATTTGCATGACATCTAGTTTGGATATATGTATTTTTGGTATAAATTGAATACGTTTAAGATTATGGATTATCTCAAAGTTATTTGTGTTCGCCAAAACAAAAAATAACGTGTTAGTATGTACAAATCTTTTAAAATAAAAAAGCAAAGAAATAATAAAAATACAAAAATTAATTATTTTTCGAATTCAATCATTATTTTGTTGTTTTCAATTTATTTTGTATGAAATGTTTTGGATTTTCGCCAATATTAACAACTTGTACATATGATTGATATTTTTATAAGTTCTAACAGTTTGATTGATGGCAAACACAGCAATGATTCTTGTATCTTCTAGAAATTATCAAAACCTTTATATATATATATATATATATATATATATATTTTTCTATATATATATTTCTATCGATAAACTTATCGTATTTTTCTATAAAAATTGTAAAAATATTATATTCGTAAAGTTGTACGTTTATAACAAAATCTCTAACTTTAATTAAAGTAATATGAATACAATTAAACGATATCAAAGAAAATATTTGTATGATCAATCATATTTCAAATATTGTATCCAAATGAACATTAATACAACTTTTATAAATTAAATTTAAATTGACATCGGTAATGTTTCATCGTTAAAATATTATGTTATATAACATTTAAAAATATTAAAATATTATGATTTAGTTGGGTTTAAATTTGTAACACATATTTTTGGACTTATGTTAAAAATTTAAAGAGAATATATAAAAATTTCCACCATGATATATAAAATTAATTTGAGGGTTTTGATTGATTAATTTAATTAATTTATTTTTAAATTTTTCTTTGATGGATACAAATTTTTTTTCACCAATTATATAGTAAAGGATATGTCAAGAGAATGTCTATTTGTTTTAATAATGTTAGTTCATAAGATACAAACAATTACCGTTCATAGTAATTCTTTTAAATCGAAATTTACACAAGTATAGTATTGTCGGTGACAGCGACCAAAGCAAGTTCATTTCATAGTTGCTAATTAAGCAACCAATTACATCTACAGTTATCAACAATGAAATTTTAGGATTTTAAGTCTTGGATTATAGTTAAAATACGATTCAACAAAACGAATATGATTACTAGCTTCTCTAGAAATCATTGCAAACTACTCTAGAAATGAAATTGAGTCAGGTTTATAGACCATTTGTGAGGTTCCAAGTTCAACTACAGTCCTGTGCATCCACCACCAACATGCCAAATGCCGAAACCCAGTTCGTGTTCTGCTCTAATTTATTCACACTAGTTTGACCGCAAATCAAACAAAATCACTATCGTTATGAATGTGTGTAGCGGACTAACAATATTCACTGGTTCGTCTTTCAGAAGTATAAGCAATTTCTAACTTCCAACATCAGTCTTACCCAATTCTACTTCAATTTTTTTTCCAAAAAAATCATTAACCATTACGTTCAGACGTACTAAAACCCAGAAATCATTATCCAAAACGAATCAGTTTAATTAGACAATCAGATCTCAGCGTTTCCTGTTTAGTTTCTGCAACTCCTATTTGGAGATTTTAAGATAGATAACGCAGATTTTCAATTGACATCATCGATCTGAATCTAACATCAACCAAAAGCTATCTAAATACAAGTAAAAAGTGCGACATAAACATTTGGATCTCAGATTTTGTATGGTTTATCTTCAACTCCTTGTAAGAGATTTTGCAGATAGATAACGCAGTATAATTAACTAAGAAATCATCGATCCAAATCCGTAAACGAAAACAAAATCGAGCATAAAAAGAAGAAGCATCTCAGAATTGAAAACCCCATTTTTTTCTTCACTAACAATCAAAGTGCAAGGATAACAATTTTTTCATGGATTCATCATCGATGCTCTATCAAAACAAAGCCAAGAAAAAACAAAAACAAAGAAAAACTAAGATCGAATTAAGAAGACGAGAGAAATCGATCAAATCGCCGAACGAATATTCGGAACAAATGGGTTGAGAAGTATTTATATAAGGCGCCGCGGAAAAAAAAAGAAAACACAAAACCCTACTCCTCTGTTTGGTAACGAATATATCTTAATCCATAACACGGAAAAGAACAATACTACCCTTTCAGACTGCGTGCCGTTTTTTTCTTAAATCTCCAAAACATACGTGCCGTTTTTAAACCACCGAGCATATGTCTCATCTTGGTCGTGGAACCAGAAGGCTCCACAAGAAGATGAGTAAACGAAGAAACTCTCTAAACCACACAAACCAGAAACGTGTCAAACCGCTTCTGTGATTTTTAGTCATCAAAAAGCAAAGTAGTAACAATGACGCGTCTTTTGAAATTTTTCTGATCCTTCCAACCAAAAGCCAAAATCCGATTTTGAGTTTATCAAATATCTTCGTCTTCTTCTTATATATACATTGAATCCCATATATATATATATATATATACACATACGTTATCAAATGCTAACCACACATTTGCGTTTAGCAACGACAAGAACTAAACTGATAAATAATACGAATCCAATGGGAATAGTTTTCGGGAAAACTTACATAATGGGAATGGTTTTTGGTAAAATCGTCGTGGAGACTCCAAAATACACGGTGGCTAAATCCGGCGACGGTTATGAGATCCGAGAATATCCACCGGCGGTTGCGGCGGAGCTCACTTACGACCCGTCGGAATTCAAGGGCGATAAAGACGGTGGATTTCAGGTCTTGGCTAAGTATATAGGCGTGTTTGGCAAACCGGAGAACGAGAAGCCGGAGAAAATCGCTATGACGTCTCCGGTGATCACGAAAGAAGGCGAGAAGATCGCGATGACTTCTCCGGTGATCACGAAGGAAAGCGAGAAGATCGAGATGACTTCTCCGGTTGTGACCAAAGAAGGTGGAGGAGGGAAGAAGATGGTGACGATGCAGTTTCTGTTGCCGGCGATGTACAAAAAGGCGGAGGATGCGCCGCGTCCGACGGATGAGAGGGTGAAGATTAGGGAGGAAGGAGGGAGAAAATACGGCGTGGTTAAGTTCAGTGGTACGGCGTCGGAAAGTGTGGTGGGTGAGAAGGTGAAGAAGCTGACGAGTGATCTCGAAAGAGACGGGTTTAAGATCACCGGAGATTTCATCCTTGCTAGGTATAATCCGCCATGGACGCTACCTCCGTTTAGGACCAATGAAGTCATGATTCCTGTTGAATGATCCAACTTTCTTATCCAAAGTTTCTAGCTTTTGGTCTCAAGAACTTGTTTTTTTTTCTCTTCTTCAATTTGTGTTTGTAGTTAATGAAACAGAACAATAATGTATACAATGTGAGCTTTTGATTTTAAATTCTATAGAATGAATGAATCAACAACAACAAACTGGGTTTTTTAGACAAGGGTCAAGAAAAAAAGTTGCAGAAATGTTTGGATTATATATTATTTGAAAATCTGCTTTTTTTATCCGGAGAGAAGCTTAAAGATGATAACTACCAAGTTAAAGAGCATGAGAGGAAGCCTCATGTAGTGGCAGGCGTGGATGAGACCGATGATTTGGCCTTTGAGAGAGTTTCTTTTGCCGGTTTGGTGGAGTTCTGCGAGTGTCCATCCTTTGGGAGCTAGAAAACGGTCTTCGTTGAGGATAGCTAGCGCGTTTGCAAAGAGCAGCAATCCTTCCATTAGTGTCCAGAAGCCCATGATTTCTCTGTGACACACCAAGGATTGAGAACGATCAAGAATCCAATCGTGGAAACATATATATAGAGTTTTTAAGTATCTATCAACGGACACCGAATCCAATTGTAGTACTATACAAGTATGAGCCACGAAAGGAGTAAAGGGAAAATCTTGATTCTGATACATAAATGAAAAGGGAAAATCTTGATTGTAACACAAATGAAAACAAAACAATTGCAATACTATGCTATTCAGCTAGAAAGGTCCTGGTTTTCATTATTTGATGTTTTGAAGAAAAAAACTGTTTTTCTGTGTTCCAGTGTTGTTTTGCAAAACCCTCGGACCACCCATAACTATGATACGAAGTATCAGGCAATAAGCAACTCCAAAACAGCAAGAAAGCTAAGAACACTAGACATGGTTTTCTCAAGGGTTGGGTTCACAAAGTGTAAACCTTCAACACGATGCTATCAAACAAGACGGTCATATCGAAAATGTAGTCTTAAGAAAAACGTGAAAATTCTATTAAGAGGAATTTTACTTTGTAGAGCAAATGCATACCAGAGTAAAGGAAAGTTTGACGCTTTTAGCTCAAAGACTTGTTAGAATATTGGCCTCAATATCTGCAGAAATCGGATAATGCAGATGCAATCAATCAGTCTATGTCCTGGCTTCAATTCGTAAGACAAATGAGTTTAGACACTAGAGTAAACTAAACAGACAATGAAATTGGCTCACACACCAATCGCAACTACAATTTCATCGAAGATCTACGATTTCTAGTAAAATTCAAGCAAACTGATTGATTGATCTCTCATCTCTCTAAAGAAATAAACCCAAAATCCCCGCAACCAGCTTTCACCAGAATCGAGGAACGCTTTCGAAAAGATCGATCGAGTTTTTCACCCAAAATGGCTCAAACGCCGGAAAATTGAGAGTTGAATAAATCCGGGGAAATCAGCAGCTGGAGAGAGATATACCGGCGGGAAAAAGAAGCAGATGAGAGAGAAACTTACAGGTGAGTCGAAATCGACGGCGTTGAGAATCGAATTCGGTACGAAGGTGACGAAACCTGCAATATGCTTTTCGCATCGTAACTCTTCGGCTATGTAAAAAAATCCCCCAAAAAAAAAAAAACCGGGTTGACCCGAGTTGAAGATATTCGGGTCAGGACCCGAACCCATTGTGGTCACTGGTTTCAGGTAAAAAAAAACCCTTTCTTCTTCCTAGGCCTCCACATTACAGGTAAATGGTCGGATAATAGCGGATAAGGGTCGGGTAAGGGTATTTAAGGTATCAAAAATCACTATCCAAACGGGTAATTAAAGGATAAAGATCGGATAAAGGTCGGGTAAGGGTAATACGGGTAATTAAAATAAATACCCGAACGGGTAATGTTGACAATTAAAATTGCTATTCGAACGGATAATTATGAATAATTCGGATAATATTAGCAAAAGATTTGTTGAGTTTTGAGATAGTTTTTTAATTTGGGGATTACTTTGAAAAATGGTGGATAATTTTGAAAAATGTTCTAAGAACTCATCTCCAAAATTATCAAATTGATAATATTTATTATTTTTATATATAGGATTTAAATACATTTATATAATTTAAAAATTTTAATTATCCAAATGGATATTCGGGTACCCGGAGTAATTACCCGACCCTTACCCTTACCCGTTAAAATAAATTATCGTTACCCGAACGGATAATATCAATTACCCTTACCCGAAAGGGTCGGATAATTTGAGCCGGATAAGGATAGGGTAGGGTTACCCGACTCAAAATGGGCAGGCCTACTTCTTCCTCTTTCTCAACTGGGCTAATAAAATCTCAAACCCCAAAGCTTCTTATTAATGATAATCAACATAGAAGCTTGAAAGAACAGGTTTTGATGTCCCATCAATGTGAAATGTTGTTTTTTTATTCTGCAGAGATGGATTTTTATAGGGACCAAGAATCAATGTATAATCCATACTCAAATTTACAACTTTTGATGTCTCACTAATTACAACAACAATTTGATGAAAGAATGTTGATGTGCCAAAAAAAAAACACAGATCAAGGATCAATCAAATCTCTCTATTGCTTAACCCTGGGATTATCTAATCAGCTGCTCTGAAGAGACAACAAAAGAGAGAGAGAAAAAATGCTATATATCTTTGATGTTCCTGTATTGGTGAATTTGATTCTACAGATTTGGCTGAGATCTTCCAGGAAATCGTCTTCTTCCTGTTTTCCTATATTGTACAAGAAGGCTAAAAAAATGGTTGAATCAATCAATGTCTTCTTCTGTGTTTTCATTCTTCTATCTTGAAACACTCTTCTTCCATCTATCTGACTCTCTTCTTAGACTTGATTTCCACAGTTGCTCAGGCTGAGACTTGTTACAGATGCAATCTGGTTGTGGGTTTGCATAGAAATTCTCCTCTATCCGAGGGAATTCACCGGGATGTCTAGCGTATGGCGCTCCAATCCTGTCTCTATGTAATCTCTTCACCTCTGATGAAAACTCATCCCAAGACATTACACCGTCGTCGAAATGATCTATCAGTCTAACAAAATTTAACCTGTCTGGATTGATAGTCTTCTTAAACCCTTCGAATCTCCGGTGCCCTTGTACCGCCTTAGCCATATTCCCATCATATGTATACACAAAAACGTCGCTTTCGAGCGCCACAATGTAATCCAGGGCAGCTAGTCGGTTCTGGTATGGCTTAAAGGGCTCCAACTCTTCTTCAGTTGCTAAGGTTGAATGAGAGAAGACGTTTGGGTACTCTTCTCTGAAAGCATCCATACTGTTTCCTCCATAGATTTCACCAGCAACTATGTATACAGTCGTGGAGGACGGATATCCCATAGCCTTTAGAAATATGGCTGCTTCGCGGGGGGACATTGGACAACCGCCTTGGATCCGCCTCTCTCTGCTGTCGATCTCTTTCTCCTTCCAATGTTTAACATTGTACCTCATGATTCTCAGCTCTTCAGCTTCTCCAGCAGTGAGATTGTGTATGCAGCCTGTAAAGGCAAGCATATCTTTCTCGTATCTGCATTTCAAACACTCAATTTTTTTCAACTAACCGGTGTCACGAAAATACGAAAAATAAGGGCTGCAAAAGGAAATATCACTCTACCTCAAGTGCAGAGCAATGAAGGGTTGACTGTTGTTTCGTAACCGGTTAACCAGAACTTCCCCAAAATCCTCAATCTCCTTGGAGTACCCTAATGCCTGGTAATTAGCACGGCATCTCAGCCGTTGGATTGATGGTGGCAAGCCATTGTTGGCCAGGCGTGAATCGGTGTGTGTGAACTTTATCACCCTATGTTTTTTCAACAACGGTAGCATCTCGCTTCTGTAGTAACTAGCCTGCATTAAAGCACAGAACTTTTTAACCACAAAAACCGCTGAAACCCGTTTGGGAACGATAGAAACAAAAGCACAGACCTTGGACCAAGAAACAGGAGCCTTGAGGAGAGGTCTCATGGCAGCATACCGAGGAGGCAAGTACTCGACAATGTCAACGTCATCTTTCAATACGTTCATGAAGTGTCTCCAGTCAAAAATATCTTTGAAAGTGCTGCAAATCACAAAGAAGTATAACTTCAAATTCCACTTCTTTTCTTGGGGAATATCTTGTTTTGAAGAGTAAATAAAACAAAAACCTCGGGTCAGTCCAGAAAGATTCATGGTCGAGGAGAGGAAGAACAAGAGTTGCATTCATAATCTTTGCTACAGCAACCATGTCACATATCTACATTTGATTCGAAAATCAATAAAAAACGATAAGAAAACCAGTGATCAGCTCTATGAAAAATACTTAGACTCATGAACTTACCCCAGTTCTCATCTGATTCAATCCGCCATTCGCGTGTGCTAGAAGATAACCGTTGGTTTTCCTACGCAGCCCTGAACCAGACACAATTTTCAGAAAACCAGAAACTGGAACCATTGTTTCAAGAATCAGGAAATGCAAGATAACAGCTTTACTTGAACGGTTCTTGGGACGTGCCGCACACTGGCGATAGTTTCCGCTTTCGGGTTTCTGCCATATTTCCGGAATCTGTTAAAAGAAAAAGTAGCCAAATCATCAGAAAATCAAGGCAGACATAATAATGATTTTGGCTCCAGACGTTGCAGAAACAGGTTTTACTTCACTCTCAATCTGTAAGACTAAATTGTGTAACTCAATCAAAACTAAATCTAGTCAAAGTTTATAAATTGCAGTCCTCCAAACAATAAATGCATTGCTTTGGAACTTAAAGATAAAACATTGATTGCAAAACCTTAAACGAATAATGAAGCAGTAAAGATCTTTCCTTAGTCTTCTCCAACAATCAAAGGGTCACCATTCACCAGATTTGACACAAGGAGACAAAATCTCAGGCCTTTTTTGGCATAGATTATTCAATCATGGGTCGGTTACAATAATAATAATAAGTTGAGGATTCCAGCAATGTAGTAGAAGGTCAATGAAAACTATAGAAAGTGGTGATCCACACCAGACAAAGGCTGCTCAAATCCATTCATTGACTTACTATTCCTCGTCAATCTCATATAACCAAATCTCAGAAAATGCAAACGAGTTTTGATAGGTAAAAGCCAAAATGATTAGTTAATCTAAGTCTTAACAGTGTCGCAATCAATAGAGACATTCCGAGAATTCCACGTTGTATCCTACGACCTCTGCCCCACTTTTTTCCTATTAGAATTTTCCCGAGAAAAGCGAAGAAAATAGGGAGCGAATTTCCGTTAAAAAGCCGATCTTTGATCGAAAACTCTTCAACGAAGTTAGTAAACAGAGGGAAAATTGGATTGTATGGGTTTTGATCAGAAAACTCAAAACTTTTTTCCCTTCTCGGGAAAAAAACAGAGAGTAAATTCCATCGCGCATTGATTAAAACAAGACTGGTCACAGGCATTGATTGATCAAATGAAGAAACTAAGTGCAGATTTGGGATGTTCCTCGATTCGTCATCGATCAGAAAAATCCCAAATTTTTTGTTTTTTTTTCTCGGGAAAGTAAAATTTTCAATGCCAACGAAGAAGAAGAAAACTCACGGGAAGCTTTTCAAGGACGAGCATTGGTTGAGAAGAAGCAACGTTCTCCGTCATTGCGCGTTGAGCCATGGACCAATCTTCGTGTAGCGTCCGCACGACGACGAGCTCGTTCAAATCCCGTCGGTGCGCTTGGTCAACTACTCGAGCACCCATGAGAGAGACTCTAAGGAAGAGAGAAGCGACGACGAGAATCATGAGAAGACCCAAGATCCGACGACCCACTTTTCTCCCCGAACAAAGCCCTTGACCCACCACCACCGTCGATCCACCACCGTCGCAGAGAAACGGCAAACGTAGTTTACGGAGGAGAAGGTACCGAATCGTCGGATGATGGTAGTGATGATCGTGGTGGTAGTGGGATCCGCTCGACGAGGAACCCATTGAGGAAGGTGAGGAACACGCGCCGCCTTGTCCAATGGAATCGCCGTCGTCTAAATCCGGCGAAACGGCGATGTTGACTGTGTTGCAGTAATCGGAGGATATGGAAGGTCGTTCGGAGGTTGTTTCAAGGGAATCTCCAACACGGCGGCGTGTGGTGGTGGGTCCGGCAGTGATTGGTGCAACGGCCAAAGGGCTCGCACCGGCAGCCGACATATCGCCGCCTGAGAAGCAAAATCAATCTCGGAAAAGCGCCAAAAAGGATATATTTTTAGAGAGAGAGAGAGAGAGAAAGGGTTGGTTTTTTTATTTTCTGGTTAATTTGTTTAGAGGGTTAGTGGCTGGCCATGTTATTGGTTTTTTTCCTCTGTATTAGCCACCGTGATATTCGGCGAAGCTGAGAGGCGTCGAAGCTCTTTCTAATCTCTGTTTCTTATGTATATAAATACATATATTTATATGGTTGTGTATGTATGTATGTGTGGGCCTTTCGCTAATCATTTATTTTCGGTTAATTTTACATCTTTTTTATTTATGGGTATTTCCAAAAAATGTTTTTTTCTTTCTTTATATATTGAAACTATAACAATTATTGAAACTATAATTTTTTTTCTTCTGATGACAGAAGAAATACTATAATTTTATTTTAACAAAATGTGACCAAAAAAAAATTGAACAAAATTGTAAATCCCCTTTTGATATATTTTTTGTGTAAATTCTTTTTATTTTGATAGATTTATAAATAATTGACGTCTTATTTAATTTAAATTTTTTTTTACGATCGAGTAACTATTTAAAAAAAATCTCTTAAAAAATCACTGTAAATCTTTTTCAATCTTTTTCACCATACAACTTAAAATATTATTCTCAATAAACCATTCATCTTGAAATTGGTTTAAGTTAAATAAAAGCAAGTTTTCATATTTTTAGAAGAGACTCGAATAAAAATAAATGTATTTCACTGATATAGATAATCAAACTAAAGTTTAAAAGTGTAAATATGGAAACCACAATATTTTAAAAAAATCAGTTTACTACAATTATCTTATTTCATAATGTAACAGTTTCATCGTAAACTCATAACGTTTTATACTCGTATAGTTGGGTTTTGATACCATATGGTAACTCCATAACCATCCTCTTTGGTGGCAATCACATTTCTCATCTCGATATATTTTTCCAATATTTATCCTAACTCGCACATACATATGTCATAATAAATTTAACTTAGTTTGATTCATCATAAGCTATTAATTATCAAGTCCAACTCATAATGTATATGTTGGTAGGAGTAAGAGATCAAGCATTGGTTGATTTGAACATGCAGATAAGATGTGCTCGATTTGCATCTTGTAATTAGCCAAAAACAACTTTTTCTTGAAAGAAAGTTTTGATTTGTATGATCTTATTCTCATATAAATTATACGACTAAAATATTTTTTTCAAAGCTAATGTACAAATCGACCAACTAGATAACTTTTTGAAAATTTTGTTAAAGTCGCTGCTAAACTCGTCCAGTAGACTAGTTTGTCATAACCTTTACTAAGATGATTTGTTGGAGCCAATTTTCCGGACTGGACTGGCTCACCAGCTAGTCATCAACATCATTATAATGTTTTTTTTTTTGAAAAATTATTATAAAAATCCAATTACAAATTGGTTTCAAAGTTGCGACGAAAAATACTCTAGCAAATGCATAACAAATGTTACAAAACTAATGTAGCAATTCGTCTCAAGTTAGCTATAGATTTGTCTCAATTGCTCATTTGCGATGATCGTATATCTAAACTTTAACTTTTAGACAAATATTGATTTCATTAACTTACAATTCGGGAATACAATAAAAAGAGGAAATCACATCCTCTTTGATTGCTACAATAAACTCAATGTTTGTTCATAAAATCAATGTTTTTTAATCTAAAGTTTAACTATCTTCACAAATCTTCCATAATTGTTCACTTGTGATGATCATATATCTAAAGTTTATTTTTTTTGCAATCCTCAACATATGATATAACTGGTTTGTTTCTAGATTTTGCAATAACTACGTCAGAGTTTGTACATGTTGCTTTATATTTTTGATTTTTTTCAATAATTGCGAAGAATCTGGCTCAATCTTACATTTTCATATCATTTGCGAAAGAGATAATATTAATTTGGATTGTGAAGAGTTAGCACATGAGATAGTTCATCTTTTTAGAGTATGAAAATCATGTCCTCTTGATCCAAAGGCATGGACGAGGAATGCTTACTTGATCCCAAAACTTTTTAGAATCCCATAACTTTTTAAAATACGAATTGCTTACTTGATACAAATTCATGTCCAAAGGCATGGACGAGGAATGCTGATCACATGGTACATTTTCATATCAAAATGGGGGTTAAATATATATTGAGAACAAGACCAATGACAACATTAAACCGGCATGTCCATATCATAATCAGAGATCGAACGATTTGCTGTAGAGATTTCGCTGGCTTTTGGCCGTTTGACCATTCAGTTACAAGTGCTTATTTGTTGGATAACACGACTACACTATCGGGTGAAAAAAACGTAAATAACATGTTATTTTACCCTTCAAATTACCAAAATTTATGTAGGATCGAACCTATATATACCACCAAAATCGATCACAAAAAACTAATAGTTAAAATAAGCAAATAACGATAAATATATATATTATAAAGAAGATTATCGAGTTATCGTACTTTGTAACTTTTATATAACATTATCATACACTATTTAAATAACAAATTATCGAGTTTGAAAGTACATAAATATTTGAATCGTTGGGAAAAAAATACCAAATATATATAACTAAAAATAAGAACATATATTTTTCATCTTTAAAATAGGTAAACTCTTTGTAAATACTAAAATACATTCAATCTTCTCATTTTTAAAAAATCAATAAAATACTTTAAAGAGTGATTAGCCTCTAAATTATTTGTTGTATATTTTTACAATTTTTTTTTTTGGAATTTTAGTTCTATATATTTTGATATTACATATCTAATTTTTTTTAGATGTTATATATTTCGGTTAACATTATAATAAATTTGTATTTGTGCACAAGATTAACTTGTAAAAAGGACTATTGCATCACTGAAAATTTGGAAATGTTGTTGGCCATTCTTTGCCGTTTTCATTGGGAGTTGATTTTTTCTCCCTAGAATTGTGCCTCGTGGTGTAAGCTCTATAACAAATAATGAGATATGAAATTTCAGGTAAACTAAGATTGTAAATTACTTGATAAAATATAACATAGTTTGGCAAAGAAAATAGGGTTTAAACTATATATGTTGAGCCACATATTTGAGAAGAGATCATTTTCTATGTCGTTAACCTACTGACCAACTACCATGATAGATATGAAAAGACATACCATAAATCTTAAAAGAAGTAAAATAGATCTACATGCGCAAAATCCGACTGAAATATGTGGTTTTTTTACCTAATTTCATATTTTTATTCTAATGATATATTGACTTTACAGTTAAAAAGAAAGAAAGAATAAACCCAACTAACATATCTCAAATGGAGAAGTCCACATCTTGTCTCTCATGTATGCCTCGATCCTTATCAGCAACAACATTTAGTCTTGGAGGTGGCAGCTCTGAAACGTTTCAACTTCCTTTACCATCACAACCTCTTCTCCTTGTTATTGTCCGAGGAGAAATTTATATAGTTAAATCACTTACGTGAGAGCTAGGTTGCATTTCAAGCATGAGATAACATCAATATATTGTGATAACAAGTAAGCAATCAAAACTACAAGCATCTGTAACCACATGCATACCAAAAAATTACAATGACATTATATCTAGCTCATTAAGTTTATGTTTTGTTTTATATATACTACATACTTACACCCAAACACTCAATCATTTGGTAGTAAGATCTACCATGCAAAGAAATATTTGGACCTGAAGCAATAATCATCACAAAAAGATTAGTTCAAAGGTAAACATGGTAGATCGATTGAAAACTGTAATGGAAAGGTTTTTGTTCCTCTCTTTGTAACCCGGGTCCACTGTAAAACCATACATATCAAAAGAATCACACATCAAATGAGCAAAGTGAAAAACCTTGAGGCTAATTTCTTAGGCAGTCTAGCCAAATAAAGCACAAAGCATTAAGGAAACATGTTTTTGTTTGGAATTTATTGCAGAGAAATGAAATAATGTGTTTTTCATCTCAAAGAAGTTTGTACTTTTTTAAAAATGGCTAAACCTGCCCATCGTTTGATATCATTATTAATTTGATTCCAATAAAGAAGTGTGACCCCAAAAAAATATAGTTTGACTAAAGTATAATAAACTCGTATAACATAGAGGTAGAGGGTGACAGTAAACTTGAACCATCCAAGTCACTCTACCTGAATAAGACAGTTAATAGAGCCAAAAGATAGTGAACTTATCGAATTCTCACTTTAAAAATATGCATGTTCATTAAGAGTAATTAAACATAAGAATGTCATGAGATCAATCACACAAATCAAATCTACCTACTAAACTTTGTTTTTCCAGATGCCATAGTTGACCCAAAACTTTTTAAAAAAGAAACAATCAATTGAAGGAGATTTAGAATATATACTCCAACCTACTATAACTTGATAATATATGTGTAAGCACACTAACTAACAACTTCTCAAACCTTTCGCAGCTCAGCATCCAGCTCATGGTTAGGCTCCTTTCTCTCTTTCCTGCGAACATAAGCCGTAGCTCAAAGGAATTATGATCATAACAAGAAATAAAATCTTGGATTTGACAAGCTTTGAATCATAACTATACATGAGAATCTTTGAGCCTTAGAAGCGGGTGGAATGATAGTAACAAAAAAAACTTAACTGCTTAAGCTACATCCGTAAAACAATCCTAGAGCCATATGTTCAGGTGGAGATGATCTCACCAACAACGTAAAAATACGCTTTGAGTTAGATTTGAGCGCAGCAGGTTGACGGAGCGGTGAGAGCAGATGGTTGAGGGCATTCCGGGTTTAGCGTTCTGAGGCAAATAAACACACAACCTCCCCTTAAAAGAGTGAACAACGAGAACATCGATTATCGATTCTCCATTTTGTTTATATCACTGTCCAAGTTTATCTGCAACAAAAAAAAGAAGAAGAAATAATTCACACCTTTTCAATTTTTTAATAAACACACAACCTCCCCTTAAAAGTAGCACCTAGCATCAATAAAGCATACACTGGAACGAACCGATGGAAAAAGCTCGGTTACAATCTTTGCTTTGTTTGTGACCGTTTCCAGAAGTTTCTACGAGAAAGAAGACACAATCATCCGCGTGAAAGAGCAGGGATCCATGTAAAACTTCGTTAAGTTCATCTTTTCTTTGGTAATCTGAAATAAGTGAGTACGTGAGAGTTTGAAAAATAATTGAAGAGGCACGAGTAAGTAAAACGCATGGACATTGGAAGCGGAAGTGCAAGAAGCTTTGTTAAAATAATTAAAACACTCGAGAAGACGAAGAGAAAGTAAAACGCATGGACTTTTAATTTTGTTTAGTTTGTTAATAATAAATCTGATTAGTCCACGTGCCAAGCATAGAAGGCGCCACGTGGAGGCCTCTTGTTATATATTCTTTTCATTTCATAAAAGTGTCATTTTAGAGTTACTTTTTTGTTTCACAAAGAACGTCATTCTACGTTTCTAATGTGATTTTTCGAATGCAATTCCTTTTTTATCTCTTATTAAAAGCCAAGATATATTAAATTTAAACTACTGTTATTCAATTAAATATGAACATTTTTGTATTTTAAAAATCTTTTAATCCACGTGAATTATGTCAAAGTGACATTCTTTATGAAATGGATGGAGTATTAGATTAATGTTTTACATTACCTACGACACATGTACCGCGTCACACATGCCGCACGTTTCCCCTTAATTAAAATAAATTCCAACTTAGTTGTTCTCATTACATGTTTAACAAATGATTTTCTTTTTTCTTTTGGTGTTTATATTTCAGCTAATTAGGAATTGAAAGAGTTAAAACACTGAATTAATTTGTTATCATGTGGACCAAACCTTAGATTTGCGCCAATGTAATTGGACATGTAACCCTCAGCCTCCTCTCTGATGCTACCACGTGGACACATTCCAGATACTTTTCCGGATCTCAAGCCGGTCGGCAAAAGCACCAGCGATAAATTCGTTTTTCTGCATCTTATTTGGTGCATTTATGGGCGTTGGATCCGAATCAGACGGCCGATACACGATCTCTCTCGTTCCTACATGTGAACTTGTCATTTGCGTAAATAAAGTACCAAATCATTTGTACATCTTTCTGACTAAATATAAAAAAAAATTGTGAAGACCGTACAAAGAAAAAAAAGTGTTGCCAATTAATTTAGAATTGGACTGATTTAAACATAATAGAAACAGATTAGATTTAGGAGTTTGTAAAAATGAACAGTTACGATTAGTAATGTTGTCTAGATAAATTTCCATAGTATGGATCCAATTATTATGGGCAAAACTCATGTATAAATAAACCAACATGTTGCAGTTGATAAATATTATGATGGTTGTTTTTCGAGGATTAAAAATTCATGTCAGTAAAACAGACCATAAGACTTGGTTGGAAACCATAAAAAATCGGAAAACACAAGAGAAAGTAACTAAGTAACACCATATAGGAAGGAAAGAAGTGTGGTGTTTTTTGGTATTTGGTAGGTACTTTAGTGAAAAAAGTAAGACAATAATGTCTTTTATGAAGAGAATGACAGAAAATGATAAAAAGAGGAAACGAGATCTACATGCAAATGATAAGCACTATTTTAGAGAGAGAAGATAACAATGAATGCTCAAGAGTCTTATGTGAGAGATACGATACAAGTAAATAAAAATTTGATGGAAAATTGGATCATGCATCAAATCCATTTCTCGTGAAGAGAAGGGTTGTATTTATATTCAAAGTTTATAGAGAATATCTGCCCCAGACTAGTTTACCATGTATGAAGAAGATTCATCAAATCAGATCGGTACGAAACATTTAAGTGATTTTCATCTAGTTCAATTGTTTTATTTGGCAGTTAGTCGATAAGTTATTCTTGAGGTGTGTGGAAGGGGAGGAGGCGTATATGATCCATATGGGGTTCCAAGAACTTGGGGTCCCTGTTTGCAAAGAGTTCTCAAAGTCATTCTCATGCTTTTTATTTTTCTGCCGGATACATGACAACATTTTTATTCTTATATCTTCATATCACGTATGAAAAAATGCATTAGCTCCAGATTTAAAGTTTAGTTTACACATGAGTGAACTTAGATATTTATATAGATGTTAAGAAATCCAATTCTCTCAAGGATATCCCAAAATTCCGTAAGAGTGGAGATATTTATTTGACCATAATCATGATAAGGAGACCAGCTGCGTGTTGGATGCGTTTGGTTTGTATGACAACTCAAGTCTCAGGCCCATTTACATCATATGAGATGGTCGCATCGCCTAATAATAAGGGTCTAGAAAATGTGTGATCTTATCTATGAAGTTATTTGGAGGGTCATGTCCACATATTTATAGAACCAACATGTGGGACCAAGTCATATTAAATAATGGTGTTAAAAGATTCATATAAACTAAGAAACGAATCCCCAACAAACGTTAATATGCGGTTTGCATGATTGATATATCCACTGAATTACCGAAAACATATATGTGCGCTAGACATTTTAACTGGTTAGAAAATTAAAATAATATTAAATTGTTTTTACAAATTTGAATTTAGTTGGTTTAAGGGTTGCTAAACCGACATGAGCATTGTAGTGTGGTGGTTTCACCTTGGTTGCCTAGTCACTAAGTCATGGATTCGACCCATGTTCTTCTCAATGTGGGGTTTAAATTAGGACCCGCGAGCCCCAACTGACGAAAAAGGTTTTCAAAAACAAGGCGATAAACCTATTCATCTCGTTTTTATGTGCGTGTGTTTTATCACTTTTTTTTGTTGTATGTTCCATCACCAATTTTTTTTCCAATCTAAAATATATATTAATTAACATTTGGTTCGATACAAATCGGTGGCTATCAAAATAGGACCCATAAACTAAGTCAACGGATATATATGTCTCTGGAGACAAAGCCCTACGAAAAAGAATTAAAAAGATTTTACCACAAAACCAAAATAAGCCTAAAAACCGATAGGAGCTAGATCAAAAACTGACAATAGAACAACACCAAACACCCGAGACTAGTACACTACCCCGCAATCAAATCGTCATAACTCTTAAATAGCCTAACAAAATAGGCAACCAAAGCGACGAACAAATCCCTAAACAACGAAAGACGGTTCCTCCTATAATGAATAAGTCTACATCATAATTTATGGATTTCGTGGAAACTAAACTGGCAAATCGTAATCTAAACATACAAGATTTTTTCACGTCTTTCAAAAATGGCGACGTCGGTTTCTACCGACAAAATTTCTATCACCAATCTCTTACAGCTTATTTAAAAAAAATTTACTAAATAACCTATACTTTTTGAAAGTGATCATTTATTTTCTTAAAATTTTATTTCTTAACAATTTTAAAATTACAATATTGAATACTCTTTTATTTTTAAGTGTTTGTTTTGTATTCATGTCGTTACCTTTGTTAATTTCCTTAAAACTAGGGCATGGCATAAGGTGAGAACGGAATGGAATGGAACCAACCGAACCAAAATTTTCGGTTTTTGGTGTCATTCGCTTCTCACTTTTAAACTGATCAGTAATTTTTTTTTTTAATTCGGTTTTTGGTTCTGTTTGGTTCTGCAGCTTCGAACTGATCGGGTTTTTGGATTTTTTAACAATTATTTTTAGTTTTTCTAACCGGGTTTAACAAAAAAACAAAAAATGAAATAACCGAACTTCCGAAATAACCGAAGAACCGAACTTCTGAAAGAACCGAGAAACACAGAATTTAACAAAATGTATTTGATTTTTTTTTTTGCTTAACCGATTTTAGCCGAAAAACCAAACTGAAGAATTGAACTAAAGTGTCTTAAACCTGAATTGAATTAACCGAATACCGAATCAAACCGATATTTTATTCGGTTTCTTTTGGCAAAATATCTCAAACCGAAAAATCGATTGCCGAACAAACTGAACCGATTTGAATCGAAAGAACCGGATGCGCAACCCAATTTAAAACTATGTTTGTTGAAAGAGCTTACATGCATTGGCAGTAAAAAAAAAACAATTTTTTTATCAATCAAATCTTTCAACTAAATTGTCATCTCTTAATGCATCATTATATTTTTCTATGTTTACCGTCTATACTATCTTCTACCGATATTTTTATTGCTAATTTTTTTTTTAATCGATTTATGTCACCAATGAAACCTAAATTACATTTGAAAAATAAAATATAATTTTTGTTGTAAAAAGAAAAAGAAAATTGGGCGGAATAGCTATATTTTTTTTGATAATTAGCTAACTAACAATAGCAAGCCCATGGCTACTATATTTTGTATATTATATATATATTAATTGTCATTCTACCCTCCCTATAATGCACACGCGATCAAGTGGGTGAGATGGCATTGCATGTTGTATGTCATGTACTTCTCTCTCTTTCATTTTCTTTATAAACTTTTCCCCCTTTGATTCTTATTTGCTTTCTATCTTTTTAAAAAGAATGATCCAAATTCATAAACGTATTAAAAAAACATTGATTTTTTTCTGCACATGCTATGATTTGAATTTTTAAAAACAAACACAAATTACTCAGAAACGGCTATATAACAAAATGAAAAAGCGTAGAGTCTATACTATTTTACATATTTTGCGATACTATTCTATTTCGCAGTACTATTCTATTTGATAAGTTAGTCATTAAATTATTTGCAATATGGTGTAAAAACACTTAAATTTAGTGTCAAAATGTTGAATATATATGTGTGTTTTCATTGAATTTGTAGAAAATAGGTTGCTAGGACGGATTATCCAAACAGGTTTTGAATCGGTTGGTCAGAAACGGATAAAGTCACTTTGAGATGTTGGTTAAGTCACCGTTTGGACAACTGATGCATATGGGTAACCACACTGTTTATGTAATGTTTGTACATTATCCATTAACTGCATATTGATCCTCCTCATCGAACATTCTTCCTTTCTCAAATCCGTATCTCTCCTCTTAATTACTTTTGGTATAACTGCTTTTAACCTAATGCTCGGTAATTTCTGTTCATAAAACATTTAATTTTTGAAAATTACTTAATATTAATATTCTTTGGCTATGATATTGATTAGATGCTTTGGAGCGGGAAGGAGGAAGACATCTACAACCTAAGCCACATGTTTTCCACATCACCATGTGCATCAGAGTCCATCTCTCCCACATGAGGATAGAATGGTCCACATGAAGCTGCTTTTGTTATTTGCTTAATTTTGGTACTTCCATAGCTATATTCTTAGTATTATTGTCCAATATAGTTACTGGGCTAATAAACCTAAAAGAAAAGGACCAAAAGGTATGAGTCAAATGCTCATTTGACCCCAAGATAGAAAAAAATAGTGCAATATTTAGGGTAAAAAGGATTTATTTTTTCAGCCCTTATTTAATTGTGGGAGAGGAAAGGTTTAACTCAAAATATCCCAAAACCCTAACATAAGTCCTCCTTTCTTCCTCCACTCCCAATTCCAAACACTGCGACGGAAAGACATGGAGACGGAGACAGACCAAATCTACCAGATCGATGTCGGAAATCTCTTGGGTTTCAATCCGAATCACCGCTTCCCTTCTGCTCCTTCTTCAAGGTTCTTCTTTCTCTCTTTTCTCGTCTTATCTTCGCGAAGCTCGTGTTGTGTTCTTAGGCGGCGGCTTGATTTTTCTTTTGGTTTATGATTGTCTTTTATTTTGATTTGATTGATTTGAGGTGGGTTTATGTCCTTGCTTGTTGTAAACTTTTCAATTGCTGAATAATGAGAAGTAAAGTCTGCATTTTTTCGCAACAAAAGCCTTTTTTTTTTGGGCATGTCTTCTGAAGATAGAAGGGTTCTGTAAGGTTTCACTGTGTTCTTGTTAACTAGTTTGTTTTTGCTGGTTAAATTTGGATACGGATTGGTGAAACTAGCTAGCAATCAGGTAAAGATATGCGAGACGAACATAAACCCTATTAGTTATGTTTCCCTCTGAGTATCTGTTTTGGATTAAGATTAGTTTGTTTAAAAGATACATTTCTTATTGTAGTCACTCTAAACATCAATCCCTATAGTACAAGAGTGAGATATGTAGTCTTATTATGTCCTTAAGTAACCATGCCCCAATTGAAAAGGCTGTGTCTGGCTCTCAGTGTTGTTAAGAGTTTCGGTAGTTGAACATCTTTCTCAGTTACAATCTTCTGTAATTAGGGAACAATGCTGAGTTACTTGTTTCTGTTGTGAGTTTGTTCTATTTCTTTTGTTTGATGACTGTTTCTCCAATTTATTATAGGGAGGAGCTTGTGAAGGAGTGCATTACGGAGGGAACAAAACTTGTTCAGGCAATAGCTAATTCACTTTTCAACTTTCCTTCTACTGAAACTAATGATGGTCCCCTTGTCCAGTTGCCTCCGCCTACAACCAAACTTCCTAGAGAGAAACATGTAAGATCGTCCTTTTATTTTCCACTATCAGTCTATCTCCAATTTCAGGAGACACTATCAACGACAGATGTTGTTATAGTATGGGTTTTGGAAGTTTTGTGAAATGAATTAGCACATGTATATTGCCAGTTTGAAATGTAAACGAGGGCTTTCTTGTATGAGCCTTTCCAAAAGACGGAACGACATATCTATAAATTTTTTTACGGCCTGGTTGCATTTTGCTCACACTTTATCTTTTGAAAGTACGATAAGCATGCTATCCTTCTCCTTTTCTTCTCAGCTTCCAAGGCCTAAGCCTCCTACAAAGTGGGAAGAATTTGCTCTTAAGAAAGGTAAAGCTGATTGAGAATTTGTTTTGCGGATTGCAAGCTTGATTTTGTTCAGATTTAATGGATTGACGACCTCTCTGCTCTAGATTTTCAAGATAACAATGTTTATTTTGTTTGAAATTGTTCTTTGTTCTGTTTCTTAGGTATACAGAAGCGCAAGAAGGACAAGATTGTATATGACGAACAAACCGATAAATTTAAGCGTCGCCATGGTTACGACCGTGTTAACGATGATAATGATGTTCCCATTATTGAGGCAAAGGCAACAGATGGTAGGTCTTGTGAAAGAAAAACTTTCTTATCTTTGCTTTTTCAGTACTTAGATTATGTTGTTATTTTCATAAGGAGGCATATATGCAGTTGTTGTGGCAATACATTGTTGTAATCTAATCTCTTTGAGTGTGACAACAAGGATATGGCGTTGCATTACAAGTTGTATTTTTCCTACTATTTATGAAAGCTTTTGGATAATTGCAGAACCAGGAGAAGATCCTTTTGCGAAGAGACTGGATGAGAAAAAGAAGAGAGTTGGAAAGCAAGAAAAGAATCGACTACAGAATTTGAGGACAGCTGCAAAAGCTGGTGCTTTACCGAGGTATAACAACTTCTTTGATTGGTATTGCAAATGTTTTTCTTGCCTGAGATAGCATACCGATATAGTTGGTATAATTTAGGTTTTATCTGACGGCAAGAAATGTTTTCCTTTATAAGTTTAAGCTGATTATTTGCTGGTTTTTTTTCCAATGCATATATTTAGTTTTTGGTTTGAGCTGTTTCTTTTTATATACAACGCCGGTATCATACCACCTATTTCACAGTTTTGATAACTGAAGATCTAAACGGGTCTACATTATTTGCAGCCATGTCCAACTTGCTGCAACCGCATTGCCCATATCAGGCACGAAAGCTCAGCCAAAGAAAATTGGAAAGGAGGCACTTGGAGATGTAGCAGGTTTAGCAGCTACTTCAACTGCCAGTGGTGGAAAATTCGATAAAAAGTTGCCTGGAGAAAAACCTCCTAAGAAGCAAGGCAAACATCACAAGGTAATTCAGCAATCTTTTTGCCTCCTTAAATCAATTTGTTGACGAGTAATGGGGTTTTCTAATTTGTGGGATTTTTGCAGTATTTACCGGTTGTACCAAAGTATGGGATGGTTGACCAGGAAATAGAACAGACAAATAATGTACTTAGCAAGATACTCTCAAAGCATTCACATGAGATCCTGAATGTTGGCAAGGTAAAACCAAAAACTTCTCACCCTCTCTCCTCTCTGGCTTTGGTCTCTTGCCTCTGATTTTTGTATCTGAAAATAGTGTTAATCCGTTGCATATATAATATGATTTAGGCTATAAACATGTACAACGTAAAGAAGGAGAAAAAGAAGTCAGGAAGATCAGATAAGTTGAAACCAAAGAAGGACATCACCAAGAAACCTGCCAACAAAGCCAAGTGAAGAGACTACTCTTCGTCTTTACTTAGTTCTCTATCTCTCTCATCACCAAGAAACCTGCCAGCAAAGCCAAGTGAAGAGACTACTCTTTGTCTTACTTAGTTCTCTATCTCTCTCATAACAGAAGATTACAAATTTTGTGTTTCATTTGCTCCCTATCTGTTAAGGAATACTCTATATTTACATTAGTTTTTAATCTTTCTGATTTCATTGCTCCAGAACACAATTTGAACCTAGTAAGTTCTAGAAACGTAGTGTGACTTTCTCTCCTTGAAGCTCTCAATTTCCCCATACAATCAGGTATTTTGGCCACACTAAATAATACAATAATAATATGCAGACAACACATACTGCTCTGTTTGCAAGCAACATCTCTCGGTTTCTTACATTCAAGTAGACAAGATGAAAGATCAACTCTGGTTATTCAAACCTTTAACCACTCAAGGCAAGGACACAAACCCCAGCAGAACCTTGCTGGGTAATAATCTTTCAAGTATATCTCTTTACCAAAACCGATTATGTAAAAGCTGAAGGCTTTCCCACGATCTTCCATGGTGACGCGTGTCACAGGCACAACGGATATAGTGTGTCTCTCGCAGACCACATTCGCCGTTGGTGGAACCTCAGCTCTCAACGAGATAACTTCTGAGGAGAATTTGTTGAGGAAATATGAGTCTGCAAAGTAAGCTGGTGTGCACTGGTAAGCTTGTGTGTTGCAAAGCTGAACTCCTTCTGCTCTGTGAAATACCTCTTCTGGTACCGAACCAGCTCCTCTCGTTGCACTCACCTTTCGCTTTGACAGAGTCTTCCTGTTAAAACCCGAAGAAAGAAAAACCAAATCTTTTAATTGCCACTCATGGACATATGTTCTTAAGAATCTGTAAAACTTACCATCTTACAACTGCGATACTGCTTGTCAAAAGAGAACCAGTACCGTTACAAGTCTGACATTTGATTAACCCGCGAGATTGGCAATTTGGGCAAGGAAGCTTTCCCTTACCATTACAACCTGCGCATCTGTGGAGAAAAGAAGGCTTTCTGTAAAATAGGAGGCACAGTTTGCAACCATCAAAGTGAAAGTTGAGTTGTTGAAATGAAATTTACATTGTGTCGGATCCATCTTTATGAGCAATCAAACCCCTTCCATAGCAAGCGGAGCACTTCATCATCTGATTCTCCTTATAAAATCCGGGCTCTCCATCGGCATTGCACGTTGGACATACTGCTTCTCCTCTTCCTGTGCAACCTGTGGGTCAATTATGCCGATCCTCATCAGTATCTACAACTTTCTAATTGTCCTAACGATAATCATGGACATTAAAATTGTTACCCGTGCATTTCTCAACAGTCTCAGAATTAGGAACCGGGACTTGAGTTTCTTTATACGGGACAAACAGAGTAGGAAATTGTGATTTCAGATCCAATTGCCACAACTCCGGTTCAGATCCATGCTTCTTTCCATCGAAATTCCCGCCAGTGAAAGGCACTGTCTGTGTCAAAGCTTCCCTCTCCTCAATGAACGTGTCAAGAGTTCCGACATAAACATTGCAGTCTTCGACAGAATGAATATTCCATGTGCGAGCAGGACGGCTTCCCCAACAGCAACGATGGCCAATATGATCAATAAGCAGCTCTCTTATTTCAATCTCATCAAGAATCTGCCTGAAAATCATATATGTTCAGAACATGCGGAGACATCTTTGCATCCTTAAGAATTGTAACACATTGATAACAACAGAAATAAGGTGAAAAGTAGGAACCATTTTCCATGGACTTACCTTTGCAATTCATGACCTGCTCCAGATGCACTCGGATAACCAATAGCTTGCGCTGTGAAATGCCAAGAGGGAAATTCAGAAACTTGCGAAAAATGACAAGAACACCGAGAGACAGGAACAAAAAGCTTATGTAAAACTCGAAGAGGGAAGATCATAGGAAATGATGAAACTTTCACATTTGGAAAATCAAAATCAAAAGCTAGAGAAAACAGCATGTATTAGATCACCTTCATTACCAGTAAAAATCCAAAAACTCAAATACAATTTCAGATACGAATCGTCTCTTCCGATGTTTCGATGAAAACCGATCAATACAAAATTGTAAGGATCACAACAGATGGAACGAGGCTTACGAGTGGGCAACGAAACGGGGGTTGTTAAAACGGGAGGATAGAGAGACGGAGGGTCAGAAACAGCCGAAGCAGAACGGACTTCCTCGACGGTAACGCCAGCTCCGGCGAAAGCGTTACGAGCAGAAGAGCTATTTCTCTGCAGGTACTGGTACGAATCCCATCTCTCCGATTCCTTTGTTTTCTCTGATCCCAAAACACAAAATCATGAATCAGATCATCTCAAAGGAGATATATACACAGAGGGGATAATTGGTTTTTTCTGATTTACCTGAAAGCAGAGGCTTATCCATGGATTGCGAATCTCTCTGCCTCCGAAGAATCAAAAAGAGAGAAATTTTAGAGTTTTTTCTTAGAGAGTAAGGAAAACCCAGGTCAAATTCGATCTTTTTATGCCTATTTGTGATTAGTCTTTCTTCATCTTCTTCTTCTCCACGTCAAATTTCATTACATGAAAACTAGACATACTGTTAATTTGAGTTTTCTTGTCGGATCGGGTTGGATGGGTCGGGTCGGGACTCGGGTCTGGGTTCCCTATCCTATGTGCCAGGTGTGATACAGTTGACGATTTCACACCCACTTCTGATTTTGTAAGTACTGAGAAAATATTGTGCATATGGTCAAGTCTTTTAAGAAAACAGCTGAGGAGGTATATGAAAATAACACATTCACATGTATCTTCAAGCCGTTTCACATGTGCATATAGGCAACAAATCTTTTTCCCTGCTTCTTTCATATTTAATTCACTGAATGTATAACCGAGATTTGTAGTCTATTAGTAGTTTGTACTCGATAGACTATAGTATGTATATCTATTAATCTCGTATATAATACGATTAGCCCATTTACACGCGAATAGAGAGATTATTATTTTATTTTTTTATAAACCATGGGAGTTCCGGATCTTTAGTCTATAATCTTCTTCCGGTATCTGGAGTCAGACTACCCTTCGTTCCAATGGAGATTTGAATCAGAAGAACAATTAAGAAAAAAAACACAGATACACGTAATCATAACACAATCTATTTTAATATGAACATTAATTTAAATTATTGACGCGGTTGAATATGAAATTGAAGAGTTTGACAGAGTGTTTGGTTAGGGGAAAGAGCACTACCGACTTCCACTCGCGTCCACATTTGAATTTCCTTCACCTTCTCCGCACTCTCTCTCTCTCTCTCCCACTTACTCACGCCTTTGCCCATTTCTCAATCTTTCATGGCGGATTCTCTCTCAAATCCCCTCACTACTCCTTCTCGTGTGAATCTTCTCTAAGATCCGCAATCTATTACTCTCTCTTCTTCTTCCCTTCAAGCTTCAGCCATGGCCGCCTCAGTGCCATTGCAGTTTCAGTCTCTACTCTTTCTTCTTCTTCTCATAGCTAGAGCGGTTTATTGCTCTTCCGAGTATTTGATCGGCGTCGGAAGCTATGATATTACTGGTCCTGCCGCCGATGTCAACATGATGGGTTACGCAAACTCCGATCAAATCGCTTCGGGTATTCATTTCCGGTTACGAGCTCGGGCTTTCATCGTCGCTGAGCCACAGGGAAAAAACCGCGTCGCGTTTGTGAATCTAGACGCTTGTATGGCGTCTCAGATCGTAACTATCAAATTGCTTGAGCGACTCAAGGCAAGGTACCGTACGAATATCCCCGTGACCCTCTATTTTGTTTCGATTTCGGATAATCCGACATTTTATTAGCTTTTAAAGGACTGATCTTTAAGCACAAGTGTTAGTGGAATCTGAATCGTTTCCAGAGTTAGAATCAACACGAAATCGATCGAGAATGTTAGATAGTTTTTTTAAAGTTGTCGAATTTACAGGTATGGTGATGTTTACACAGAGAAGAATGTAGCAATAAGTGGGATTCACACGCATGCTGGACCAGGAGGATATCTTCAGTATGTCACTTATATCGTGACGTCTCTTGGATTTGTTCGTCAATCTTTTGACGTCCTCGTTGATGGTATTGAGCAAAGCATTATCCAAGCTCACCAAAGTCTACGTCTTGGTTCTGTTTTTGTCAACAAAGGTAATATAACAATCCTCTCTTTTTGTCTCCTTTAATGTCGTTTTTTCTATCAGAATTTAAACCGCTTTTGTGTATAGGGGATCTCTTGGATGCTGGCGTGAACCGAAGCCCGAGTTCTTATCTCAACAATCCTGCAGCTGAGAGGAGTAAATATAAGTATAATGTCGACAAAGAAATGACACTAGTCAAGTTTGTTGATTCTCAGTTGGGACCTATTGGAAGCTTTAACTGGTTTGCTACTCATGGGACTTCCATGAGCCGGACTAACTCCTTGATAAGTGGTGATAACAAAGGCGCTGCGGCGCGGTTCATGGAGGACTGGTTTGAGGTGAATGGACAGAAGAAGAATTCTGATAGCTCAAGTAAAATCCCTCGGCGAGTATCAACCATTGTTTCTGATTTGAGCAGAAACCGTGAGTCAAATCCTTTCCTTGAGTTACCTAATGTGGGAGTTTTTATGACAAGTGATTTGCAGACTGATCAGGATGAAAGTTATGGTTTTGTTTTTTGTTTTCAGACAGCAGACTTTTGGATATTGCAGCTTCTTATAAGTCATCTAGAGGACGGTCTACAGCTAAGTCCCTTGATGCTAAAATCCGAGTAAGACAGGATTCGAAAGGTAAATTCGTCTCTGCCTTCTGTCAATCAAACTGTGGTGACGTGAGTCCAAATGTTCTTGGTACGTTTTGCATCGACACTGGACTGCCTTGTGATTTCAATCACAGTACCTGCAACGGGAAGAACGAATTGTGCTATGGCCGTGGCCCCGGGTACATATATATATACATATTTCATGATCTCTTATGTTTTTCTCTGTGTCCAATTCTATATTTTGTACATTCTGATTTAATGATTTCTTGTTTTTCTCTGTCCAATTTCTATATTTTTTGTACATTCTCTGATTTGTGTTCTGTTTTATTTATGCAGCTACCCTGATGAATTTGAGAGTACACGTATAATCGGAGAAAAGCAATTCAAAATGGCAGTGGAACTATTTAACAAAGCTAGTGAGAAGCTACAAGGCAAAATCGGTTACCAACATGCGTATATAGATTTCTCAAATCTTGAAGTCACAGTTCCTAAAGCAGGTGGTGGCTCTGAGATGGTTAAAACATGTCCAGCTGCAATGGGGTTTGGTTTTGCTGCTGGAACAACTGATGGTCCAGGTGCTTTTGATTTCAAACAAGGAGATGATAAGGTATAATATCTTTTCAACTATCATCCTCTTATTCTTGTTTCTTTCTCTAACAAAAAGACATATCTTTTTTAAGGGTAATGCGTTTTGGAGATTAGTGAGGAACGTGTTGAAAACTCCTGGTCCTCAACAGGTCCAATGCCAAAAACCAAAACCCATTTTACTTGACACCGGTGAGATGAAGACACCTTATGATTGGGCGGTGAGTGGCTCTTTCCTCTGTTTTATAAAACCAGTTTAAAAGATTTAAAAATCTTAGTTTGTATTGACGATTTGTTAATTGTCTGAAGGCAGCCTTCGATTCTTCCGATTCAGATACTTCGCATTGGTCAATTAGTCATACTCAGTGTCCCCGGAGGTAAAGCTAAAAGCCTAATTTAAACATTTGCCATTTGGGTTAAATTTGGTTTATATGCTCAACTTTAGCTATTATTGGACCCAGAATTCACGACAATGGCTGGAAGGCGTCTCCGTGATGCTATGAAGTCTTATCTCATCTCTTTGGACAGCAAGGAATTTGGCAACAACCTCCATGTCGTAATCGCAGGTCTCACCAACACGTATTCTCAGTACATTACCACTTTCGAAGAGTACGAGGTTCAAAGATATGAGGTTCGTAAAAAAATCTCCTAGGCTTCGGATGGAGACAGTGTGGGACGGGATGGTTCAAATAGTAACAAAAATCTATATATACATGCTGTTTGAACCATCTCATATGTGTACATATAAATTTCTTGTTACTATATGAACTGTACCACACCTTTTCCGTTCTGTTTCCATTCGAAGCCGTACTCTTTATTTACGAGTCATGCCAGTTAACGGCTTTATTATTGTTTTTTTCCAGGGAGCTTCAACGCTATACGGACCACACACACTCACTGCCTATATCCAAGAGTTTAAGAAACTAGCCACAGCTTTGGTTAACGGTCAAACACTCCCACGTGGGCCCCAACCACCCGACCTTCTTGACAAACAGATCAGTTTACTATCACCTGTGGTCGTTGACTCTACTCCTTTAGGAGTCAGCTTCGGTGACGTCAAAGCCGATGTTCCTCCGAAGTCAACGTTCAGGCGAGGCCAACAAGTCAACGCGACGTTTTGGTCGGGATGTCCTCGAAACGACCTGATGACGGAAGGATCTTTCGCGGTGGTGGAGACGTTGCGTGACGGAGGGAAATGGGTTCCAGTGTACGATGACGATGACTTTAGTCTGAAGTTTAAGTGGTCGAGACCGGCGAAACTGAGCCCGGAGAGCCAAGCCACGGTGGAGTGGAGGATACCGGAATCTGCGGTGGATGGAGTTTACAGAATAAGACATTATGGAGCTTCTAAGTCTCTGTTTGGATCCATTAGTAGCTTCTCTGGTTCTTCTAGCGCTTTTGTAGTTGTATAACATGTTATTACCAAAGTATAACATGTCCATGGATGGCGTATAATTTATGAAATAAAAAGAGATGAAAAGAAAATTTGAGATTTTGCTATAGAAGATCCGATTACTAAAAACAAAATCAATTTTTTTGGCCAATATAGTGAAAATGAAGAATAAAGTTACATGGTAGAACAACATATGCTACACACAGAACCACTTGGATGATGTAATCTGGCAATGAAAGCACGCAACAAAATGGAGGAGTCACTATTGGTATTACACAACTTGGAGAACCAACTCCACTTTTTCTCACATCATTTAATTTACTCACTCGTACAATTTTTACACATTTCTCGTGAGTTTAGTTACAATCAACAAAATATCTCCATGCCGAGCAAAATGAGATCTCGTTGTTCAGGACTTAAAGCTAGGAGACTCCTTGGAAAGGCATTTTCAGCGTATCGAAAATAGCATTCTGTGAAAACGTCTTCCTGAATCTCTCCAGCAATTCTCCTCCATCATTTGCCTGAGCTGCTGCATCAGCCGCTTCCTTCGCCATTCCAATACGAGCATAAGCCTGAGACGCCACAAAAAATAAAACTCACACTAAATGCTTTGATAGATTTATAAATATCGAATCCAAGAGTAACATATGTGTTATATGCAGAACAGACCTCGCCTCTTTCCACAAGATCTGACAGTTTGGGGATGTATTTTAGAGCTTCCGCTTTCTCATCTGCATCGATGCATGCCTCCACAAATGGACGAAACCCTTTATGATAAATCCCAGTTAAAACACGAAATAAGCCGAAATGAATTTGCTTGCCCTCATGACTTCAAAATCGTACTAGTATAGGATGCAATTGATAACTAACAGAGAAACGTTTTAACCATTAGAGAAACTGCTATCGTAAGCTGTAATATTACCTGTTGGTGGTCTCTTCTCCTTTGAAAACTTTTCCAGTGCTTCCCAGTCTTTAATTGTAGCCAAAGCAAATGCTTTAAGAAAGTACCATCTTTTATCAGAAACCTGAAAATTCAAAAGGTACTGTGGTGAAGATGGCGCATCCTTACGATCATCCATAGCACAAAACGGGAAAAATCCAGTTAGACCTTGAATTCTGACTTCACTTTCGCTGCAGCGCGATTATTACCCAGGACAATACATGTACGTATAGTATCATTGATGCTTGAATCAACAAAGATCGCCTGCTTCGTACTAACTTCTAGTTCATGTTGTATCCTAAAACATGTAGCAAATAAAACAAGGAAAAAGACCATGAGATGAAGAACAAAGAATACACTGACTATCAAGATCATAATGGCTTACAATCTATTACCTCAGGAGTTTTGCGTGCTCCTCAGCAGCTTTAGACTCGAAAGTGTGTTCCTTTGTCTGAGAGAAAAGGTTGCTGGCTTTCTCTATTAGTTTTATGCGCGGACCGTGCAGTGGAGATCCTTTGCTAGCCATTGGGTTTTTCCCCATATCCCATGATTCTTTCCATAGAAGAAAAGCTACCTCCTGAAAACAACCACAGAGATCCAAGCTCAACACCACTTTTATGTACATGAAGACCATTTATTTGATGGTCAACTTCAGCGTTTACAGGGACAAATATCCAACAAATTGGCCCAACTTAGCTTCTGACCTAAGAGAATAAATCAAGGGAAAGAATTGATCATGAAACGTACTTGAATCTGACCCGTAGATAAGAAGAAATCCTTCAAAAATTCATGTTTATGACATCTACAGCAGGAAAATTTTCACAACACTGTTAGATACTTACGAAATAACATCGACTACAACTGCTTGGTTAAACCAAGTTTGAACAGTGTAGTTTTGATTAATCAAGCATGCTAGATAGAAAATGATTTTCCTACCGTGCATAAGCTATAAATAAATCACGTGCCAATACTCTGCCCTGTATCATCGCGAAGAATTCCAACGGAGGCCTCTGGTCAACCCCACATATTAAAATCAGTTAGTTCTTGTTTGTTAGCACAATATACATATTAATAGTTGAAGTATAACATCACAGATAAAACAGTAATACACCTTTTGCCATATATGAAATATAACCAGATACACCAGGTCGGTGTCACCACTTTCAGTTGCTTTAATTAAAGCTGTGTCTTCCTCCCCAATGCTTAATAAAAGAGGAACCTGGAATTGCAGAAAATGATCATGAGGCATGTGAAACTAAGTTTTTACACAAATTATTACACCGGAAACAGGAATAGTTTTACTTTCTACATTACGTTTTTGCTGGTGAGAACCAGAAAGGGAGATGGTCATCTTAGATAGACAAACCTGTTTAGTGGAGCGTGGTTCATGTTCAACTAGCATTGCAGCTAACTTTCGACGGCCACAGTTATCTGCATGAGTGGCCACTGCAGCATAAGATATCCCTTTGCATAGTTGGAGCTGAAATTCAATGAACACCGTTCCTTCTAAGTCCATGTGTTTCCTCCATATATATATTAGCAGATACTTAAATAAACTAGAATTTGAACCTTATCAAGTAAACTTTCAAGAAGATGAGTATCTGGAGTTGATGGTGAAGCAGTTATCTTTGCACACGCCCAATGCATTATCACCACTTCCTATACGACGCCAAGAATAGAAAATCACAATCACCCTAATGCAAGATAGAAAATGGAGATAGGAGCAGTCGAAGTGCAAAAATAGAATAGCCTCTGACTTACTTTATTCATTCCTAAGTACTCAGATATCCGCAGAGCAAGAAGGTGGCAATGAGCATTAATTAGGCGACTAATCAAAACTACTGGTGTCAGTAACTGCACGCGAAATATTTCATGAGAAAGAGTAGCTACAAAGCATTTTCTTTGTCGAGAAAATTATAAAAATTGCAAAGACCTTGTACTGCTGAATGCTTAAAGGTATGCCAATATCAGGATCACGAACAGCGTTTAGAACACGTAAAGTTCTACAAGTGTCTTGGACACGCTCACGCTGAAAATTGCTGTCGCAGCAACTGAGTGTCAGTCTCAGAAGTCAGATTACTGAAACACAATCAGTTTAGACTAACCTGCAGAAAGCTTGTCCATAACTTGCTGCTCGTAACAGAGCCCTCTGACGAGATACATCAAATTCATGGCCAGCAGCATCAATACAGGCTTCAACAGCCTCAGACAGTGACGAACGAATTAATCTCAAATTTTCATCGGCCTGACAAAAGAAGAGCAAATTAACTTCATCACCCAGATCTAGGAATAGTAATTATAATCTATTCTTCTCATCTCGTTCCATTTTTTCTGTAAGAACACCATTTTCATTCTAGACCTTAAATATCATTTCTTTTAGTTGTCTAGAGTAAAAAACCTACCTTAGCACTTCGCCTGTCAAAATGATCCAAAGCATCATATAGCAACGCTGCAGGTGATGTGCTTCCAATCTTAAAGATTGACTCAGTAGAATCAGGTACTCTTTGCAGAAATTCAAGGCTCGTGTTAGATAATATTCTCACTCCATCGCATTCTGGGATAAGAACTACAGGTTCATCATAGAAATAGTGAACTGGATCTCCTACAGGACCCACCATCATTAACTCCTCATCCCAATAGAGGAGCACACTGTCCATTCCACACCAAGCCATTTGCTGCGGAGGAAGGGCTGACTAGAAAAGTGTGCGATTAAAGACACAGTTAAGACACCATATTATAGCAATTATATGATACTAGATAACGATCAGCAATTGTCATTATACAGCCCTAAAAGAAAGAGCCAAGCATCTCAAGAGGCAATGATGCATACCTCACAACTGTAATCAATAGCAATTTTTTTGGTTTCCATGCCAACAACAACAACGCGGCCATCATGAGTGAAGAGTGTTAGAAATTTTCCATTAGGTGATACAATCATCTTCTGCACCGGTCCAATCAAATTCCCATAATCATCATTCTGCATCTCAGAGTCTTCAACACTAGGCTCATCAAACCTAATAGTTTGTGCCTCGTCCTCATCCACAACAAAAATTTCATCGCCAAGTGCTAGCAACACCTCAACATTCCCAGACATGGTGTACTGAGGTTCCCTCACAGCCAAGCAAGTTGGCTGAAGCAGATCGTCTTCTGTTAAACCCGGCACATGAGCCAACTTATAAGGCTTCATAGTCTTGAAATCGGAGATACAGAATAACTGCCCTCCTTCTGTCAAGCAGACAACACCATTTCCCCAGAAGACACACTCCACCACATTCTGCTCAAAGCACTCCTTGCCCATTGTCATATTGGGCTCGACGAGCTCAGCATGGATGTTGTAACGATAAATGGTGCCATCTTGGACAATGGAGATTAGCGTCTGATCATCGGACCAGGACATTCCGACGAGGCGTCCCCCAGGGTGCTTCCAGACCGTCTCAGAGAGGAGTATACCCGCAGAGTTAAAGATGCGGAGCTTTCTTAGAGCAGATTCAGCATATAGTTGGACAATCTTCGAGTCATCTCTAATGACTGCAATCGGCCCACCAAATGAGGCACACGCCACCTTGTTGCGACTCAAATCTACATGTTTCCATCTCATTTGGTAAATCTCAGGCTTCCTGTAATATCGATTATAGAGAAGCTGCCATTCCGCAGCAACAGACACGTTCGCCATCTAGTTTCGTCGAAGACCTACGGAACAATCAAAAGACGGGTCAATGAAATATGGAATCAAAGAAACGCAAACCTACGAACCTGACAAATGGATAGATCCTAATCTAGGGATTCGCCGAGAACCCTAAGAAAAGGTAAATCGCAGTCTAGGAGGTGATGTAGAAGAAGAATGATCACCTCTAAGATCCTGGACTTGATGATGTGATGATGATGATGTACGAGAGAGAGAGAGGTAGAGAGGTAGAAGAAGAAGTAATTTTGTTTTCTGATTAATTTCTCTCCAAGTGGCCAAAGAGAGATAATTAAACCGGAGATAGAAGAGTTAAACCCATAATTATCCCTTCTGTCTCGAGTAAATCACTTTTGCTGAATTACGAAATCCAACCAAAACGCCTCTAACAGGAAGCTCAAAAGATCAGTTGCTAAAAAGCAAACACTTTCAAGTTTATGGACACATAAAGTACACTAAATCATATAAAAATCGCTAATTGACCCTTCAAAAATATATATGAACATAGTCATTAGACTTCATGTCATTGAGAATAGCCCTCCTTATTTTGATCAACACATAACAACACTAAAGGGTACAACATTAACATTCCAATCTCTCATGATAATAATACTAATAAAGTCAATTGAGGCAGGAATTTGGTCTAGAGAAGCAAATCATAATGGTTGTTACTGTAAACAAGCCTTATAACAACATTCTTCTTCTTCTTCTCTTCTCCCCCGCTTCTTCGAAACCAGTCTAACAACATTCTTGTTCGTCTTCCCTTTTCCCAGCCTCCGCGAAACTCAGCTCCATACTCATCATGCTGTATATAACCTCCTTTCCCTTGCTGAAAAAAGAGAAAAAAACATTACCAAATAAATCAAGATCCCAATACAATTGAGGTCTGGTTTTCAAGAGCAAAAGAAACACCAATTCTTGTCTACTAAAGACTCAAAATCAAATGACCTTTCCCTCTTGCGCGGGTAAGTAGACGATGATTGGCTGTTCATATAGCTTAGAAATAACCTGTTGAAAGCAAAACCCTGACTTTTTTAGATTGTTTGTCTATGATGGAAATTCTGAGTTTACATTGCAGGAGAGAACTCACTAGCAGCTCGGACTTCCCTCCCAAGAAATCGTGACTTCCAATCCGCTGGCAATAGCTGAAAGAAAAATGTTTGATGCGATTAGAGAAACACAGTCAATTCAGCTGAAAACAACAAATGGGAAAGAGTGATGAATTCTTATGACGACTCACCGTGGCAGAGGCACATCATCCATTTTGATAGCCAATAAAGCTTCTTCGTACTTTTCCCTTTCCTTTTGGTCATTGCATATAACCTTTTTCACAGCCATTCGTAACTCGACTGTGGAAGAAATGCAAGTTTTTCGCCACACAGAAACATGATGAACAAGAGATAAAAACATTCAAACGGATGAGGTTAACTCAGCAATCGATAGACCAGAGAACCCCCATCAAAATTATTCAGTAGATAAAGATTTTCCAACAACAACCAAAAGGCGAAGAACACTCTATAAACATGGTGAAGTAAACAAGTCTCATAAGTAGCATACCAAATCCCATCAATGGAATAACCTTTTCGTCATTTGACAAGAAAGAAAAAAAACCACGCGAGCAGTGATTGGATTTGATGATAAAAATACAAGTCACCTGCACAATCTGTCTCTTCCTGAGGGTCAAGAGTACGACCTTCGTTAAAGGCCATCCCTTTCGCCTAATTTACATAGAACAATTACATCATTTCTTCGAAAAACCAAACAAGAACATAGAATAGAGACACAGAAGTAGAATCTACAAATACCAGTGCTCGAAATAGACACAAATGATCCCCAGTAACTTCATGCTTAGCGTACTGCTCAACCTTTTTCGCTGCCTGAGACTGAAACCTGGAGATTGAACATAGCAACAGTAAAGATTCAAAAGTTTAAAATTCGCAGATTAGGGTTATAGGGATAAATACTCGATTTGATTTCAATGGATTAAGAGGTGAAAAACGGAAAACCCACCCCGAAAAACTAGCGAAGAAGACATAGCTATTTCCCTGCGTGGAGCCTAAGAACGAGGCAGGGAGCGAAGTGGAGGAGATTGAATCAGAAACAGGAGAAGAAGGAGTGGAAACAAGCTCGAACCTAGCGAACCCATGTCTCAGCTGCTCAAGAATGTTACCTGCGACCAGAAGATAAAACGTTCATGTTGTTGGGATTAAACGAGAACGAAGCAAAAAACCAAAAAAAAAAAGTGCAGAGAAATGAGTGTCATTTACTGTTGGAAGGTTTGAGCTCCATGGAATCTCTTTGCATGGGAGATAAGGGAATTCCGATTTTTGACGAAGAAGAAACTAAAAAGATCGAATTTTGATTCCAAGATACGAAGAAGAAGACCTGCCGACAAAATTTTGACTGCAAGAAACGAGGACCTTGATCTCAAACACCCCTCTATCCAAATTTTTTTCTAATATGCCCTCATTATTAAAACAAACTAGGTAGGTATTTTTGGCAAAATAAATAAAAAATAGTAATTAGTTAAAATTTGGTTTCATTGGTTTATATTTTTATTCATTTTTAATTTATATTTATGGTAAGAAAATACAAATAATATTATTATAAATTTATATTGTTATTTTAATTGTCAGTCCCATAATTTTTAAATTTTAGAATTAGTTTTATCCGTATGAAATGTGAAAAAAAAAAAAACTTATTTTTTTCACCAAAATCGATTTTATTTGTATTGCATCTGTATGAAATACATTGAAAATTAGACAAACAAAATTTTAACACATATCTGTCTAATATATTTTTCTTTGGAATTTGTTAGTTTAAGCCTTATGGTAATTAATATATGCATGCATATGTTTACATTTCCGAGAAGCATCCCAACATATGAGAATGCACCAAAAAAGTCTTTTGAACGTTGTTTGTATGTATACTTATGTTCGAGAGTTTGAAAGAAAAAAGTACTTGTATGGAATAATTAGACAGAAGCAAATAAACAGATTGTCAGCAAAAAATCGAATTTGTCTTGTTTTACCCTTTTTAGTAACCTTCTTCCCAGTGATGTTATAACCAATATATTTCTCATCTTGATACCACTCCAAAGGAGCATTTCCAACTATATTTCTAGTAGCAACCTAGAGAATAAAGACAAATATAAATGGAGACATAATTTCAATTCATATACAAATAAAAAAAGCGTCGACCTCATCTTTTGATAAATCGCTCACTTCAGCGACTTCATTTTGCTCATAACCCTCACCACTCCCATCTTTTTTACCATTGTCAGTGAATATTAATTTCTATAACCTTTTGGCCTTGGCCTTAAACCTGATACAATCATTAGACAAACAAAAGAAAAAAATTTATACAACAAAAATCTTAAGGTTTATGATAATCAGTAATCTTAAAGTTTCTCTATTAGTGAGGTTCTGATTTCAATGTTCAATTCTTGTGAAGCAAAACAAGTGAAAAATGATTTTTTTTTAGATTTAACTGTTGCTTTAGATTGAACATAACATCTTAAGCTTCAACCAAACAAACAATTCTTCAGAAACAGTTAAGAATGGTGACTTCATGAAATCTAAACCAAGATACCTAAAGAAAGCGTAAGAACGTGTTTATGTTTGAGGACCTGCTTAAAAAATCACAATAACTGAAAATTAGACGGAACCTAATGAAAACGAACACATAAAAACAATTAAAAATCAATTAAACGGAAAAAGGTTATACATGAAACCATGATGATAACCTATAAATCGATATACATATCACAATAAGAAGAAAAAAAGATATTAAAAACATTAAAAAAATACGAAAACAAAATTGAGAAGACGATCATATCCTACAAACTATATAAACCGAGAGAAATAAGAAAGATGATTACCTTGTAGAAGAAGAAGATCTAAATCCAAAAAATAAAACAAAAAGAGAGAACACAATGAGCGGAAAAAAGAAAAGTAGAACACAAAGCACAAACGTTGATATTATATTGCGGCCGGAATTTTGTTTGAAAACAAAAAAGACGAAGCTATATTTATAAGAGTAGAAATAATGTTGCGGAATTTAGGATTTCCGTCTTCAAGCAATTATCGAAGAGGAAAAAAAAATTTCTTTTTATTAAAAACCATATAATGCAAAAACCTAAATTTCTTACCGGTTTTGTGTTATCATTCTCAGTTCGGGATACCACAAGATCACAAGTTCATTGGTTAAGCAAAATAAAATTCAACTGCAAAGATGCAGTGCTTCAAGGCTAATTATAATATAAAATCTTGTAAAACCGAGTTTTGCTTAGAAATATCAAAGAATAGCTGGAATCCAGAACAATTTCTTGTTCTTCTTCCCCTGTTTCGTCACCAGGGGGTCAAGAGATATCACAATCAGATCAAAACAAAAAAAACAATCTATTTGATGTTCGAATATATGCCTTACGATGAGCTTGGACATGAGAAGAAATGTCAAGAAGGATGCACATATGAGTATATTATGCCAATTACACTGCAAGGCCAAAATTGATATGAATTTTTGAAAGGATTCACACAATTGGGTAATCAACAAAACATAATGTTGGATGAGAGAAAGAGGATTCTTACGTCGTGATGGAACTGAAAAATGAGTTAAGAATAGCGATGATATCGGTTTTTTTGATGAACTTCTTGATACCGACCCGAGGAAGCCTTTAAGCTGCTAAAGAACGACAGTGATGGCTGTACCGACCATGAAGCCAATGACAACCCTGTAGGAAAGGAAATCGATCAAGAACCCTAATCTGAGAGTAATAAGGAAACAAATGAGAACCTTCTGATCTATAAGGAAAGAAGAAACTTTTTGATGAAATAGGTCAATTTTACCTAAAGAATTAGAGGGTTGATCCGTTGACACCAGAACAAAACATGGCGGTGAAGGCAAGGCAGAGATATTCATCATGATTTGTGTTTGGAACATCACGGCTCAAAGCAGAGTGTCTAACAACAGAGAAACCACATCGATGGTCTAATTGTTGCATCCCTCAAACTCCCCATACTACACCAACGAAATATCAAAACTCGAATATGTGAAATAAAAACCAACCATATTCGATTGTATGATTTATCCCTGTTTCAAATTCGGTCAGGTGTGATTAATTAGGATTAAGTCAAAATAAAAACTTACGTAAACCATATTTAGGATCCAGATTCGCAAGCCTAGCATATCCAATCATTATAGAATGTACATAAGAAACAAAACTAAGGATATATAACTTATGATACAAGTAAAAGTGTAATTGAGATTATGATTTCTCACTTGAGGAATAGAGAGACTGGCAGTGGTTAAATTGGCAATGAGATCGCCTTGAATCTTCTTGAGATTATAGTTACGTCTTCAATCTAAGACCGGAAAAACGGATTGGAGACCCAGCATGAACGGATTGGACTTAGGTTGGTCGCTAACGTTGAAAAGGATCACCGTGGAAGAAAGTTTCTTTGAATGTGTACATGAAATCAGTGGCCATATTTTGTTTCGGTGGGACTTATTTTATGCCGGTGGGACGAAGATTTGATCAGAAGAAGGCAGGGGTCAAAGAGAATGAGAATGAAAGTTTTGCGGCATCTTAGTTGTTCGAAGAATTTTCTGTAATATTTATAAGAATTTAAGAAAGGGTAAAAGGATTAGGGTTATTATTATTGGCGGCCAACGGCTATCGTTAGAAAAAACCAGTGTCTTAATATCATACCTAGTCTTTGTGGTCATCTGATTTGGTTTCGTAGTCTTCATCGTCTGATTTAGTTTATTCTTCTTTTGTTTCGCTACTGTATTTTTCTTCTTCGCCTTACTCTCCTTGTCGGTTATGTTTTCTTCATTGTTAAAAAAAAAAAATCAGAACAACGAAGTTCATATATAGTTTGAAGAAAATCATATATGCAAAATGAAAAAACAAAAATCAATAACAATAAGAGACCTACTTGGATTTAAAGAGGGAATAGCTTCAGGTTTTAAAGAAGAATCTTTAAGAAGGAAAAGAGATCATGAGAGCTTTATCAAAGTTATAACATACGTCTCCACTAAAGCTTTATTGACAATGATGATACCAACAAAAGTGATGACATTGAACGTCTGACTTGTTAAGGGATACTATATATAGATTTGAGAAGACCGCTAAAGAGATTAGGGTTGCCGTTCTATCATAATGTATTATAATTATCGAACAAATTATTTAATGAATATTTCCTATATACTAAGAAGATAATTATGGAATATTTCGACAAAGAGAATATCCATCATACGAAATAAAAACCAATTAGAAGAGAGAATTTTCATTAAGGGCATTAGAATAATTTTAGGTGCCAATTTTCACTGTGAGCCGCCACGTAGGAAAAATCACCTCTCAAATATAGTATAAGATATTATTTTGATTTTCTTTTAATATTAGAAATATTACATGATCCAACCAAAGATCCGAACCCAAATCCGGATCCAATAAAAAAATCTTGAAATAATGAATTAAAAAAATTGAAAAACCCTCTCATTTTCCTGATTTTTCTTTTCCTTTTTCTCTCCTTGTCGAAGGCTATTTCCGATTTCTTCTTCGTCGCCGTTGTTGCTGTCGCCGTTGTTGCCGTCGCCGTCGTCATCATATCAGTCTCCATCTCTGACTCCATCACCGTCTTCAAGGTAACCGCCAATCACATCTCTTCAATTTCAGCGAATGGTAAAATTGCTTGTACAGGCTATTAGGGATTCGAGGATCACGGTGGTCGTGTTCTCCAAAAACTATGCCTCATCAAGCTGGTGTCTTAATGAGTTGTTGGAGATCGTGAGATGCAAAGAAGAGTTGTTGGGCCAAGTTGTGATCCCCATTTTCTACCGTTTGGATCCTTCCCATGTGAGGAAACAAATCAGAGACTTTGGAAAGATCTTTGAAAAGACTTGCAAAAACATAACAAAGGAAGTGATAATTCGATGGCATAAAGCGTTGACTGATGTAGCTAATATCACCGGATATCATTCTCAGAACCGGTACGAATTTATGAATCATTATTGGTGCTTATATATCTTGATTCTTTAATAAATGTTGTTTCATGTGTGTGAAATTGTCTTTCTCATTGTTAGGGACAACGAATTAGAAATGATTGAAAGAATTGCTAATGATGTTTTCATAGCAAGGTAGACACTTCCAAGATAGCATTTTCATAGCAAGACTACCATTTGCTATTATTAGGTAGTTTGTTTGTGAGTTCACGCACATATTCTGATATATTATAAGCCTTTGTCACAAGAGGGAAAACCTTGACTCATGGCTATTCGATGAATCCAAATTTGTATAAAGTTAAATTTTCTATTTCTTACATAAGTGTTCGTTAATCTTAGTTAGATTTTTGCATAGGTTCTTAGTTTTATTAAACCCTTTGTTGCTGTTTATTGTCCCAGTTATGGCAGCCTAGCTATCATGTCTACTCATGTTTCCTATTTTACTTTATGTATATCTTACGAATCTTGAGGAACTTCATGTCATATATCGGTTATTTTCATACAATGTGGGATGTAAGAAAGGTGTTTGATATGTTTTGATACACCTAATCAATTTGATTTTGACAGATACACTCCCAACATCAAAGAGATAAAAGTGGTGAGTCACAGGAAAGTGAAAAGAGCAAGGCTTTACTATCTCAGGGACAAGCTTCCCGTCTGTCCACTTTCAAGTGAACACCATCCACAGTGCTTTGTTCGACCTCCAAAAGAAGGCAGAACCATCAATATACAAGAAAGATCCGTTTATGGCGGAGGGAAAAAACAAGAACAAAAACAAGAATGGTTGGTTTTAGAATGAATTATGTTGCCTTCGTAATGGTGAAATGATGTTTTAGGTAGTAAAAGACTATAAATGGTAAACTGATGTTTTTATGTACTTGGAATTTTTTTTGTAATGTTGAACTCGTGTTTTATGATAAACTGATTGGTACTACTGGTGTTATTAGGTACAACTGATGTTATTAGGTACTACTCCTGACTTTTTGGTAAAATATTTTAAAAATGTGTATTCAGCATAAACACATGTTTTAAAAAATAATAATAAAAAATATCACATTTAACACATGCGCCGTCAAATGAATTAAAAATATTAAAATTTTACTAATAGTTATACTTAGTTTTCCAATAGTACCGTTTTACACATAGTTGTATTTTGACAGTTTTCATGTATAATTAGTTATACCGTGTTAAAATTCTAATTTTGGTAGTAGTATTGATGAAATTGTTCCATTAAAATATATTTACTATAATTTTGTATATTAACATGTCTGAAAACACCATGTTTTTTTGTTTGACATAACAATGAGGCTTGTATTCACACATTAACCATGTGTATAAGGTAGTTTTAGTAAAAAAATATGTTTTACTATAAGATCGGTATTTATAATCATGTGTACCCAGTGGTACCCTAGTAGAAAGTACATACAAATGTATCAATAAGTGAATGGTACACAATTAACCAATAAGTAGACAGAAAGCAAAAATATAAAGTAAACAAAATGAATCAAACAGTTATACCAGTTATAACTAGTTGTAGCAGACAGAGAGAACAAAAAAATGAATCAAACAGTTATACCTAGTTATACCAGACAGAAAGAACACCGGGTTTGTTGAGTTCTTCCTCTTTTAGGTTCGTATGGTGGACGCAAGCCAATCGAATCTCGTATACGAATTATACATAGTTGTACAAGACAGAGAGAACACAGAAAATAAATCAAACAGTTACACCAGTTATATCTAGTTATACCAGACAGAGTGAACACACTCAATAAGTCACACAGTTACACCAGTTATACCTAGTTGTACCAGCTCATGGTGTTCCGATGGTTCGTCTGCGTAAAGAGTTATCATACCATCACCTACACCAACTTCATCCATGATCATCATGCCAATTCTATTAACCAACGCCGAATAAGTGACTTCCTCCACTACGGTCCGCATCGCTAAAGTGTGAACTTCAACTCCTCCCGAGATCCATCTTGTGTAATTACCTTCCGTTGAATAACGTCCTCCATAATCAAAACATATGATTGTGGAATTCATTGTCTCCTGCAAAAGAATAACAAATATCGTTACTAATACCACTCGACTCTCAGTAGTACCAGTTGTCCCAGTAATACCAGTGATTCTCACTAGTACCAATTATCTCAGTAATACCAATGAGTCTTAATAGTACCATTTGGCCCAGTTATACCTCTGCAGTTTCGATTTACCTTCGATTTAGTAGGATTCAGAACGACTTAGCTGCTATTTTAACACAACAATCATCACATCACCCTAATAGACTTAGAAAACAAGTTCAATATATAAAAAAAAACTATACAAAAAGAACAAATTTACTAATCTACAAAGAAAACTCCAAAATTAGAAGAAACCTTTAAAAAGAGGGGTTTTCAAACATAATCTAACCTTAAACACCAAAATTGTATAAAACGAAAGGCTAACCTTAAATTTGCAGATTCAATGGCGTGAAGAAGAGAACAAGCTTGTAATCCTCGTTTTGGCTCTGTTTTTTCTTTCCACAAGAAAGAAAAGCCGAATACGAAGGGGGATGACGAAGAGCGGAAGAAGAGAAGAAGGTTGCTCTACGGGACGAAGATTCAGTGGTGCGACGACGTAGAAAGAAAGAACATAACAAGGTTGCTCTATTATATTCTTTCGACAGAAGAGAAGAACCGAGAAACGAAGAGAGAGAAAAGGATTACGTGGAGGAAGAAGAGAGGGTAAGATGTTTTAGATTTAATTGGTTGTTGAGATATTAAATAATTGTTGTTGGATATTTAATCAGAGAGGAATAAATAATAATTAAAATAATAAAGGATAGAGTGGAGAAAAATTGGATTTTCAAATTAGAAGGGATAATTAGATTTAGAGGGGGTAATTAGATTAAGTTTTTCTTTTATAGGGCATTTGAAATTAAGGTCCAAGAAACGAGGAAGAAGACCTGCCGACAAAAATTGACGAGTCCTGACAAACAAAAATAACAAAGACAAAAACCGAAGAGATCAAAAGTGAGTGTAGACTCGTAAACAAAATTCCGTTGTAGTCTAGTTGGTCAGGATACTCGGCTCTCACCCGAGAGACCCGGGTTCAAGTCCCGGCAACGGAGATATTCTTTTTATATAATTTAAAAAAATTTGTACACTCTTTTTTCTTTCCTAATTATTTGCCAAACGAAAAGTCCAATAAACACCACCGGCTTAAGGAAAATTTCCAAACTCTCTCACATGATAATATCAAAAAGGTCCAACGGCATTCAAGTAAAGAAATGATGAGGCTAAAGATTTTGGTTTTAGCGAAGCAAATCATAATGGTTTCTACCACTGTAAACAAGCCTAACAACATTCTTGTTCGTCTTCCCTTTTCCCCAGCCTCCGCGAAACTCAGCTCCATACTCTGCAATTGGTATAAAACCCGACCCAAACCCTCCTTTCCCATGCTGCAAAAATAAAACATTACCGAATAAATCAAGATCCTTGAGGGAAAGAAAGAGCCATTCTTTGTCTATTTAAGACTCAAAACCAAAGGACTTCTACCTCGTGCTCGGGTATGTAGACGATGATGGGCTGTTTACATAGCTTGGAAAGAACCTGTTGAAAGCAAAAACCCTCACTTTTTTAGATTGTTTCTCTTATGATGGCAATCTTGAGTTTACAATGTAGGAGAACTTACTAGTAGCTCGGATTCTCCTCCCCAGAAATCGTGTCTTCCAATCCGCTGGCAATAGCTGAAAGAACAATGTTTTTATGTGATAAGAGAGAAATACAGTCATTTTAGCTGAAAAAATGGGAAAAGAGTGATGTATTAATTCTTATGACTCACCGTTTCAGAGACTCATCTACTGTGATAGCTATTAAAGCTTCTTTGTACTTCTCCCTTTCCTTCGGGTCATTGCATATAACCTCTTTCACAGCCGTTCGTAACTCATCTGTTCGAAGAAATGCAAAGTTTTTGCCACACAGAAACGAGAGATAGACATTCAAACGGATGAAGTTTCTCAACAAACTACTAATCAATCAATGGGCCAGAGAACTCACAAAACATTGTCACAGACAAACAATTTTCCAACAAAACCAAAGATTTTGCCACACAGAGACATGATGAAACGAGAGAAAAACATTCAAAAAACGGATGAGGTTTCTCGAAAATCGATAGACCAGATAACGATTTTCCAACAAAACCAAAAAGGTTTAAGAGACTGGAGAAACTCAATTCCTGATCCCAAACTCAGCATCAATCTCTTGATTTTCAAAAACATTCGATAAACATTGTGAGTAAACACAAGGCTATGATGAAATATAGTCACCTGCATCATCTCTCTCTCGACGAGGGTTAAGAGCAAGACCTTTGTTAAAGGCCATCCCTTTCACCTAATTCACATAGAACAATTACATCAATTCTTCAACAACAAAAAACCAAACAAGAACATAGAGAACGAGAATCTACAATACCAGTGCTCGAAATAGACACCGACCATCCCCAGTAACTCTATCCACAGCGTACTGCTCAACCTTTTTCGCTGCCGGAGACCGATTCCTGGAGCTTGAATATAGGGTTTTAACAAAAATACTCTATTTGATTTCAATGGATTAAGAGGTGAAAAACGGGAAAACCCACATCGAAGAACCGATTTTGGCGAAGAAGACATAGCTATTCCCCTGCGTGGCCCCTAAGAACGACGCGGGTACCGAAGTGGAGGAGAATGAGTCTGAAACAGGAGAAGTAGGAGTGGAAACAAGCTCGAACCTAGCGAACCCATGTCTTAGCTTCTCAAGAATGTCACCTGCGCCAAGAGAGAAAACATTGTTCGAATTAAACGAGAACAAAGCAAGAAGGTGCAGATAAATGAAGTATTTTTTTACTGTTGGAAGGTTTGAGCTCCATGGAATCTTTCTCTGGGCAACGGAAGATAAGGGAATTTCGAATTTTGACTCCGAAGAGAAGAAGAAGACCAAAAGGGTCAGTGTAGCCATGAAAGCTTGAGTTTTTATATATTATGATATCTCAAGTTGAACAAAGTTCCGTTGTAGTCTAGTTGGTCAGGATACTCGGCTCTCACCCGAGAGACCCGGGTTCAAGTCCCGGCATCGGAGATATTTTTTTAAACATTTTTGTTAATTTATTTGCCAATAGAAATAGTCCTATTAAACGCCACCGGCACATAACCTAACCCCAACAAATCCACCGGAACATATCCAAAAAGAAGAAAAGGATATGATAAATATTATAATCTCACACGTGCGAGGCATTCACGTGCACACGTGCGAGAGAGCAAGGTCTCTAAAACTTTTATGGTTTAACGACCAACCGGAAAATTTCTGGCAATTGGCAAATAATCCAAAGCTGTTTTCCCCAATCTGCATAAGAAATATCGAAACACTTCCACACAAAATCCACGCGCTCACTCACACACTTGTTTTTTTCTCTCATTTCCCCTCTAATCGACGACGACGATCTCTTCCATGTTTTCTCTAGCTTCTTCCTTCTGATCCTGCCCCGTCTTCGTCTCGGATCTCTGATTTGTTCTGTGTGTTTTTGAGGTGAGTTTCTTGGGATTTTCATTATTTGAGCTGGTTTTTTTTTGTTTTTTTGTTGATGGGTTTGAAACTTTTGGTATTGAGATTTGTTTACGGGAGAGAAAATGGCCAGTGGAAACAAATCTAACCCCTTTTTGCCTTCTTCAATTTGATCTCTCGTTGATTCAATGATCGGTTTATTGCACGACGAGGCAGAAATCTGATTGCTTTTACTTGATTTGTCTTTGGTTTTGGTTCGTGTTCATGTTGGATTTGTTCATCTAGAGTATTGAGATCTCTGCTTGGAGTGGATCCTTTCAAGTAATCGAAAAAATCAAACTCAGCTATTTTTTAGCAAAAAAATGGCTTCGATATCTCATTCAACACTAGCATTGGGTGGAGCTTCTGCTTCTGCTTCGGATTACTTGCGTAGTTCGAGCAATGGTGTTAGTGGGATTCCATTGAAAACCCTAGGAAGAGCAATGTTTACAACCACTAGAAGGAGAGACTTTTCTGTGACAGCTCGGCTCAAGAAAGGTAAGAAGTTTGATCATCCATGGCCAGCGAATCCTGACCCGAATGTGAAAGGAGGAGTCTTGTCTTACCTGTCGACTTTCAAACCTTTGGGGGATGCACAAAAGCCTGTCACATTGGATTTTGAGAAGCCACTTGTTGAATTGGAGAAGAAGATTGTCGATGTACGAATGAATACATCATTGTGCTGCTTTCTTCGTTTGATTTCCCGTGGTGTGTAGTTTCTTAACGTTTGTCCTTGTGATGCAGGTGAGGAAGATGGCGCATGAAACAGGGTTGGACTTCACTGAGCAGATTATCACTTTGGAGACCAAGTATAGACAGGTAAAAATGCAAGTTTTAGGTTTGTTTTCGATTTATATGGTTAAAGGAGACCCACCATTTAAATTTGATGTTGACATTAGGCACAATTTGTTTGGGAAGACATCTTACTGACCCCGCAATTTTAAATCTCAGGCATTGAAAGATCTTTACACACACCTCACTCCGATACAACGTGTGAACATTGCACGCCATCCCAACCGACCTACTTTCCTTGATCATATATATAACATCACTGACAAGGTCTGGTCTCTCGGTAGTATGGCCTTTTCTTTCATACATTGGGAATAAATTCTTGCTTTTTTTTTCACTCTTGAGATTCTCTTCTTGTTTCAGTTTATGGAGCTTCATGGAGACCGGGCGGGGTATGATGACCCTGCAATTGTGACCGGTATTGGAACTATAGATGGAAAACGATATATGTTCATAGGTCACCAGAAAGGTAGAAACACCAAAGAAAATATAATGCGTAACTTTGGGATGCCTACTCCTCACGGGTATGTTTTTTGCTAGGAACTTCCTGGTTTGTATCTAAATAGGAATTTTCAGTGTCAACAATACTCTCATCAAATTTCTGTTTCGCCAACAACAGTTACAGGAAGGCACTACGGATGATGTATTATGCAGACCATCACGGTTTTCCCATCGTGACATTCATCGACACTCCTGGAGCCTACGCAGACCTTAAATCAGAGGAACTCGGACAGGTACGGGAAGTGTCTTTTATGTTTGAAGTGTAACTGGTTTATCTGCAATGCAATAATTTTTTGCTTATCTGTATAATAGGGTGAAGCGATTGCCAACAATCTGAGGACTATGTTTGGCCTGAAAGTGCCGATTCTTTCTATTGTCATTGGGGAAGGTGGTTCTGGTGGTGCCTTAGCCATTGGCTGTGCTAATAAAATGTTGATGCTCGAAAATGCAGTTTTCTATGTTGCCAGGTACAAAATTTCCCCGATTGTAGTTATGATAATATGATATTTCTACAGATTGATTTATTGCGTCTGTTGTTTTGCCTTTCACAGTCCAGAGGCCTGTGCAGCGATCTTGTGGAAGACTTCCAAGGCTGCTCCTGAGGTCTGTGCACTGTTCTGCTACTCGTTTAAATGATCATGTAGAATCTGATGTTACAATTGAATGAAACTCTTGTACGCAGGCTGCTGAAAAGCTTAGAATTACCTCCAAGGAGCTAGTTAAGCTTAATGTAGCCGATGGAATCATACCTGTAACTGATCCTACCTCTGATCTATTCTTTTAGCCTCTTACACCTCTTTTGTCGCTTTGTATCAATGAGTTACTCTCTTACATGTTGTACAGGAACCACTTGGTGGCGCCCATGCTGATCCTTCGTGGACGTCGCAGCAGATAAAGATTGCTATCAATGAAAACATGAATGTACGCATAGTTATTTGCCTCAACGCAGAACGTGGATCAAAAAAAATTCTAACTGTGTTTCTGGTTTTTGTAGGAATTCGCGAAAATGAGTGGGGAAGAGCTGCTGAAGCACAGGATGGCTAAGTACCGAAAGATTGGAGTTTTCATAGAGGATGTTCCAATAGATCCGATGAGGAAAGTCAACATGAAGAAGAGGGACGCGGTGGTCTCCACTAGCCGGGAGCTGGAGGGAGAGGTTGAGAAGCTAAAGGAGCAGATTCTGAAAGCCAAGGAGACGTCTTCAGAGGACGAGCCTTCGAGTGAAGTTCTTAATGAGATGATTGAGAAACTCAAATCCGAGATCGATGATGAGTATACTGAAGCTGCAATAGCAATGGGTTTGGAGGAGAGACTAACGGCAATGCGCGAAGAGTTCTCGAAAGCGAGTTCAGAGGAGCATCTTATGCACCCAGTTCTGATCGAGAAAATTGAGAAGCTCAAGGAAGAGTTCAATGTCCGTTTGAGTGACGCTCCTAATTACGAGAGCCTAAAATCTAAGCTGAACATGCTGAGGGACTTTTCTAGAGCCAAGGCAGCATCAGAAGCTTCTTCATTGAAAAAGGAGATCGATAAGCGGTTTCAGGAAGCCGTGGACCGCGCTGAAATTAGAGAAAAGGTTGAGGCGGTCAAAGCCGAGGTCGAGAGCTCAGGGGCTTCATCTTTTGAAGAGTTAAGTGATGAACTGAAAGAAAAAGTTTTGAAGACAAAAGAGGAGGTCGAAGCAGAGATGGCGGGTGTGTTAAAGTCAATGGGTCTGGAGCTGGAGACTGTGAAACCGAATCCGAAAGATGCAGCTGAGCAGACTTTGGCACCGACCGAAAACCTTCAAGAAAAACTTGAAAAGCTGAACCAAGAAATCACCGAGAAGATTGAGGAGGTGGTGAGGACACCAGAGATCAAGAGCATGGTCGAGTTGCTGAAAGTGGAGACCGCAAAGGCGAGCCAGACGCCAGGTGACTCCGAAGCGAGTCAGAAGATCGAGACGCTTGAGCAGCAGATCAAGCAGAAGATCGCAGAAGCTCTGAGCATGTCAGGACTTCAGGAAAAGCAAGAAGAGCTCGAGAAGGAGATGGCAGCTGCACGTGAAGCAGCTGCGGAGGAATCAGACGAGAGTCTGAAGAAAGATGAAGACGACGAAGATGGTTCAGAATCCGGGAAACCAGAGATAATTAACCCAAGCTTTGCCTGAAGCACAAAACAAGACATTGTTTGTAAGTCAAAAATCTGATCAAAACACCGTCTTTTGAATCATTCACAGACCAAACCAAATGCTAACTAACACAGACAAAAACTCGCAGGATCTTGAAGCTCTTTCGATTTCCCTGGTAAGAGGCTTTTCCTAGAACTGTTCATGATCTGAGCAATAGCAAAGAGAAACAAAAAAACTCTAGTGGAGGAACAGCAACTTGAAAAGCCTGCTTTCTTTAGTTTAGCTTCTGGAACATGATTTTCTGGATTGGATCAAGCATTTGCAGTGACTTTTGTCTTTGAAATTCATTTCTGTATCTTTACCTCCTGCTTTGTTGTTTTTGTCTTCCTGCTCTCTATAGAACACTAGTTTTGTCTTTTGAGTCTCACTTGACATACATAACACTTTCCACTTCTCTTCTGCTCAAACCTTTGATATTTATAGATTTGTCTAAAAATGATCCACTGTTTAAGCATATTAATATGAGAACTAAACCGTATTGGAAATGAAAATTGATTAAATTCGACATCAAGATTGTACCGGTTGCAGGAAATTTTGAAGAACTAATTTTAATCAGTTTGGTTAATAGAGTAACTTTGAAGACAATAATTTTTTTTTGTTGTTGTATGTCTGTCTGTCTTTTAACTGAAACACGCACACTCCCAAATATTAATCCGGGTTTTGACACTATACGACATTAATACAAACCACTAGAGATAACAAGTTCGGGCAAGTCGTAAAATAAATATATGATGACAAAAGTTGAAATGATGAAACAATTAAACATATCTTAGAACAATGATATGTTTATGGTTTCTACATTCTCAGTAGAGAAAAGGAACAACAGCTTTCCGACTTATGGGATACTCATCCTTAAACTTGTCAATGTACCACCTGTGGCTCGCACGTGCGCGCGGGATCAAGTTGGAACACGTGTAGAGGAAAAACCCAATCCCGGCCCAAGACCAGCTCATTACAGCCCAGCCCAACCACTCAACCACCTCTCCAAAGTAATTCGGACAGCTTACCAACTCGAACCAGCCTCCTCTCGGTATCACATAACCTCCCCGGTTCTCTTTCTTCAATCGTACCAGAGTCCGATCCGATGTGATATTTATCCACATTCCGGCTATGAAAACCGCCGCACCAATGATAAACCGCCACCAGAACCACTGTCCTTCGTAGTCGTTCTTGTAGTGAGAAACCCACCTCGACTGTTCAGAATTCACCCAGACATAAACCAAACAAAATTGTGATTTCTGAATCGATCTGAATTTTTTTTTTTTTTTTGAATTAACATCTATTAACAGATCCTTAATGGAGTTAATTGCTCTGTTAAAGTTTATGACAGCGACTTTAAATAATTTTTGTGAAAATATTTTTATTTTGAAGGTCTAAAGTGTGAGTGAAATATAAGTTTAACGTGTTAGCGCGTGTCACTTTGAAATTTTTTTTTGCGATTTTCCTTGAGATTTTCAAGTTTAGTTGGACTATGCAATTTTCCTAGATTTGTGTATTTTGCTTCCGATAATAATTTTCAATACTTTAAATACCTTTATTCCATATGTAGTCGTTATTATCAGACTTTTTATCGGAAATAAACAGGCCTAAATTCTTTCTAGACTGAGAACCGGGTACTAACGGTAGCAAAATAGACGCAAACCGAAAATCCAGCATACGACCGGTAATAATGAGAAATACCAAAACAATCGAACCAAACCGAAATCAGCCGCAGCGTACCTGGATATAAGCGTTGAGCAGATTAAAGGTGAAAGCCATGGCTGCGATACTGACCGGGAAGCCATTTTTTCCAGAAGACGAGGAGGAGCTGCGGAGGAGACGAAGAGGATAAACGATGGTGCGGTGGAAGTAATGGAGTAGATAAGGAGAGAAGAGGAGGAGAGATTTAGGATTGAGAGAGTGACGACCAAAGGGGAAGAGAAGGATCGTGAGCCACAACGTCGGGCTCTCCATTACGAACCAAGCAATCGGCGGAGATACGGTGGGTCCCCATCCGGTACGGTTGTGTTTGCCGTAAGGAGCTTGGAGGAATTTCAGAGCGACGGCGGTTGGTGGGCCGGAGAAAATTAGGGTTAGGACGCAGTAGCGGAAGAAAGTTTGATCGGCGATCTCTTCCATTTTTTGGGGGTTTCTCTCTGAAGTAGAGAGAGAGAGAGAGATCAGATCTCTCCGAGAAGAGTCAAATACACATTTGGGTACTCTACAGCGAAGCTTGGCTTGTTAACTGGATTTTTACGAATTATATTACGAGAAGGATCGTGTTGTCAATATTGGATATTTTACTCTTAATTCTATATAGAATGGATTTTTACTCTAATTTCCAAAATAATATATTTTCTTACTAAATATTACTACAATTATCATTCTTAAAAAATTATTTATCGAAAATAAAATTTAAATTCTTAATTGGGAAGTTTTATTTCTTGAAGAGAATATATGTCTTAGATAACATAATTCTCAACTCTAATTTGTAAAAATAACGAATTACAAAATCGTCAATAAATTAGTTTATTTATCACGTCTATTTTTTTAAATAAGATAGATTTTACCAAATTATTAACAAATATAATGTTATTTTCGCACAACACGTTGTTTGCTTAAATCGCATGCGAAAACACACATAATTTATTTACGGTTTGACCACCACATATTTTTTTAAGGCAGTCTAAACCAACAATTTGGCTATTTAACAAATAAATCTTTTCTCTCATCTGCCATAACTGTCACATAATGGTAAGTTTTCATACTCTTTTACCATCGAGATAATCATATTCTACGAGTAAATATATATATAAACTCATTTGCTCTGCCATCATTATTAATTAAGGATTACAATCATTCACATGTCCTTACAAGTGCAAGCTCTTCTAGGTACTAGTGCTTACCATATTCTTGAGTTTCCTTCTTTTAGCATTGCCTCACAAAGTTTCTAACCAGAGCATCTAACACCTTTAATTCACTCAGATCGAGTGATATCTAACACATGTTACCTCAGCCAATGGCGGACCCAAAAACTATTTTTACCGGAGTCAAAAAACTAATAATATACTGTATATATTATATATAGTGTTTTTGACCGAAATATATAATTTAATATAGTTTGTATTAATGTTGTTGTCGTGTCATATCCATATTCGAATTTTATAATGTGCGTGACTTAATGACGAAAAACATTCATAGTAATTAACAATTTTTATATTTTTCATAATCAATAAAGAAAACATGGGATAATGTTTTAAAAATACCATGATGTTTAAGAAAATATTAGAAAAATAAGACATAAATATAAAACAAAGGGGTCAAATAAAGTATTGAAAATAATTTTTGTGGAGTCATTAAATAGAAATGATCAATTATGCTTCTTGTTTTATCAATATTACCATGCATTAAACAAATTTGACATATTTTAGGGGTGTCGAGTGACACCACTACCTCCTTAGTGGGTTCGCCCATGACCTCAGCCCCTCAAGTTAGTTTCGATAAAAGTTTCTTTGGAATCTACTGTTTGAAGAGTTTTTTGTTTTAGAGTGTAAAAAGAAAAGAGAGGGAGAAACATTTAGCTACAGCAATTTGATCAAAATGATCATGCTCTGAAACCAACTAAACTAATTCCAATCTCTAAACTGAAATCATATCAAATCAGTAGCAACTCCACATATACACAATTGATTTTATTACTATCCATCACATTTGACTATAATATATCTCTTGCGAGTTAAATAGTTAATTATGTTTTGATGAAATCACAGAAAACCCAGAAAAAAACTAATCTAATTTCCCAAAAAAATCATTTCTACTTTTTAAGCAGTATGTTTCTGGTATCCTAGTCAAAGCTCTAAAGTGTCAAAGGAAAGCCTTTTGGATCTAGAAGACTCGTTCTCCGGTGGCAAAGAGGATCCAAAACACGGTGGTTGCAAAGTAAAGAAACGCCGTTACCGTCAAGAACGCCTGAAAAGAGCCGAGCCACTGCACGAAATAGCCCGTCCCTATTGTACTTATGATCGCAGCCATCGTACCCGCACAATTCGAAATACCTGTCTCGCACGCCAAATACACAAAACCCTAACTTTTTCAGCAAGAAACAGTATCGAAACAATTAAAAGAAAACCTCAAGATCCACCATATATTAGCATTTACCGTGCAGGAAACCAGCATATTGCGGTGCGATGTCCTGTTTTCGCAAAGAGAAACCAACGAAGTTGTGAGATTCAAGATTATCCTAAAAGAGTTTAGGTTACTGACCAATCAAGTTATAATGAACGTACTTGCATATTGAGGAGAAACCCAGCTTGGCTAAAGGAACTCAAGCTCAATGCAATGGTCATGAAAACCGCTGCACAAGAAGGCGACTTTGCATAGTTGAGGCAGAGCAGAGACAACCCCGGACCCATAAATCCGATAGACTGATAATAAAAGCCAAGACTTTCAGTTAAAAATGCGAAATTATGGGTCTATCGGATTTTAGTTAATCAAGTATTGCACTTTTAATAATCACCTGCATGATCTTTCGGACAGAGGTTACAGAGTGACCAGTTCTGATCAAGAAGTCTGATGCTGAGCCGGCAAAGTAACCTGAGACCGCCATTGTCGCCCATGGAAGAGCGCTGAACCAAGCAGCTTGCTTCAAATTCACATTAAACAGCTGTGATCGAACAAGAACAAGACATCAATATAAAACATTATCTTTTGAGTTCATATCTGAATCAAAACATTGACTAAAGTTACCGTCTGGAAGTAAACAGGCATCCATGAGAGAAGAACAAAATATCCCTGTGAACAACTAACGAAAACCCGTGTGAGTTTATGACAAAAAAAGATGAGGCATTTCTCTAAGAAAGATACTATCAAACTCAAACTCACCCAGTTGTTAGTCACATTAGCGAAAATGATCGCCCAAGTAGGCAATTTAGACAAAAGAAGGCGCAAAGATGGGTTAGGCTTTGCTGCATTAGTTGGCGGATGAGCCGGTTTTCCAGCTTGGATAAGCCTAAGCTCTGACCTAGTGATGAAAGGACTGTCTTGAGGGTTGTTTGTAACGCCGCTTGACCAAGTGGACACCCATAATAGTCCTAAGGATGCAAAAAGAATGAATGGACCAGAGATTCCTATGGAAGATAGCATGAGCGGCGTCAACAGAAGTCCCACGACATTTCCCATGTGAAACCCGGCCATCGATATACCAACCGCACTGGCTCGTTCATCCGTCGGGAACCACCTGAGCACAAGTTATATATAACTTAGGCTGTGATTGTTTCAATACAAATTTTGAATAGTTAAAAAGTAAAACAATTTCAGAAAGTTAGAATAGAAGGAATTACCGAGAGAGAAGGGTAGTCATGGAGGGCAAAGCAACGCCTTCAGCGAGGCCAAAGAAGGCACGGACACACAATAAGGCTAAGGTCGAGTGTGCGGCTGCCCAAGGAGTGAGTAGAGTGGCTAAGGACCACAAAGCGACTCCCCAAGCCAATACTCTTTTTCCTCCATACCGATCCACCAATGCCCCTCCGATAACCGATGAAAAAATGTAACCCCATAGGAAAGAGGACTGCAAAAAATAAATGAGTTTCAATCCATATGAAATAAAAAAACATAAGAGTGTTAGCCAAACAATTTAAGTGGTGCTCATCAAAGAGTCCTAACCAGGAACCTATATAGAATAAATCAATCTAGTGATTGAGGACTCGCTCCGAGGTCATTGATCGAATTTCGGTTCATGATTTATCCGGTGTAAAAAACAAGCAGTTAATCTAAACTAAATATTTGAGGATCCTAATTATAATGGTTTTGTCGTTTGCATTTGAATAGAATGTCTCCAGGAATTGGATTTTTTAGATTTGAAGGCAAACAAAAACTGAAAGAATAGAGAAATCAACGTGTCACACACCATAAACGATTTGGTAATAAAGTCTCACTTTCACATAATGTCAAGCCAGAAAACTACGCTTGCCGCCCAAACTAACGCACCTACCCTTTTTCTCAACAACCACTCCCTCTTTTTTTTATAAATATATATCAATAATTTTATTTCTTAAAATGTAACCATGTTGCATTCTTATCACCCGATATTCTTTCAATAGTTTATAAAATACATTTAAGGAATTTCCGAACGATTAAAATCCCGTAATATCTATTCATATACGGAAACCAAATCTAGAAATCTTCATTTTCTTGCAAAGTTGACATCTCTTCCCGATTTGCGGATCAAGAATGTAATTAAGTGAGAGTTAATGAAAAGAATCAACTAAAAAATTAGGAGATTAAAAGAAAATACCTGAACTACCCCTAGAAAAGAACTCGACCAACCAAGCTTGTCGGCGAGTGGAACCACGGCGACGGACATAACAACTCGGTCGGCGTTACACAGACACATCATGCACGCCGTCAATATCACTACCTTAATCCTCTCCGGCATCATCGTCCTAACCTCCGCAATCGCTTCCGTCTCTCCTCCTCCTCCTCCGATCATTATTCCCTCCGCCGCGCATCTTTCCGGCGATTGATTCCTTTTCTTCTTCGCCGCCGCTGCCACCGCCTCACCTCTTCGTTTCCCATGGCTTTCCGACAAGTAACGTAAATTCTCAAATCGAATCTGATTTTTCCGGGGACCAAACCCGAAACCCAAAAGGTCTTTCCGGGTTGCGATCGGAATATTCCGACGGAATCTCAATAAACATGACGAATGTCGCAGAGAGTTTAACGATGCTAATATCGCCATTAACGAATACTTTAAGAAAGATTAACTTATGATCGCTCCAATGATAATGTAAAATGTCTAGGAATGGTTAGAATAACGAGAGAGAGAGAGAGAGAGAGAGGAACATTCAAAGAGAGAGCGAATCCGCCATGAAAGAAGCGTTCGAAGGTCTTGTGCTGGTGGTGTTTGGTGGTGAAGGGTATTTTAGTCAATGTAAAAATAGTTTCTGCTGAGTCCTACGTGGAGACACGTGATGTGTTTATAGGGCAAAGTAACTCCACCACGTCAACCCACGTACAACGGGATGACTGGTTACCGGAGCTTCCAGTTTACCAACTTATATTATTTGCAATTTATATTTATGAAAAATTTGATCGCTTTTAAAAAATTTAAAATTTGGTAAAATCGTATTTTTAGGAGAAATTAGGGACTTTTTTTTCTTTCCGAAGTCGTAAGAACATTTTTTATAGTTAGTCTAATTTTTATTACTAAAATAGTTTTAATCTTTAATAAATATTTAATATCCGTAACATTTTTTTTTTTCATTTAACAATTTTCTTTAACGGTTTTTCTCTATTTAAGTTTTCATCTTCACGTTAATGAATTTATTTTATATCTTACCCATCTCTTTGATCTCATTTTTATATTTTTTACGAATACTATATCGGTATTTCATAGCTTTCATGTGTCTTTTTTTTTTGTAAGAGATTTGTTCTCGAAATTCTAACTATCGTTTATATTAAAGGAATTTCCTCAAATATAACACAAGTTACACTGACAAACATAGGAGAGAGAGAAGCTGTAGAAGTTATAAAGAAGTTTTATGTCTATCGTTCAGTGGAAAGAGATTACAATATATATGTAGAAGAAGCGTGCTAACCTACTTTCCTAATTCATAAAGATACGAAATAATTACAGAAATAAATCACAAGCAGAATAATTTGATAAGAGATATAATTGGATGGAACTCTTTCCTAACACCCTCCCTCAAGTTGGTGCATGGATGTCGCAAATGCCCAACTTGTCACGAAAATAGGTAAGCTCCTTGTGTCCAAGAGATTTAGTGAGGATGTCTGCTAATTGAGTCGAAGAGGAGACATGAGATGTAGTAATTGTACCATCGAGTATAGCATCCCGAATGAAATGACATTCATTTTCAATGTGTTTGGTGCGTTCGTGGTTTACTGGGTTAGCACTTAGGTGAAGCGCTGATTTGCTGTCTGAGAAAACGTGCATCGGTTGTGAGTGTTGAACCCCAAGATCTTGTAGAACACGTTTTAGCCAAAACAGTTCACGAGTAAGAAAAGACATTGCACGATACTCAGCTTCGGTCGAAGAGAGACTAACTGTTTGTTGTTCCCAAATTATATCTCTTATCAAACTGTTTGATTAACTGTTTGATTTATCTAACTGTTTGTTAGTTGCAAGTTGTTCCCAAACAGAGAGACTAACTGTTTGATTTATCTAACTGTTTGTTAGTCTCAGCTTCGGTCGAAGAGAGACTAACTTTTCCATGATATCGGTGCGTTCCCAAATGTGACAATGTATCCTGTAACAGATCGACGGGTGAGTGGACAACTTGCCCAATCTGAATCGCACCATCCATAGATTTTCAAATCTGAATCTGCCGGAAGTAGAATCCCCTGACCCGGACTGGATTTCAAGTATCTAACAACACGAAGTGCTGCCTCCCAAATGTTCTGTTCTTGGTTTCTACATAAATTGAGCCAATTTATGAACCGGAAATGACAGCTCGGGTCTTGTAACAGCTAGATAAATCAACCTGCCTACAAGTCTGCGATAAATTCCAGGATCTTCAAGAAACGCAGATTCTGAAAGTGCTAATCGCTGATTTTGCTCCATGGAAAAATTGACGGGTTTAGCTCCTAATAGACCAGTTTCGGAGATAATGTCGAGTGTGTACTTCCGTTGAGATAAGTAGATACCTTCTGCATTCCGAGCCACTTCAATTCCGAGAAAATATTTCAAGTCTCCGAGATCTTTCATGTGAAAGCATGTATTCAAGTACTGTTTAAACAGAGCTATGGATTCTGGGCAGCTTCCGGTGATGATGAGATCATCAACATAGACGAGGACATAAATCTGGTTCCCATTCCGATTATAGCAAAAAAGCGAGTAATCTGACCGTGATTGATTGAACCCATACACACGAAGAGAAGTCGATAGTTTTTCAAACCAGCAACGTGGGGCTTGTTTTAAACCGTATAGTGATTTATGAAGACGACATACCTTAGTCGTATCAGCGATTTCGAAACCTTGTGGTAGTTTCATGTACACCTCTTCAGTTAAATCGCCATGGAGAAAGGCGTTGTAAACATCCATCTGATGAATGTGCCATCCTTTGGCTGATGCAACGCTCAAAAATAGCCTCATTGTACTCATCTTTGCAACTGGCGCGAAAGTCTCGTCAAAATCAACGCCTTCTTTTTGTCGATTACCCATAACAACCAATCTTGCTTTGTATCTTTCCAATGTACCATTTGCTTTATATTTGAATTTATATATCCACTTACTGCATAGTGCTCTCTTACCCGAAGGAAGATCCACAATTGACCAGGTTCCATTGACTTTATGAGCACTTATTTCTTGTGCCATTGCATCTCTCCAAGCAGCATCTTTAACTGCTTGTTTGTAGAACTGTGGTTCAATCCCTGACGTCACTGCTGCTAGATATGCTTTGTGAGTGTTAGAGAAGCGATGACAATCAACATAATTCTCAATCGGATATAGAGAGGTAGAAGTGGGTGTTGGTGTTTCAAATGGTTGAGTCGTAACAGTGTTGGTGACAAATTGTTTGAGAGTCACGGGCGGAATTTTCCGGCGGTGTCCGCGACCAAGATTCTCTGCTGGCGTCGGATCGGGATTCAGATCAGCCGACGGTGATGATTCCGCCGCCAACGGAGAGGAGGAAGAGGTGATTTCTGGATTTGGAATCGGCAAAACAACACTTTGTTCAATTATAGGGTGGACTGGATTTGTACTTGGGCCAGTACCTCCTTCAACAATAATGGGTGGCCCATTAGATCTATCTCTTTGATGTGGCCCAAGAGATTGGTGTAGCCCATCTAGATCCAAGATATGAGAGCCAATAGTAATTGACGTTGACAATGAATGGGCTTCATGGCCCAAAGTATCTTTCTCTTCGTTATCGTTGCTTTCTTCAAAGGGGAATTGTGTTTCTGTGAAAATCACATCCCTCGAAACAAAAAAACGATTTTGTTCCAGATCAAAAAGACGCCAACCTTTTTGGCCATGTGGATATCCAACAAACGCACAACGCCTAGATCTTGATGCAAATTTGTCTCCTTGATGATTTTGATTCTGAGCATAACACAAAGAGCCAAACACTCGAAGATGTGTATATGTCGGAACTGTTTTGTAGAGCAGTTCGTAAGGTGTTTTGCCTTGTAATACTGTCGATGGAGTTCGATTGATCAAATATCCAGCAGTCAGAATGCATTCTCCCCAAAACTGAATCGAAAGATGCGATTGAAATCTCAAAGCTCGAGCAACGTTGAGAATATGACGATGTTTTCTTTCAACTCTTCCGTTTTGTTGTGGTGTTCCAACACAAGACGTTTCGTGATGAATACCTTGTTGTAGCAAGTAGTCTTTCATACATAAAAACTCAGTCCCGTTATCGCTCCGTATAGTCTTTACTTTCGTATCAAACTGTCGTTCAACTAATGCTAAGAAATGTCGCAAGTGTAGTTGAGTTTCACTCTTTTCAACCATCAGATAAACCCAAACTCCTCGGGAAAAATCGTCAACAATAGTTAAAAAATATCGAGCTCCAGAATGAGACGGAGTACGATACGGTCCCCAAACATCACAATGTATTAATTGAAAAATTCCCAAGCTTTTATTCTCACTAAGAGGAAATGACTCTCTTCTTTGTTTCGCGCGGAGACATGTATCACACGCATTTTTAGGAAAATCACTTGAAAGATCAATATTCGGAATCAAATGGACTACTTTGGTAGACGGATGTCCTAACCGCTTGTGCCACAGATCATATGAACCAGCCACTTGCGTTGTCACCACTGCTACCGACTCCACACTTCTAAAATAAAAAGAACCTCCTTCTCGTTTACCAACTCCAATAACCATCCTCGTAGTGCGGTCTTGAATCACAAGAAAGCGATCAGCAAGCTGAGCAACACAATAATTCTCGTCCATCATTTGACCCACAGAAATAAGATCCGATTTCAACCCCTCAACAAACAGAACCGATTTCAAAACTAAGTGTGATCCAAGCCGAACCGTTCCGGCTCGAACAGCAATACGCTCTCTGCCATTAGCTAAAATGACCATAACCGGAGCGATATCTCTCAAATTTGTCAACATATCCATATTTCCAGTCATATGGTTCGTAGCACCAGTGTCCAAGATCCAAGAAGAAAAAGAAATTGTACCTAAAGTCTCGTTTGAGTTGTGTTTGACTTGATTAGTTGCACTTTGCCGGCTGGCATTGAGAAGGTTAACGACGCTACGCCACTACTCATCGTTTAAACCGCTCACTGCGTCACGATCTCTATCGGTGATTACATGATTCACACGCTCAAGAGATGTCGTACCCATAATGTTTACTGCATTTGCGTAACTTGCTCCTGTTCGGGGGTGTCCTCCATTGAAAACAGGTCCGTCATCGTAGTTATGTGCCTCCGCTCGTTCTATCGTTGTAGAGGTCGTGTCATCCATCGTTAGCGATACAAATATTTAGTTTGAAAGAAAAATTATTTGAACCCGCTCTGATACCATGACAAACATAGCAGAGAGAGAAGCCGTAGAAGTTATGAAGAAGTTTTCTGTCTATCGTTCAGTGGAAAGAGATTACAATATATATGTAGAAGAAGCGTGCTAACCTACTTTCCTAATTCATAAAGATACGAAATAATTACAGAAATAAATCACAAGCAGAATAATTTGGTAAGAGATATAATTGGATGGAACTCTTTCCTAACATACACAATCCTATCTACATAATTCATAGTAAAAAAAATATTTATAGAGATTATTGTTATATATAATGTATAAAAGATGGTGAAAACAAATAAAAGTGATTTTTAATGTAGAAATTTTTAGCGCGATTTATAATTTATAGGGTTTTGTTGAGAAACAAGGCTTCGAACTTGATTTTAGTATGTTGATGTCTTGAAGACAATGCGTGAATAGCAAACGGACTTGACCACTCGCACGACCACGAACAAAAAAGTCTTCTTTCCCATGAATATTAAGATATGAATTCTTTCAGTGGTGAATGTAGGTGAGAAGTGGGAGGGGCAAGGGCAGTTGCCCCCATGAAAATTTTAGATTAGTGTAGTTTTATACATAGTTTTTAAAATACCCTTATTGATCACTAAATTTCATAAAAATATTTAATAATTATAATTCCGCTCTGGATAAAAATAATTTCTAAATTTTCTCCTGAATCGTCTCTAAATACTTTTGCTACTTTTCGATTTATCTTTCAAATGAATATAACTTTAAGTCCGATGGAAATAACTCGTGTCACCGTAATACCATTAGCAATCAAATTACAATATCTTTTTTGGATCTTTTACCATTTAAATATGGGTTAGCAAATAGCAATCAAAACGTTATCAATCAAAACATTATTAATCAAAACATATGCATATTAAAATGATGAGCTTCCAACTCAATGAATTTTCGGTTCAAAATTAATTGACAATGAATAAAAATATACAAATCACTTATATATTATTAGGTCTTATTTTAATTTTTTGATGTGAGATTCGTAAACATGCATTGTGGTGGAAAGACACAAACAAAGGGTCCACGAAAAGCAAGACACAAGTTTGGATGCAAGAAAATTACTCCCACGTATTTGCAATTTGGTCCAAAATGGGAAAGAAAAAGCCCAGATCATTTGTATGCATAATTCATTTAAAGCCCAAAAAGGGAAAATAGTCGCAAAACAGAGAGATGGGTCATGCATATATGTATGAAAAAGACAAGGGAGCCCTATTTGAACGATATATTTAAAAAAATAAAACATTACTATTTGTTATTCAATTCAGTTACTCTGACAAATGTGAAGAATGTTAAATATAAGATCCTAAGTTGATTAGCATCCTGCCGTATCCTTCATATATCACCAAAAGTTTTAAGAGTTTTTGAGTTTGAACTTAGATTTGGTAGTTCAATGTGCGGTTGAGACCACTAGACTACATGAAAGAACAAATCATGCTTCGATCCATTACTATGCAGTATATGATTCATGAAGACAACTTTCGTTATTATCTCAATCCTAAACAAATTAATGTTAAAGAGAGTTTTTTTTCAAATTAAGAATATTTCGTCCAAAATCAGTTTTTCTATAGTATATGTTACATAGACTTGTAGTCGTATTCATACAATCACACATGATGTCACTAGATGAATGGGATTTATGGTCATCTGATGTGGATAGAATGTAAAGGATTTCCAAAATATTATATGATATAAAACCAGAAACAATGTTGATTATCATTTAAGTAACGAATGCTTTCCTAATAGTTTGTAGTGAGATGCCTAAACGGCTAAACTATTAGCTCGTGTTTCTCCAGATCTATAAATTTCATAATTTGGGGCTATAACTATCAGGTTCATAATATAGTATTTTAAAATCATCAAAAGTGAGACTGAAAATTTCAAAGTGGGAATGCACCTATGAGTGGTTCATAACATGGCAAGGGTCACATTTGCCGCACATATTTTAAATTCCTTCCCTAAATAAATAAAGATTCTAAACTCCATTAAACTCCTACGACACCTAAAAAAGAAGACAGAGACAATGATCTTTCACAAATATAAAACAAGTTCTAAGACATCTAAAAAGAAGAGAGAGCCATCTTTAACAAATATGAAAACTTACGAGGGAACAATTGAAAGGGACAGAACAAAATAACATATTTCTTACGAAACTTTATGGTAATATCTATGAAAACATAAATCATTTATCTAAAAATAAAAATACTCATCGCCGTTTTTATTAATTTCCGCGATATAGATATCTATAAAGTTGAACAAAATATGGTTATAGTTAAAGTGGGTTGGTATAACACATTTTTACTTGCAAATCATTAAAAAAATCATCATAAATTTTGATTTTTTTTGTTTCAATTCTTGCATTAAAAACCAAAAGTGTGGTGGTCTAGTGGTAACACAAGAGGGTTGGTTTTCTTGTGTCACGGGTTCAAATTTCATCGGAGACGGATGATTATTTTTTAAATTGAAATATTTAAAGGCTGACTTCGGATACCGAAGAAATTATGAACCAAAAGTTCGGAATTCCCACGATTTATCAAAAAAAAAAAAAATTCTTGCATTAAAAACAGTTACCAATTAAGTGGAATTGTAGAAAGTAAAATATGTTTTATTTTGTTGGATACTGTCATACTGACAATCCGAAAGAGGGACGAAAAGTGGGCCGAAGATGGGCCCAAAAGAGGGACACGTGTGGTAAGGGAGAAAAAGTAGCCGGTTTCACACGAATCTGGTTAAGTCTCGTGACTCACCGACGGGCTTAATCACTCTCCCCCGTGCGCAGTCGGTGCTATCCCACGCCCTTCTTCATATTCCTAATTAATTTTTCTTTTCTTTTTTTCAAATTTAAATCCTAAAGTTATTTGGATGTTTTGTTTTCAAGATAACACTATTCACGTGTGTGAATTTACCTCCATGCACACTGAATAATTAAAATTTATATTCTTTTAATGTGTCATGTGAATTTAATAAGAATTCGATTGAACTGACATCACATTAGTATCCCAGGATGATTCGACCGATTATTCGTGTTATGCAAAACTATCTTATTGTCCAATGTGCATTACAGTTCGAAGAATTATGTCTCTGCAGCACTTTCCAATATATATTTTTGTGAATTTCAATAAAATAAAGTACCATGTATTTTGAAGGTCCATGTGTATAAAGCATGGGTTAGATAAGTTTCGTATGTGAATGTACGTGAAAACTTAGAAATGTTCACAGTTTGATATAATAGATTCTTACATGAAAATAGTTAAAGATTTAATACATGTTATTTAACATGAGTTATTTGCTATATTCTCAAAAGGCAAAAAGGTAGAGAAAACAAAAAGAGCAATAGAATTTTTTTTTTTTTTTTAAAAAGTGAAAAGGCAGAAAATATGAAGAGAAAAAGACAGAAAAAGGAAGAAAGAAAGCGAAATGTGATTATAATAAAGTGAACAAGTGAAGGCAATTGGAAGAAACATCCTTGAGCTATTTACCTGACTTTTCATTTTCCTCTTAAAGTATAAAAACTATAAATATGTTTTTTCCCAAAACATATTATTAAGTTTTTTTTTTTTTTTGATGATTCAGAGGTAAATCCTAGGCCTATGGCCCAGACTAATCTCCTAGGGAAGAGGCAATTCACGGATAATCCCCGATTTTTTAAATGGGCCGAAAGCAAAAGCCCATATCCGTGTGGGTGTCCAAAGCAATGTGTTTTTGTTTCGCATAGCAAATGGATCGAATTTGGAGCGCTGTGACACCTCAATTCCGTCTCCTTACCATTTGACCACAAGACCTCAGACCATATTATTAAGTTCTTTGTTCCTAGTAAAATGAAATGAATAACTTTGAAATATCTAAAAATGTAATTTTTAAAAATCAATACATCATGTTTAACAAAAAAGGAGAATCAATACATATGATTATCATTAGTTTTTTTTTGTGTGGGCGTCCGATAAAATTAGAACGATTATTAATAATTATTTTATATCAAATCTAATACTTACCATCTACAAATAAAATAAAATTAAAATCAATTACAATGGTATGTAGTTATCACGGGTTCACACGCTACTGCTTCTGTCTCTGGTCCTTCTCAACCATTAAATACAGCCTCCCCAGTCCCCAAAGAAGCTACTTGGGCTTCTAAAGTTAAACCATCTGTTGATAAGTCTCTGAAGAGGCTCACACCCAAGTCTATGTCCACTTCTGGCATTCCTAGAGTGAAAATACCGGAAGCAGTGTTTCAGAAAGGTGCTGAGCTCCACAAAGATTTCATCATTTGTAGGTTTTTTGATAGAACCCCTCACCACAACCTCATCCAGAGTGTGTTGAACTACATGTGGGGTAAAGGTAGACACCTTGAAATCCACTCTGGTCTAGCTTCAAACTCCGTCCTGGTAAGAATACAAAATGATTTCATTAGAACTAAGGTTCTTGAGAAACGAATTTGGTATGTAGACACTACCATGTTCCATGTGGCTCAATGGTCTGAGGATTTAGCTGAAGAAACCCCATCTCTTGATTGTATCCCTCTATGGGCCCATCTCATGGTGTCCCGTTTAACCTGATCCATCAAGAAGGTCTCAGTCATATTGCCGGAGAAATAGGAGAGCCAAAAGAAACTGATGACTGGACAGTCAATCTATCTAGCATTAGCTCTGCTCATGTAAAAGTTGAAGTCAATACCACAAAAGCCTTACCTACAATGCTGGAAGTGGAAAGGGAAAATGGTTCTATCTGCACCGTGAGAGTAGACTACCCCGTGGCTTCCTCCTACTTGCTCTCACTGTAAAGAAGTAGGACACATAATCAAGAACTGTCTTCAAATCCCGCCTCCCACTACAGCCCCTGTGTCAGCTGGCCTGAATCACCAGAAGCACACCTCTTCTACACCGTCTCCACTCTGTTACAACTGCAAAGAAACAGGCCATTTAATGAGAAATTGTCCAAAACCTCCCCAACAGTGGACTCTGGTGGTTGGGAAACAAAAAAGAAAGATAATAGACTTACCCTCTACCTCAGAAATTCCTTCAGTTGCTACCCCTTTGACTGTTGTTGTCCCAACAGTTGTTACTCCGGGAACCCCTGCAGTTGTTGCTCCGGGAACCCCTGAAGTTGTAGTTCTAAATGTTACTTCTCCTAAGGCGATTATACCAGAAGCTACTACTGAACCAGTTACTAACACTGAAAATGAAAAAGAAATGGGGTCTGATCCCAGCTTGGTCGTCAACATGGATGTTGAGACAAGTCAGGTTTCTACTATTGCTCCAGTTGTGGCAGTTATCCCAGAGCAAGGGGATTTGACAGTTTCCCCACCTTCTCCTGGTTCACCTATGGAAGGGGTATCAGATTGTGTTCTTGGCCTTCCTGCGGAGTGCCCTTCTATACTTGTTGTGGTTCACACCTCTAGCCTGGTCCCAATTACTTCAACCTTAGATCTGAACCAAAACCTTTTTAACCCCTTCGCCATTTCTAGTCACCAAAATATTCTCTCAAAAATTCCCAACCTTACACTAAACTCTCCACAAACAAAGGTCTCATCCTATCTTGAAATCACAAAACAAAAGCTTCCCAAACCATCTCTGCTAAAACCTTTACCTATCTCTAAATTACCACCAGAACCAAACTCTTTCACCCTGATCACCAATATCCCCATAATTAAGCATGTAACCCTTCTTGCGAATTCTCTCCTTACCTTGGATGAGAATGTTTCTACACCCCAATGAATCCCAAGTTATTTTTATGGAATGTCTGTGGCCTAAATGACCCGGATAAGCATATACCGGTTGCTAATTGGCTTAGTAGTAATCAGCCTCTTTTTGGAGCTTTTTTGGAAACACATATTAAGAAACCTAATTTGAATCAAGTTATGTTGGCTACTTGTCCTGGATGGAGATTTACCTCAAATCATGATACGGATGAAAATGGAAGGATTATTGTCCTCTGGAAGGATCCTTGTCTAGTCCAAGTGCTTCATCAATCTAGACAGTCTATCACATGTTCAGTTGTTCTGCCTGGTGGTTCTTGTTTCACATACACTGCTATATATGCTTCAAATTTCAGAAAAGAAAGAGCTACTCTTTGGGATGAGTTACTGGAAATTCAACAAACCCTCTTCCTTGAAAACTGCAACTGGATAATTTCAGGGGATCTGAATCAGATAATGCATTTTTCTGAGCATTCGAAAGCATCATTTAACCACCTTACTGAGGATATGACTGAGCTGCGAGATGTCATGCTCAACCTGGGATTGGATGATCTTAGATTTCATGGCTGCTATCACACCTGGACCAACAAAAGACCAAAAGATCCGACAACTAAGAAATTGGATAGAGTTCTGGTAAATGAGAAGTGGATAACTACATACCCTGACAGTGTTGCCACCTTCCTTCCTTTTGATTTCTCTGATCACACTCCTTGCCTAATCGATCTAGCTGTTCCTCTTCCTTCCTCTGGTACCAAACCATTCAAATTCCGAAACTATCTCACCACTCATCCATCCTTTCAAACTACGGTGGATGCTACATGGAACCACTGTGGAACCCGAGCGTTTGATCTGGCATCTTTGGGGTTCAAGCTAAAACATATCAAAAACAGCCTAAAAAATTAAACAAAGAGAGTTTTTCCGATATAGAAAAGAGAGTGAGAGTAACTAATGTTGTTTTACTAGTTTTGCAGGAGCAGGCCCTACTAAATCCAACTCCATCAAATTTCCAAGCTGAAAGAGATATGAATAAGAAGTTGATATTCTTAAGAGGCATTGAGGAAGCTTTTTTCAAACATAAATCCAGGATAAACTGGTTGAAATTGGGTGACCAGAATACGGCCTTCTTCTACATGGTCTCTAAGGCAAGGAATGTTTACAATGCTATTCAGGCATTGGAAACATCGGCTGGTATAACTATCACTGACCCTGATAGTATCAGTGATCTTGCCATCTCTCATTTCAAAGAGATTCTAGCCCCAGCTGTTCTTCCCACGATCTCTTCTTCCTATCAGTGGCTTCTAGATCTCCATGGTTTCAGATGCAATGTGGCCCAAAAGGCCATACTATCAACTCCTCCTATGGCTGCTAAGATTATAGAGATTATCATGAAACTGAATCCTAACAAGGCCCCTGGTCCTGATGGCTACACCTCTGGGTTTTTCAAAGCTGCATGGGCAGTTGTTGGGGAGGAGCTTCTAACAGCAATTCAAAGATTCTTCATAACTGCTTTCCTACCAAGATCTATAAATGCAACAATCCTATCTCTAGTGCCTAAAAGACTTGGAGCCTCTTCTATCTCTGACTACAGGCCTATTTCATGCTGCAACACTTCCTACAAAACCATTTCTAAGGCTTTGGTTAGTAGACTCAAGTGCATTCTCCCTCATGTCATTCTACCTAATCAAACTGCCTTCATTAAAGGTCGACTACTAATTGAGAACACACTCCTAGCTTCAGAAATAGTTCAAGGATATCACAAAAGAGGAGGACCTAAGAGGATCACAATTAAGGTTGACATCAAAAAAGCGTTTGATACTCTAAGCTGGAACTTTCTATTCCAATGCTTAAGAAGTCTCGACATTCCAGTTTTGTTTCTAAGGTGGCTTGAGGCTTGTATTTGCACAACTTCCTTCTCTGTGGGGTTCAATGGCTCTACCTATGGTTACTTCAAAGGTCGAAGAGGACTACGACAAGGAGATCCTTTATCTCCTTATCTGTTTGTCCTAGCTATGAATTGCCTATCACTAGCCCTAAACAAAGCAGCAATGGAGGGGGATTTCAAATACCATCATAGATGCATCAAAACAAGATTAACTCACCTGTGTTTTGTAGATGATCTCCTCATCTTCACTGATGGTTCAGCAAGTTCTGTTGCAAATGTCCTGCAAGTTTTAAAACAGTTTGAACAAAGATCAGGATTGGCTATGAGTATACAAAAAACATGTCTATTCACGGCTGGGTTACGATAAGATGAGGTTATCCAGATAAAGACTACTACTAACCTGACGTCGGGAACTTTGCCTATCCGTTACCTAGGAGTGCCTCTGTGCACAAAAAGATCAACCTGAAACAATGCTCATCACTCATCCAATCTATCAAGTCAAAACTTCACTCTTGGACTGTCAGATCCCTTTCTTTTGCCGGAAGGTTGCAGCTGATCTCTACTGTCATCTCTGGAATCACAAATTTCTGGCAAAGCACTTTCATCTTGCCCAAAGGTTGTCTCGCTGAAATTGACTCTCTATGCTCTCGTTTCCTGTGGAAAGGAAAATTGGAAGGTCAAAACACAGCTAAGGTGGCTTGGGAAACCCTTACTTTCAGTAAGGAGGAAGGAGGTTTAGGATTAAAGAACTTATCTGCCTGGAACTCAGCAAGTGCAATAAAGCTTATTTGGATGCTTTTTTTTCTCCCTGGATCTATATGGGGAAACTGGTACATCACAGAGGTTCTTGAGGGAAACCTGAACAACTTTTGGGTCATAAACATGAAAAGGAAAAATTCTTGGCTTGCAAATGAACTTCTACAGCTGAGGGAGATGGCTTACTTGTGGATTCGTCTAAAGGTTGGTAATGGTGAACGCTGCTATTTCTGGTCCAGTAACTGGTCTCCATATGGGAACATCAGGTTGCTATTGGCGTCTGAAGGCTCAGTAAACGTCGGAATCCCTATGGAGACAACCCTTACACAGCTCTGGGAAAATGGAAGATGGAGCCTGCCTCCTGCAATATCGGAAACACAAGTCAAAATACAAGCCTACCTTTCATCTATTGTAATCTCAAACTCCCAGGATGAGTTCCAATGGTGGCCAGATGGAATTAAAAGGAATAGATACTGCACTAATGAAATCTACAATCTTATAAAGGAGCACAAACCTCGAATATCTTGGTTTAGGGAAGTGTGGTTCTCTGGAGGCGTCCCGAAACATAAAACATTTACTTGGCTCACGATTCTAGATAGGAATCCAACCAGAGATCGCTTGGCCAGTTGGGGTATACAAACTGATACTTCCTGCCTCTTCTGTAATAACGCGTCTGAATCAAGGAACCATCTGTTCTATGAGTGCTCGTACAGCTGGTCTATTTGGGAGGCAACAGCTCGAAGATGCGATTTCCGGACCCAAAGGAATTGGGATCTCCTACTACAACAACTAAAATCCTTCGATCCTCCCCGACCGATGAGGAAGCTTATACTAATTGCTTGGCAAGCGTCCTTGTACCTGATTTGGCTAGAGAGGAACAACCGATTGCATCGACAAACTTATAAATCCGCAACTACTGTTACCATGGAGATAGATAGGTTGTGCGAAACAGAATTTCCAGCCTTAGATCTTCGAATCCGGGTCAATCCTCGGCGATGATCCAACTGTGGTTCTCCATGCAATGAAATCTAGAAACCCCTACTCACGAATCTCTCTCGGAAACCATCGTCTTCTCCAACTTCTCGTCTTCTCAATTATGGACGAAATTATCAAAAACAATTGGGTTTCTTTTGGGCTATCTTCATTCAATTTGGGTTTCTTTTAATTTTAAGTTAATGGTTACTTAGCCAATTGGGCCAGGACCTTGTAATATTTGCTTTCTCTTGTTTTTAAATAGAAAAAAAAATTCAAAAAAAAATTACAATGGTACAAAGAACGCATACATTCATGCATCTCTTTATTAAAGGTTTTTCTAATCAAAGAAGAAAATAAAAAAAAATCTGTCGATCATAACCCACATCTTAGATGTTGGGTGAGTGTCAGCACCTGCCATAACCCTTATCTTTGGGTTTGTCTCTGCAGCCATCGATTTTATGGACTGGTATCATTCCTTCCTCATCTTTTGAAATTTATGAAGTTTTGAGGTTTGAGTATGATCAAAATTAGTGCAGCAAATGCCGTTATTGGTATGCTATTGTCTTTCATCCAGTCAAGGAGGACGGAGCATACTCGCTTGCCTTTGGCATCCCAGCTCTTCCGGTTGAAAACGTCCGTTGGTGATGTCACATTTCATGAATCATGTGTTTTAATTGGTATTTATGAGAATCTTGTCCTAATTCTTGAGGGCATTGTCTCAGCTGTAGTCGAACAACCGTCTATATCTGATGTATCTGGATTACTTCCGGTAGAAAAGCGTGACGATTAAGAGACACGTGACGATTCAAGAGACGCCAAAACGGTTCTTCCCACTCGTGGCTCGGGGATACGTGAGTCTTACCTCGGTTATTATCGACCACCGACTTGCGGACTCCCCTGAGCTACATCACGTAAGTGCTTTTTATTTATTTGGTTAGTGCAGCTGGCCTTACTTACTTGGTACAACATTGTCTGACCTAGTCTATCTACATCTATAAGTAAATTCTTTTGCTATAAAAGTAAAACAACTATCTTTTTATATTAAACTAGATTAGGACTCGCGTAATATTTTATATTTTTTGGTTAGATTGTAAAAAGATTTATATAGATTTATATAGATTTTTATTTTATTTTTTTTATTAATAGTTTATATTTGTTGATTTTATACTTTATATTTTTTCTTCTTCTTCTAACTTTAGTTATTTTATTTGGAATTGTTTAATAGAAAATTTATTGTTTTACTTATCTTTGATTTTTTCAAAATTTAATATTTATAATTTAATAATAACAAAATCAATTCAAAAAAATAGAAAAACATGTTTTACAAAAGAAATACTTATTTCCCTTTTTTACATTGTCTTTTCAAATATGCAAATAATTAACAGAAAGAAAAATTATATTTATTTATATTAAAATATTGACACATGTAACGATCTAAATTAACAATAACACATGTCACGATCTGGTGAGTTATAATTATCATACGTGTTGTGTTCACGTTAAATGCGTTCAATTTTATATAACAAAATATGGATAGGCACGGATCATATACCCTGGAATTTCACGATATTCATATTCGAATATGAATCCATCGTTTTCGAAAAATTACTATTCGGATCCGGATCCACCAATATCTACGGGTATCTTACCAGAAAAACGTACGAGATAAATTATGATTTTTTTATTACAATGATATTTTGGTATATTGGATAATTGATTTATATTTTTTCCGTCGGTAACTTTAAAATTAGTTAGATAGTAAAAAGATTTTTGTTGGGTTTTAGCTTCGAGGATTCCAAAAAGACAATCAATAGTTTCTTGATCAAATGCATTAACGAAATACAAAGAAGTTGCAAATAGTGTTTGAGAGAGACGTTAGGTTAGGAAATCTGTTGCTAAAACTACATTACCCACAGCAACAAATCATGTTAATATCAAAGTAATCTTATATTTCTTCTAATCTAATTCAACATCAAAGAACAAAACAAACGGATATAGACATTCGTTTGGTAGTGACAAAAAAAAAAAAAAAAAAGACATTCGTTTGGTTAAAGACTAAGGCGCATATTCATACCTTATATTGATGGAATGTTAAAAAACAATTTTTTGGGGTTAAATTCCAATAAATTACTATGAGTTTTTGGTTCCAGCTAAGATGAATCAAATAAATTTGAAAATTAGTACTAATTTAGTAAAAAAAAAAGATTTGACAAAAATAGAAGGGTAAAAAAAAACTTGAAATTTTAGTAGACAGGTTATATGTCCCTTCAAGATTCCGGGACATCGGAAAGGAAAAAAACAAAGATGGTCTTAGGCTCTCTTAGGGGCGTAACAGTCATTTTACAGGCGAGACCCCCTAGACTTGCTCTATCAGTAGTAGTCGTACGACTGCTAAAGTTTTTTACAACGGAAAATAGAATTTAAAAAAGCGACCCTATCATTTTCTCTTTATTCTAATTTCACTCCCCTTTCTTTTATAAACTCACTAATTACTCCCACTTTTCTTTTTTCTCTCTCTTCCCTTTTTTTTCACACTATCCGTTGAACACAAACGGCTCTTTCGATCGGAGCTTTTTTCTCTCTCTCTATCTCTCTCTCTCGCGAATCCCGATAATGAGCCACGGGTGGTGGTGTCTTCGCCATCTCCGGTTATGAATCCTGCTAACAACAACCCAGTTGCAGCGTCAGCCGTAGCCTTAGCTTTAGCTCCACCGCCTCATCCGCCGCAGCCTCACCGTCCTTCTACCTCTTGTGATCGTCACCCGGAGGAGCGTTTCACCGGATTTTGTCCTTCTTGTCTCTTCGACCGTCTCTCTGTTCTAGACGTCCCTAGCAAAAACGCCGTCGCGTCTTCCTCTTCTTCCAGGAAACCGCCGTCGTCGTCTGCCGCCGCTCTTAAGGCAATCTTCAAGCCCTCTTCTTCTGGGTTGTTCCCGGAACTTCGGAGGACGAAATCGTTCTCGGCGACTAAGAACGAAGCGTTTTCTTTGGGTGCGTTTGAGCCGCAGAGGAGATCTTGCGATGTAAGGGTTAGGAACACTCTCTGGTCTCTGTTCAACGAAGACGCCGAGCATAATTCTCATACGAAAGAGGGTTTAAAAGTCGATTGTGAGATTGATCTCGAAACAATAAATTCCATCGTGAAGTCGCCTGTTTTCGAGGAGGAAACTGAAATTGAAAGTGAGGAAGACATTAATTGTGGGAATCTCAAGGAACCCAGAAGCGTAATCGACGAAATTGTTGAAGAAGAAGAAGAAAGGGAAGAAATTGAAGAAGAGGAGACTAAGATAGTGAAGGAGCCAATGGAGTTTAATCATCCTCCGACGAAGAAGAAGCCGAACAGAGATTTCAAAGAGATTGCCGGGAGTTTCTGGTCGGCGGCGTCGGTTTTCAGCAAGAAATTGCAGAAATGGAGACAAAAGCAGAAGCTTAAGAAGCATAGGAGCGGCGGAATCGGCGCCGGATCCGCCGCGTTACCGGTGGAGAAGTCAATCGGGAGGCAGCTCAGAGATACTCAGTCTGAAATCGCCGAGTACGGTTACGGCCGGAGATCATGCGACACAGATCCACGATTCTCAATCGACGCCGGAAGGTTCTCGCTTGACGCCGGGAGGGTTTCTCTCGACGCCGCTAGGGTTTCTGTTGACGACCCTCGTTACTCGTTTGACGAGCCACGCGCATCTTGGGACGGATATTTTATCGGAAGAACGGCGGCTCCGCCGCGATTGCCTTCCATGTTATCTGTAGTTGAAGATTCTCCGGTTCGTAATCACGTTCTCCGGTCAGATACACAAATTCCGGTGGAAGAACAACCATCACGAACACCACCTGTAATGGATGAGATTGTCCCTGGTGGATCTGCACAGACCCGAGAGTACTACACCGACTCATCTTCACGGCGGAGGAAGAGCCTTGACCGATCTAGCTCCACCAGGAAGATATCTGCTTCTGTAGTGGCTGAAATCGACGAACTAAAGCTCTCTGCTTTAAACACTAAAGTATCGCCTTCTCAAGACGCAAAAGACTTGATTTCACATTCGCATTCACATTCGCATTCACATTCACATTCGAATTCCCTCAGAGACGATTGCTCTGTTGAGAATTTCGATATTGGTGTCCGAGAAAACGCAGGGACTGTGGAGTCCAGCAAGAAAGGGACGAAGAAATCTAAGAGATGGAGTTGGAACATATTTGGGCTGCTTCATAGGAAAAATGGGAACAAATTCGAAGAAGGAAGAAGCGGCGTGGATCGAACGTTTTCGGGGTCGTGGAATGTAGAAACAAGAAAAGGGTTTGATCCGAAGATGATGAGAAGCAATAGTAGTGTGAGTTGGAGAAGTTCCGGTACCGGAGGAGGAGGGTTTCAACGGAACAGTGTGGATGGATACGTTAGTGGGAAGAAGAAGGTTAGTAATGGGAGAAAGATTGAGAATGGAATGCTAAAGTTTTACTTGACGCCGAGTAAAGGAAGGCGAAGAGGAAGCAGCAATGCGACCGGACAGACAAACCGGCCGGTTCCGGCTTCTCATCCGTCGGGTAGAAATGTCATGAACTTTTACTGACAAATTTGTTATGGACTCAAAAATCTTTATTTAGATGTAGTTGAAATAAGTATGGTGTAGTTTGTATTGAGAGAAAATGTTCAAAGACTTTCACTTTTTTTGTTTTGTTTTGTATTTTGTTCAATCTGATTCCTGTGCTGGGATTTGGTTGCTCAAATTTTAGAATTTTTAGTTCAAAGTTAAATCAATCTTCTTTGGTCATGGATGTATACAGAATTTTGAATTGATTACATATTTCTTACTAGTATATTGTGATTAAAGTTTTTTTTTATATATGACAAATAAGAAAAAGCGATGACATGTAAGATTTGAATTGGATATATAGTAAATCAGGAGAAACTCATGGACAAAAGAAGGTTCGAATGTCAATTATTTTCTAAATTTGATTCTTGGAGAAGATGATCATCCGAAATTTTCGCATAATGTTCACTTTAATTATTTTTTAATTATACCTCTTATATCTATCTTTTTTACCTTCACGGATAAATATTAAATTTCCAATCAAAGTCAAAAAGCGACAATTAATTTTCGTTTTAACAAAAAGTAAAAAAGAAAATTGAAGGCTTTATCAGTACTTCAGTAGTTTGCAAGAAGCAAAAAGTTGTATCTCAAATTGTATACAACTAAAATGCATCATTATTTGTTGGGTTATTCATTTCAAAGACTTTATCAATTTCGAGTGACAACAGAAACAAAAGATAAGCCTGCATAAAATAAATTCCAAATCATTTCCTCATCCAGGAACATATTACAGATAAGTGGAACATGTTAAGGAGACAAGAAATTAACAAAAAGGAAATGTTAAGGAGACAAGACAAGAAGAGCCCGTGGGAGCAGGATGAGTCCAAAATTATTTGAGGTCATAGTCCAAAAGTAATTATCTTGGGCCTTATGTTAAGGAAAACAAATTAAACCATAAACTCTTTAATACGAGGAAGAACAACATGGTAAAGTGTGTCTTGTTTCCTCTCTCTCTCTCTCTCTCTCTCTCTCTCTCTCTCTCTCTCTCTCTCTCTCTCTCTAGGTTAATAGTATGGAAAAAAGAAAAAAAATTACAATAGACCCAGCCCAATCGTTTGGTCTAAAAAGCCCATAAGTGTTTTTAGTTAGCCCATCACACACTAACAAAATTAATTTATAGTGATTGAAGTTGTTGTTGAACAAGCAATGTGGCTACAATTTTTTGGTCCAACCTGATAAGACATACAATTATCCACATTATTAATAAATACAGATTTATGATGAGTAAAATTTGTTTTTATGGAAAAATTTCCATTGTTATTGTGTTGTCGTTTGGACGTTAATGCTAATGTAACCTTTCAAAGATTGTTGAGAAAGTGACAATAACAAATTAACTATAAAATTGGTGGATATTGATTGACACTTTACCCATTTTAACCATGATAACTCATCAGATCATCTGTCGAATTAAGTGCTTAACTGTAACATCTTCGGTACGGAAGAGCATAATAATAACCAATTTGACCAGAAACGAAATAAAAATAGTTTATATCCTAGGTTCTTATTATCTCCATTCCAGCACATATTTGCTCACATCGTGTATTCCCGAAACGACGTCGTTCAAGTGATACGAATTTTTCTTATATTGTGTAGCCTTAGCTTTGAAACAAACCCAAGCAAGAGGCTGTCTTTGTTGGGTCATTGTTTACAACGACATGAAAGCCATTTCTCAACTGTTCTACTGTCTTAGTTTCTAAGCATTCTAATCTCCGCCTCATTTCACACAGCTTCTAAGACACTTTTTAACAATATTTTTAACATTACATATGTGACCATATTGAATCCACTATCTAAATACCATAATAACAAAATTAATTAATTTATACCATTTTTTTAATATAACAATAAGTATATGTCATGAACCGGCAATTATATTATTTGGAAATGTATATTCAAATGTTAAAATTCTATAACGTGTCTGAATTCTTACACTAGTTTTCATTGGAATGATAAAACTATCTACATTTTGTTTTAAATTTGAGGTTAATTATGAGATATGCATGCAAGAATAGTGTCGAAATCAAATTTTATTTTTGCGCACTTTAAACTTCAAGAGGATGATATAGCAAAGAGTGATAGATTTTACATAACGGATTTTTTTTAATGTAAGTTGTATATCTTCGGTTTGAATTTGTGAACTATTTTTGTTTTTTTAATAACCAGAGGGTGATTCGGGTTTTTACCACCCGACTAATCTCCCAGGATGAGTGTAGCCGTCGAGTAGCCTACTCACCGAGTTTTCTAATGAGCCTAAAGCGTGGCACCATTTCGACTGGCTAAATAGAGGTGAAAGTGTTCATAGGAAGAATCGAACTCATGTTAAAAAAATTTACTCTTTCCCTTGAACCTTTTTTTACCACTAGACCACCACCACTTGGTTAATTTGTGAACTATTTAAGAAAATTATAGCTGTTGACCAAAAAAATGATTGAAAATTAAATCTTTAGTTCGTTTCGATTGGATTTTTAAATCTCCTAACTAAATATAGCATTAATTTTTTTTTCTTCAACATATAAGTAATTTTAAATTTTAATTCAGTAAATCATATAAACCGAATTTGGGTAATTTTATTTATCGCTTTTTTGGTTTGATTTGGTATTAGACAAGTTCGATTTTACCATATTAAGTACTCATCGCCACAAATAGAAAAAAAACTCAATAATTAAGTGTGAAGCAGAAGGAGAAAATGTTTTATGTATACCCGAAGGAATAGAGATGTACGATCTCAAAATGGACAATTTCGACCATTTATCGAAATTAGTGTTAAGTTTTGTGGTCGTTTTAAATATTACTTCCAGTTCCGACGTTTACGTCTCACCAAATTAAAACACATCCTCGAACTCAAGTTTGTCTCTTTTCACTATTTGAAATTTCGCTCTTGACAACAATTTGAGTCTACATTATCCATAGATCATATACAATAATTAAAGATCAAGAACTGTCTCATAGATGTACAAGACAAATCAAGCCTAGTAAATTTATATCGTAATTTGATATGTATGTAATTCATGATGAATCTTTGATGCAATATATTATTATCAGTTACGTTGAACATTGGTCAATCATTCTGTTGCAAACCATATATATATTAGTAAGGAACTTAATTTCCCGCTATTGAAATAAATAAACATTTTGACTGCTTATAATCTGCTATGATTTTGAAATGAGTTGATGAATGAAGTTGATATGATTATTGCAAGTAATAAAATTAGAAGAAATCGAATTAGTAAGAGACATCAGAGAAAAAGCGATTTGAGGCGAATATTATTTTGTCTAAAATTTTCATTAACTGTGTGAATAATGATTTTTTTTTTTTATAACTAATATATGTAAATTCCAAAATTCGATATAAATAGAAATAGAAAAATATTTTTAACTCTAACAAGTACCATTCGGCAGGGGTTTCGCCCTTCGCATTCTTCCTATTCGCTTTAAAATGGCTCTATTGTAATATATTATTAAAATTTAAATCACCAAAAATAACATAGCAAATTTGACTTTTATATATATATATATATAATTAGTATTGATGTGCGGAAAATTGACATGTAAACCTTTAGCAGTTGGCGTAATGTTTTGTTTTGTTTTTTGTTAACAGCAAAGATGAAAAAAAAAGGAACATAAAAATTTTAGCTATCGAAAAGATAAATCAAACAAGTAAAATAATGCTATAAATCCAAAATACTTATTACATGTTAAAAAAAAAAAAAAGTTGAGACCACATTAATATATATGTTATGAAAACAAAAGAAAAATGATATTTCTTGGGTTTGGTCAGGGAGATTGGTTGTGGTAACTGGTAAGAATGGGAATCTTAATAACAAAGAATTGGATTTTGGGTCGACCTACCACCTAAAACGACGTCGCCTCCTTCTCTGATTTCTAACCTTTATCTCTCCTATCCCTTTATATGCTTGCGTTGGCCAGTCGTTCATCTAAAAAATAGAGAGAAAAAGACTAAAAACACAGAAGAAGAAAGAGGATAGAGATGGGGTCTCATAATTTGGTTTGGTTTCTGTTTCTTGTATCATTCTTCTCTGTGTTCCCAGCTCCATCGGAGAGCATGGTTCGCCATTACAAGTTTAACGTGAGTTTATATCTCCACTTATATGTTATGGAGCGTTTGCTATATGCGAATGCCATATGAACATGCATATTTTGTATCTATATATAAACATATGTAGCCATGCATGTCGATGTCTTATGCTACATATGAAAATGAAATAGTCGCAATATATCCAAATATACGTGCACATTCATAATCGACACTTATGCTAATATACATGCGTATATATAATTCATGCTTACGGAAAGAAATATATATGTATGATTTGTGGCTTTAGAGTGTAACATATGCGATTTGTTTTATCAAAAAAAAAAAAATATGCAAGTTGTATTTCATATTGTAGGATATTTTAGAACTAAAATTTACTGTAAATATCTTATATTTCAAAAATATTCGGAGTTTTTACTTATAACTTCAGATTTATGTAGATATGTTTTTTCCCCCTTTAAACATGAATCTCCTACGTGTACAATCATTTAACGAAATAGGGATATATAATTTTTTTTGACGTGCATGTGAATGAAGCATTTTTTCTTCTTGTTGTTGTTGTTGTCACAACATACAATCAGGTAGTTTAGCAAAAAAAAAAAAAAAAAAAAACATACAATCAGGTAACCATTATGGCTCTATCTTTTGTCTTACTTATCTTTTTCCCTTTATTTACCTTTACAATGTAATTATTACTGATTAGATTTGTGTTTGAAATCACACAGGTTGTGATGAAGAACATAACTAGACTATGCTCAAGCAAGCCAACCGTGACTGTGAACGGTGGATATCCAGGTCCTACAATCTACGCACGAGAAGACGACACATTGCTCATCAAAGTCGTTAATCACGTCAAGTACAACATCTCTGTCCACTGGTAAGCATCTTCATTTAAGTCATCGTTAATACGTTAATTATTTAGCTAATTGGTTGGTGGTGTATGGTAAACGATGGAAAACAGGCACGGTGTGAGACAAGTGAGAACGGGATGGGCCGATGGGCCTGCTTACATAACTCAGTGCCCGATCCAGCCAGGTCAAGTCTACACATACAACTACACCTTAACCGGCCAACGGGGAACCCTCTGGTGGCACGCTCACATCCTTTGGCTCCGAGCCACCGTTTACGGCGCATTGGTCATCCTCCCCAAACGCGGTGTTCCCTATCCGTTCCCCAAACCCGACCATGAGAAAGTCATCGTTCTAGGTATTTTTTGGATCGACTTGTTGAACTATTTGTTAGGAATCAGACAATAGAAATAAGATAAGACCAAATTATTATGTAAAAGATTGGACCAATCCATTTATTACCAACTGGTTTTGAGCTGAAACCTCATATAAAATATAATTAGTTGCTATTGGTTCATTACACTGAATCTATGTTAATTTGGCATGACTAATTAACCGTTCATCATAATTGTAGGTGAATGGTGGAAATCGGATACCGAAAACGTCATTAACGAGGCGATTAAGTCTGGATTGGCCCCTAATGTCTCCGACTCTCACATGATCAACGGACGCCCTGGCCTTGCTAAAAACTGTCCATCTGATCAGGGTAATTTCTTAATTTCTGATATTATTAACTCATATGATTACTAACATTATAACTTCAAATATACTGATTATGAAAGTCTCTTTTATACACCATGAAGGCTACAAACTGTCAGTTGAGAATGGCAAAACCTATCTGCTACGTATAGTCAATGCTGCACTTAATGAAGAGCTTTTTTTCAAAGTCGCTGGCCATCTTTTCACGGTGGTTGAAGTCGACGCGGTCTACGTTAAACCGTTCAAGATCGACACCATTCTTATAGCTCCCGGTCAAACCACAAACGTCCTCTTAACCGCCTCGAAATCCGCCGGCAAATACCTCGTAACCGCTTCTCCCTTCATGGACGCACCAATCGCGGTCGACAACGTAACCGCCACCGCGACTCTCCATTACTCCGGAACACTCTCCTCCTCTCCAACAACCATCAGCCTCCCTCCGCCACAAAACGCTACTTCCATCGCCAACAACTTTACAAACTCTCTTCGTAGCCTTAACTCCAAGAAGTACCCTGCCCTCGTCCCGACCACCATCGACCACCACCTCCTCTTCACCGTCGGTCTTGGGCTAAACCCGTGCCCTACTTGCAAGGCCGGAAATGGAAGCCGTGTCGTGGCCAGCATCAACAATGTAACATTCATTATGCCCAAAACCGCTTTGCTCCCGGCTCATTACTTCAACATCAGCGGAGTTTTCACGACGGATTTTCCCAAGAACCCACCGCATGTTTTCAACTACAGTGGAGGATCAGTCACGAACATGGCCACGGAAACCGGCACAAGGCTCTACAAGCTACCGTACAACGCCACGGTTCAGCTTGTTCTCCAAGATACCGGTGTCATATCTCCCGAGAACCATCCGGTGCATCTTCACGGCTTTAACTTCTTCGAAGTTGGTCGCGGATTAGGTAACTTCGACCCCAAGAAAGACCCAAACAACTTTAATTTGGTCGATCCGGTTGAGAGAAACACAGTGGGAGTTCCATCTGGTGGATGGGTCGTCATCAGATTCAGAGCGGATAATCCCGGTACGTGCATGCACCAAATTAATGTAAAAGTTAAATCAAATTAATGTAAAAGTTAAATCAAATGATAGTAGTGTCTAGTGGTTATCGCCATGTAGATTTAGGTCACAGATCAATTTTTGCTAGGAACATTATGTGTCCATTTCACATAACAAATGTAGTATATACTCTATAGTAATTACTTTATGTCTGGACATGCGATCTTCCGGTTATTATATAAAAAAAGATATTATGGTAATAAGTCAAATACTAATATATGTTGTAACGTATAGGGGTTTGGTTCATGCATTGTCACTTGGAGGTACACACGACGTGGGGATTAAAGATGGCTTTCTTGGTGGAGAACGGCAAAGGACCCAATCAATCGATTTTGCCACCGCCTAAGGATCTTCCCAAGTGTTAAAATCCTTCAACTAAACAAAGTCGATATATCAAGATCACGCCACGTCCAAGAAGACTAGAGTGGTGGTGAATTAATGTGTGGATTTGGTTTAACAAATTTTATTTGTTTGAGCAAAGCAAAAGGTTCGATTTTTTGCTCAAGTAAAGTTTGAATAAAAGAGGAAGAAAAAGAGGATTGTATTATAATAATATTTTTTAATATATAAAAACTCCATTTATAATTTTTTATTATTATTGTCTCCAACACAACTGGCTCTTTATATGGTCCATGAGTTTTATTTTATTAGTATTTTGGTCCAACAACTTTATTGGTAAAACAAAATTTATATAGATGGTATGTGAACCAACAACGTATTTTATTAGTTATTTACACATTCACTTTTTATATCGTCCTTAGATCACCCGGATCTAAGAATATATGAGTTTTTTTTTTTGGCAAATCTTAATTTCATTAAATTTAAACTTTGACAATATGAGTTTATGTTCTCACCACATGAGACGTTTTAAACCAAATTAAGTTAACCGGTTTTAGAAATTAGAAGCTAATGTTATTAATCTTAGCTAGTAATCCATTGAAAAGCTCACAGACAATTTATTGCACACGAAGAATTTAATCGAGTTTAACGTTGTATAATTAATTGCTGGTCGATGTACAACGTACTAGCCCCTAAGAAAAAGTGTCGTACCAATTTGAATATTTAATCTCTCTCCACCAAATAGAAAATACTTTTATTACATAGGTAGCCCGTAGCCATGTGGGGTTAGGAGTATGTTAAGTGCATGATAATACGAGGATTAACGATAAAATGATTGATTAAGGGGTGGATTAGATAAATTAAAGAAACAAAAAAACAAAACAAAAACTATATGGTTATCTAAATTGGCCTCTTGAAACACATGAGCTTTTGACCTTGAGCCGCCCTCTTTGGAGAAGGGTGATGATTTTAGTTTTTTTAAACCGACGTTTTATCATCTCAATTATTCGGTTTACTTCTTAACTATTTTTTTCCCCCGATTGTGCTGCCATGAAACCGGAGTTTCTTATCTATATGTTAGGTTAGGTAGCTAGCTTTTCTTTCTCTTTTTCTTTTTGAATATCTTTGTGTTTTTGGGAGTTCTAACTTTTAAAACTCCTCAAAGACAAGCATATAACAGATCTTATTTGTTATTTATGTTTTAGCGGCGTAATAAACATCGTTTTAGCAATTAAAGAGACCATGTGATTAAAGATAAATAAATACAACAATTTATAACAAAATTTTCGATCGTTATAATTGTTTAAGATAAAATATGTTAAAAGAAATGAAAAGAGTTATAAGAAACTTAACTTTTGTTGTCAAGCTCAAAAGTTCTCTCAGAAATTTATAATAATTCAAAATGAGCGTTTATGTGCACTAATTTATTCTAGGGTTAATTAGGTGGATAAAAATGAGTGATAAAATGTCAGATATAATTCGTAACTAAGAGATGCAATTTTTCCGCGGGTAAATTTAACAAATAGCAGAGATAATATATAAATAATATGTTAGGTTAGAGAATACCGTATCATATGCAAAAATATTGTATTAAAAAATAATAATGTGTCTTCGAAAAAATGAAATATGAACAAAATCCGCACACATTTTCACCAACCGGAAAGTATTTTGCAAAAAAAAAATCTGATCATAGTTATTTTTACAAATTTTGGATCAAAATTTAGTCATTTAGTAAGTATTCTCTTAATTATAATTACCACATTACTTAGTTAGCGGCTGTCTGCAATAATTTGTTGTACACTAGGTACATCAAATACGTATAAACTTCCATAAGACTATTAATCATGAGAAAAATTCTATGGTAATGTCAAAGAAACACAATATATGTTAGGAGAAAAATCCGCCTGTGAGTTTGTGAACATACCAATTTTTTGCGAGTGAGAACAAACACATGGAAATTTATGGTATTTTTGAAAATTTTCCAACATCTAGGTCAGTATTTATAGCACAAAATCTGGTGTGAAACCAAAATAAATTTAAAAAATACATGAAAGGAAACTGTTTTAAGTACGTTAGATCTAGAGGAAGAGATCCGCAACAGTCATTTTCTAAAATATTTTCCAACGAAAAAGAGATAAATTTAATTTTTTGTTAAGAAAACATAGTTTTCTCTATTAGTGTCCAAAATCGGGTGTTTTTCTGGTGGAAGGGGATTGGATTTTATACGATATACCTATCCTGAACCAGTATATTAGATCAAGAGTTGGATCGGACAAGTTTAGGATACTTTAATATTGCCACCTATTTTTGTCATCCTTTGTGATAGATGATTGACAAGAGAATTCTAAGATGGACATGGGTGAAAAAAGTTATTTGTAGGATTCGTATTTCGCCTCTTTTCAAGAAGTGTGAATTATGTGTTGATCTTATATGTTTTTGGCTTATGTGAAGAAGATAAAATCAATAAAAATAAAGATTTTGAATATGAGTAAGTCTAAATCGTGGACATCTTGCTCCTTATAGAGGTATCCATGATCCCTATGAGTAAGATTGAGTTACATGGCACGAGTTCTGATGACCATTCATCTGCGAATGTTTCCCGTATTGGATAACATTACCTAAGTAGAATGTAATTAACCAAAAATAAAACTTATACGATTTAATTTTTCAACAGCTGTCTAAATTAATTTATATGTAGCGTTAAATATTAGTCAAAACTAAATTATCCACGACACAAAATTATTCACCCAAATTTTGGTAACAGTTTTAAGCCGAACAATTCAGAATTTACATCCATTTTCAAAAAGTATTTGTACTTTTGTTTGAGCGTCTATATAAACCATCGAAAACATATTTTAGTTTCAGAATGAAACTTAATTATTATAACAAATAAGTAAAAAAGAAAATGAAATATTACAAAAAATCCGTTGACAAAAAAAACTATCAGATTCCTATTATTTGCTTGTATATTTAGAACGTAAAAATATGGGTTACAACTTAGAATAATAGAAAATGCAGAAAAGATATAAAATTAGTAAAAACAAAAAACAAATGATTTGTGCAAAGCCACTAATGTACAAAAGCGTGTGGAGCGCATTATGAGTGGCAACCCTACAGGCACGCTCGCACTCTTTTGCTGTCGCTCCGGTGGGTCAAACTGTGTGCCAGTGCTCCCTATTTCCTCTCAACTTCGTGTCGTTTTTCCGTTGCCCCCCCCCCCCCCACCCCTCTCTCATTTTATTATATTTAATCCTATTACTTTATAATATGGAACATACCTCAATTGTTTTGCACAGCAAATACAATCCCCTTTTTTAAAATAGTGGTTTTATGACCGTACCGAAATTTTATACTACATATAATGTTAATAGATATAAAAACAATTTCATAAGATTAAAAAATATCGGATGGTGTTAGTACGTTACAAGTGGCAGATATTATTGTTAGCATGTTAACATGCGATACATCAAATTATTATAATTGCTATCATGTTAATTTTGTAAGCGAATTTACGATCTTAATTTGAATTTTCATATTTTGAATGCTATGACAACTGAGTAATCTGATAAACATAACCTTATCGCGATATCATACTACTTAGCATGTTAGTCAATTTTTTATCTACTGAAAATCTGTTTTATGTATCCGGTGATGAATAGTGGTCGGCAATTTTGGATGAACAATGTTGGTAGTGACGGATAAACAATATCGGCGGTAGATGAATACTGTTGGCGATTAATGATATTTTATGTAATTAAACAAAATCTAAAAGATATTTATGATTTTAAAAATAAACTAATTTTTATTTTATCACAGTTATTTTTTTTTACTTTTCACTTATCCATAAATAATTTTTAAATTCACCCTAAATATAATCATTATGTACATTTACTTCCCTGCATCGATTAATAACAAAATAAATTATTAGGGAGAAAAAGTGTCTTCATTCGGAAATAAGAGATGTTTTCCCTTTGGGGAAACTCCACGAAAATAATATTATTCATAACAAACCAGTCATTGTCTTGCACCACTCCAAATTAAAAAAACAACGTATAATAACTTTACTGATATTTTATTGACCTACTAATATTTAGAGAAATATAATCGTATGTTGGGTGTGAGTGGTGGACAAACAACTCTGACATTTTATTTAAACAACTCTAATATTTAAAGAATTGTAGTTGTGGAGAACACAATATTATTATTTAATTTAATGTTTTCATTTTTAAACATCTGGCGCTTCTTATTAAATTTCGAATATATTGCGAAGGCTCTTTGCTACTTAATTAACATCGTCTAATGAATTAGTTTTGCATGGAATGGTAGATTGCCGAATTTTTTTTTTTTTTCTTTCTTGAATCTGATTCCAATTCGCCATATTCTAAAAACTTGAAGTCTGAATATATGTAATCATTATAAATATATAGTTACTCTTCCATAGACTTTATGGCTTCTCTAAATTATTTTGAGTTTTCATGAATTTTAGACTAAAAGAACGATGAATCAAAATCTTGGATTCAATAAAATAGTCGTAGTTTAGACATTTTGTTCGCCCTGTTAATTGATATCAACAATATATTTTGTTTAGGCATCCATTTTTCTATAAAAATTTCACTTAGTTATGGCATGTTTGGAATTAATAAGTATAGAATTTGGTGGAAAAATTCAATAAAAAGTGCAATCTGGCGGTGAAGTATAGGTGGATAGAGATAGCATTATATTTTGATTAGAGATTAACTAAAGGCACAATTGCACCGGATCATAAAGTATATGTGTATATATACATAATTTTAAACTAAATTCGCTTATTCGTTGTAAATTTTCTTTTTATTTTGACCATCATATAGTTGGAATTCATAAAAACGATCATTATCGTCTGGAGAAATGTTGCCACCCAATAATTGTATCATATTTGAATAATCTATATATATTCTTGCTACAATTGCATATCGTATAAATTTGAAGTTCGTCCAATATTTAATACACAACTAGGTCTAAAATATGACTATCCAAATTTTAAAGACACATGAACTTGATATTCTTCTGCTTAACACATGAACTAAACTAAAAATAAATAAATATATACGACTATCAGATCTTAATATTTAACTAAAGTAATGACCATCTCGATATTTAAAGTTCAATCAATTCCAAATACTTTAATGAAAAGTATGTGATGCGATGATGAAATTCTATCTACGTTCAAAAATATCAAATAATTAACATAAAAACGATTGGCAATTGCATTTTTCTAAAAGAGTTACAAAAGATTTTAGTGAATTTTTAGTCTTGATATAACTTTTACTTGGAACACATTTTTTAGCTCATATAGAGTGGTTTTGGTTACTAACCGATCTATATCTATTTATTTGAATAAAAAAGGTTCAACAGAAAGTAACCGATCCGACGAGGTGATTTTTATTTAATTATGTATTTAATTATAACATGTATTCTTGAATTTAGGTATAGTCGATTTCTTTTTCTTTTTAGGATTTAGTATTCATTTACATTTAAGCGTAATTCAAGTATCAAAATGAAAAAAAAAAAGGTTGATGTCATGTAATATGCTACATGTTCGTGTATATTATCTACGCCGAGCTTTCTGTATTATTATGCTTAAGCAATGTATTAAATAAATTACTATCTAATTCTTATGAAAATTTATCAGTTCATATTTATTTAGAATTTTGATAGTCAATTTAATTGTACTTATAGTATTTTTTCTAACAATAATAAATTATAGAAAAACGATTTTTTTTTGCAACATAGAATATATATATTGTTACAAACATAGAATTGTAGTAGACGAGACTCCATTTATGTCGCGAATCCCCAATCACAAACAAAAAATTTATAACTTATCCAATAACAAAACTTTCTCTCTGTGTTCTTAATTTTAATTCCACATTTTACAGTTTTGTGTTAGTTTTCTAATTTTTGTTTGTTTTTGGTTATTAAGCAAATTGTCTGTTGTTCTTTAACACTTTTATGAATTATTGTGTCTGTTATGGCGTGATCACTTAAGCTACCTAACCCATTTATATATAAATCATGACTGTTTATTTGTTATATAAAATTCTTTAGTGACACAGGAAAGTGAATGTTGTCCCATGATACGAACCTATGAGTTACAGTTGGATCAATTAGCATTTGAGTATAGTTTTTTTTAACCTATGTTTGGTATATATATACCATTTCCCAAGTGTTTCGAATGCATAAATCTCATAAACCATAAATAAATAGAACTAGTAAAGCTATTGAGGTGCATTTGATGTAATTTTTATTAATTAAGGCTCGATCTCTCGCTAAACTCCATTATTACGAGCTTGTTATCTTTCGACACACAATTACGACACTACACATTTCTGTTCTATTTAATTACTTCCTTGGTGTTAAAAAAAATGTTATGTTGGAATAAAAAAACTCAAGCAAGGTATCATCATTGTATAATTAAATATCTTCTTTGATAGTTCTCCAAGGTTGGTCTAGCAAATAGTACGCCCTAAATAAATATTTTCCCATTTCTTATGCAATTATTTATCTGTCAACCAAAACTCACTCTAATCTTCAAATTATTTAACCACCATAAATTTTTTGCAATGGCTAAAAAGTGCATAAAAGATAAGTTTTGGGCCGTTTTCTTCGTTTTTTAGCATGCTAACTTAAAAAAACATATTTAACCACATTCTCCATTTTTCTTTGTTATCGAAATTGCGATCCAAAAATATATTAACCGTTTTACACCATACCAAAAAAAAGAAAAAAAAAAAGCATCTCGGCAATATATACAAACAAACAACTCATGTGCCCAAAAGGTTAAATGTCAACACCATATAGATATTACGAAAATACCCTTATCACCGACCTTAATTTTTGCTAGCCAATAAGCGATGCTCCTCATTTGTCTGATGAGTCTCTGATTGGCTCGTCCCTAAAAACGATCTTTGGCCTATAATTAGACAACATTTAAGCCGCAAAACTCTTCTCCCATTAGTTGGAGTCATATTATTAATTTCAAAAATAAATATATATAGAAATAAATCAATCAGTCCTCGAAACTATAACATTAATAAAATTAAAAAGTTCCTCGATAACAAATGAGATCTGAACATGTGTGAAATGCCTATAATCCTATTCAAAGACGACACATGTCTTTTCCTGATTTATGTGAAGGTCCATCTCGAGATTATAGAAGGACGAGTGTTTATTGGTTGGTAGAATTTAAAAGGTACTCTGAACAAAAATAAAATTATAAAGAATGTTTTTGATATTAACTGATCTCACTTTGAAACCTTTTTAGTTTTAAATTTCAATTGAATTATACTAATAGTTATTGTACTATGTTGATGTGGAATACGTACCTAAGAAAATTAGGTGAAAACTATCACAATTATCAAAAGTAGCATTTGTTCATCAACGGATTATACAAATTATTTGAAAAAAATATATTAGTTACAATAAAAATTAAGATTAAAAATCTAGAAGTACTACTTTTTATTTTAACCCAAGAATGATTAATATATTTCGAAGGGAAACCCATTTGTTAACTTTAAGTGATCAGGCAATTCACAAAAAAGGGGTTACAAATACTTGTAGATCTTAATACAAGCTATTAGGCTTTGTTTTGTATTTGTCTTATCGGTTGTTTTTCTTTTTAGACGGTGTCTCCGAGAAAATCATGTTTTCCACGGGCTCAATTTCTGGGGATTTCTGCCGTTTTTATATCTCATCAAAAGTAATAATATAAATTTCCGGTGAAAAAAAAAAAACTTATAGATCTTAATATAAATATATGATTAATTAATTAAAAGCCCAGAAATTTTTGTCTGGGAAATGGCCATAGACAATCACAGCTCAACAGCTTTTTAACTCACCTTTCACTCTCAGATCATTCCTGTTTCATATACATCTCTCTCTCCTCTCTCTCTCTCTCTCTCTCTCTCTCTCTCTCTCTCTCTCTCCTCTTTCGACTTGAGAGTTTGGGAGAAAGAAGAAGAAGAAGAAAAAAGGTTGGATTTTGTTCACTTTAGTCTCTCCATTTCTCTGATCTGGGTTTTGGTCTCTTCTCATCACTTTCCCTCTCTGGTTTTTTTTTGTCAGTTTCAGAGAAGTTCCCAAATCCCAGATCCTCTGTTTTTCTCCTTGGGCCTCACTTCTGAAAATTTGCTTAAATTTTCTCTGGATTCGGATCTAGCAGTAAAGAATTGGTTTTGGTGTTTATCGTTTAGACAACAAAGTTGAAAGATCGAATCTTTTCTTCTTCTTGTCCTTAGACTCTGGAAAAAGCAGCTCCCTTTTTTTTAATTTTTAACTCCTTCCTCTTCCTTAGATTCTTCTAGCTTTAGATGCTTATCTCTCTCTCTCTCTCTCAGATTCCATTTAAAAAAAAAATGCCATTTTGATCTTATGCTCCTTTGAAAGATCGAAATCCCTTACTTTTCTCTCTCTTTGAGCTCCACCATTGATATCAAAATCTCTGTTTTTTTTTTTTATCAACAAATTGTTGAAAAGATGAACAGAGGAATCGATGTTATGTCACCAGCATCATACTTAGAGACATCAAACTGGCTATTCCAAGAAAACAGAGGAACTAAATGGACAGCTGAAGAAAACAAGAAATTCGAAAACGCTTTAGCTTTTTACGACAAAGATACTCCCGACAGATGGTTTAAAGTCGCCGCTATGCTCCCCGGAAAAACAGTCGGAGATGTGATCAAACAATACAGAGAGCTCGAAGAAGACGTTAGCGACATCGAAGCTGGTCTTATTCCAATCCCTGGTTACGCCTCTGATTCATTCACACTTGATTGGGGAGGCTACGACGCCGGAAACAATGGGTTTAACATGAACGGATACTACTTTTCCGCCGCCGGTGGAAAGAGAGGATCCGCCGCAAGATCGGCGGAGCATGAGAGGAAGAAAGGTGTTCCATGGACAGAAGAAGAACACAGGTAAACTTTCAATTCTCTAGATTTGGAACCTTCCCTTTCTTTTTTATTAATACCTACGTCTTTTTCTTGGAAACGTGTTTACGTATACGTATAAAGATACGCATATCACTCGTATAAATATTATGTATATTCTATAGTTATGACATACACTCATCCACCAAAACAATTGCATCTTTAGTGCTTGTCTACGTATGGGTCAGACAGAGAGACAAACACACATACACACGCACATTATTTCTCATATATAAATGTTATATATATCAAACAAATTATTTACTTTTTTTGTTTTTGTTTGCGGAATCGAGTTTATAAATCCATTGGTAAACTATACACAGAGCAGATAATTTTTTTGCTTTCTTGTAGGCATTTGATGTGTGGAATGGTTTAATTGGGGTTTTGGTGTGGTTAATTGTTTTACACGCACGTACATTACATCATAGATAAAATGGCACATGAAACATTGGTCTAACCACGGAATGGTTTGTACTAGTATCTTCTTTGTGTCACTAAACTTATTATTGGCGACAGAACACTGCAAAATTAAGTTTCTTTCTTATAATGTTAGGAAGGTGTATGATTAGTCGAATCATGTGTTAAATAGTCTATTTGGTTTAATTGGGATTTGGTCTGATTTCGGTACGGTTAATGAATGTGCAGACAATTTCTGATGGGTCTGAAGAAATATGGAAAAGGAGATTGGAGAAACATAGCACGAAACTTCGTGACCACAAGAACACCGACGCAAGTCGCAAGTCACGCTCAGAAGTATTTCATACGGCAAGTCAACGGTGGCAAAGACAAACGCCGATCAAGCATCCACGATATCACCACCGTCAACATCCCCGACGACTCGCCTGATGCCGCAGCCGCCGACACCGCAAACGCACCGTGCTCGCCTCCGTCGTTAGGAGGAAGCCAGCGAGAGGGGGCGTCAGAGTGGGAAGGTCAAACGCTATACGATGAAACAACGGCTGCGTTTTACAATCAAAACGCGTTTCCGGAAACGCTACTTGGTATGTCCTCGACGCCGTACATGGCGAAACTGCAGGAGCAGAGTTTCCTAAACGCATCGCAATTCGAAGCGTACAATGCGTATCTCCAAATGTAGCACAAGGTGAAGATCTCGGAGAGTTTTTACGAGTAATAATCATTAATAATTTTTTTTTTTTTTTACTATTTCTTGTTTTTCTTGATCCGCGTGAATATACAAAAATTAGCTGTTTTTTTTTTGTTGGATATTTATTTTTATTCACATCTATTTTCGTGGTTGATTCAGCGAGGTTTTCAGCAAATTAATTAGGTTTTGTTTATTTATATTACTGACTACTGAGTGGTTAACTTTCCTTTCCGGGTTTGTGTGATTTGGAACTCTTGTGAGCTCGAATTGCTTATCAAAATTGATGTTGTGTCATGTAGGCTTAATTTCACTACAATTTTTTCCCCGTTATCGGTGGATTTTCAATTAATAAATAATGAATTTTTTTTTCTTTGACCAAAAAAAAAAAAGAATTTTTATTCGCTTTGTTAGATATTTAGCAACTTTCCCTTTCCACTTTTTGATCTCATTTGTGCCAGTTTTACTATATTACTATATATATCATTATGATAAGGATAAAGTCTCTCAAGTCTCACTGTGAAGATTGGGACTAAAAATATATAGGTGGATTTCAATTATTAAATAATGTTTTTTTTTCAATAATATATAATGATTTTTTTCTCGCTTTGTTAGATATTTTTTAACTTTACACTTTTTGATCTTATTTGTCCAATTAGACTATATATAATTATGCTAAGGTAAACGACTCTCAAGTCTCGCTGTGAAAATTGGGATCAAAGATAGAAAAAATCTTTGTGTAGTCAACTATTATATGATTACATATATGAATTATGTTTATGTATATCAACAAAAATATAATGTATGGTGACATACACGAATTAGATAATATCACATAGATACATATATGAACTAAAATAATGTATGTCTAACTACACTCATAAAAGTATAATACATAATAATATGCACGAACAAAAAGAAAATATATTCGTTAATTATTCCGTAATTTCCATCTACCCACGATAGAAATCGTTATATTGGATTAATATAAATTAAATGAATTCAAAACTTGATCCAGATCTAATTTTATAATCCATTAAAGATCATATGAATAAAACCCATATGCAACAAAGTGATGGTCCTATTTAACAAATTATATATTTTCTTTTTTTTTTATTCGATGTGGAGAAAACATTTTTCTTCTATTCTTCATTTTAAAAAAAAATATTCGTCATGTTTCTGGTGGAAAATATTAAATATGTAATTACCAATTTCTTTTTACTTGTAAATGTTTCAATTTGTTAAATTTATATGTCAAGTATGATTTTTTGTATTTTATTGGAAAACCGAAGTATTATATTCATAAAATGAAAATAATTATTAATTAATTGGCTCGCGGTTTGACCGATTCGACCAAAGATCTAGTGACCTAAAAATTGTTTGTTCACCTTCCGGTTTGGTTTTTAAAACACTAACCGAAACGAATTAGCTTTCATTTGGAAGTTATGTTAAACATGTACGAGTTGGCTTTCATTTGGAAATGGTTTAAGATCATTCCAACATTGTGATAGAAAGTTATGCTAGTTTTTATGAAGATATGTAAGTTTGATAAATTAATTTGTTTTAAATGTGGGTTTTGTTTTTAGTATAATTTATGTGTGTTTTTTTTAGATCTGGTTTGGATCGTGTGGCACATGTGGCTAACGGTCATTCAACAGAGGTTCGAGCTCTTCGAGTATACCTAAACTGTCTCTCCTAGATGCATGGGTAAGTAGCGTACAACATGTTTTAATCGTGATCTGTGACATGATTTGGGGTGTAGTTTAATCTGGGTTTGGATTATTCCTGCCTGCGTGCAGATTGTTTTAGGAGAATTGTTCTCTCCTTTTTTCTTTATCTTTTTTCTCTCTCCTTAATTCTGTTGTTGGGCCGATCCATTGTTTAGGATTTGGGCCCATTATTAGATCCAAATGATGCCTTTTATGTAAAAGGAAGGAAGGAAGGATAAATTAAAAAAAAAAACATGTGGCAGATTTTTATTTACGCTTTCATAATGTTTAATCCCTTAACATAGAATAGAACATTATAAGAAGTATTAAATAAGTTTTTTGTATATTTTTATTTAATCGACATTAATTAAAGCAGAATGCTCGAATTATTGTCTTGGCGACACATGTAATTTTTGTAGTTAGAATCGCTTTATGATCGACATATCAGCATGATATAGTAGTAACTTTTTACAAATCAAAGATTTGTTTTTCAAGATGCTTTTCAATTAATATATAAATTATATGAATACGAAGATGTAAAGTGCGTTTTCCATTAATTTTCTGATTTTATTCTAAGATATTTTATAACTTCTTGTGGTGGTGACAAATATGTAATCAAAACCTTGATTTGTGCTGATAATGATGCCTTCTCAGTTCTCTCTTAGCAACTATGTAAATAGAATTTTAGTTTTCAATTACTTTATTTTCCCAATTGTTTAATTTAAAATGACTGTTTGAAGTTCGAAGTTGACAAGAGAATGAGAACCTATAGCGACCCTAAAGAAAGACCATAAACAAAAAGCCACAATGATTGATATGCTTTTGTTCCTCACCAAGTTGGCTATTTTAAATCTTCATCTTGGGAAAGTTACATTTCCATAGTTTTTTTTTTATCTTATATAAATTTGTTCACATTTAATTATCATGCTAATATTATATTTTTCTTTCCAACCATATTGTTCGAGACAAATTATCAGAATCCATCGGACAATTAATTTCATGAGAGAGATAAGGATTGTTCGTCGAAGAACGATGTCTTTGCTGAATTTTTGGTGAACACCGATATGTGAATGACTATTCAAATACACACTTAACTCAATTTCTGATATGTGATTATTTTACTTGCTTTTAGCATTTGTTTTTATTGGTTTTGACTATGGCTGGGATTTCGGTTAAACCAAATTGAATTGATCGGTTAATTCGGTTTTTCGGTTATTAAATTTTTTTATCGAAATAACCGAAAACAATTTCGATTCGGTTTTTGGTTAGTTCGGGTATTTTTTCTTATCAAAATTAACCGAATTTTTTAAATTTTTGTTTAAATTCGGTTAATCGGGTAAAATCGGATATTTCGGTTAATTTTGGATATATTCAGATAATTCGGTTCGGTTCGAAATTTAAAAATATATTTGAATTTTGGTCTAAATTTTGGTATAAGCCGGGTTAAAAAAAGCGGAAAACTGATCGGTTCGGCCGAACCGAACCAAGAACCGAATCAATTTTAATATTGTGCCGATCGGTTCAACTGAGCTAACTGAACCAGAACCGAAAACTAAAAATCTCGATTCATTTTGGTTCGGTTATAAATCCTAGGGCTAGTTTTGACTTCTCTTTCATCATTTAGAAGTTTTTTCATGCACTTTTGTCACATTTTATATAGTAGACGCATTTAAAGTCATATGATGATTTCTTGCATTTGCATGGTGTTTTTGGGTGTTTTCAGGTGTTGTGGAGCTAGGATGATGTATGAAGGATGCATGAAAGCAAAGCAAAAGGATGCAATCGAGAAGAAATGAGAAGAGAACCAAAAATGAAGAAAAAGATGAGTTGATCAGCCTCCTAGCCGATCAAGTGGCTGCTCAATATCACTGTCCAAAACTCACAGCAGTTCTGATCTCCTCCTTGATCGGCCGGTCAACTTTTAATCCAGCTTTTGAAATCTTGGATCGATCCGATTTGTCTCGAGTTAACTCGGTTCAAACTCCTTTTGTTATTTAAGCATTTTAGACATATTTTGAAAAAAAGTTTTGATTTGCTCTTTTCCTCTTTTATCCAAAACCTCTTTTCTTATGATATTTGCTTGGATCATTGCTACTTTCTACCTTTAGTGAAGTTTTCTTTAAACTTTTATCATCTTCTTTATGTTTATGTCTTTAATCACGTTTATCTTTGTGTTTATAATCATGTTTAGTGAGTAGTCTCTTAGTGGGTTTTGGGTTTAGTAGATTAGGGATGTTTGATGAATGATTAGTGATGCATATGCTTAGATTCTTATGATTTCTAAAGTTTATGATGTATTTAATGCTAGATTTGACATGATCAATCAAAATCTAGATCATGGACATTTCATTTCCGGAAAGTGTTCGATGAAATATCTAGGAGAATCCTAATCTTGCTTTTCATTCTTAACCAATGAGAATTGATGCTTAAGGTGATTAGTTGGGTTTATGAACTTATACTTAATGATTATTGATCATCTAAGTGCTATTGGAAGATTAGCTTAATAAATGGTTAATAAATGGATCAGTATGTCATGGAAGTGAATTAGTCTATTTGTGTGATTCATGTCATGTAATTGAGTTCGATTGTTAGTCCTAGCATCATTAGTTAGCCATTGATCATCCCAAGTCAATTGTTTTGCCTGAAACCCATACTTTTCCACATTTGATTAAGTCCTTAAACGTTGACTTTTCAGTTTACTTTCTTTGACTTTTAGTTGACTTTTACATTTGAGTTTGTTTATATTTGTTTCTGGTTTGCTTTGATCTTGTTTAATATTTATTTAGTTAATTAGTCTCGTTTATCTTTTTCGCATTCTCATTTCGGTTGTTTGATTTAATTGTATAATTAGAATTTTTGAAAAACCAAAAACATCATTAGTTTAGTTAATTACTTGCATTCTTAGTGCGTTGTTTTTAATTCATTGAGGTTCGATACCCTAATTACTACTTGATTGCTTATATTTGAATATTATTTTGAGATTAAAACTTTATTCTCAACAATTTCTCGCTGGATCAAAATTTTATTATATTTTTGCTTGTCAGTTTATGAGTGCTAAGAAGCATTTTTGAAAAAATCTCTTCACATCACTTATTGTAAAATTAAATAAATTTATATACTTAAAATCAATTAGTGAATGGATTAGCGTATTTCGTTTGTAGATTATTATAGGTTTCATTGTAGGAAAGTGTTAATATATCGTACGAAACCTAATGTGTAACAAAAAAAAAAAAGAAGATTGATGCACTTTAATTTTTTTTTTTTAACATTTGCAACTTTTCAAATTATTGGTGAATTTGTTCTTTAAATTGATGTTTGGTGGGATCCATTTTGATGCCTTTGGTGAGTAATACGAGAAGTATCTCCATATAATTGCAAATTTGACTTTTTAGGAAGACCGTTGATTCCCAATTATTCGTGTAAATCTATTTTGGACTGAATTCTTCCTTTTCCATAATGTTACATTTGTTTTTTCTTTCCCCATGTTAAGTCATAACCTACTTTATTGTTTTCTTAAAGTCATTGACGGTTTATTGGTCTAATTTTAAAGTTAGCTGATGTCCCTTTTAGTCTTGGTTTATTAATGTATGTGCCAAAAGGTTTAGTTGCCTATTTGGATAGTTTGTATATTCTTACTAGGGACGAGAGACATAGGGACAGGGTAATACATTGAGAATTTGCTTGGTAATTAAGGAATTCTAAGAGAGTGAATCCGTAAGATTTTGTAATTGTTATTAGTTTGATGGTTCTACAAAAGTTTAGTTATGGCAAGGATCAAGCGACTAATTAAGATAATTTGAGGGATTTATGAAATACATCTGAGAGTTTTGCTCATGAAATTTTCTTAAGTAGATTTTCGGGAAAAAATAGACACCCATTTTTAATTTATACTAGACTACAGAGCCGTTGCCTATTTTAACAAAAGATGATCACTGATACATTTTCTTTTCAAAACTTTGTTGGATTAAAACTGTCGAAAAAATATCAGTAAAAGACTTGCGGAAAATAACTTTAAGTAGTCAATACTTTAGGTGGCAAGTATCTTATATTGGTGAATACACGTAACTTTGGAATACCGGTTTAATGTTTTTCGAGAAAACTCTAACACGTAAATTAGAATAGAATCATTACAAAATTTGATCGGAAAAAGTTGGAAAACTAGAGAAAACAAAAACTTGTTGTACGTGCAACCGAAAATAATTATCCACGGCATAATTTTCTATTTCTAATTTTTTTTCCCTGGTAAAAACAATAGTAAAATATTGGGTTTTCTCAAATAATCAAAAATCGATTCGTAAATTGAACGAGTTTACTTGCCATGGTAAATTGAACGAGTTTGAAGTTCAAAAAAAAAAAAAAAATTGAACGAGTTTACTTGCAATGGTAAACTATAGTTTGGTAGGAAATAACTCGGTTACCGAGTCGCGGTTTGTATCTCTGTACTATTGGTTGGTTGCTCTACCCTCTACGTCCCTATGTTTCCATTCGAGACATTATCTTTTTGTTGCATGGCACGATTCTAGTCGACTATCACTAAAGAGTTTATATTTATCAAAACAAATATCCTTTTGTTGATAGTTAATAAAAAAACATAACTTGACGAATCATACGACGACACATAGTGAGTCTATGAACACGTGGTCAAACATGATAAACCCAATGACAACTTTGTCGGTATTGATTTTCTTTTGTCTGATGATGGCATGGTGTCATGGGGGACAAAGTTGTAGCCGGTGCCGAACATAACCGCCATGGTTTTGCTCACTAATTTCACGATCTACTAAATTAATAACACTCTCCCAACGTGGAGAGAACAAAGATTACAAAAGACCCAACAATAATTTTTTTCTTTTTTTATAAAATAGTTTGTAGTAATGACTCAACAATCAAATCATTCACGTGAACAATACTAACAGTGGAACTAACACCGTATGTGAAAATACAGTTTTACATCATTACTAGATTTATTAGTTATATATACACATTTTTGTAACTAAATTAGTATAAAAATCAAGATTGCGTTGGAATATGGTGTCTTGCCTTTTTCATTACCAAACCTAGTAATCATCGACATGACATCTCACATCAAGAAAGATAAAAAAGCAGGGAAATCACTTGTCACACATCATGCCGTTTAGACAAGATTGAGAAGCATAGCATGCCGTTTGTTTTGTCAAAGACACAACACAATCACCTTATCTAGCTCATAGGGCCTATCAGTACATACAATTGAAATCTTGACCACACCACAAGTACACAAAAGCGATAGTTTATCGATCATTTTCTTGTGCTGCACTGTCTTTCTTGTGGCACATTGTGCACCTATAGGTTACAGAGAAATATAACAAGAGATTGAACATGCTCAACAGTGTTAACACCCAGTAGTAGTTATCCAATCGGCTCCTGTTTATTGTGTCTTGAAACCATTTGCCTCCGCTTACTCTGCCCACCAAATTAACGAGAGCGATATTGCTCATGATCCCGACCCCGCACACGCCTACGTTTAATAGAACCATGTATTGGCTCAACTCTTCAGGGACTGTTTCTTCTAGGTAAAGCGCAAAGCTGTTTTCGTAGATTCCTGTGATTGATCCGAGCATAATATACTGTGGGAGCAGCCAGAATACACTCATGGGGACGGTTTCATATACCAAACCTTGAGTTCTCACAACTTTGAGCCTCCTGGACTCGACGTGTGCAGCAATGGAGCAGCAGAATATCGATAAGATGATGGAGACTGGTATACCATATGGTGTTTTGGTTTGTTTTGGTGATTCGGGGTCAATGCCTTGGCGTTTTGCAGCCATGACACATAATTCTCGGGATCCTAGCCTTGCAGCTTCACTAAAGAGTAAGAGGAGTGGGAGAGGGAGATTCCAAGATCCGAACTTGGAGTCCAAATGGTTTGCTTGTTCGAGGAAGAAAGTGTTACCAAGGGAGAAGACAATACCGGAAATGAGAGATGTCGTGAACAATGGAACCGTTCGTATGACGCTTTTGGTTTGCTCCACTTCCGTGACCCGACAAAGTCTCCATCTGTTTTTCCTCTGATGTTCCAATGGCTCAGTTTGGAGTATCATTGCAGCTCTGTCCAAGCACCTGAGTTCGAAAATCAAGATTTAGAAGTTACATACATAACACAAGAGTTTGCTCGTTGACGTAACTGCAAGTGAAATAAACTTTTTATCGAACCTCAAGCTACTTGTGTGAGGCTTCATATCATGATCACACTCGGTTTGTTCATAGAGCTGGCTTGAATTATTCGAGTATCCACAAGACATTTTGGAAGCAGAAGCCGCAAAGACACGGAAAACTGTTGTCATAGGGCTCCCACCTGGTTTTTCCCGTTTGTATGAACACGCACCGGACAGAAAAATCAGCATTGCTAAGACCTCACACCCAGCGGGGATTGCGAATCTTACAAACCACGGACTTATCTGAGGAATTGCAATAGCAGCAAGTAACGGAAATACAAAATTCCCCACATTTCCAATGACAAAGCTAAGGAGCATGGCAGGATTTCCCTTGTTCCCACCGTCTTCTATTTGGTCTTCTGTAAATACTCCCAACGAGATTGACGGTCCAAATATACCAACCGATATAACTGTTAGCGCTACGTAGAACAGACCCTTTTGTCCTCCGCCAGAAAGTATTGGTGATGCTGATATTGCCAAGAACCCGAAACCCTGAACACCAGATACCATAAATTTCACTTTTTTCTTCTGAACACAGAGTAAAATCATACTACAAAACCAAAGCTGAGCATTTTTAAAGAAGAGGTCGTCAAGGTCTTACGAAACTGAATGCTAAAGTAGAGAGGCAGAGCATCCAAAAGTGACCAATAAATGCATCAACTAGAAACTGCATGCCAAGATGACCAACAGCTGATACACCAGCAAACACATTCACAATTGCAGCTGCGTCCGTGAACTTTAGCTTCAACTCGTCCGTCAAGTATAGCATCAACATCCAGAGGGTAAACCACGCAAGAGTAAAAGCCCATGACAGAACTGACATACATGAGAAAAAACATAATGATCAAGAAACATTTTAAAAAAAAAACCCGACCGAGGAATTACAAATCTATAACATAAAGATGAGTTACGGCATTAAGCATCTAGGCCATCACAATGAAACAGAATTGACTAAAAATGATCCATGGAATGTGTTCCTCCAATAATGAATACTAATCAAACAAGAAACCACATCTCAACTCACCAATGACTCGAAGAAAAGACGCCATTACTACATCAGCTAACTTCTCATGTGGGAAACAAAATCAACGACTAAAACAATGCTACCAACAAACAGATCAAAAGGGCTAACAAAAAAAAAAATCTAAGATTTGAAGGTACTGATCAAAGTAGATGAAAACATGAGCAAGAAATTCAACACAAGGACAACGGAGGCAAAGACGTGCTTATATATTTTGATAAATTTAAGAGACCGGCTTAAACATTCTTATCATCATCTTCTGATTAAACTATACTGTTAGTCACAACTCACAACCCACAAGGCTGGTTTTTATTGATCATGTTATATAATATTCAGAAATCTGAAGAATAAAGTAACAATTTTGTAGAAGACCATGACCTTTTCCAGATCATATCAAGCTATAATTAACACATTCTTGACGGCCAAACAAAAGCTCAATATTTACTTTAAAAAAAATACGGACAACATTCACTATAGTTTTTTTGTTTCCGGCTAGCACTTTTCATTGATTTCAAATCGAAGTTACAAAATCGGTATACAGAATTTTCGGAAAACAAATTATTACATAAGCATAAGCAAATATATGCATCATATAGTGAGTGAGAAAGATAAAGAAGTGAATTTTAACGACTCGCTAGCTGATCATTGAATACATGAATTTAACGATACATTTTCCGTAGACAAGCCTTACTGGCTAATGGATCACTATAGTTTTCGTGGAAATATGTATCTCAGTCTCACCAGTGAAATCCGAGGAAATCGTTGGATCACTCGAACTCAATCATACACCTCAAAGCATGATCTCTCCTCAATGTGCGATTTTAATGCCGAACCATATTTTTTGTCGTCCGCTCGAGGAAAAAAGAAACGGCGATGGGGAAAGTGGATAGAGCCTCGCCGGAGAAGAAATCTCTGCCGCCGCATGTCTCGCTGGTCTACGAGGAGAAACAGCGAGAGAAGATAAAAAAGGAAGTGACAAAGAAGCGCCGGTGAAAAGATCGAAATTACTGGACAGAGCTGCCACTGGCAGGCGATTTGGATTTCACCCTGGATGCAAGACCATGGGTCTAACTCATCTGAGTTTTGCGGATGATATTATGGTACTTACGGATGGTAAGGTGAGGTCAGTGGAAGACATTGTAAAGGTCTTTGATGAATTCGTAAAAATCTCAGGACTGAAGATAAGTATGGAGAAATCTGCAATGTTTCTAGCGGGAGTTTCAGAGGGAGTTCGTCAAGAGATGATAACACAGTTTCAGAGGGAGTTTTGAGGTGGGGACATTCCCAGTGAGATATTTAGGACTACCTTTGGTCACTAAATGTATGACGACAGCATATTATTTTCCACTCATTGAACAAGTTAGAAATCGTATTGGTACATGGACGTCGCGGTTCCTCTCTTATGCGGGTAGGTTGTGTCTAATTGGCTCGGTGTTATGGAGCATTTCTAACTTCTGGATGGCTGCTTTTAGACTGCCTCGTAAGTGTATTCGGGAGATAGATAAGATTTGCTCGGCTTTTCTTTGGTCGGGGATGGAATTAAACCCAAGGAAAGCTAAAATCGCTTAGGAAGATATATGCAAACCGAAGCTAGAGGGAGGATTGGGGCTCCGTTCACTCAAGGAAGCCAATGAGGTTTGTTGCTTGAAACTGGTATGGAGAATCGTCTCAAATCAGCCGTCGTTATGGGTAAAATGGATCAAGCTGAATCTGCTTAAGTTTGATTCTTTCTGGTCCGTCAAGGCGAGGTCAAATAAAGGTTCATAGATGTGGCATAAGCTTCTTAAATATCGACCAAAAGCCAAGGAATTTTGTAGTGTTGAGCTAAAGAATGGGGAAACCACTTCTTTTTGGTATGATAAGTGGTCAGAAATGGGTTATTTGTTTGACATTATGGGGGGTGTTATTGACATGGGGATCAAACAAAATGCTATGGTGGCTGAAGCGTGGAGCACACGGAGACGGCGAAGACACCGAATTTCGGTTCTAAATGACATTGAAGATGCTCTCCAAACCCAAGGGGAACGACGAGTGTTGGGATCGGAGGATGTGTTTAAGTGGAGAGGTAAGGGAGACAAGTTCAAACCATCATTCATAACAAAGGACACATGGAACCATATTCGGACAACAACATATAAAGTCAATTGGTATAAAGGAGTTTGGTTCACTCACGCGACACCAAAATATTCCTTTTGCACTTGGCTAGCGATGCATAATCGCCTATCGACGGGGGACCAAATGAGTGTGTGGAATGCCGGAGCTAGCTCGACTTATGTTATGTGCTCTGATCTCATGGAGACGAGAGATCATTTATTTTTATCATGCATATTTTCCTCCGAAATCTGGTCCACCCTAGCAAGGAAACTTCTCAACACTCGCTATTCCACGGATTGGCAGGCAATTGTCAACTACATAAACGAAGCGAGTCTTTCTCGTATTCAAAGTTTTCTGGCTCGATACGTCTTTCAAACATCGATCCATACCATTTGGAGGGAACGTAACGCGCGACGACATGGTGAGATGCCAATCCCTCCTAGCCACATCATCAAATTCATCGACAAACAAGTGAGAAACTAACTCGTCTCTATCCGAAGCACATGTGATCGGCGATACGAGGAAGGGCTTCAAGCTTGGTTTGCTATCTCGGGATAACGTGGAAGAAATTTTTTCTCTTTTTTATTTACTCTAAAACTCAAATTAAAGATGCATCTGATGTAAAAACGTTTTTTCTTTGAATTAATTTAACATATAATTCAAAAAAAAAAAAAAAAAGCGCACGCCAATGCTAGTTGAAGTAGTGGTTTTGTGGATTATGTTTATTTAATGGGCCTTCAAGCCCAATGTAAACCCAATTTTGAAAGTTCATAGTTTCCAATAATCTATGGTAAACAAATTAAACCACTTTTTTTTTTAATGAAAAGTGTGGTAAAAATAAATTGTTTACCATTTAGGTCGAAAAGTGTGGAAAATAAAACTCATTTCATTAAAAAATAAATGAATAAATTTGTAAGAAAAATATTCATCTATTATTTCACAGAAGAATTGGAAAAGTTGTAATCTATTTGTTAAATTGTGCGTCTTGAAAGTTATTAAGACTCGGCCATTTTTGATATTTATTAAAACGAGAGTTTTTTCTTTAATATCGATTTCGATCTCGATCTCGAAGTGAAGAAGCAGGTCTTATTTAACTTGATTCTAGTTTCAATCTTTTGTTTAACTGAATTCGCATTTTTACGTTAGGCCAGGGTAAAATGAGGACCTAGTTTAAATCTTTGGTTGAACATGTTTCTTATGCACCTACTAAAAACAAAAACTCATTCACCATGTAGAGGTCAAATTTGTTGTTTGGTGATAAACTGTTTAATCTAACGCTATGTCAAATCACTACAAATTTTTTTTCTTATTTTTAACGTTTGTTTAACGATCTACTACATCCATGCGATCCGCAATTGTTCCATCAGATCGAAAGATAATAAATAAAGGTTAAGATGAAAACTTATTGGAACCAATGGGGTTGCATACTTGCAAAACAAAAATCGGGGAATAGATATTCGCATAAAGGAGAGGTTGTTATCGAAGACCAAGAGTTGTTCAAATATTTAAGAAGCTGCCTAAGTAGATACCCTCGTTATGAAATTAAATGGCCGAGTCAAAATCAGGTGACTATAATAGACCCAACATTGGACAAAGATGTTGATTATCTATCCATTATTCCATATATAGATCTAGCGACTTAATAGTATAATATGCTAGAGTATCTAATATAAAACCCTTGATTAACTCTTATCTAATATCAGCTGTACTTGCATAAACATACGAACTGATATGGCTGATGTTTAGTGTTTTTACAAGTTTTTGAACTCATTTTCCCATTGTTTTCCATCCACATTTGGTTCATACTTGTGTGTCATTTGTCATATTTGAGTTTAATTTTGAATTAGGACGTATTTAGAGCCTATGACATGTTTTTTTTTGCATTTTGCATATTGTTTCGTGTGTTTTAGGTGCTTATCGGAGCTTGCGGAGTGGATGCAACAAAGAGGAGACTTGGGAGATGGATTGGAGATGGAAAGAGAGTCCAAGGCTAGCCGAGAAAGGAAGGAAAATATCGAGTGTTGCACCCGATGGAGCATACACTGATGGTACATCCAACCGGGCAGACCGATGGGACAAACCGATGCAACGAGCATACCTGAGTCTTCCGTTCGTTCTGGAAATTGGGCAGAAACACACCCCATCGGGCGCCAGACCGACTGAGCTTGCAAGCGATGGAGCATGTTCAATTGACTTTTTTTATTTGATCCGGGTTGACCCATGAACCTTTTTCTAAGCCTATATATATATGTGTGTGTTTAGGCTGGAAATACCATAAGTTTCCTCTCCTCTAGAGTTGGATTTAGATCCAAACTCTTCTCTTGATATTTTGGATTGATCTTCAACATCTCATGCCACTTTAGAGAAGGATTCTTCAAACTTTTATCTCTTATCTTTTTATTTATGCATTTTAATTATGTTTATATCTTTCTCTTTGTTCTTCATCATGTTTAGCACTTAGTTTTTAGTTGGATCATGGGTAATGCTAGATTATGATGATTTGATGGTTAGATGAAGATGATTTAGGTTGATCCTTGTTAGATCATTCACTTAGGTTGAGCTTAATGCTAGTTTTGACTTGTTCACTCAAAATCTAGACTTTAGGCAAATAACGCCCAGAAGGTGTTTGTGAAAATGTTTGAACCAAACTTTTTGTGAGCTTTACATACCTAGCCAATGGGAATTGATGATTAGGGTATTTAGTGAACTAATTGAACTTTTTATTAATGTTCATTGATTATCTAATTGAAAACGGAAGTTTATGATAATTAGGTGATTAGTGAAGTGATTAGTGCCACGGAAGTGGATTAGTCATATTTGTGAGTTCCATGTTCTAGGATGATGTTTAATGCAATATTTTGAATCATTGTTTGATTGTTAATCTATTCTTATCATAGTTAAACTCATGGTCCAATGTCTTTTCCTTGTTTTGCTTCTTGTATTTTGATTTTTTTGCATTTCTCATCTTTTAATCCAAACAAAAACTCAAAAACATTTGCTATAAATTAGTTTGTTTATCGTATTTTTAGTGTGCAAACTTTAGTCCCTTAGGATCGATCCTTAAATACTACCTCAGTGTAACCATGCACTTGTGGTTTTGTTTAAAACTTTATAAATTGTAAAGTTTAAGCGCCTATTGGATATTCGCTCCCTAGTGAAGGTAAACTAGTGTGTGTCAAGTTTTTGACGCCGTTGCCGGGGACTAAATGATTGCCATTAGAGTTAGGATTCAAATTGAGACTATAGTATTTTTATTTTCTTTTGTTGTTAATCTTTTCCCTTTTCTTATGATCTTGATCTCTTAGGTGTACAACTATGAGTAAAAGAAACATGCAAGGAAAGAGTAAAATAAGAGGAACCAACCGTCAAACTAGCGACATTAAACGCGCCCTTGGAAATTCTCCCAAGCCTATCATTGTCGAGCTAGTGACACAAAACAAGCAATGAATAAAGAGGACCAAGCCCCCTTTCCACCACTGCCTCCACCTTACTAAGCTCCAAGGTATCACTCTTTCACCATTGTTTATATCATTTTTCTTTCGTATTTTTTTTCCTTTCTTTTGTGTCTTGTCCTTTTCTCGGATTTTACTTTCTCACCGAGATGGTGAGAAGTAAGTCCGGGGGAGGGACACGTTACTAATGATGCCTTTAGTTGTTTTTGATTAGTTTTTTTCTTGAGTCTTGCATTGTGCATAATTCTTATACCAAAAAAACCAAAAAAAAAAATTGAAAATTTCGATTTTTTTTTAAAAATGCATGTAGTTTCACATGGCATTGGCATTTTTATTCTCTTTTCCATGTTAGGTTAGAGTCTATAGAGCATATTAGGGATGCACTTGCATACATAACAATGATGAATTCTTCTTGTAAAGTTTCATTTTATGATTCAATTCAATGCCCTCATTAGAACTTTTTCGATGCATTAACATTCTTGAAGTAGAAGCTCATCCATGCTTGGAACTCAACTCTTTGAAAGTCCCTACTCATTAGAAACTTGCATGATCTAGAATCAACTCTATCAACTTGAACTTAATTTTGACTAATTTGTCTCGCTTTTGGATCTTTGATCATAACCATGGTAAAACACTTAACATTCAAATCATCTTTGCCTCATTTTACCACTCTTTGATTGATTTGAATGACCATTCTCATTTTTAGAATGGTACCACTCCTTAAAACTCGAACCATTTCTTTTAATATAAACCCCTTGCATTTGAGTGAGGCCTTTTTTCTATGGTGTTTTATTTGCAAAATCTTGCAAGTATTAGGAATGACAAGGCAAAGTTTCCAATTAGGCTAGTTTCTTGAGTTTAAGACTAGCCTTAGGTGGGAAATTTACAAGAAAAGGTTGTGTGCTTATTGACATATTTGGTGTGAGTGGTTGAGTGGAAAGAAAAGAAGACGAATGAATGAACAAGGAAAGAATAAGATCTTAGGGGAAGAAATAGCTCTAAGAAAAGAAAAAGAAAGTTAAGCTTATGCTCCTCTTAAGAAAAGAAAAGAAGAAAAAGAAAAAAGTTTAGAGAGGCTAAGTAGAAAGAAAGAAAAAGAGCAAAAATCAAATGAAGAAATTTTTTCCCTGGGATTTAGAATAAAAAGAAAGAAAAAAAAAGAGTGGTTTGAAAAATGTTTCAAAAGAGATATTTAGCCAAAAAGGACTAGTGGTGAGCTAAAAGAAAGAGTGAGGAAAGAGAAGTGAGAGTTCATCAAGGAGACAAAGGTGATGCGATCGAGTTTTAAACCCCGATAAAACCGCAAGCGCATGGTTTAGTTACTTGTAATTCTAGTTGGGTGTCGAATCCATTAAGGAGATTGAATTAACTCACTACATTTGTAAGAATCTACTTAAGCTAAAGGAAAATATATTTGTTTGGTTTTTGGTTTTTAAACTACTAATTACACAAATGAAACTAACCAAAGCATAAATAAAGCGAGAGATAAGCAATTAACAAGAGCAATCAAAAGATAAAGCAATAACATATCAACAAGAGAATATTATAACTCTTAATGGGAAAACAATGAGTCTTGAGTCTAGCAATGAATTGAGAGGAGTATGATGACTAATCAATGATGAAAGACACTAATTAAGACCAATCCTAGAACATGGATCACATAAATTTGACTAATCCACTTTCATGGCACTAATCACTTCACTAATTACCTCATTTAGCTAAACTTTCATTTGCAAATTTGGTAATTAATAAGCATTAACAAACAAGTCCACTAAGTTCACTAATCACCCTAACATCAATTTTCATTGGTTAAGGAAGAAAAGCCAAGTTAATTTTGGTTCAAGCATTTCATCAAACACCTTTCGGACGATAATACTTAGGCTCTAAACTTGATTGATCATGTCAAATACTAGAATTAAGGACAAACTAACTTGAGGAAACATATAATCTAAGCCTAATCATCCTTAATCATCTACTAAACTCCCATAATCCACTAGACCCAAGTCTCAAAGATAAACTACTCACACATGACTAAAGAAACAACCAAAAGAGAATATAAGACAAGCATAATGTAAATAAGAGATTAAGGAAAGAGATTAAGATAAATTTTTGCAAATCATAAAGAAATACTCTCAAATCCAAGTACCATAAACATATAAATATTTTTTTTGATCTAAAAGAGGCAAAGAGGCGAAGAGAATATTCAAACTCTTTTTTGGTTTTTACACCCTAAAAATCTATTTAAACAAAGCTAAAAACGGACCGGGTCGACCCAACTTAAACCGGGTCGGATTTTTAATTTGGTGAGAAACTGAGTCTGCATCTGTCACTTGCGCTCAACGCCTGGGATTAATGTGGCGCACTGATTTTTAATGGCTTGTTTTCTCATTTTCAACTCCCTATAATTTGCTCAATCTCTTATCCATCTTGCTTCTTCTTCTTCTCTTGGTCCAAATCACATCCAAAGCTATCCTTCTTGGTCCAAATCATGTCTAAAATCTTCTTTTCCAAGATCCAACTTCAAAAGACCTAAGGAACAAAAAATGCATGCAACAACTCCTAGAAATGCCTAAATGAAATTGCATAATGACTAAAAACAAAAATAAAACAAGTTGCAAAAGAGGCTAAAATGAGAGTATATCAACTACCCCGGACTTGCCTTTTGCTTGTCCGCAAGCAAACAAGAAAATGCAACCTAAAAAAGAGGTTTAAAGAGCGGGAACTCAAATCCAAAAGCATTCGTTCAAAGGGTTTAACTCAAAGTTTCTCGAAAGCAATCACCTAATGCACAAACAAGTTAACTTAAGGAGGCTTCACAAGACTCTTCACAAAAGACTCCTTCTCTAAATCCCGGACCAACGAGAACTCTCACTATCTATTGATCTTCTCTTTAACATTCATTAATTTTGAATTACGTGCGGTCTCACAAAGGGGCTAGTGATCAAATACACTTGGCTAGGAAGAAAATGGCTCAAATAAACTTCAAGAGGAAGTTTTTGAATAATTTAGTAGTTAACTCTCAAAACAAAGGAGTGTTATCATTACGCAAAAGCAAGAAAAAAAGGAAACCTTATGCATACAAGACTTAATTTCCAATGATCTACCCATTCTTTCTTGTTGCACTCTCAATCCCTCTCCTATTTTTTGTTTTGACCATAAAACCACAAGCCCTTTTTGGCTAGATACACAATTTTAACATCCTCACTCACTATTTTCTAAACTCTTAGGAAAGTTTTTTAAAAAACTTTTTGCTCTTCTTTTGATTTCACTTAGCTCCTCTAATTTTTTTTTTTTTTTTTTTTTTTGGAGCTTAGTCTTTCATTTCCTTCCCTATAGCTTCTTTCTTTTCTCATTCCTTTTTTTTTTCTCTCTTTTTCTTTTCACATCTCACACCCACCATTTATGAATTTAAGTACACCCATTCTTTTGAATTTCCACCTAAAGGCTAGTCTTAGATACAAGAAACTAACTTTAATGGAAGCTAAACCTTTTCGCTTCTAATGCTTTCAAGATTTTACACATGAAACACTTTCAAGAAAAAGCCTCACTCAAAGAGTTTGAAAGAATGGTTTGGATTTTAGGTGTGGTACCATCTTAAAGAGGAAGATGGTCATTCGAATCATTTAAAGAGTGGCAAAATGGATAAGATGACTCGAATGTTAGTGTTTAGATCCATTGATGTGATCAAAATACCCTAAGTGAGAATTAATGTCAATATTAAGGTTCAAGTTTCATAGAGAGAATCAACATCAAACAAGTTTTAAGAAGGTAGGGACTTTCAGAGTTAATGAATCAAGCAAACTAAACCCCTAACTCGAAAGTGTTCGATGCATCAAACAACTACTAACAATCTCCCTAAGCCAAGACCAAAAAATGAAGCTTTACGAGGAAACTTTTCATCATAGTTTCCTATGCATATGCAATGCAACCTAGAATGAACACACAATGCAAATGAGAATGCAACCAAATGAAAGAACAATCTTTTTGGTTTTTCTAAAATTTTCAAATTTTTAGAATTTTTGAAGGTTTTATCATGTAACGTGTTCCCTCCCCCGAACTTATCTCTCACCGTCTCAGTGAGAAATAAGAAACGAAGAAGGGATCAAAACACAAAGGACAAACAAAAACAAAAATTATGTATAAGAGAGAGAGTGGTGTACCTTGGAGCCTCTAGAAGAACTCGGGAGGCTCATGGTAAGGAGTAGGCGATGGAGGAAAGGGGGCTTGGGAGAGTTCCCAAGGGCGCTTTTAACGTCGCTAGTTTGACGGTGTTTCTACAACTCAAACACATAAAATTAAAACCGAAGCAAATCAAAGTGAAAATAGATGAAAGTTATTTACAAAGGATACCATGGGAATGCCTCCCAAGCGCGCTTGTTTTACATCTCTAGCTTGACGATTTGAGGAGATTAGGCGGGGTTTGAATGAGAGCTATCTTCAAGGCTCGGTCCCCAATCGGTGAGTTCAATGCTCCATACCCTTGTCATTACCTCCTTGGCTACCTCAATCTCCTTTTCATTCAACCTGGGAGTTAAAGATCACTTTCGCCTTAGAGAAAGGCTTAGAAGCGCCCGTACTTTTCACCTCACACTCTATGACACCATTAACAAACCTCATAGGATACAAGAAAAGGGTTGAGCTCTTGTTCTCCTTAGGATCCCCCCTTGTGATTCTCGGTGCTTCCACTTCAAAACCCAACTTCATAGGTTCTTCAAAAAGTGAGCTCAAGCAAATCCCATCATCGACTTCTTCATCACATCCCTTACCATCAAGACTTAGAAGCTCATTCACCACTTGAGGGATTTTATCATTAACTTGAATCCTCATCGAATCACCCTCATTCACCTCCTTAGTGCATGTAATTGTGCCACACATATTGGTAGTGGTGGGAGTAATGGGATAATACACCTTAGAATCCACATGGAAGAGTATGGCTCTTTCATTCACGAAATCTATGCTTGCTCCCGCGGTTTCCAAGAATGGGGTTCAAGTATGAGAGGTAGCTTCCGCATGGTTTCCATCTCTACTACCATAAAGTCTGTTGGAACCACACAATTTCCAACCTTGAGTGGGTAGTCTTCAAGCATACAAATGGGACACTTTGAAGATGCATCCGTAAATAAGATTGAGCTAGTGTTTCCTTTCAACTCTTTTATCCCAAGGCTCTTTACCATCTCAAGAGAGATCAAGTTGACACAAGAACCCGAATCGCACAAAGCATCATTGAATTTCAAATCCCAAAGAGAGCAAGGGATTGTGAATTTACCGGGATCATTCTTCTTAAGGATCAATCTTGGCTCAATAGGTCCCTCATGTTGTTTTTCATAGGTCTTCATCACATCCATAACCTTTGCATGATTCGCTAAGATGTCTTTGATGAAATTTTTTTGGCTTGGGACTTGACTCAAGTCATCATTCTTTGGCAAAATCACTCCTACGTTACTCATATATTTCTTGAATTTGGAGAAAACCTTCTTTTGTGCCTTAGTACAGACCGATTGTGGATATGGAACTTTTAGTACATAGAGAGGGGGTTAAACCCTAGGGGTTCCTTCCCTTTCCTTCTTTTTAGGCACCCTCTCTTCTCCTTTAGCGCCTTCCACAATAACTTCATCACTCTTGAGAACTTGTTCATCATTGAGAAACTCAAAAAGTTTGGCTAGCTCCTCCAAGTATTGTTCATCCTCATCCAATTGTAGGTCTCCAATGGGTATTTGGTTAGTCTCCAAGACTTTTTTTTCATCCAAGAGGACCATATTACAAAAGAACTTTGGGTTTGACTCGGGCTTACCTGGTAGTGTTCCAACGGGTCTCTTTGAAGTTGAAGCAACTTGAGCTATTTGATTATCCAATGACTTGACATGAGAAGATAAGTGTTCAAACTTAACTTGTAGATAATTGTATCTGATGTGCGTCAAATTATATTTTGTACCTAGACTTAGTTATCAACACACTCTAGTTGTTGTAACATAGCATAGGGTCGAACCACAAGGAGTTAAGAATAACTACACTAGGAATCCAAGTAATCAACTAAGCCAAGTTAATGATATTTTTGGTTTTTCAAAATCCTAATTATGCAACTAAGTAAAAATAGTGAAATGAGAATGCTAAAAGGGGATCAACAAGACTAAACAACTAAATAGAAACTAAACAAGATCAAAGAAAACCATAACCAAGCTTAAACAAATACACAATGCAAAAGTCAACAAACAAGAATTTGATCAAATATGGAAAACATGGGCTTTGGGCAAAGCATTTGACTTGGGATGATCAATGACTAACTAATGATGCTAGGACTAACAATTCAAACTCAATTCTATGACATGAATCACACAAATAGACTAATCCACTCCCATGGTACTAATCCATTTATTAACCATTCAATTAAGCTAATTTTCTAATTGCAATCAAATGATCAATAATCATTAAGCATAAGTTCAATAAGCCACTAATCACCTTAAACATCAATTCCCATTGGTTAAGAATGAAAAGCAAGGTTAGGATTCTCCTTGACATTTTATCGAACACCTTCCGGGCATAAAATGTCAATGATCAAGATTTTGATTAGCTAAATCTAATCTAGCATTAAGAACATCCTAATCTTTATAAATCATAAGAATCTAAGCCTAGACATCACTAATCATTCATCAAACATTCCTCATCTACTAAGCCCAAAAACCCATTGAAAAACTACTCACTAATCATGATGCAAAACACAAAGATAAACATAATTAAAGACATAAACATGAAGAAGAGATAAAAGATTAAGAAAACTTCACTAGAAATGGTAAGATGAGAAGATCCAAGCCATAATCATAGGAAAAGAGTTTGGAGCATAAAAGAAGAAAAATCTGATCAAAAACTTAGGTTTTACAATGCTTAAGAGAGTATTTATACTAAGAAAAATATCTAGGTAAAACAAGAGGTTAAAGAGTCAAAGTCAACCAAAAAATTGTGCAGATTGAGCATCAGATCGATCGATCCATATATGGATCGATCGATCCAAAATTAGCGAGAATATTGTGGATCGATCGATCCAAACAGATCGATCGATCCTGTGATACGTGTCCAGTAAATCGATGATAACTTTTTCGATATGGCTCCGAATGACTTGAAACCACTTCCATTGGAAAGATAACTCAATTTAATATCTCCATACAAAATTTTAGATTAATCCGATCACGGGAAGGCCTTCAACAGAGATGATCTTTGAGCCGGTTCAGACTTTTTCTGCATGTTTTTGCCCATTTGATCCATTCTTCGAATTTCTTTGTTTCCACATTGAAGAGTATGGCTCTCTCATTCACAAAATCTATGCTTGCTCCCACGGTTGCCAAGAATGGGGTTCCAAGTATGAGAGGTAGCTTCCGTGTGGTTTCCATCTTCACCACCATAAAGTCCGTTGGAACCACACAATTTCCAACTTTTAGTGGGTAGTCTTCAAGCATGCCAATTGGACACTTTGATGATGCATCCGCAAATGAGATTGAACTAGTGTTTCTTTTCAAATCCTTTATCCCAAGGCTCTTTACCATCTCAAGAGAGATCAAATTGATACAAGAACCCGAATCGCATAAAGCATCATCTAGCTTCAAATCACCAAGAGAGCAAGGGATTGTGAATTTACCCGGATCATTCTTCTTAAGGATCAACCTTGGCTCAAGTGATGCCTCATGTTGTTGCTCATATGTCTTCATCACGTCCATAACCTTTGCATGATTTTCTAGGACGTCCATGATGAACTTTCTTTGGTTTGGCACTTGACTCAAGTCATCATTCTTTGGCAAAGACACTCCAACATCACTCATGTCCTTTTTAAACTTTGAGAAGACTTTCTTTTGAGCCTTAGTGTAGACCGGTTATGGAAATGGAACTTTTGGTACATAGGGAGGAGGTTCATCCTTAGGGAGATCAACTCTAGATGTACATTCCCTTTCCTTCTTCTTAGACACCATCTCTTCTCCTTTAGCACTTTCCACAACAACCTCATCAATCTTGACAACTTGTTCATCACTTGGAAACTCAAGAAGCTTGGCTAGTTCCTCTAAGTATTGTTCATCCTCATCCAATTTTAGGTCTCCAATGGGTCTTTGGTGAGTCTCCAAGACTTTCTTTTGATCCAAGAGGACCATGTTACAAAAGGACTTTGGGTTTGACTCGGGCTTACCCGGTAGAGTGTTCATTGGACTCTTTGAGGTTGAAGCAACTTGAGCTATTTGGTTGTCCAAGGTCTTCATATGTGTAGATAAATGCTCAAACTTGGCATTTAGATCATTATAAGCACCATCTACCTTGTTGTGTATCTCCACCATCCTCTTGTTTAACTCAATAGCTCATTTTCCTTGTCCCTCTAGAATTTGCTTGAGAAGAAGATTTGTCTCATCATTTTTGGGTTGTGGTTGAGAGGAACTACTTTGTCCTTGGTAGTTTTGATTCCCTTGTGGTTGAAAAATTTGTTGGTTGGGAACAAATGAAGCATTGGGTTGATAGTTCCCTTGTTGTTGGAATTGAGGTCTTGCCAAAAAATTGTGCAGATTGAGCATCAGATCGATCGATCCATATATGGATCGATCGATCCAAAATTAGCGAGAATATTGTGGATCGATCGATCCAAACAGATCGATTTATTCGGTGATACGTGTCCAGTAAATCGATGATAAATTTTTCGATATGGCTCCGAATGACTTGAAACCACTTCCATTGGAAAGATAACTCAATTTCATATCTCCATACAAAATTTCAGATTAATCCAATCACGGGAAGTCCTTCAACAGAGATGATCTTTGAGCCGGTTCAGACTTTTTCTGCATGTTTTTGCCCATTTGATCCATTCTTCGAATTTCTTTGTTTCCAACTCACTCCAAAGTACCTAAATGAACACAAAACAAACCAAAAAGAATACAAAAACAACCTAGGACATCTAAAATGCAATAAGACTCATTAGGACTCTAAATGCAATAAAACATCATGAAAAGCAAAATAAACACAAGAAAGAGAATGAAAACATGAGACCCAAAGTGGTAAAATATATGATTATCAACTCCCCCGGACTTGCCTTTTGCTTGTCCTCAAGCAGACAAAACAAAATACAACCCGCGAGAGAGGTTTTAAGGCGGGAACTCAAATCCAAAAGAATCAATAAAGGGTTCAAAAGAATGTCCTAGGGAGAACTAACTTGATGCACAACAAACTCTACTCAAGAAGCTTTCGCCATACTCATCACAAATCAAACTCTTACTCCTAATCCCGAAACTTAAAAGAACTCTCGCAATTAACTAAAATTCAACTCTTTGACATTCAATTAAGTGTTTGGTGCGGTCTCGCAATTGGACACATGATCAATTCCGTTTGGCTTGGAAAGAAAATGCTTGAAAACATGTTAAGAGGTGGTTTTGAAATCATTTTTGTGGCTAACTCTCAAACAATCAAGTGTTTCATTATGCAAAAACGAGAAAGAAAAGAAACAACCAATGCATACAAGTCTTAACATCTATTTTCTATCCAATCTCTCATGTTGCACTCGCATTTCTTCCTTCTCATTTTCTCTTTTACACTCACCACAAGACTTTGGCTATATTTTCCTTTTCGAAACTTTCAAACCGCACTCATTCTTTCTTTTTCTTCTAAGTCCTAGGGAAGTCTTTTCTTTTTATTTGATTTTTGCTCTCTTTTCCTTATTTTTCACTTAGCCCCTCTAAACACTTTCTTTAATCTTTCTTTTTTAACCCTTTTTTTTTTCTTTTCAAAAGAGGACTAAGCAAGCTTTCTTTTTATGCACAATTGGAGCTATTTTCCCTTTATTTCCTTCCCTAAGGTCTCGTTCTTTTCACAACTCTTCTTTCTTTCCACTCACCTCCCTCACCCAAATATATCAATAAATACAACCAATCTCATGAATTCCTTTCCTAAAGACTAGTCTTAGATGCAAGAAACTAGTCTTGAAATGGAGGCTAGTCCTTGTCGTTCTAATGCGTTCAAGGTTTTGCACATAAAACACATAGAAAAGGCCTCACTCGACGAATAAACTCAAGGGCTTCAAGGAAAGGTTTGGGATTTCGGGTGTGGTACCATCCTAAAAGTGAGAATGGCCATTCAAGTCAATCAAAGAGTGGCGAAATAGGGATAAAATGACTTGAATGTAGAGTGTTTAACCACGGTTATGATCAAGGGTCCAAAAGCGAGAGAATTAAGTCAAAATTAAAGTTCAAGTTAATAGAGTTGATTCTAGATCATGCGAGTTTCTAATGAGTAGGGACTTTCAAAGTGACAGATCAAAGCATGGATAAACTTCTACTTCAAGATTGATGATGCATCGAAAGAATGTAGAGCAGGGACTTGTCTCTCCCCCGGACTTACTTCTCACCGTCTCGGTGAGAAAGTAAAATCAAAGAGAAAGGCATGACTCAAGAGAATGAAAAATAAGGGAATAAAAATGGTATGTACAAAGGATAAATGGTGGTACCTTGGAGTTAGGATTCATTGGGCTGTGTCCTCTTTATTCAAGCTTGTTTTGTGTCACTAGCTTGACAATGATAGGCTTGGGAGAGTTCCCAAGGGCGCGTTTAACGTCACTAACTTGACGGAGTTTCTACAACGCAAACAAACAAAAACAAAGCCAAAGAAAATTAAAAATAACAAGAAATAAAAATATTTACAAGAGATACCTTTGGGAATGCCTCCCAAGAGCGCTTGTTTCACGTCTCTAGCTTGACGTTTTGAGGAGATTAGGTGGAGACGGGAGTGGAGCCATCTTCAAAGCATGGTCCCGAATTGGTGAGCTCAATCTTCAAAATATTTGCCATTGTCTCCTTGATTATGGTTATCTCTTCTTTACTCAAACTGGGAGTTAAGATCATTTTTGCCTTAGAGAAAGGTTTAGAACCGCTTGTGCTCTTCACTTTGCACTCTATAGCACCATCAACTAACTTCATAGGATACAAGAAGAGGGTTGAATTCTTCTCCTCCTTGGGCTTATCCCTTGTGACTCTAGGTATTTTCAATTCCAAACCCAACTTTAAAGGTTCTTCAAAGAGTAAGTTTAAGCAACCTCCATCAAAAAAGTCTTCACCAAATTTCTCACCATCAAGGCTTAGAGACTCATTCACCACTTGAGAAGGTTCATCCTTCACTTGAATCCTCGTCGAATCATCATCATTGGTGCTAATGATTGTTCCACACAAATTGGTAGTGGTGGGAGTGATGGGATAGTATACCTTAGAGTCCACATTGAAGAGTATGGCTCTCTCATTCACAAAATCTATGCTTGCTCCCACGGTTGCCAAGAATGGGGTTCCAAGTATGAGAGGTAGCTTCCGTGTGGTTTCCATCTTCACCACCATAAAGTCCGTTGGAACCACACAATTTCCAACTTTTAGTGGGTAGTCTTCAAGCATGCCAATTGGACACTTTGATGATGCATCCGCAAATGAGATTGAACTAGTGTTTCTTTTCAAATCCTTTATCCCAAGGCTCTTTACCATCTCAAGAGAGATCAAATTGATACAAGAACCCGAATCGCATAAAGCATCATCTAGCTTCAAATCACCAAGAGAGCAAGGGATTGTGAATTTACCCGGATCATTCTTCTTAAGGATCAACCTTGGCTCAAGTGATGCCTCATGTTGTTGCTCATATGTCTTCATCACGTCCATAACCTTTGCATGATTTTCTAGGACGTCCATGATGAACTTTCTTTGGTTTGGCACTTGACTCAAGTCATTATTCTTTGGCAAAGACACTCCAACATCACTCATGTCCTTTTTAAACTTTGAGAAGACTTTCTTTTGAGCCTTAGTGTAGACCGGTTGTGGAAATGGAACTTTTGGTACATAGGGAGGAGGTTCATCCTTAGGGAGATCAACTCTAGATGTACATTCCCTTTCCTTCTTCTTAGACACCATCTCTTCTCCTTTAGCACTTTTCACAACAACCTCATCAATCTTGACAACTTGTTCATCACTTGGAAACTCAAGAAGCTTGGCTAGTTCCTCTAAGTATTGTTCATCCTCATCCAATTTTAGGTCTCCAATGGGTCTTTGGTGAGTCTCCAAGACTTTCTTTTGATCCAAGAGGACCATGTTACAAAAGGACTTTGGGTTTGACTCGGGCTTACCCGGTAGAGTGTTCATTGGACTCTTTGAGGTTGAAGCAACTTGAGCTATTTGGTTGTCCAAGGTCTTCATATGTGTAGATAAATGCTCAAACTTGGCATTTAGATCATTATAAGCACCATCTACCTTGTTGTGTATCTCCACCATCCTCTTGTTTAACTCAATAGCTCCTTTTCCTTGTCCCTCTAGAATTTGCTTGAGAAGAAGATTTGTCTCATCATTTTTGGATTGTGGTTGAGAGGAACTACCTTGTCCTTGGTAGTTTTGATTCCCTTGTGGTTGAAAAACTTGTTGGTTGGGAACAAATGAAGCATTGGGTTGATAGTTCCCTTGTTGTTGGAATTGAGGTCTTGCCACTAACCCTTGTTGTGGAACAAATCCTTGTCCTTGAGGCTTGCCTTGAGGGTAGACTTGATCTTGGGGATTCTCCACATTTGTGCTCCTATAGGACAAGTTGGGGTGGCTTCTATAGTTTGGATTGAAAGCTTTTTGATAGTAGCCTCCTTGGTTTTGGATGTAGCTCACCTCTTCTTGAACATCTTGGCAAACTTCCTTTGCACCTTCTTGATTTCCTTCAAACTCCCCAATGAAATGGACTTGTCTCTTGTTGGCAAGAATTAACTTGTCCAATTTATCATTAAGCTCTTTGATTCTTGTGTCTTCCCCCCTTAGGCTCTTTCACAGCCCTATCATATTCTCTTCCATAGCATTGGTTGCTTTGGGCGAGATTTTCCACTAGTTGTTCACCTTGCTCTATGGTCAAGCTTGCAAAATCTCCATTACTAGCAGTATTTAGGGCGATGTGATACTTTTCCTCAATACCTCGGTGGAATATCCCTAAGAGTGCTTCCATAGAAACTCCATGATGAGGACAAGAACGCGTGTATCCCTTTAACCTTTCCAATGCCTCATACAAAGTTTCATCCGATCCTTGTTGAAAGCTTGTGATATCATTTCTAATCTTTGCCGTCCTTTGGTTTGAGAAGAACTTAGACAAGAATCGCTTCTTACACTCTTCCCATGTGGTGATGGAAGAGGTCACTACACTTTTCTCCCATTGAGAAGCCTTGTCTCCAAGAGAAAATGGGAAGAGGGTCAACTTGATGACATCTTCGGGTACTCCATTCATTTTAACCGTTGCACAAAGACGCTCAAAGTTATCCACATGCTCTATAGGGTGCTCCATGGGCAAACCAAAGAAACGATTGTTTTGCACCATGTTGATCAAGCTTGACTTGATCTCCCAATTGTTGTTCCCGCAAGGTGGAGCTCTAATACCCGTCCTTGTTCCATTGGTTATAGGCTCATCAAAGTCACCTATTCTTCTTGGTTCTCGCGGTTGGTGGATGGGCGCTCTAGCTCCCACATTTCCTTGTAATCCAACTCCATGAGCCTCTTGCTCTTGATCATTTCTTGGTAGTTCCATATTCAATCTCCTCAAATGATCTTGTCGTTCCTTTTCTCTTCTCGTCTCTCTTTCCAAACGCCTAATGTCCAAAACAAGGGGTTGGAGGTTTGTTGTTCCTCTACTCCTCAAGTTCATACACCTATAAGGTTTAGTAAAAACAAACTCAAAAGAGACAAGTTAGTATCAAAAGAAAAATAAAGACTTAGTCTTAATCAAATACCAAATCCTAATGGCTATTGCTAAACTCCCCGACAACGGCGCCAAATTTGATGTGTGTCAAATTATATTTTGTACCTAGACTTAGCTATCAACACACTCTAGTTGTTGTAACATAGCATAGGGTCGAACCACAAGGAGTTAAGAATAACTACACTAGGAATCCAAGTAATCAACTAAGCCAAGTTAATGATATTTTTGGTTTTTCAAAATCCTAATTATGCAACTAAGTAAAAATAGTGAAATGAGAATGCTAAAAGGGGATCAACAAGACTAAACAACTAAATAGAAACTAAACAAGATCAAAGAAAACCATAACCAAGTTTAAACAAATACACAATGCAAAAGTCAACAAACAAGAATTTGATCAAATATGGAAAACATGGGCTTTGGGCAAAGCATTTGACTTGGGATGATCAATGACTAACTAATGATGCTAGGACTAACAATTCAAACTCAATTCTATGACATGAATCACACAAATAGACTAATCCACTCTCATGGTACTAATCCATTTATTAACCATTCAATTAAGCTAATTTTCCAATTGCAATCAAATGATCAATAATCATTAAGCATAAGTTCAATAAGCCACTAATCACCTTAAACATCAATTCCCATTGGTTAAAAATGAAAAGCAAGGTTAGGATTCTCCTTGACATTTTATCGAACACCTTCCGGGCATAAAATGTCAATGATCAAGATTTTGATTAGCTAAATCTAATCTAGCATTAAGAACATCCTAATCTTTAGAAATCATAAGAATCTAAGCCTAGACATCACTAATCATCCATCAAACATTCCTCATCTACTAAGCCCAAAAACCCATTGAAAAACTACTCACTAATCATGATGCAAAACACAAAGATAAACATAATTAAAGACATAAACATGAAGAAGAGGTAAAAGATTAAGAAAACTTCACTAGAAATTGTAAGATGAGAAGATCCAAGCCATAATCATAGGAAAAGAGTTTGGAGCATAAAAGAAGAAAAATCTAATCAAAAACTTAGGTTTTACAATGCTTAAGAGAGTATTTATACTAAGAAAAATATCTAGGTAAAACAAGAGGTTAAAGAGTCAAAGTCAACCAAAAAATTGTGCAGATTGAGCATCAGATCGATCGATCCATATATGGATCGATCGATCCAAAATTAGCGAGAATATTGTGGATCGATCGATCCAAACAGATCGATCGATCCGGTGATACGTGTCTAGTAAATCGATTATAACTTTCTCGATATGGTTCCGAATGACTTGAAACCACTTCCATTGGAAAGCTAACTCAATTTTCTATCTCCATACAAAATTTCAGATTAATCCGATCACGGGAAGGCCTTCAACAGAGATGATCTTTGAGCCGGTTCAGACTTTTTCTGCATGTTTTTGCCCATTTGATCCATTCTTCGAATTTCTTTGTTTCCAACTCACTCCAAAGTACCTAAATGAACACAAAACAAACCAAAAAGAATACAAAGACAACCTAGGACATCTAAAATGCAATAAGACTCATTAGGACTCTAAATGCAATAAAACATCATGAAAAGCAAAATAAACACAAGAAAGAGAATGAAAACATGAGACCCAAAGTGGTAAAATATATGATTATCAGTATCCTCCATCCATTTTTCCTTGCATTTCCGCCATCTTCTTGGTCACTTCCATTTGACCTTTGGCTTGTCCTTCTATCAATTGTTGGAGCATATCCTTCATGTCAAAATCAAGTGGAGCTTGTATAGACGGGCCCACTTGTGGTTGAAAGTTGTTGTTACATGGTTGGTATCCTTGTTGAAAGTTTGGCACAAATGGTGCTCTTGGTTGGAACCCTTGTGCTTGTCCTTGTTGAAGTTGGATGAAAGTTCTAGATTAGAAGACTTGTCTTTGAGGTCTTGGTTGTTGTGGGTACACTTGATCTTGTGGGTTCTCCACATTTGTGCTCCGGTAAGAGAGGTTAGGATGATTCTTGAAGTCTTGATTGAAAGGCTTGTATTGGTACCCTCCTTTATTTCCCAAGTAGTTGACCTCTTCTTGTGCTTCTTCTACCCCTTCAAAACCACTATCTTGATAGAATTGTTGATACTTATCAAACTCACCAACGTAATTCACCGGCTTTTGACTAGCTTGCAAGGCTTTACTCATCTTGTCCAACTTCTCATTAAGCTCTTTGAACCTTTGATCATCTCCATTAGAACCCTTGAGTGTCCTATCATAATCCCCACCATAACAAGCATCACTTTGAGCCAAATTCTCTATCAATTGCTCCGCTTGTGCAACATTAAGGCTAGCAAAACTCCCATAGCTTGCGGTATCTAGAGCTCTCATGTATTCTTCAAGAACACCACGGTAGAAAATACCAAAGAGGTTTTCCTTTGATATCCCATGATGAGGGCAACTCCTTGTGTAACCCTTTAGACATTCCCAAGCACCACTAAGAGACTCTTGACCACCTTGCTTGAAGCTATTGATGTCATTTCTAAACTTAGCGGTCTTTTGCTTCGGGAAAAACTTGTTGAGAAATTCCTTCTTGCATTGATCCCAAGTAGTTACAAGCTTGGATGGCACATTTCGCTCCCATTGGGAGGCCTTGTTTGCCAAAGAAAATGGGAACAAGATCATCCTTATGGTGTCTTCTGGCACTCCAATCATCTTCAAAGTCCTACAAAGCCTCTCAAAGCGATCAAGATGATCTAGAAGATCTTCGCTTGCATGCCCATTGAATGTGGAGTTTTGAACCAAAGTAATCATACTCGGCTTTATCTCAAAGTTGTTGTTTGGTATGAGTGGAGGTCGAATGCCAAGGAATACCCCTCTTGTGTTAGGCTCATCAAAAACCCCAATTAGTCTAAGCTCCGGTTGTGGTTGTGGTAGCATTCCATGGTGCAAACCAACACCGTGAACTCCTTGTTCTCTATGGGGTCCATCCCCTTGTGGTTGAAAGTTTCTTTGAGGGTTTTCCATTCCCAATCTCCTCAAGTGTTCTTCCGTTTCCCTAGCTCTTCTTTCTTGAGCTTCTCTTTCCTTTGCATGAAGCTTGTTTGCTCTTTCAAGTCTTCCAAGTTCCGAAACACAATCAAGAATCTCTCCTTGTTGACTTCTTCGGTTTATGCACCTTGAAAAGCAAAGAGGCAAAGCAAATGAAAGATGATTAGTGACCAAATTGAAAAAATAACCTTAGTCTCGAATAGAATCCTAAACTTAATGGCTAATTGCACAATCTCCCCGGCAACGGCACCTAAAACTTGATGCGATCGAGTTTTAAACCCCGATAAAACCGCAAGTGCACGGTTTAGTCACTTGTAGTTCTAGTTGGGTGTCGAATCCACTAAGAAGATTGAATTAACTCACTAAACTTGTAAGAATCTACTTAAGCTAAAGAAAAAGATATTTGTTTGGTTTTTGGTTTTTAAACTACTAAGTACACAAATGAAACTAACCAAAGCATAAACAAAGCGAGAGATAAGCAATTAACAAGAGCAATCAAAAGATAAAGCAATAAAAGATCAACAGGAAAATATTATAATTCTTAATGGGAAAACAATGAGTCTTGAGTCTAGCAACGGATTGAGAGGAGTATGATGACTAATCAATGATGAAACACACTAATTAAGACCAATCCTAGAACATGGATCACATAAATTTGACTAATCTACTTTCATGGCACTAATCACTTCACTAATTACCCCATTTAGCTAAACTTTCATTTGCAAATTTGGTAATTAATAAGAATTAACAAACAAGTCCACTAAGTTCACTAATCACCCTAACATCAATTTTCATTGGTTAAGGAAGAAAAGCCAAGTTAATTTTTGTTCAAGCATTTCATCAAACACCTTTCGGGCGATAATCTACTTAGGCTCTAGACTTGAATGATCATGTCAAATACTAGCATTAAAAAAAAACTAACTTGAAAAAACATATAATCTAAGCTTATTCATCATTAATCATCCACTAAACTCCCATAATCCACTAGATCCAAGCCTCAAAGATAAACTACTCACACATGACTAAAGAAACAACCAAAAGAGAATATAAGACAAGCATAATGTAAATAAGAGATGAAAGAAAGAGATTAAGATAAAAGTTTGCAAATCATAAAGAAATATTCTCAAATCCAAATACCATAAACATATAAATATGTTTTTTGATCTAAAAGAGGCAAAGAGAATATTCAAGCTCTATTTTTTGGTTTTTACACCCTAAAATCTATTTAAACAAAGTTAAAAACGGATCGGGTCGACCCAACTTAAACCGGGTCGGATTTTTAATTTGGTGAGAAACTGGGTCTGCATCTATCACCTGCGCTCAACGCTGGGATCAATATGGCGCACTGGTTTTTAATGGCTTGTTTTCTCATTTTCAACTCCCTCTAATTTGCTCAATCTTTTATCCATCTTGCTTCTTCTTTTTCTCTTGGTCCAAATCACATCCAAAGCTATTTTTCTTGGTCCAAATCATGTCTAAACTCTTCTTTTCCAAGATCCAACTTCAAAAGATCTAAGAAACAAAAAATGCATGCAACAATTCCTAGAAATGCCTAAATACAATTGCATAATGACTAAAAACAAAATAAAACAAGTTGCAAAAGAGACTAAAATAAAGCAAGTTGCAAAAAAGACTAAAATGAGACTACAAGGCTCCTGACCTCAAGTAACCACTTCAGACAAACAGCAAGGTGTTTGGAACAATACCTTGGCAGGGAGGTAACTGGTTAATATTTTTTGTTACCTGAAGCGGAGGTGATAAGACTTAAGGCCAAATATCAGAGTATCATGTAATTACAATTTTTTAAAATAAATTTATCTTGACTCAAACAGATAATTCGGGTATGAATATATATGATCGGATGACCTAACTCGAAATGAACATGTCTATTTGGAACAACACTTTAGCAAGAGGAGTAAGTGGTTAATACTTTTTGTCACCTGAAGCGGAGGTGCTTATAAGACTTAAGGCCAAATTCGATTCTTAAAAAAAAAATTAATAAGGTGGGTTCTACAAAATTCAGACACCTACCCTTCTGTTATTCACTTAAAGAGAGTAATTATGACATTCAATCCTGACCATAATCTTGGACCCTTATATTTCTAGCCGGACTGACGCCTCATAGTCACCACAACAACTATATATAACCGGTAAAAAATTCTCATAAATAAAAGGGTTATGGTAACCTGTCCACCATAGAAATTAAACAACCGCCAAATTTCATCTTAAGGTTTTTTTTCTTTTTTCTTTTTACCACTTTCATGGTCTCGATTTTACTTAAATTTTTGTTCGAAAAAACACTTTTAAACTAAAAATGTGGTAATCCAGTGGTTAGCACATGAAATTGATTCTATTGTGTGTCTCTAGTTCAATCTTTTTTGGGAGGAGGGATATTCTCAAAGAGAATATATTAAATGTTGATTTCAGACCCACAAATATTAAATTTTAGATTCGAATTTTAAAATTATAAAAACACTCTTGAGAAATGTGATGAAACTTTTAATAGTATTTTTTCTTGTGATACATGACTAGTTGTGGTTGCTTTCCGGTATGTGAGCTGCTTGAAATAATTCTCCTAAGTTTAGAAGTCGCAAGAAAATGTACACATGCCCCCTAGGCGAGGTTTTACCCCTCCCCACAACGGTAATAATAAAAAGATTAATACTAATAATATCCTAATGTTTTGTTATTTTTATGTAAGAAGATTATACTTTTCTCGTCCTTTTGGCTAAGATCAAGTGTGGTATATGTTTTTATCAGTTTTATAATATATTCTAAGGTTACTTCATCTGCTTCACAATAATATTGTTATTGATTGAGTTTTTTTTTTTTTTTTTGGTAAAAAATTGAGTTTTGTTTATATAATTGTCATTTTTCACTTCACGTTAGGAAATTATTTTGACAGATTAAAATGTATATAAAATATGTGTATTTATTGCATTGTTGTATATTCCTTACATGCATGATCGGGTATATTAGCTACTATATATATATATAAATAAAAATCTAGCTAATTCTCAAAAATCATCAGATATATGAATACTTAGTACCATTCACGTTTTTGTTTGTATTGATAATTGATAATTATTTTTATTATAGTAAAAATTTTGGTATGTATTGCAAACAAATCTTAAAAATGAAATATGTTATTTAAAATGAGTTTTCGGGTGGTTCAAAAGTCTAGTATAGATAAAAGTAAATTTAGTTTGATCTTTAATGGTTATGACTTATGATACAACATTCAGACGTACATTTGATCTTTAGTGATTATGAATTGACTTATGATATTACATTCATACATACGAAATGTCATCTCACATACCGTCGTAGTTAGAAAACCTATCTCCACTAAATGTTTTCTAAGAAAAATAAAAATGTTTACACTTTAATTTTTAACTAATATTATTTACAACCAAACATATCATACCAAGTTTTTTTCATAAATCGTTATTGTACTAAAGTAAAACTTTAAAAATGTTACAAAAAAAACAACAATTATCGAAGCATAAAAGACAAAAGAAACAAACTTATCAAGTCTTTGTCCCTTAAAACAATAATAGCGCCAACCAGCCAAATGAAAATATTCCAATCTTTGTATTATTTCTTGATCAGATTCTCTTTTCTCCAATCAATAATCATATCTTATCCTTCTTCACCGGAACCCTACCGTCGGTACCAGCGAGCATTGCGTACTTATCCTTTCTTGTGAAATTGGTGCACTCAAAACCTAATGTTCCTCCCAAAACTCTTTGTATGTAATTAGCCACCTCTATCGGCGATTTACCTCCTTTACACGTCAGCTCCGCCGGAAGCTGTTTAAGGAATGTGATCTCAAAAGTCGGTATCGGATTCATGAAGGCGAAGTAAGGATCAAGAAGCTTGTAGCCACGTGTGGTGGTACCATTAAACATGCTCTGTTTCGTGTTGATCGCCACGGGAACGATCCGGTCCGTGAGCTCGGCGAAGAGTGCGCTAAACCGGAGAAGGAAAGGCTCACGGCACGTTGTTCCTTCGGGACAGATCACAAGATCGCCTTCCTCCAACAGACGTTTGATGTTCGCTGCGTCTTTCTCGCGTTGACGAGTCAACGCTACGGCTTTGATTGGAGAGATTAGCTCAGAGAATTTGCTGATGCTGTAAGTGACGCAGCTGATTTTCCGGCCGAGTGCGACAGCTGTCACCACCGGGTCGAGTACGGTCCGGTGGTTGCAGACCAAGAGGTGGCCTGGTTGGCCGGGTTTCGGCGGCGGAGGAGGGTGGCCGTTGACGATTAGTTTGATTCCTGTGAGCTTGTAGTTGTAACGGGCGATGCGTTCGGGTAACGGAATATTCGTGTAGACGCGGATGAGAGAAAGGAGGAAACCTACGGGAAGCCAGAGGAGAGTGAACAGAGCAACTAACGGCGTTGGTCGTTGGACCAATCTGCCCTCGTGGAATATTATGGGGCTTAAGAGTTTGTTTCTTGCTAATGGTTCGCATTTCGTACGTGGTACCATGCAACCCTCCTGCAGTCAGTAATCACAAATTGTTATACTAATTAAAGCAAAAAAAAGTGGTTGTAATGGTACGTAATTGTTTTAGTAGCATGCATTTTTTCATTTTTTCCCCTAATAATATACGAGAGTGGTCACGAGATAGTCATGTGTACGATCAAATTGATTAATAGTTTTTTTTTTTTTTTTTTTGAAAAAGAAATTGATTAATAGTTATGTATGTAAATACTAATTACTTTGGATAATTGATATTAGAGGTTTACGAAATGAAAGGAGAGTGAAAAAGAACAAGACTAAAGATGATCATGGCTTTTAAATGAAGACAAAAAAAAAAAAAAAACGGTAGGTCGTGAATGAAGAACCTAAGTTATTATTTTATTACAGCTTTCCAAATTCATGAAAGGTTCCAGAAAAATATATCAGTAACAGAAAGCAGAAGTAGATAAAAAAGGGATAACATTTGATTGGCCAAAATTTGTCAGAAGGGTAGTAAACGCCACAGGACAACACAATAAGTATTATACCAAAAAAGTTGGAGGTACGTAAACTTCTATAGACACATAGTTATATACTCATAACGTTGTGAATATTATTTAATGACTTAGATAGTAAAAATAAAAGTAAGGAAAATGACATATTAAAAAAAGATGAGAGAAAATAACGGAAATAACCTTGCAGATGGACATGAAATCGAGGTCTGTTTTGCTATCGCCGAGCCCCAAATCAGGTAAATCAGACCCAACGCCACCAAACTCTCTCAAAACCGCGTCGCGTTTGTGTTGACCGACGAGAATACCGGGTTTTCTAGCGAACCCGGTTGCCCGACCCGATTTGGTGACCTCGAGCTCTGTTCCAAGAACTTTATCGGCTCCTAGAAATGTTTTCACGAACGGCTCGACCATGATTCGAGGACTCGCCGTCACTATGTAACGTTTCCCGAACGTGTTGAAGATACGCCACGTGTCGGGCCTAACGTCCTCCGCGTAGAACCTCGGGAGGACGGAACGGACCACGAGCTCGACGTCTCGGATCTTGAGACCAGCGAAGGTGATGAAAACGAAAACGTTTATGGCTAAGGTCTCGGAGACGGAGAGGTACGTGAGGTAGACGAATGGTACGGACGCGAGTAGGACCAACGCGCGGAGCAAGCTCCCTGCTTCGAGGGCCACGAGGAAAAAATAAGGAAAGGCGCTACGAGAGATCAGTAGTGTCCCGTCGAGATCGGCGGCCACGGTTTGGTTCGACCGGTCCTTATTAATGTCGCAATTTGATATCGGCTCGAAACGACGTCGCTTCTCTTGAGCTCCCATCAGTGAATAAGCCGGAGAGAGAAGAGAGAGAGAGAGAGGAAGATTTGGAAGGTGAGAATGGATTTGGATTGGTGAATACTAATAGGAGAGTTGTTTATATAAAGAGAGGCGAGAGAGAATGGCATGATTTTGTTGTTGTGGTGGTTTGATATTAGTATGCCAAATATGCTTTGATTTTTCAAAGGTAAAAAAAAAAAACTATGCATAATAGATAACAATAATATCTGTTTGATCATAACCGTTGGAATCTATATTAATTTATCGATCTTCTTAATACGTAAGGAAGTGATTTGGAGATAATAGTGGTTAATAAAGTGGATACGAAAATTTTGATTAATTAGGGAGAATAGTTAATTGTTAATTTGTGAGGATGGAGTGGTTTGAGACGTGTGAAATAGAGAGAAAAGAGAGTTAAAGTTGGTGAAGACCGACACCAATTTATTGATTAGCCAAAAGCTCTTAGAGATTTTCTTTTGTTGTTGAAGGCGGCCCACTCGCCGCCGGTTTATAGTTAGAGCATCCGTTTCTCTTAATTTAGTTTTCGACTTTCGTTTTACGGAAATTGATTTTCTATGTGCTTTATAGATCACTAAAATGCAAACTTCTTCAAAACATATTAATTGAGAAACTTGAATAAATTGAATTACTATTGGTTCATAACTATTGAAAAAATGTTTAGTATGGAGAAATGGTATATGTATTGTTAAGAAAATAGGAATAATTAAAAAGAATACGTATCAAAGGTTTTTTTAATGTCTGAAAATTCTTAAAAAACAATCTTGATGAAACGGATGATATTTACTAGCTGAAGACACTTTGGTCAGATGGTTACACTACTTTGATGGTCTTTTGAGCACTTGAGGTTCAAGTGTCAACACAGCCATAACTAATATTTTAGAGAATGGCGTCCAAACAAATTAGAGAAGATATGACTCTAAGTGAGTTATAAAATAAAAGAAATAGATGACCTAGCATTAATACCTATTTGTATATAGATACAATTTTAAGGTGATTTCAATATCATATCAATTTCATGGAAGTCATTATAATTGACTAAAATGAAAAACATCACTTTGGTGTGGTGTTTTAGTTAGTAACATGGTATAAGTCGACAAGGTCACATCATCGATCTACGTCAATTCCTTAAGTTAAATATTACAATGCCAAATGTTGTGACGTGTGGAAGCGAGTTTTCTCTGCCATCTTTTCATTCATATATGGTCACATTTTTTCACTGGTTAGAAGCAGGACCGGCTCTCGGAGGAACGTGATGAAGCATAGATTTCTCATTTCTGGTTCCTAAATTTTTTTTTATTATATGTTAAATTAATTCAAAAAAACACTTTTTCTGTTTTGAGATTCAGAATAAGAAAAGAAAAAAGATTCTAAACTTTATTATGATATGGCAAACCAAGCTTATAGACATTCCTCGTATCTCCGATCACCTATTCTATGGATCGAGACTAATTGGTTCCTTATTTGCTTGTCGATGAATTTGATGGTTTGGCTAGGATAAGTAGGTGCTTCACCATGTCGTCCAGCGTTTCGTTCTCTTCATATGACATGAATCGATGTTTGGAAGACGTATCTAGCAAGAAAACCCTGAATACGAGTTAGAGTCTTTTCATTTATGTAGTTGACAATCGCCTGCCAATCCGTAGAGTATTGATTGTTGAGAAGTTTTCTTGCTAGGCTGGACCAGATTTCGGAGGAAAACCGGCAAGAGAAAAACAAGTGATCTCTCGTCTCCATGAGGTCCGAGCACATAACACAAGTCGAGCTAACTCCTGCACTCCAAACACTCATGCGGCCCCCGTCGATAAGCGATTATGCATCGCTAGCCAAGTGACAAAGGAGTATTTCAGTGTCGCATGAATGAATCAAATCCTCTTATGCCAATTGACTTTACTCGTAGTTGATCGAACATGTTTCCATGTATCCCTTGTTGTGAAAGATGACTTAAAATTGCCTCCCTTAACTCTCCACTTAACCACATCCTCTGATCCCAACACTCTACGTTGACCCTTAATTTCGAGAGAGTCTTCAATATCGAAATTATGTGTTTCCGTCTTTGCCGTGTTTGCCACGTTTCTGCCACCGTAGCAGTCAGTTTGACCCCCATGTCTATAACTCTTCTCGGCCCCACAATGTCTATCAAGCAACCCATTTCCGACCACCTATCATACCAAAAGGAAGTGGTTTCCCCCATTCTTTACCTCAACCTTACAAAACACATTGGCAATAGGATGATATTTGAGAAGCTTGTGCCACATCCTTGAGCCCTTACGTGTGCTTTCTTTTACGGACCAGAAAGATTCAAGTTGGAGCAGATTCATTTTGATCCATTTGACCCATAACGACGGCTGGTTCGAGACAATTCTCCATATCAGTTTCAAACAATTGTGGAATTTATACCTTTCACTAAGAAACTAGTCGCGAAAAAAAATTGGATCGAAATAATAAATTCCGGGCCAATAAACTCCCATGCTGATTTATAAAACTCCACCGTGTATCCATCCGGTCCCGGTGATTTGTCATTTGGCATTGCAAATAAGATTTTCTTTATTTCCTCTGACGTAACATCACGCATTAACATTTCATGCTCCACCTCCGAACATCGAAATTGTAAGAGATTCTCGAAGATTTTCCACCGTAATTCCCTCAAAATCATCTGGTATAAGTTGTAGAAATTCTCTAAAGAACCTCTCTGCATCTGTTTTTATCTCATCACCACGTGAAACCACCAAACCATTAGGACAACGTATTTCTCGAATTGTGTTTTTTGCCTCTCTAGTCTTAAGCGCTCTCTGAAAAGTTTTGTTGTTCTTATCCCCAACCTCTAACCAATGGATATTCGACTTTTGTTTCAAATATTTCTCCTCCAATCCAGCCACCAAATCCCATCTCTTGTAGGCTATACTCGCCTCCTCCATAGCCTGTTGCGATGGATTCAATAAATTTGCCTCTTGCTTTTCACATAGATATTTGTATGCTTCTTTAGCCTTTTAACAAAATTTCCCATCTTATCTTTTGCCAAATTTTGGATCAGAGGCTTTAGTAACTTAAGCTTCTTGGAAAAACTAAACAGAGATGAAATGGACAGAAAAATGTTTTATGTTTCCTTCCAATATCCCTCCACCATCGGCTTAAACTCATCCAATTCTGCAATAACATTCACAAATTTGAATGGCTTGCGAGGACGTGCTACTACATGGTTTATATGAATTCGACTCCAAAAATGATCGGAACATCCTCTTGCTTCGAAGACATTATATGATTGAGGAAAATCTTGCCGCCACTTATCATTCACAAGCACTATGTCCAGCTTCTTCAAAATCAGACCATTTTTCCGCTTATTACACCATGTATATATAGTGACCATGGTACACCATGTCTATGAGAGAACAGTAATTCACTATATCTTAATTTTTAAAGAGTTAATATACGAATAGTTGGTCCCTATATCATATAAATTTTTTATTAAATTATATGTGATCCCTTAAATTTCAGAACCGGTTTTGGTTAGAAAAATTAAAAGTTAAAAGAATATTTATAATATTATTTATGACTATAAAAAATAAAATAATCGATGTATATTTGCAAAAATAGTCTCTTTTGCTCTTTTTTTTGGTTTTTGGTTAAATAGTACCGTCTAATTAACAAAATAGCTGTTAAATAGTTTTGGATGAAAAAATTTCACCCGTGATAGTGAAATTTGTTTTCAGAAATTTTTGAGAAACTTATAAGTTTTCATCAAATTTTTGTAAGTTCTCATAATCTTTTGCCGGAAACTTAAAAAAACTTTCATCCAGGTTTCTAAAAACTTTTCGAAAACTTACAAATGTTTATGAAAATTTATGAACATTTCTCAAAAGTTCCAAAATTTTTCAAAAAATTTAAGATATTTTTACAAAAATTAGATTTTTTTGTAAGTTTTCATATAATTCATGGTAATATATACATATTACTTGACGTTAGCGACATTATTCACCAAATCGTGATGAACAGTATTTTAGTCCACTCAAGAATAAAAATTATTTGTTAATAAATATTTCTTCCGTTTCACAAATAATGTCATTTAAAAAATTTATTTTTGTTTTACAAAGAGTGTCGTTTTATATTTCTAATGCAAAATTTTGAACAAAAATACAGTTTAGTCCTACTGCTTTAATGTATTAATTAAAGAGAAAATTTTATTTAATGTATCGATAAAGGATAAAATAGAACTTTTAATATTTTTTTGAATATGTGAAAATTTGTAGAATGACACTCTATGAAATAATTTGCAAGTGTAATTTCAGTAAAATAAGGAACTAAAATAGGATATGGTAATGATCAACAAAAGGCATAGCTAACTAACCTCTCGTGAATTGTGGATATATTAGTCAGGAGTATCTAATTTGATATACTATATATGGCTTGAAAATGTGCGTGGAAGAATTCTCCAACTCAAATCAAAGATGTATAATATTTCTTTATATAGTATGGATGGCGAACGTCGAATAGACGGAGGATAAATATCGTTATCAAATTTGTTACATGATGTGATCAGTTTTCCAATCACAAAAAAATTGTAATAGATTTACAATTATTAGAAATACAATTTACAATCGACTTTATCTGTAAAGTATTATAGACTTATTTGCTAGATAGCCATATCACTAGTTTAAGTCAATTTGGGAGAAGGGATTTACGTCGTAAAACGGTATTATTAATGGGTGACTTCGGGCATTTGAGAGATTATAGGTTAAAGATCCGAAATTTCCGCAACTTTTTTTTATAATGTTTTTGGATTTTCTTAAAGAGTACCAAATACCAAATCACAAACGAAATAAGCAAAGCAATGAAACAAGGAAATGCAAGCAAAAAATAGAAAGTTCAACTAAAGGAAACGAACAATTGAATAGTAAGCAAATCAAGACACTAAGCAAAGCTAAACAAAGAAACAGTTTAAATTCACGATTAGGAAAGAATTGGAAACCTAGAGAGACTAGAGACAGCCATGTGCATCATCTTCGCCATGAGCCAACGGCAGTGAATCTCTTTCCCCGTTTTGGTTGATTTACCTTTTCAAACATTTTCAAGCTTCTAAACATGTCCTCTTAACTCTCTCTTGCTCTCATCATCATCATCGCCTACTGAAGATATAAAAACTACCAAGAACCACGGTAAAGTCTTAATTTTCAAACCACCGTGGAAGACCAAAAAGAAAAAAAAACACTAATAGTCGTGCATATTAGTGTTTTAACATGTTTAGAATCGAAAACTAGGTCAGAGAAGCTCTCGCCCAAGTTGTTTTCAGCAATGACTAACGTCGGTCAACAGCGGTCAATGCCGTTGACTGAGTTTTTCCGTTGAATTCTCCGGTGAGCCGTTTGAATTTTCCACTTTGTTAAGAATTTTTTCGGTTGATCTTCATGTTTTCCGACTAGATATTCGATCTTCATGCAAATTTTCCAATTTCGGTTTAAGAAAAACAAAAAGTCAAACCTTAGGGTTGACCGATTAAACCAGTTTGGTTCCAATTCCTGGTTAATTTCTATTCAACTTGAGTTTAAGTTTGGGTTGGTAAAATCTAATTTTGATTTGATTTTATTTGATTAGGATTTTGTTCAAGAACCGGTTTTGATTTAATTAAACCGGTTTGAAATTCGATTCAAATCCGAGAACCTATAATTTAACAGGCTAATTAAGTATTCAATTAGACTTTGATTAAGTCTAGTTTGGTTTAATTAGTTAGTGAATAATTATTGGTTTGGTCTAATTGATTATGTCGGTTAAGGTTCGAGAGTTGATTCCGTCGAGTTATTGGTTTAATCTCAGGTCATCTTGTCCCTCCCTATATTTTAGGTTACTTAAATTTTTGATATATTAGTTTAAAACCGAATATTTTTTTTTGAATTTTATGATATAGTGGGTTGGACAGAACTCTACAAATTTTTTGTAGTGATCTGTTTTGAATAGTGTGTATTGACTATTGAATTTCGCTTAATTATAAAGAAAAATTTGGTCCCATAGCTTTTTAATTAGTGTAGAATTTGATTAGTTAAATTAAATAATTTATCATTTAATTTGCTCTATGAAGGACACATGATTTTTTGTCCATATATGTAAGATGATAAAATTTTAGAAAAATACATATTTTTGTTATATTTTACTTCTTTAGTTATACAACCATTTCCACTTTTATATGGTTTTCAATGGCGAGGAAGACCCCTTATTTAGCGTTTTCGGATGCTAATTGATAATATGTCAGTTTTATGTCCCTCGTCTTAAGATTAACATTTTCGTGTAACGAGAAATTAATTCCTAACAGTGACGTTCCGGCCACCGTAAGAGTAGCTATCAATCTTTTAATACATAATTTGTCTTCATTCACATGCCTATATATAAGTTTTTTTAACTATTATGTACGTAAATTTAACAAATAAAATTTCTCCACAAATTGCACCTATTAATCCAACGGTTTCTTTGTAGCCAGTAGCCTACTTTTCAAAAATTCACATATTGGTAAAATATCATTTAAATCAAATCACTGAGGAACTTACAAAACACCATCAGTTATTTTATTTTATTTTATTTGTGGTCGTAGAGAGAATTAGATGTGTTATTTTGTTATAGCATCTCTAATATAAGATGTTTTCTGATGATTTTCTTCAAAACGTATATAGAAATAAAAAATTAAATTTCTAGACTCATATATTTATTGTTTCCCATTTTATTAGTAGGCTCAATACCTAAACTAAGTGATACCACATGGGACATTGATGTAGCCTCCATATAATTTACCAACCCAAATGCACTATAGTGGACTGCATTTACTCTTTTATTTTTCATATATATATTGTGAAACCTATATTTCTATTCTACTTAAAATGAGGTGAAAATAAACCTAAAACACTTTTTTGTCAAAAACCAAAAAACAAAAATTTATTTGTAAAGGTGTTCTTTTTCAATTAGTAATAAGAAAAAAATCAAAAATCAAAAATCAAAATACCTAAACAATTTCTACTTAGAAAAGGATGTATAGTATTAAAGAATTTATTGCAAGAAAAAAGATAATAGTAAATAAATGTATCCAATAGTTAACCAAGAGTTTATTATTGCTTCTGTATCAGTTTTGGAGTTCAACTCTAAGAAAATGTGAATTATAATGAATATGAGTTTATCGGAGATTTTCAATGTGATACAAGTAGAACCGTTCGTCGTGGTTTCTTGTAGTAAGGATAAAATTGTCTATCGTGAACTGGTGCATGCAGTAGAACCATCTATCGTGAATCTTTGTGGGACGGGTAGAATTGTTCGTTGTGGAGTTATCCATGGAGCAGTTCGTCGTCTTCTCAATTGCTGCAGAGAATTAGATTCGTTTATCGAGAAAAATAAGATCATCATTTATAATAAATATGCATCGATAAATCCAATATACAATTTTATCTTTACCACACGGAACCATGACGAACTGTTCTACTTACATCACACTAAAGAACATTGAGGAAGAATAATCCCATCAGATTAAATCTTAATGAAATATTGTGGGGGGGAATGATCACTGATAGATCTATAAATTATTTTGACGGAGGGAAAAAATATTTAAATGAATTATAAAAATAAAGACTTCTAATAGAGATGGTCGGAAAAGACGGCATGAATGTGGGGTGGATGGAATAATAACAAAATTCTATATATACATATATAGAAAAAATATTGTTACTATTATGACCGTTCCACATTCCATTCCGTTTCATTTTACACCATTTTTATTTGGAGTGAAAATATTTAAATTAGTGTCAAAATATTTAAACTAGTGTCATACAAAATCGAATTAATATTGTACTAATATATGTTACTTTCATAATTAACAAAATGATGAGTGGTAATTAAAAATAAACCAAAGATTATTATATCAGTTATCGGTTATGGATTTATGTATGTGTGCTAACTTACAAAAAAATAGTGTAAAAATAATTTAATAACCAAATTTTCAAAACGTCATTTAAAATAATTTGGTAAAAAACATGATATATAGTTTGGAAATTTGTGATAAGTGTAGTTATAATTTATGGTTTTCAACTAATGAGTTTACAGTAAAGTTTAGTTTAGTCTTTGATTTGAAATTTTGGGCCTTAGCCAATTACTTATGAAGATCACTTTGGTTCAAAAATAAAAGAGTGGGGGCAAAAAATATTATATCAATGGGGGGCATAATTAAAAAAGCATTAATCAACTACATGTAAATCTTAAAAATTGAGTGGTGACAGCTGCACCCACTTTGTATAATGTGCATCCGCCTCTGGGAATGATCCCATCAAGTTATAATCTATAGATTAGAAAACAATGATGAAACAGACGGAAAAAATGTATCAATCTAAAACATAAATATTTTGAAAATCATAGTGCTACTCCGAGAGTTATTTGTGTGTTGTATAGAAAGATTACTTTTAAAAGATGAAAAACATAAATTCTATTGTAAACTCTAACAAAAGTATGAATTTATCATTTATCAACAAATTCTCTTTGTTTTTAAATATCTAAAATAACATATGTTATCCACTTCTTATTGATTTTTTATTTATTTATTTGTTTACGCATTTAATTTAAACTTTTTATCTGAAAAAATGTATGAGTTCGGCCATATTCCAACATAATTAAATACAAACATATGGCCGTAAAGGAAATGTACAAAAATATTATGACGACAATTCATTGTAAAAGAAGTGGTTCTTATGTCTGATTAGATTGTTAGGTTAGGCTTGATTTGGCCGAATTGAAATTTAAATTAGAGAAGAGAAACTCAGCTATGCCGTTTAAACGGTGAATTGATCAGTTTAGATGACCAATTAGATTGTTAGGTTAGGCATGAGTCTAACATATTTTCTTTTGTTTTTTTTCTGTGTTGGAGGGGATAGCCTATAGGAGACTCTCCTAGATGTCGATAGACAAACCTGAATAATCGTAAACAAACAGTTGGAATTCCATGAAACACTAGCTAGTATAATATCTTCCCAAGATGTTTTGATGCTTAAGTTAAATGTAAAACATATGCCAGACAATTAAATCAGAGGATGGATTGTTCGCATATTATAAACGCTTAAATATTTTTTTTTATCATAACTAAGTAGCACTTTGGTCTAACGGCGTAGTCATGATTCCTCTAAAAAATAAAATGAAAAGTTGTGCTTCTCTTGTTCGAGTACCGTTTGGGAGAGGCGTCGATTTCCAAAAGGATGGATCACCTGCTTCGAGGATGAAAAACAAAAAATTGTCATACCAACTGGTCGAATGATGAGTTATCCTCGGGAGATTGATTTAGTGAGTAAGTTATCAGTCAAACCGGTAAGTGGTAATGACTCAGCCTCTATTCTTCATAAATATCATTAGCTAAGTGGTAAAACACCCATTTGGTTGTACAAGTTTCTAAGTTAAAAGCTATATTTTGTAAAGTTTTGCAATTTTTATGTTTTCCTAAACGTTTCCTTTGAAAATCAAATTCTCAGTATCTTTAAAAAAAAAAATTGTATAGTTAATTATTGAATTTGATATGCATAGTGTTGAGGAAAAAAATCGATATGCAGATCCGTTTATCAAAATGCAAGTTTCTCGTGAATAAAAAACAAACATGTGGAAATTTGGAAACACCGGTGTGGTGTTTTATGATGTCTTTCTAGCAGTATTTAGACCACAAGACTTGGTCAAAAATTAAAAAAACAAGAAAATAGAGGAAAAAAATGGTCGAGTTACGACAGGTTTAAGAAAAAATATCCACAACGAAAGAAACCATGGTCGAGTTATGGTTGATCTAAAAGACAAGATCCACAATGTATTATGTCATTCTATGCTATTTTCCGATAAACAAAAAAAAGGAACAATGGTTTTTCCAAGGAGAGAATCCAAAAATCGGATAATCTCCAAATAAAAAAAAGGATCGACTTTTATAGAAAATTCATGGTCCACACTAGTATCCATGTCTTGCATGATCATGGACCATGCAAATGTTGATATACGTGAGCTTGGTTTCTTGAAGTTCTCTAACCACTGATCAAAACCGTGAAATCATCTCTTGTAAAGAGTGGTAAGTTTGTTGAAAAAGTAACCTAGATCCACCCCTGATATATTTCGAATATCACAACATGCGAGTTGCAACCATCCCCTAAGATTGGGACAATATCGCTGACTATCAATTCCTAAGATCTGCCTATCTGTACCTTAAACTAAACTCATTGTTAACGTGATCTCCATACTCGACATTCGTCATCTAATTGCTTCAGATACGCGTAATTATTCGTTTATAAATATTTTTACTGTTTTTTTATATTGAAATTGATTTTTTTTTTTTTTTTTAATTGGTAATCTGAGATTTTTCTCTAACTGAGAAAGAGGTTGCAAAGGATGATATTCGTTGGTCATTTTTTTATCAGAAACTTTCTCACAGCCGTGCTGCTATAGCTCTTCCTTCTATTGGGCTTTCCAAGGCCGTGAAGCCTTCTATTTGAGGCTGGGCCAATGTTTACTTTTTCTTTTGTCTCAAATTTCTTTTTCTGTCTCGATAAATTACATTTGAAAAAGAGGGGAAACATTTTTCTAGGAGAAAAAATTGGTTTTTGGAAACAATTACGAAGGTATATATTTTGGAAGCCACTTGGGCCATTTAAAAAAAAAACAAAAATTATAATATAATCTAGATTGATATGAAAACAAGTATTTATCCCGTCTTACGTAATAGTGGACGAGTATGATAAAAAAAAATCAACTATTTTTGAAAAGAAAATAGAAATTGATGTTAATTGGAACTACATTTGATATATAATCCGCATAGATTTGTGCTGATACATGATCACATGTTGTCACCAATTTGTAACAGATATCATTTATGCTCAATCTATAGCTGATAGGAATGGACAATGACAAGTTTTGGTGAAGAAATTAAGTTGAAAATGGCTACATATTTGGTTTATTAAAATCCATCACGGCATCACTATATCAAAAAATGGAGAGAGAACATGGCGATGCAATATAGTGAAATTGAGTGTTTAACTCTTTTGATGAATTTTTTTTTTTTTTGATCAAACCAAAATTTTATATAAGCCTAAACTCCAGAAATGTAGAGAGTGTTCAGAGATACAAGACCGGATTTAGATAAAGCATCGGCGACAACATTTGCCGATCGCGGAATAAAAACAAAAATAATAGAAGCGAAACTTGCGCTTAAGACACCGAATATCATGAAGAAGAGATTTCAGCTCATTAACCACGCCATTCGAAATGAGCAACATGATAAGAAAAAGGAAATCCGGAAAACAATCGAGAGTTCGGAAACCTTTGTGGGCTGCAATTAGAGCAGCTTTCATAGCAAAGGCCTCTGCTACTCTTTTGATGACCTTTAAAATAATAAAATAGTAAAGAGAAAATAAAAGGCAGAGTAAAGCATCCCATAGGAAAATTCAAAAGAGAATTTAAGCCGGAAGCTCAGCTATTATCTTTTTTCCATTCAATGTCTGCCACCTCCTGTCCAATCCACTCGTGCAATTTAAGAAGGAAATAAAAAAACAAGAAAAAAAAAATTATAAACAAGATCGAATGGAAGTGGAAAGACAAAATCAATCAAGAAAGTAGAAAATGGCCTCTCTATTTCTTTTTCTCAATTTTTTTTTTTTTATAATCATAGGGTGATCCGAATTTTTACCATCTACTTAATCTTCTAGAATGAGTGTAGCCGTCTAGTAACTCATTCACCGAATTTTCTAATAGACCTAAAACGTGACACAATTTCGATTAACCAAATAAAAATAAAAATATTCTTAGAAAGAATCGATTTTTTCTCATTTTTACAAAATATATTTTCTCTTTTATAGGCGTTATTAAACATTACTATAAGAAATCAATCACAAGTAATAATATTCCAACGAACTCTCCAATATATATATATATATATTTTTTTTTTTTTTTTGGGTCACTTCACTCCAATCTTAGTTCGTAATTTGTTTCTAGTATTTTTGTTATTTATGAAGAGTGTCTTCCAATAATAGCATGCAACATATGAAAATTATATATGTCAAAATTTAGAATTATATATATGAAAGGAGGTGAACCATTTCCATATTGCACCACGTCATCGTACGAGGGATTGACATGTGTCTTTATATTAATTGTAAGTATAAAATTAAATAAATTCAAATTTAAATTAAATCTTATAAACACATAATAATAAATAGTATGATGTCATAAAACATAATATTAACACAATTAAATAATACATGTTTAAACTGAGTTTACCTATTTATTTTTCTCTTTTGTGAAATTTATTCTCCAATTGGTCATTTTTTCTATATTTATATGCAGTTGTTTTTCTAGATTCAATGAATTTGTTATGCATTAGTATATATTAACTATTAAGTTTATATTAGTTATAAATAAATTTCTTGATATTTTTATAGAGGTAGAAAACATGAATTCAGGACGGGATTTTGCGGGAACGGAAATGTGACGAAAATTAGAGAAGCAAAATAGTTGTTCTATTTATGTCCTATTTAAAATTCGTCACACAAATAAGATGGAACAGGACAAAACGAAAATTCTCAAAAATATAAAAAATATGATAATCATAAAATTCATATAAATTAATTATTATTTTACATAATATAAAATATAAAAATCAATTTTGTTACATTTAATGAAAATAGCAAATAATAATAAAGTCTGTGTGTAATTTTTTTATCTTTTCTATTATTGTGAGATATATATATATTCAATTTTATTTGACCACCTCTTGGATGGATAAAATATAATTTCGACACAAATTTAAATTTCGTAACATATCAAATCATTGCTGGAAGGATTGTCCGAAATTATGATGGATCAACGAATTTGGGTTCTACAGTATCGTCTTCAGAGCGTGTTAATTTTATCATGTAAAGAGATGTTAAAATGTCGTTGCACATACACTTGCAAAACATAGCATTTTGAACGTTTTTTTCTACTCAAATTATATTTATCATCCGCATTGGCTAATTGGTATTTTGTTCCGTGACTATGTAATTTCCTAATTTGCATAATGTAATGACTTGACAAAAATAAAATGAGATACAAGTTCAATTATTTATATAATAATACTTATACAATTTGTTCTAAATGGAATTTTGGGGATTTTATTTTCCGTTCCGTTTCCCAACAAAAATATAAAAAAAAATATTTATACGGGAATGCATTTGTGTATGAAATGGAAATTCGAGACAAGAACAAGATGGAATGCGATGAACCAAGACAGGACGGAAATTTTGTTTAACTCTAAATTTTTATAAAAAAATCTGTGCATATCCGTGGGTATTGACCTAATACAAATGAAAGCTATGATATATATCGGATTCAATCAATATTAAATGTGATTGAATGTTATGTTTATGTTTTCTTGGCATTTGTTTCTTATTTTAACGAATTTTTTAATGTTTTCATATTTATATATTGTTTTCAATTTATCCGTAAAATCCAGAGGCGATCAACTTCAGTATCTGTACAATTTATCACATTTTTTTGTTAATTAGGTATTGCATATATATTTTTAATTAGGTATATAGAGATGTCCCTGACAATAATTTTTTTTTTTTTTATAAAAGGTATTCTATTTAAAATAGGTGAAAGATTTACAGCATTAGAAAATATATCAAAAGAACAACATAAGCAATGGCGAAATATAAACCATACGAAATTGCACAAAGGATGCTAAAAGGCATATACGTCCATACTAGAAGCAGGAACCATCCGCAACCCCAAGAAAATGTAGAGCAATACGATCCCGAACTACAACCACGGTTATGGAAAAGCGAAACCCGAGAATTACTCTCAAAACAGAACAGTGAATCCTTATAGCCGAGGAAAGTACACTGTCTTAGAAGAGGACCAACCACAAAGACTTATCAGAGGAAGCATATCACTAATCCTTCGATCACAGAGAGGAAGGCAAGCCACGACATCGAACTAAGGTTTACGAAGCAGAACCTGAACAAGAACAAACCGCAAACGTCCAAGAGCAACCCAAACCACAAGATGCACATAAATGCATTGCCAAATCCGAACAAACACCATAGCGATTGTACTAATCCATAATATGGAAACCGACGAACCCAAAAGATGCATCAGAAACCATAACCTAGACAGCGCAAACCTACCACATAAAGAACGATGTACCGAGAACCAATCCCTAACTTTCTGACAAAGAAAGAGGTTCAATACAACCAGGGAACAGAAAGCATGAAGTGGAACCCAGAGACGACACTAAACCCCTCAAGATGGTAAAAGAAGAGGGAGACACACCTCAAGAGGACTAACCCCGCCAGAAAACCAAACCAAGCTTGCCTCATGGAGAATCGATCTCAAACTTCAACAGAAAATCAGACCTTGAAGTGGTACCAGACGGAAAAGGAAGAGGCTACTGGAGCTTCAAAACTAGAAGGCGAGGATGGGAAAAGGAAGAAAACGATATCGCTTGGAGATCCTTAGAACCAGAGATATCAAACTGCAACCAACAACAAACCGAGGATGCAGAGAAAAGAAGAGAAGCCTGAAGATCCTTAGAACCAGAGACATCAAACCGCAACCAACAACAAACCGAGGATGCAGAGAGAAGAAGAGAAGCACCAACAAAAGATGTTAGAAGTAGAACCAACTTCCGAACCGAAGCCAACTCCAAAGCCAGAGCAAAGGAGGGTAAACAGAACCAGAAAAGCAAACACATAAACATAGATAACAACATCCAAGCTTCAAGGTGAACAGATGGTAGAAGATAAGACAGTTCTAATTGACCAAAGGAATTGGAGATTTAACCGGAGGAGAGAAAACCAAAACCTTTATCAATATCACAGGAGGAAATGAGCTATGGCAAGCTGTCGCTGTGAGGTTGGAGGAATCAACGAAGAAGAAGGACAAACCGGAGAACCTCCATAGTGAGATTTGTCCTTAGAATCCACATCAGAGATACACCAGCCCTTGACTTCAAGACTGAAGAGAAACCCACAACTACTGAGCCAACCAAAATTGAAGGTACCGGAGCTACCGGAGGAGCACTAACCAGAACAAAGGTCACCGAAGAACTCAAATCACAAAACAGTCTGCCATCCTCAAACGAACTGGATCGGAAAGAGATAGAACTAGAGGAGACCACCACTAGTGAGAGGCACCATCGACAAACTACGGAGCTATCAACGGCAACAACTCCAAATGAGTCGAAGAACTAGCAGATTTGACCCCAAGCTCCTGAAAAACCCATCGAAGAAGAGCAAAGCAAGAAGAGCAAGAAGAGGGGGGTCCCTCTCATGATGGCGGTGAGAAAACAACCGGAGAGAAAGATCGGAAAATATGGTCGAAGTCGGCTAAGATGAACGCGTTTCTAGGGAGAAGTCGGGGCGTTTATAATGTCCCTGACAATAGTTGCAAATGAGTTGAATGAAAATATTGTTTTGTTTTGAAACTATTATCATGTTTTCCTAAATTGTTTGATCAAAATATTTTGATTAATTTTCTGTATTTTATCAACTAGTGAGTATTTTGAGGAATTGTAGCCTAAAGTTAGATAGACAAAGTTTGGTTATTAATTGTTTTTTTCTTGTTAATGATTAATTGTTTTTTAACTACTTCTTACTTTTAATTTGTAAAATGTTGAGGTATCATACTGTCATCTAAGCATGTGATAATATGTCGATCATTCGAGAGTGATATTCAAAATTTATGTATAGAATTTGTACGTGGTGTTCTGTCGGTTGCAGTTTATATTTCTTTGGCCAGATATATCACTTTTATCTTTTATTTGGAGTTCTTAGAAATAAAAATAAACAAATTATTGTCATATTTGTCAACAATTTGTAGGTTAATAATGTTTTTTTATAAATGATGAAAAAAAATATAATGATTTTTTTTATAAATAAATCTATTGACTAATGAATAGAAAAAACAAACATTATATGACTATTGTTTACTAAAATGGTAATGAATGTGCTTGGTAATAAATAATTCAATGACCTCTCAATAAATACCACGTGACATTTGTATTTTTGAGATTTTGACTCTCCCTTCGATTCTTCCCTGAATAGTTTGTCTCAGTTCTTCTCAAATCGTTAAAAGTCCATCGACGAAGACTCGAAGACAGCAATAAAAATGACAAAATCACCCCTTGACTTTTAACCAAGTGACCTAGAGATGACATGGAATACGGTGGCGATTAGGTCATTTCTGATATCAAATCATTTGTTGTTACGATCGAATGGGGTCCTTAAGAGTTACTTGGGGTTTTTAGTGGGGTCAATTTGGAATAACGTCAAACATATAGATTCCAAAGAGAAGATAAGGTATAAATTCTTTGAGAAATATAATAATTTCCAATAAGGTAAGTAATAAATGGATAAGCTCACCTGGCAACTCGAGAATATACAATCTAGTAGTAGTTGACTAGAGGCAATACGTAAATTCATTCCCTCTCGGTTTAATTTCCACTTAAAACAGGTTATGCGCTTCCATCTGGATGTTTAACATAATATGTTTGTATCATATTATTAAAAAAAACTCGAGAATATACGAACAATGTATTGAATTGATTTTATTTATATAATAAATATTGAGACTAAAAAATATTATATATGAAAATCTTGTCATTATTAAATTTTATTTGTAGAAACTTGAAATATGAAATTCCTATGAATGCCGAGGACTACTTGGAGTAGTAGATTTTTATTTTCAAATAATTCCTAACTTCGATTTAAAAATCGTGATCTGAAATTTTATTGAAATTTAGCAAGTTAATCTTTTTCTCAAAGCTTCCCCAAAACAATCATGAAAAAGGGCTAAAATTATTAGTACTAAAACTTTGAACATATGTGTAGTATATAAGTAATAAGTAGTCCCCACTTACCTACTACTACTAAAAGATGAAAGAGCACATTTATTCTCGACGAGAGCTCCTTTTCTTAATTTCAACTTCTTCTTTTTGATAATGGGTTTAAATTTCAACTGCATAATATTATTTTGTTGTTAACATCTGACCCTACACACTTAACATTTACACACAACATCACTTTTGTTTTTAATGGTCCTTCTTTTATCGTCCCTTTGTAATGGATCTTTAACAAACCTAAAATAGCTTTGCCTTCATTTTATTTTTTACTCGTAACTTTGGAAAAGTAAACCCAGCCTGTAGTTAGGTCTATTTCTTTTCTGTGGATATACGCCTGAATAACGTTAGACCTTATTATTATATTAAAAAACATTAGGAGAAAAAATAAGAAAAAGCTTTTTGTTTCGAATTCTTGTGTGTGTAAATATATGATTTTTTTGCGAGTTGGATAGGAATTTATTAGAAAACGAAAGGGGGTGGCCTGATGCTCACATGAATCCAACTAATAATTCAAAGGGTCTTCGTAATCCATTGAATTCTTTTTTCTTTCCTTTTTAATTTAAGACTCATTGAAATTCTTACAAAGCAGGTGTAGACTTTTTTTTAGTTTTTTTTTTTTATACGATCTTTGTTATAACCTTTTTCGTTACTTTTTTTCTTATAACATTGAAGTGCTTTGTTTTATGGATAATTACTAAATAACTAAATTTTAGAAACTAATTTACAAAATATCTATGAAGGGTACCCGAAAATTTCCCCCCAATTTATGGAAGAAATTGGCTATTTGGAGCTATAATTAATATTATTAACCATAACTATTTTCGTAAACACCTTTCAGTATTTAATCATTTAACATATTAAACCTTGTTCTATTATTCAAACCATGGAAACTGATGTGATTTGAACGCGATCAAATCATATGTAACATTGTACTTTTTCTTTTCATTCTATAATATTCTTTTCACATATAAATATTTTAGAGTCCACATCTTTCATTAAACGTGATAAAATGAATAAAAAATTCAGTAGTTATTTGGTTTATTCATAAATAGATACCAAATCTTGCCTAGGTTTCTACAGGGTCCAAGAATAACATGTGAGTTGTGACCTTCATTTTACAAAAATATTATAAGGAAAATCTATTTTTAAAGTGTCTCTAATTGTTTTTTGTGTGTGTTTGTTTGTTTTTTTTTGTACAAATTGTCTCTAAGTCTCTCATTGTTGACTACAAATTGTCTCTAACTAAGATAAAAACACAAAATAGATGATTAAATTTTTTTTTTTTTTAATTTTAGTTTTTCAAGAAACGACACCTAAGAAAGAGACTCAGTTAAGTCTTTTTATTGTGGTAAATCTGACCTTTGCGGCTAAGAAGGGTTAAAGTGTGGATGATTAATGAGCTGATGTGGTTGTGTATACATTGAGGTCCGTCTTCTACTGTTTTGCATTCAAGAGTAATAAAAGTTTATATTTATATATAGTGTAATTTTTAAAAATATCACAAAAATAAATTTTTGTTTCAAATATATTATCACTAACATTTTTTTTGAAAATACCACTAAAAGTTTTATTTTCCAAAATTACCACAAAATTAAAACTAAATTTTAAATCCTCAAAACTAAATTCTAAACTCTCAAAACTAAACCCTAAATCCAAACTCAAAAATTTAAATTATAAACTCTTAGTTTAGTTTTTGTTGTATTTTTGAAAAAATAAAATTTTTAATGGTATTTTTTTAAAAAAAACTTAATAATAATATGTTTGGAATAAAAACATATTTTATTAGTATTTTTAAGGAATTTCTCTTATATATGCATGTATTTATAAAGAAATTCTAGTTCAATCTTAAATTGATTGAGCCTAAAACCCTAGATCCAAATAGGTTTACGGTATATTAACATTCAGCATGATAAGCTGGACTATGTGTGCATTGATTGGTTGTTGATTTTAAAAATACTTACGTGTTGGCTATGTAACTAGGTAAGTTGGATGGAAATGAGTCAATAAGGTTACCAAGAAAGAAAGAAAATGATTCACTGAACTGTTTTCACTAAGCGAATAATTCGTGACATCTCTTCAAGATGTTGGTAAATTGATAATTAATAAGTAGGTCTGCGATATCGCGCAAGGGGTCTACTAGAAAAACTTACGACTTGAGGGTCATTTAGGAAATTTTATCAAGGGTCTTATACAAGGGTTATGTATACGTTTTATCCACTCTCGACGATTTTTAAATGGTAATCATTTTTGGTACGTTTTTATTACGAAGAAGAAGATTGAGAGGAAATGAGAGAAAGTTAGTTAGAAAATATTTTTTTATCCAAACTTAAAATTAAATATGTACAAAATGTTATATATATGTACATAAAACTGATTAAGTTAACCGGGTGATCTAAACCAATATTAATTGGTCTATTTATTCTCCAATAGTCCTCCTCAAAATGAGACGTATAGATTTTGAAGATTCATCTTGGACTTGAGATGTTCAAATTGATGATGGAACAAAGGTTTAGTGAGGATATTTGCTACTTGATCTTTTGTACGCACGTGAAGCATACGTAAAAGACCCTTATCTAACTTTTCATGAATCGTGTGGCAATCCAACTCGATATGTTCGGTCCTTTCGTGATAGACTGGATTGGTAGCTATGTATATAGCAACTTTCAAATCTTGAAGCAGAATACTGAGCCAAACCATTTCACAAGAAACTAATGCCAATGCTCTGTATTCTGCTTCAGAAGAACGAGATACGGTTGGTTGTTTCTTGTACCTCCAAGATATCAATGAGGAACCAACAAACATAGAGAAACCAGTCGTAGATCTTCTACTGTCTGGACACGAAACTCAGTCGGAATCAGCAAAATCTTTAAGTGTCAAATCAAGAGTAGCTGAATAGAATAATCCTTGGCCAACAATACTTTTGATATACCAATGGACCTTATAAATAGCTGTAAGATGAGAAGTATGAGGAGCATATGAGTATTGGCATAACTTATTCACTGCAAAAGTTATATCTGGCCTCGTAATGGTCAAATACATCAATTTGCCAACAATTCTTCTATACATTTCTCTGTCAGTCAAAAGTTCACCATCTTCCATAGACATCTTCAGATTAGGAATCATAGGAACTGTAGAGGGTTTACATCCCATCATACCAGTGAAAGAAAGTAAGTCCAAAGCATACTTTCATTAACACAAAGAGATACCAGCTGAAGTACGAGCAAAATTCCAACCCCAAAAAGTACTTCATGAGACCCAAATCTCTCAACTTGAAACACTGTTTCAGATCATCAATCAACTGAGTAGTGGCCACTTCACTAGTGCTGGCTATTAGAATATCATCCACATAAACCAAGACAACAATGAAATCTCCATCCCATTTTTTGATAAACAAAGTATGATCACCATGTGCCTTAACAAAACCAAATTTCATCAGTGATGGAGAAAGCTTCAAAAACTATTGTCTAGATGCTTGTTTGAGACCATAGATAGATTTCTTAAGTCGACAAATAGCTCTAGGTGGCAATCCCCCTTTATCAGCATATCCCTCTGGTAAAGTCATATAGATTTCTTCTTCCAACTCTCCATTCAAAAATGCATTGGAAATGTCCAATTGATTCAGATACCACTTCTTAGATGCAGAAACCTTCAAAACATCTTAACTGTAGCCATTTTAGCAACAGGAAAAACGTATCATTGTAATCCAATTCCTCTTTCTGAATATATCCCTTGGCAACTAATCTAACCTTATATCTTTCTAGACTGTCATCTGCCAAAAATTTCAAGGTGAAAATCCATCTACATCCCACTGGTTTCTTAATTACCCTGAGATAAAGATGTAATGTCCCAAGTATCAGTGGCTTCCATAGCATCAATCTATGTATCAGCTCCACACAACTCTTTGGAATTCTTAGCCTCAAAATAAGAATTAGGAATCAAAATTTTGGTAATGGCATTGATAAAAGAAAGATATGAAGGAGATAATTGAGCATATGAAATAAAAGAAGAGATGGGATATTGAATATCAGAATGTACTGAATAACAATGATAATCCTGTAAATGTGCAGGAGGTTTCTTTTTTCTTTGTGTAGAAATTTGAGGTGGTGATGGGATAAGAGAAGAAGAAATTTGTGTTGGTGATGAAATAGGAGAAGAAAAAAGTGAAGGATTAATACCTTGAGGAGAATAATCCAATGGTGTGAAGACATCCAAAAGCTTGTCTGACTTGGGAGCTTTAGCTAAAGGAAAAATGTCCTCATGAAACACCACATTTGAAAATGAAAATAGTGTTACTTTTCAAATATATTAGCTTATATCCTTTATAACCTGAGGAATATCCCAAAAAGATACAGGCTCGAGATCGAGGTTGGAACTTATGTCTTTGTTTAGGTGAAGTAGACCCATAACAAAGGCAACCAAAAGTTCTAAGCTGAGTATATGTGAGAAACTTTCCTGTCAGAATCTCAAAGGGAGTCTTGTTTGAGAGAAGATGTGAAGGAGTCTTATTAATGAGGAACACAACAGTCAAAACACAATCAACCCAAAAGGAAAGAGTAACATGAGATTAAAACATGAGAGCACAAGCAACATTCAATATATGTTGGTGCTTCTTTTCAACCACAAAATTCTTTTCAGGTGTCTCTGGACAAGAATGAAATGGCATGATCCCAACTCCGGAGCATTATCTGATCTTATTGACTTTACCCTGACATTATACCGATTCTCAACTTGTTTGATGAATGCAGGAAACACAGTAAGTACTTCATTCTTTGTTCTGAGTAAATAAACCCATGTAGCTATGGAATGATCATCCACAATCGTTAAAAAATATTATATCCTTCAATGGTTTCCACAGAAAAGGGTCTCCAAATATCAATATGTAACAACTCAAAGTTGTAATTACAAATATTGTTTGGAGAAGGAAATGACAATTTCTTCTGTTTTGTTATATGACAAACATGACAATATGTTGTGCCTTTATTCTTATGTTTAGTTGTTCCCAAAGCTCCTGAAATAGAATCCAATCTGGAGAAAGAAGCATGACCAAGCCTCTGGTGCCACATACTGATATCAACCACTGCATTCACTGAAGCTGATGTCTGAGTATCCAGCACATAGAGATTTGCAACTCTTTTACCCTGTCCAATCGTCAATCCCTTGATAGGATCCTGAATTTCACAAGAAGTTGGGTCAAAGATCACTCTAAAACCAAGATCAGAGGTCAAATAACTTATACTAATCAAATTTAGACGAAATTTAGGGATAAACAAGACATTTTTTATAGAGATGTCTTTGTTAATCTGAATTGTTCCCACTCCACTAGTTTTAATTGGAGAACTTGTTGGTAGATTGACAAAGCTAACAACAGAAATATCCATAGAGACAAATAGATCTCAATCATGATAAACATGATGAGTTGCTCCAGAATCAATCATCCAAGTATGAGTAGACAGAGTGTGATGAAAGATTGTCAAAATGTCAATGAAATAGTAGGTAGAAGGTGAGAATGATATACCAGAATTGTCAACTTCAGATTGAGATGTGCTAGCTTCAACATGAGAAGTCAGAGGTTGTGTCTGAAGCTGAGAACTGAATAAGGCTATAAACTGTTGTATCTGATCCTTAGAGAGTTTACCAATCATTCCCTTCAAACTAGGAGTCTTAGCTTCAGTTTGAGAAGACAAAGCAACCTAAGCATCAACATGTTTTGGTTTCTGAAACTTATCAGGAACTTTTCCTTTTGGAGTAAAACCAGGAGGAAAACCATGTTTCTTGTAGCACATATCTGCAATATGTCCAACTCTATTGCAGAAAGAACATATATGACGTTCTTTATTAGGTCCTGAATTCACATAGAAGACTACATTATCACCCAGAGGAGAATGAGCATTATGAGAGACTTGGAAAGCAGTAGGAGGAGTAGAAACATTTGAGAATCCTCTCTGACTGTCATCCTGATTCATAATATTATAAATCTCTGCTAAAGAAGGAAGAGCTTTCTTCATAATGATCTGTCTTCGAATGATAGCATAAGACTCATAAAGGCCAGCCAAAAATTTCACTATTCTAGCTCTTTCGGCTTTCAACTATAATCTAGCAGCCTTTCCACAAGTGCAAGGATCATCAAATTCTTCTGTACTATCTAAACTATCCCATAATGTCTTGAGAGTAGTATAGTAATCATAAAGAGACATTGATCCTTGCTTGAGATCTTGTATTTCTTGAGTCAAATTGAAGGTTAATGGGAGATTTGTCATGTGGAATCGACCATACATATTACGCGAAATATCAGCAGCATCATTTAGACGTAGGATACTACGATAGATCTGAGGTGAAACGGAATTCAACAACCACGATTTTACCATACTATTGCATCTAGACCAAAACCTAAAAATAGGATCCGTTTCTAGAGGACGAGGTAGTGTTCCATCTATGAATCCTATTTTATTCTTAGCATCCAGAGAAATTCGCATAGTAGCATTTCAATCATCATATCCCATACCATCAAGTTTGAGAGAGATGATTTGCAAACCTGGATGATCAGCGTTATGCATAAAAAGAAGTGAATGACTCCAATTCGTTGAATCCGACATTTTACAGCTCGCGAAGCTCCAGAAGCTTGTTTTGTAGCTACCGGAGGAGGATTCGGAGGCGAATCAACAACATTGGTGAATCGAGTCGATTTTCTACCGGAACTTGTCGAAGCAGTAGATCGGAAAGTTTTCCGAGCAATTTTCTTCATGTAAACCGTTGGATGATGAAATCGAATGGTGAGAAACACAAATTTGAACTTAGAAAATGATGAAATCAAAGAGAAATTGAGCTTGTTGTCTCTGATACCATATTAAGATTAAGAAGAAATGAGAGAAAGTTAGTTAGAAGATATTTTCTCATCCAAACTATAAATCAGATCTGTACAAAATGTTATATATATATATATATATGTACACAAAATTGATTAAGTTAATCGGTTGATCTAAACCAAAATTAACTTATCCATATATCCTACAATATCTTTACAACAGATTCTGAACGACCAGTTACTTGAAATATTAAATAACTGCATTTGTAATAGAATGACGATGGCGGTCTCAACGTCCAAAAGATGGTCGGGGTCGAGGTATCATAAACGAATGGGATCATGACTCGTCAAATGTGCTTACATGGATTGTAATAACAACACGTAGACACAATATAATAAGGCACGAAGGGAAGTCTCCTTGACAACATAAATCTCCTTGTATGAAAAGTCACGTGGATCAATATACTTCAGCTTCTGGAAGAAATCCAATAACTTAGTAAGGAATGTTAGTTATACATGCAATTTTCTTATTTGCAAGTATCGGCTAAGCAATTCCTCAGATTGTTCATCATCGAACGAAAATAAAACTTAGAAAAAATAAGCGACTAAAATCAAAATTGTTGGCATGCTTTTTTGTTTTTGTTTTTTTAAACGGTGATTAGTATGAATTTTTATCTTTTATTAAAACCAACTAACAATAAGTAGATTAACTAATGTCCTTTATATTAGTTCTTTCAAATTTATGATGTGAGGTCTTAATATACTCATTCGAAATGATAGTTCTTATTAGTTATTCTGGAACTAAATCTCATTTTTAAACCAATAATAAACCCTATTTTAGAGTCAACAAACAAGACTTTGATAACATATTAAATTTTATTAATTTTCAGTTCAAAATCAATTGACAATAAATGAATTTGTTCATATCTCTTATATATTAGACTTTAGGTCTCTTCTAATTTTGATGTGAGATCCTCAAATGTGGAACAATGTATGTTTGGTGGAAGAAATATCATATTTAAAAATTAGTGTTATGGTATGCCGTATGTAAGTAGGATAACATGTGCAGATGAACGGTGTATATAAAAAAAAGAGGAACAAAGAGAAAAAGGAGGAACGGGTTCGATCCCCGGTAACGGCGCTAAAAAATTGACACGCTCTACTTTTACTCTCACTGGAGAATAAAGATCCAATTAGACGTCTAAACTTTACATTTATAAGCCTTAAACAAAACCACAAGTGTATTGTATACCGAGGTAGTATTTAAGGGTCAGTCCCAAGGGACTAAAATTTGCACACTTGAGATGCGAGACACAAACTAATCTATAGCAAATATTTTTGGGTTTTTTGTTTGGTTTAAAAGATAAGAAATGCAAGAAGCAAAACAAGGTAAAAGCATTGGACCATGGGATTAACTATCATAAAAATGGTTTAACAATCAAATAACGATGCCAAATGTTGCATTAAACATCATCCTAGAACATGGAACTCACAAATATGACTAATCCACTTTCATGGCACTAATCACTTCATTAATCACCTAATCAAGCTAAAATTCCGCTTGCAATTAGATAATCAATGATCATTAAGAAAAAATCCAATTAGTTCACTAAACATCATAATCATCAATTTCCATTGGCTAGATATGTAAAGCTCACAAAAGGTTTGGTTCAAATATTTTCAGAAACACTTTCCGGATATGAAATTGTCTAAGGTCTAGATTTTGAATGGCCAAAACAAAACAAACATTAAGAACAACCTAAGTGAAGGATCTAATAAGGATCAACTCTAATAATCATCATCTAACTACCAAATCATCCTAATCTAGCTTAATTCATGATCCAACAAAAGAGAAAGCATGGATTATGGGCAAAGATAATTGATTCGGGATGGCTAATGACTAATTGATGATTCTAGCACAAACAAACATGCTCAATTCCATGACATGGATCACACACAATAGACTAATTCATTTCCATGAGACTAATTCATTTATTAATCACTTAATTAAGCTAATCTTCTAATTGCAATTAAGAGACTAATAATCATTTAGTATAAGTCCATAATGTCAACTAATCACCTTAAACATCAATTTTGATTGGTTAAGCATGAAAAATAAGTCTAAGATTTGTCTAGACATTTCATCAAACACTTTCCGGATGTGAAATGTCCATATTCTAGAATTTGATTAGCAGCAAATCTAGCTTTAAGCACATCTTAAACATTGGAAATCACATAAATCTAACCCTAAGCATCATCAATCAATCATCAATCAACTTAATCTACCTAACCCATAATCCATAAGAAGACTAGTTCATAAACATTATGAAGAACAAAGAGAAAGGGATAAACATAATAGAAATAGATAAATAAAACATAAAAGATAAACAGTTTGAAGAATTATTTTCTAAAGTGGCATGAGGAGATGAAGATCTTGTCCAAAACATCAAGAACAGAGTTTGGATCTAATCCAACTCTATAGTGAAGAAAACTTAGGTTATTACAAAGATAAAAATATATTTATAGAGGTTTAAAACGTATCCGGTTCGACCCGGGACAAACCGGGTCGGATCCGGGTCAAATAAGCAAAAGTCAACAAAAACTGAAAAAGTCAACGCTGGTGCATGCTCCATCGGTTTGTATCCCGATGGAGCATGCATGTGCATTTTTCCAGATGAGATGTTTCGTGTGTTTGCCCCCATCGGGTTGTCTCCATCGGGGGTGCCCGATTGCATATGCATTTTCCCTTTTTTCACTCATTTGACTCCATTTGCTTTTGCTTGTACCATCATAAGTCTTATTTGCATCCAACTCACTCCAAGGTCTCCAAATACACGTAAAAACACTCAAAACAACATGCAAGATGCAAGAACACATATCATAGACTTTAAGACACAATTTAGAATAAATGAGACTCGAAATGAGCAAAATGCAATGCAAATGATATGACATAAGATTGAAAACAATGAAAACCATGGTCTATATACATGTAAAAACTCCAAATATAAATTGCTTGACAAAATAGTGTCACATTAGTAAAATGGTGATGTAAGAAAATTGGTAAATTGATGATTATGTAGGTTGTGCTAGTACCATCATAAATCCTCTTTGCATCCAACTCACTCCAAAGTTTTCAAATACACTTAAAATACTCAAAACAACATGCGAAATGCAAGAACACATATCATAAACTCTAAGATACAACTTAGACTAAATGAGACTTGAAATGAGCAAAATACAATGCAAATAATATGACATAAAATTGAAAACCATGGTTTATATACATGTAAAAACTCAAAATATCAATTGCTTGACAAAATAGTGTCACGTTGGAAAAAGGATGATGTAAGAAAATTGGTGAATTGATGATTATGTATGTTATGTTTAGCTAATTTTTTTCTTAAAAATAAAAAATAAAAAATAATTTTTTTCTATACAAAATTGCTAAATAATTGCAAAAAACGATATTATATATCATGCTATTTCTCAAATATTTACGGTAGAGGAGTGGAGAGTAAGAAACATTTCCTATCTCATTTATTTTGTTTGGCTACATGTAATGAAGTATAGTCGAACGATGAACTGAATCCAGACATATGTCACGTGGTGTTGTATCGGGAAAGTTAGGCATCTGACATTAATAACACCAAATTTTAGTCTCATCTGTGGGCATTAATTTATGCAGTTTGATTCTTCTTTAATTTTCTTATGGTAGATAGATATTGGTGAATCATTTGTTCATTTCATTGGCTTTGGTTTAGTTTATTTGCAAGGAGGGTATAAAATCATGGGTGTGATGAATGAAGAGTCTAATTAATTAATTAAAAAAAAATTAATGTACTTTTATGGTATTATATATCAGGGTCAACAAACTCAAAAGTCAAAACTACGCAACCCGACAAAAGGAAAAAAGTCAGAGCTTTATTTTCCACTTGCAAGACCAAAATCTTACACATGATTAAGAACTTCATTTACGTAATACTACAATGATCACTTGTTCTTATATTTCCAGCACGGAAGCTTACGAATGCTTCCCTTTTTGTTCATTCAGTAATTATTACAGAACTTAACATTAATTTACCTTGTTCTAATCCTTGGTCAAAAGAGAGATTATGAGTCTAAAACTCAAAATTCTCGGTTAAACAAAAAAAAAAACGGTAAAAGATAAGAACATGGATAGAATAAAACGATGAAAACAAATTGTATAACCAAATAAATCTTTTTTTTTTGTAATGTTTGAAGTCAGCATAATCTTTTTGTTTTTAGTGTTTTTCTTTGTGTAAACAAAACTACATCATTTTTTTTTCATGATTACTAATCCATCTACACAATTATGATCTCACCGTTCCAAAAATCTGCAACCAAAAGTAAACTTACATTGATTAAAATTTCTTATAGTCTCTATCATTAACCGACACATTATATCATTTGAAGAATGAATTTTGTTTTTATATAATCTATTCTGTAAATTAAATTAGATTTAGCATTTTTGAAATTAGTAAGAAAATAAGCATACCCTTAATCGATATACTTCATAATTTCATAAACAAATAGGTTTATGGATAATATCTAATAATTTTCCTTTTTTGTCAACAATAATATTGTATACGTAGAAATAATTTTTTTTTTGATTAAAATTTTCAAGGGTTTATTAATAATCCAAAAAAGGATTAATGTCATATATGAAAGTTTACTGGTTTTTTTAATATTCAAAATTTGAAACGAGCCTGTGGGCTAAATTACTCTAATTTTATGCTATTTTTTAGATTTTCCAAAACTTCTGCTTTACCAACATATAAGTAAAAAGGTAGGATAAGGAGAAGGTGAGATTCTTAAAGCTTTGAGGTACAAATTATGACAAATGCTTCATGCTTGGTCTAAAGATATTATCATGCAGACTCATGATTTTAGTTTACCGCATTAGTTTCTTGTTAACGTGGTGCACCATGGAGCCCCATTGAACTAAACATGTTTCTGAATCATCATCCATCTTCAAACATATCAGACAATATAATCTGATTTTCACCTTATTTAGAAACATTTTTTTTTTTGGAACTTTTTCATTAAACTATTTTTTTTTGGCTTTTTATTTTTTGTTTTTATTTTTTGTTTTTATTTTTTGTGTACATGAAAGTACTGGACCTAACCAACAAATCCCAGAATGGACCTGGTTAGGATCCCTAATCTGATAGAGTTAATGGACCTTGCCGATACAAAATTGAAACCCAAACTGGGAAACTGGTTAACAACAAAAATCCTAAATTACTGTGGGATAGGTCCATCGGAGAGAAAGAGTCGCCACCATCGCCGCACTGAACTCCGACGGCATAGACACCGCCGGCTTAGAAGGTGGGACATGAAACCGGTTGAAGCTTGTTACATCCAGGCAAAGATCAACGACATAGGTAATGGAAGCCCGATCAATTCTCGCCAAATTAAACAATCAAAGACCTGTACATGCCGAGAAAGATCACTGACAAAGAAGCGGAACAACTAACCGGGCAAAGCAAAACCTTCGATCTCATCTGAGGGCGCAAGAACAACCGCCACCAAGCACAGCTAAACGACGACAAGAAGCGAGCTTGAACCGAACACCTCCATAAACGGCCGAAGCAGATCCGAAAAACCTCCTTCACAACACAGATTTCCATCCTCGGCAAGAGAAACAAAGCATGGCACAAGGCCGGAAGAGTAGCATCCTCCACACGACGGGAGCAAAAACGGCGAAAGAGGGAGATAAGGATCCAAGGAAGAAGATCTCGCCGGGGAAACTCATCTAATTGAGAGATCCGCCGTCCCCTAGCAGATCTGTCTGTCAGATGCGACATCCGACAAGGCTCTGACCAAAAGTCCACTCACCGCCACACCAATAACGCGGCGTCTGAAGCCAACCTCCACTTCGCCACACAGAAGACCACAACGACAGCTCGAAGGAGAGAGCTGATATAACCGGATCCAGTCCTTAAAGATCCGGCGAGATAACCTCACCTAGACACCACCGCGAAACCACACAGGAACCATAGAGCCACCAAATAACACCGCTGAGAAACCAGAGAAGGAAGCCAAAAAACTCATCAGAGAAAGGAGCCTCACCACGGATGAAGAGTCGTAGGCTACAAAAAGGCGGAGGCGAAGCTTTTCACAATGCCCGCGAGAGCCGACGCCGAAAAGGCAAGAAAAAAAAAATTAATGGCTAGGACGAACTTGTTTTGTGTAGAGAGAAGGGAGAGAAAATCTCTCTATTCTCTCTCTTAGGTTTTTAATTTTGAAACATTTTTATTAACTAGATTTATTCTCTTAAAAAAATTCAACTATATCCAATTTAAGTGTAAAATGGTATGTGAAACATACTAAACTATCTCTGTGACATATTTATTTGGCGATTTAAATTTTGAACAATTAGTTTATATATATATATATATTTTTAATTTTTTTTAATTTTTAATTTTAGTTATAATGACAACTTATATTCATTTTGAAGTTGTTTTATATATGTAAGAAGCTTTTTTAGCATTACAAATTTATTTATACTACCGACATATTTTTTAGCATTACAAATTTATTTATACTAACGACATATTTTTTATTTTTAAGGTTTAGTTTTATATATGATCGATCAGGGTAGTTCATATTTTTTTAACATTACCTTTTTTTTGATAATTTTTTTTAACATTACATACAAGCTCATTCATACTATCTATTTATATTTATTTATTTTTGCTAGATTTATTGTTATCTTTACCTTAAAATCAACGATACATATTTTCTTATCTAACAATTTTATTACATTTTCATCATATTTTTATAAATTTTGTCACGGACGATTCTTTAAACATATAAATATTGATAATGTGTATATTCAACTTTATGTATTTTAAATTATTTACTGTTTCGAATTTAAACTATACTACTAATTAACTTGTGAGACATCTCCATTTTAAATAAGATAGGGTAATTTGGATACTTAAAAAATCACAATATGAAATCTTATTAGTTGAGGCAAGAGTCAGATTCAGATTTAAGTACGTATTTAAGATATATCGGATAATTTTTGATAAATTTGAATAATTTTAAATAATTTTTAAATTCTAATTTGTCAAACAGATGATTCGAATACTTAAATAATTATTGCACTTGTATTTTACATATTGAAATATATAACACTGATTCCTTCAGCTAAAAATAGATAATACTAATTCAAACAAAATCTTTAATTATCTTTAGATCAGATATGAATAGGATCAGATGATTCGATTTGAAATACAAATGTGTAGTTTTGGTTGTGAGGAACTCCACTTTTAGTGTAACTTACAAAGTGTAAAAACTCAAATGGTTTGTGAGAAACGAGATGGAGCACATCGAGAAGAACGTTATGCCGGCAACGCAATCTCAGCCGCGGCTCTGGTTCCTTAACCCAAAAGGTTTGGCCGACATATCAAAAACATTTATTGCGATCTAATTTGTAATCTTGATAATGAGTGATGTTTACCTCTCAGGATCCGTTGACCTTTCGTGTTAAACAATTATGTTGACATTTTCATACTATGAAATACAATATTTGATCATTTTTTCACACATTTGATATAAGATATTATGAAGAGGAATTTTTTAAAATACCACTAAAATATGTTTTTGTTTCAAACATATCAAAAGTACCATTACAAGTTTTGTTTTTCCAAAAATATCACAAACATTAAAAATGAGTTTTAATGGTTTATAATTTAAATTTTTGTATTTGGTTTAGTATTTTGGATTTAGGATTTAGTTTTTAGGGATTAGGGTTTAGTTTTTAGGATTTAGAGTTTTAATTTTGAGGGTTTAAAATTTAGTTTTAATTTTGTGGTATTTTTGGGAAAAAAAAACTTTGAGTGATATTTTTGAAAAAAAACTAAGTGATGGTATATTTGAAACAAAAAATTATTTTTATGGTATTTTTGAGAATTATTCTATTATAAAGAGAAAAAAAGTTCTCGACATTATTTGATTCTTTTCGCTAGTGTTAGATTGACCTGTTTTGAAACCAAATAACATAAATAATATAACAAATAATATATTTTTTAGCGAAAATGGTCATAAAATTTTGGCCATTAAAAACCCCAACTTTGGCGTGAACAATTTAAAGTATCAAGTTCTGTTGACTTTTGTTTTAAGTCTCAAATTTTTCTTGACTGGGCCAAATTAAACACGACGTTAGTCAACTATAACTATTGACTAACACTAGTTATAGTTGACTAACGTATGATATTTGGTGTTTTAACACCATTAAATTCATGATTTCATCACCCCTTATCCATCACTTCATAGCATTTACATCACATTTCTATCATTGTGCTTCTATTTAGTGATTAGATGCATTTTAGAGTTAGGATTGTATTTGTGCATTTTACTCTTTGTTTTTGTTTGTTTTAGGTGCCTTTGGAGTTTTTGGAGCTAAGAGGATGAAGAGGAGACTTAGGAGATGCAAGGGAGTTGGATGAATGGATCAAACAAGCAAGAAGATGAAGATTTACCCGAAGAAGAAGGAGGAAAAAAACAGAGAGGATATCGAACCCCTCATTTATAAGGGGAGGGGTTCGATATGAACCATCAAGAAGAAGGAAAAACATAAAAACATAGAAACATAGAGAATATCAAACTCCTCATTTCTAAGGGAAAGAGTTTGATATGAACCATCAAGAAGAAGGAAAAAACATAAAAAAAAGAGAAAATATCTAACCTCTCATTTATAAGGGGAGGGGTTCGATATGGACCAAATTTTCCTCAAGATCCAAGGTCCGACCCGGTTTATCTTGGGTTGACCCGTGTATCTTTTGTGGACCTATAGATATGTTTTTAGGCCAAAAATAACGTAAGTTTTGATTGGTCTTTTCCTCTTTTATGCAAAAACATCTTGTCTTATGATTATCTCTTGGATTTTTGCCATTTTCTACATTTAGTGAAGTTTCACTTAATCTTTTATCAATATTTTTATGTTTATGTCTTTTATTATGTTTATCTTTTTGTTTAGTATCATGATTAGTGAGTAGTTTTCTTATGGGTTTTTGGGCTTAGTAGATTAGTGATGTTTAATGGATGATTAGTGATGTTTAGGGTTAGATTCTTATGTTTTCTAAGGTTTAAGGTGTGTTTAAGGCTAGATTTGACATGATCAATCAAAATCTAGAACATAAACATTTCATGCCCGGAAGGTGTTTGATGAAATATCTAGGAGAACTTTAAATTTGCTTTTCATTCTTAACCAATGGGAATTGATGTTTAAGGTGATTAGTTGGCTTAATGGACTTATGTTTAATGATTATTGATAATTTAATTACTATTGGAAAATTAGCTTAATTAAATGGTTAGTAAATGGATTAGTGTCATGGAAGTGAATTAGTCTTTCGTGTGTGATTCATGTCATGGAATTTAGTTTGATTGTTAGTCCTAGAATCATTAGTTATTCATTAATCATCCCGAGTCAATTGCTTTGCCCAAATCCCATGTTTTTTTTTTCTTATTTGATCAAATTTTTAGTTGTTGACTTTACGATTGACTTTTGTTGATTTCTAGTTGACTTTTACATTTAGACTTTGTTTATGTTTAAATTCTCTTGTTTTGATCTTGTTTAGTGTTTGTTTATTTGTTTGGTCTTTTTTATCTTTCATTTGCTTTATCATTTACTCGTTTCACTTAGTTTTATTTCGTAATTAGGATTCTAAAACACGAAAATATCATTTAGTTTAGCTTAATTAATTACTTGCATTCTTAGTGTGTTATTCTTGACTTCTTGTGGTTCGATACCTCGATTACTACTTGATTTCTTGCACTTGGATATTAGTTTGGGATTTAAAATTTGTCTCAACAAGTTTTTGGAGCCGTTGCCAGGGAGTTTAGCAATAGCCATTAGGTTAGGTATTTGATTAATACTAAGTTCTTTTTATCTTTTTATACTAACCTTTCTTGTTTGTTATCTTTCTCAAACTCTATAGGTGCATGAACCTAAGGATTAGGGGACCAACGAACCTCCAACCTCTTGTTTCGGACATTAGACGTTTGGAAAGAGAGAAAAGGAATGACACGATCATTTGAGACGGTTAGCTATGGAACCGAGGAATGATCAAGAAGATGAGTTACGTGGAGTTGGAGTTGAGAACGCGAGAGGTAGAATGCCCGTTCACCAATCCCGTGAGGCGAGAAGGATATGCGACTTTGATGAGCCTATCACAAATGGCACAAGGACGGGTATAAGAGCTCCTCCTTGTTGGAACAACAATTAGAAGATCAAGTCAAGCTTGATCAACATGGTGCAAAACAATCACTTCTTTGGTTTGCCCATGGAGCACCTTATCGAGCATGTGGATAACTTTGAGTGTCTTTGTGCAACGGTCAAAATGAATGGGGTACCCGAAGATGTCATCAAATTGACTATCTTCCCATTTTCTCTTTGGGATAAGGCTTCTCAATTGGAGAAGAGTGTGGTAACCTCTTCCATCACAACATTGGAAAAGTGTAAGAAGAGATTCTTGGCCAAGTTCTTCTCCAATCAAAGGACCGCGAAGATTAGAAACGACATCACTAGCTTCTAACAAGGGTCGAATGAAACTTTGTATGAGGCATGGGAGAGTTTGAAAGGATATATGCGTTCTTGCCCCCATTATGGCATTTCTATGGAAGTCCTCTTAGGAATATTCCACCGTGGTATTGAGGAAAGTATCACATCGCCCTAAATACCGCTAGTAATGGAGACTTTACATCCTTGACTATAGAGCAAGGTGAGCAACTAGTGGAGAATTTCGCCCAAAGCAACCATGGCTATGGGAGATATTATGATAGGGCCGTGAGAGAGCGTAAGGGAGAAGATACAAGAATCAATGAGCTAAATGAAAAGTTGGACAAGTTAATCATGTTCACACAAAAGGCCATGCAGTATGTGGGAGAGCTTGATGGAAATAAAGAGGGTTGCCTAGAGGTTTTCCAAGAGAGACAAGAGGAAGTGAGTTACATGCAAGGAGGTTACAACCAACAAGGAGTTTTAACCAAAACTATAGGAACCATCCCAATCTCTCCTATAGGAGCACAAATGTTGAGAACCCCCATACCAAGTTTACCCTCAACAAAAGCCTCAAGGAAAAGGCTTCATTCCACAACAATTCCAACAAAAAGGCTATGTGGCGAGGCCCCAATTTCAACAAGTAGGGAATCAACCCTTTCAAGGACAAGGTAACTCTTCTACTCAACCTTCCTCTCAAGATAACAAAGTTAAAACTTTGGTTCAAATGATATTGGAGGGACAAATCAAGAGTAGTGCAGATATTTGAAAGAGGTTTGTTGAGATGAACACCAAGATTGATGGGATTTACAACGAGTTGGATGGTAAGATCACAAGTTAAGCTTCTCATGTGAAAACTATTGACTTACAAGTAGCTCAAGCCGCTTCTTATTCCAAGAGCCAAAAGGAGATATTACCGGGTAAACCCGAATCTAACCCAAATGAGTATTGTAATGCAATATTCATTAGTGATAAGAAGCTTGATGAGAGACAACAATTGGATGAGAACGAAAAGACTTTGGAAGAACTCAACAAGCTTTTAATGTCTCCTAATGTTGAACAAGTTGTCAAGAGTGAAGAGATGCTTGGGGAGTGTAAAAAAAGTGAAGAGAGAGCATCTAAGAAGAAGGAAAGGGGAGGAACCCTTAGTATTGAACAACCACTCTATGAATCCAAACTCCCATTTCCAAGACCGGTCTACACTAAGGCGTAAAAGAAAGTTTTCTCCAAGTTTAAAAAGGACATGAGTGATGTTGGAGTGACTTTTCCAAAGAACGATGACTTGAGTCAAGTCCCAAACCAAATGAGGTTCATCAAGTACATCCTAGCGAATCACACGAAGGTTATGGACGTGATGAATACTTATGAGCAACAACATGAGGCACCTCTTGAGCTGAAATTGATCCTTAAGAAGAATGATCCCGGTAAATTCACAATACTTTGCTCTCTTGGTAATTTGAAATTTCATGATGCTTTGTGCGATTCGGGTTCTTGTGTCAATTTGATCTCTCTTGAGATGGTAAAGAGCCTTGGGATAAAAGAGTTGAAAGGAAACACTAGCTTTATCTCATTTGCGGATGCATCTTCAAAGTGTCACATTGGCATGCTTGAAAATTACCCACTAAAAATTGGAAATTGTGTGGTTCCAACGGATTTTATGGTGGTGGAGATGGAAACCATACAGAAGCTACCTTTAATACTTGGAACCCCGTTCTTGGCAACCGTGGGAGCAAGCATAGACTTCCCGAATGAAAGAGCTATACTCTTCAATGTGGATTCTAAGGTGTACTATCTCATTACTCCCACCACTTCCAACTTGTGTGGCACAATTACATGCACCAAGGAGATTAATGAGGGTGATTCAATGAGCATTCAAGTGAATGATGAACCCCCTAAAGTGGTTAAAGAGCTTCTATGTCTTGATGGTAAAAAATTTGGTGAAGAAATCTTTGATGGGAGTTGCTTGAACTTACTCTTTGAAGAACCTTTGAAGTTGGTTTTTGAAGTGAAAGCACCTAGAAAATCACAAGGGAGAAAGCCCCAAGGAGTACAAGAATTCAACCCTCCTCTTGTATCCTATGAAGTTTGTTGATGGTGCCATAGAGTGCAAAGGGAAGAGCACGGGTGGTTCTAAGCCTTTCTCTAAGGCAAAAGTGATCTTAACCCCCGGGTTGAATGAAAAGGAGATTGAGGTAGCCAAGGAGGCAATGACAAGGTTTTGGAGCATTGAACTCACCGATTGGGAACCGTACTTTGAAGATAAATTCCATCCTAACTCCGCCTAATCTCCTCAAAACGTCAAGCTAGCGAAGTAAAACAAGAGCACTTGGGAGGCATTCCCATGGTATCCTTCGTATATAACTTTCATTTATTTTCGTTTGACTTGTTTTGGTTTTGTTTTTGTGTGTTTGAGTTGTAGAAACATCGTCAAGCTAGCGACATTAAACGCGTCCTTGGAAACTCTCCCAAGCCTATCATTGTCAAACTAGTGACACAAAACAAGCAATGAATAAAGAGGACCAAGACCCCTTTCCACCACCGCCTCCACCTTACTAAGCTCCAAGGTACCACTCTTTCACCATTGTTTATATCATTTTTCTTTCGCATTTTTATTTCCTTTGTGTCATGTCTCTTTCTTTGAATTTACTTTCTCACCGAGACGGTGAGAAGTAAGTCTGGGGGAGGGATATTGTGTGCTAATGATGTGTCTAGTTGTTTTGCTTTCGTTTGCCTTGAATCTTACATATTGCATTCATTTAAAACCCGAAAAAACCAAAAAATATTGAAAAAATTCGAAAATTACAAAAAAAATGCATGTAGTTTGTATCTTCATTTCATATTCTTAAGATTGAGTCTAGTTCATTCTAGGATTGCATTGCATATGCAAAGGGAACAATGATGAAAAATTTCCTCGCAAAGCTTCGTTTTTCGGGTTTGGCTTAGGGATATTGTTAGTAATTGTTTGATGAATTAAGCATTTTCGAGTTAGGATTGTTAACTTGCTTGGATCATTATCTTCGAAAGTCCTTACCTTCTTGAAACTTGCTTGATTTTGAGACTCTCTAGTAACATTAAACTCTCATTTAGGGCTTTTGATCTTATACGCCGTTTAAACACTAATATTTGAGTCATCTTATCCATTTTACCACTCTCTAAATGACTCAAATTGCCATCTTCATCTTTGAGATGGTACCACACCTCAAATTAACCCAAACCATTCTTTCGAACCCTTGTGATAATTGATGAGTGAGGTCTTTTCTTGATGGTGTTTCATGTGTAAAAGCTTGCAAGCATTGAAAACGACAAGATTTAGCTTCTATTAAGGCTAGTTTCTTGTGTTTAAGACTAGCCTTTAGGATTGAGATTCTAAAGAATGGTGTTTTTGATTTCATAAATGGTGAGTGTGGAAAGTGAAAAAGAAAAAGAATAAGAGAAGAAAGAAGTTCTAGGAAAGGAAATGAAAAGAAAATAGCTCTAGGTTGAAAAGAAAAGAAAAACATGCTAGTCTCCTCTAGAAAAGAAGCAAAGAAAAGAAAAGAAAATTCTTAGAGGAGCTAAAGAAAATCGAAAAAAAAAAAGAATAAAAATGTTAAAAATCTTCCCTAAGGACTTAGAAAAGAATGAGTTGTTGGTGTTTATTAGAAAAGAATGAGTTGTTGGTGTTTATCTAGCCAAAAGGGCTTGTGGTTTGAGATTTGAAAGAAAATAAGAGACAAAGGAAGAGAGATTGAGTGTGCAACAAGTGAGAATGGGTAGATCATTGGAAATTAAATCTTGTATGCATAAGATTTCCTTTCTTGCTTGCTTTTACATAATGCTTACACTCTTTGTTTGAGAGTTAGCCACAAAATAATTTTAACCCCCCCCCCCCCCTCTTGACATTATTTTGAACCTCTTTCTTCCTAGCCAAGTGGATTTGATCACTAATCCTTTTGTGAGACCGCGCGTAATTAAAAATTAATGAATGTTATAGAGATGATCATTAGATAGTGAGAGTTCTCGTTGGTTCCGGGATTTGGAGTAGAAAGTCTTTTGTGAAGAGTTTTGTGAGCTTCCTTAAGTGAACTTGTTTGTGCATTACATAGTTGCTTTTAAGAATTTTGAGTTAGACCTTTTGAACGAATGCTTTTGGATTTGAGTTCCCGCTCTTCAAACCTCTCTCTCGGATTTGTGTTTTGTTGTTTGCTTGCGGACAAGCAAAAGGCAAGTCCGGGCGAGTTGATATTTTGGTGTTTTTACACCATTAAACTCATGATTTCATCACCCCTTATCCATCACTTCATAGCATTTGCATCACATTTCTATCATTTTATTTTTATTTAGTGATTAGATGCATTTTAGAGTTAAGATTTGTATTTGTGCGTTTTTCTCTTTGTTTTTGTTTGTTTTAAGTGCCTTTGGAATTCTTGGAGCTAAGAGGATGAAGAGGAGACTTAGGAGATGCAAGGGAGTTGGAGGAATGGATAAAACAAGCAAAAAGATGAAGATTTACCTGAAGAAGAAGGAGGACAAAAACAGAGAGAATATCGAACCCCTCATTTCTAAGGGGAGGGGTTCGATATGAACCATGAAGAAGAAGGAAAAACATAAAAACATAGAGAATATCAAACCCCTCATTTCTAAGGGGAGGGGTTTGATATGAACCATCAAGAAGGAGGAAAAAACACAAAAACAGAGAAAATATATAACCCCTCATTTCTAACGGGAGGGGTTCGATATGAACCAAATTTTCCTCAAGATCCAAGATTTGACCCGGTTTGTCTCGGGTTGACCCATTTATCTTTTGCTATAATCATTTCAACTACTTAATGCTATAATCATTTTAATTACTTTAATCCAAATAATTGGAAAAATAATGTTTTGGATAAAAAAAAGTTTCAACTTTTTATTTACCAAAAAATCCTCAACTTTTTATTTACCACAAAAAGATCCCCTACTTTTTATTTACTAAAAAAATCCCCAACTTTTTATTTATTAAGCCGTTTTAGTCATAGTATTAGTCAACATATAACTGTTGACTAACGTCGTATCTAATTTGGCTCAGTCAACGAAAGTTTGAGATTTAAAACAAAAGTCAACAAAAGTTGATGTTTTAAATTGTCTACGCCAAAGTTAGAGTTTTTAATGGCCTAAATTTGAAAGTTTGGGGGGTTTTATGACCGTTTTTCCTATATTTTTATGTTATAATATATTTTTATTATTTGACTATATTATAAAATGGTTAGCTATATTTTTTGTGTCAACCAAATTTTATTAATCAAAATCAACAATTGGCAACGCCAATCCGAAAGGAAAAAGTGTACATCGACAAAATTAACACCTCATATTTTAGACCTATGTGACAATAATCGGCTTTGGTATTGAAAATAAGAGGAACAAATGAAAACCGAAAACAATGGAAAATTATTGCCATTTTGAACAATTCTAAGTAACCAATTTTGAAGTGAGCACAAATCAGGCATGAGCTCAACTATAACAAAAATGCATCTAATTTTTTTTGAAAAACTAGTCACTCATACGATTTTTCGGTCATTTTGACCAATTCTAAGTAACCAATTTTGAAGTGAGCACAAATCAGGCATGAGTTTAACTATTTTTTTTTTGTCAACCAAATGTTATTAATCAAAATCAACAATTGGCAACGCTAATTCGGAGGAAAAAAGTGTACAACGACAAAATTAGCATCTCATATTTGAGACCTATGCGCCAATAATCGACTTTGATAGTGGAAATACGAGGGGACAGATGAAAACCGAAAACAACGGAAATTTACTGCCAGTTAACAAAAAATCATCTAAATTTTTTGAAAAATTAGTCACTCATGATTTTTCGATCATTTTGAGCATTCTAAATAATCAATTTTGAAGTGAGCACAAATGAGGCCTGAGCTCAACTACACTTGATCACGACTAGTTGTACCTAGGTAGGAGTGATCACCGTAGGCGATACAAAGTTCACTTACGACTCAAATACTCGCTGAGAAGAGAATGATGCTACGTTTTTCGATTGAGCATTGGAAGTAATTCATGAAATTTTATTTTTCAAAATTCGTTTGATGGAGCTGTCTACTCACAATGGACCATTTTTTATGTTTGTAGACTGACGACGTCATGCTGGTGTCATTTTCGCACCTGATATATTTGACCTTTAAGTGGAGAAGAAAAATCTTCTAGGGATTTAGCGAATATCACTTTCTTATTCCACTACTTTTCTATCAATTTACGAGTTTTTGTGTTTACCTAAATTGTGGATAGTTGTAACGAATTATTCTCACCGTTTTATAAAAAGCATCATTTTAATATTTTATTTGTTTTACGAAAAATATTATTTTATATTTTTAATGCAGAAATTATGATAAAATTGAAATTATGATAAAATTTTAGTTTTAATCTTTTTTATTTTAATATATTAATTAGATAAAAATAATTATTTGGTGTATTAATAAGTGGTATAGTAAATTTTTTAATATTTTTTTAATTTGTATGAAAAATCGTAGAATGACATTTTTTGTGAAACAGAAAAATTAATAACTAATGGTGTTACGAATAATATTAATAAATATAACTATAAATAGAAATTAGAATTGAGAATTGAGAATTGAGAATGATATATATAGTTTTGAATATCAAATCATACTTTAGGTCTAGTGGATTCGTTGGTCAGATAATTATTATTTTTTTTTTTTTTTGACAACGTTGGTGATCAGATAAATTAGAGATTAATAATCGGTCAAAGAATGTTAAAGTAAAATCCTTGGAAAATTTAGAAAATCATTGTAAGTTTAGCTGTGTCATGTTATAGTCTCATTACTCACAGTACAGGTGAGCTATGGAGAATCTATAATATATTCAAAACTTTTGTTGACTACTCAAAATCGTTCAAACAAAAAAATATTCATTAAAACCACTCAAAAGCCAATTCAATAAATCCATAAAGCAAGAGAAAATGATAAAATGTTTGTTTCTTGGTGTCGTTTCAGATAAAACACATGCACCAAAAAACAATTTTCGAAACTAATATGATTTTCTTGCACTCTTCCTTGTCGACAAATTATTTTATTTTCAAATGGCATAGAATAGGGCTGCACACAAATATCCGTTATCTGTCCCTTATTCGTTATTCGGCTCGTATTCGTTTCGAAAAAAAGATATTCATGATTTTCGAGTCGGATAAAGGGTATTATAATTTTATTATTCACAGGTAATGGTCGGATATCGGTATCATTTTTTTTAACAATCCGTCCCGTTACCCGTTCTGTTACTCAATTTGTTATCCGATCTGTAAATACTCGTATTTCATATCACTAATATTTGATAAACTCAATTTATTAAATTGTATGGTCTATAGTATAGCATTTGAATTAAAAAATTCTTTTTTGATAATGTGTTTTCAATTAATAATCTTCGCAACGTGAATCTTTGTATTTCTGAAGTCATTGATAATTTTAGAGATAATATATTACAAATTTTAAGTTTTGAAGTTTGTAATTTTATATTTTTTGAATTATAGGTTGTCTATAAAAAGAATTCTTCCTTTTTTATAATGATTTCTTCATCTTTTGTTATATGAATTTTTTATTATTATAGTTTATAGATAAATTACATTGCAATTATGCGGATAAAGATAACGGATCGGGTATTCGGCGGGTCGACAATTTTTTACCGGGTACTCGTTTAATAGGGTACTCGTTTTTGCGGGACGAATACGAATATTTTTTTTCAAATACTCGTTAGAGTCGGATCGGATAACGGGTACTCTAAAATTTTAGGATATCCGTCTCATGCCCATCTCTAACCTAGAGTACGAGTATGAATTTCTTATTTTCTTACTTATAAAAAAAATCTATGAAATAAAATTGTTTTTAACTATCCATGTTTCTTATAAAAGTACTTGCCTAAAAGAAAAAAATCTTGATTTTTTTAATCAAAACTTCTGAGTTATATGAATATTAGTAATTAGTAGTTTTCAAAAATCATAACATAACACTAGCACTAATACAAACTAGTAGATTGCAAATTTTAGCCGAAATTTTCAAATTTTAAATAGAAAAATATCTAAATATCTAAAAATAAATATGATTAAGTTAGATATTTTCAAAATTAATTTCAACAAACTAATTGAAACAAGTGAGAGTTGCCGATTCCGGTTAACAAAAAAAAAAAAAAAAATTGCCGATTCCTAAATCTAGTAATGGCTTATCTTTGGTGTTTTACTTATTAATAAACAGTAGAGGCCACTTTTAGTGGGATGCGATTAAAAATGGAGAAATTTTGATAAATCATTTGAAAACAAAAAGGTTACTAAGCTAAGCACATGGAATCATAAGTAAAATTTGGTTGACAAAAAAAAATAAAGAATTAAAAAAGGCAATAGTGGTAATAATAAAAACAATAAGGATGAAAAATGGAAAGGCCGCCAAAAAAAAAAAAAGGTGGGGGCCAAGTGAAGGGAGCAGAAGGGAACAATGTCCGAAAATTGATCCCCATTGGAAAGACCATTCTCTGCATTCCATTTCCCTTCTTCTCATCATTACTTCTCCCACTCCTTCCCATTTCTCTTTCTTATTATCCATACACCCTTGCCTAATTATTTACTATTAATCATTTCATCATACCAACACTTTTTATATTTTTCATTTTATAAAAGTATTCAAATGTAGTTTTCTGTGCAGTATAAACACAGCAACCAAGTAATGCCGTTCCGTTTTTATGTTAAATAACATAAATAAAAGTTTTATAGTGTTACAGTCATATTCATTTAACAGTCGTTGATGATTGGAATTTACAACTGCGATTAAGTATTGTTTGTTAGCATGTTGTGGTGACCAGTGACCAATCGTGACAATTAATCATAGCTAATTTTGAGTTGTTGAATTTTTCAGCGATATACGATTTGGATTTTGCGATTAATCACAACGATTAGTCATGAAACAGCAAAACGAATAATATATAGTAACATCTAAGTGTTGTCACTAATCGTAGTTGTGGATTGCAATCGTAAACGATTGTGAAATGAACATGGCCGTTCCAAAATGACTGAATTTTGGTCGTATTCGTATAGTTTTCGTGTTCTCTAGATCACTTAAAAAATGAAAAATATGCTTACACTTCTTCCACCTGGCATTTTTTTGTTATAAATATAAATTGCAAACAAAAAAAAAATTGTACCGCTCTAATTATGTCACACACTAAAGACAGAAATTTTGTAAATGTTAAAACTTTATTGCCAGCAAAAGAAGAAAAGAGGAAAAAATTACTAGTCTATATTATGTTCACAGAGGAAATAGAGATAATACGATAAGAGGAAAACTAAGCATATGAAACAAAATAATGCTAGATTGATTATAATTTTCTTAAAGCAAATTGGTGAAAAGCTGTATTACATGTCTATACACTCGTCTTAAATATAACAAAAAAATAGGCTTAGAATCTGAAAAATCGATTTTACCACCATAGTAGACACATAACTCTCTTTGTCACTCAAGGTGTATGGAACAATTTTAAATGCTAGAGATTTTCAGAATGTGGAAGATACAGTATAACTCTTTTCTGCTATCTTTGTGAGGTGGAACATTACGACGATCGTGCCGACAATAACTGGAACATTCGATTTTAGAATGGTGAAAAACACATCAACGGCTAAAATAAGATTTGTGAACTCATTGGTCCGAACGTCTTTATTGTTTGTTATCACATTTTTTTTATTTATAAGACATTATATCCAATAAATTGGAGGATTTGAATTAAAAAATCATTAGTTTGACAAAATACTATAGTACATTGATTTAATTGGTATAATTATATTTAATTAACTTGAAAATTAGTTAAAATTGTTCTAAAATACAAACATGGTCAGATAGTATTTTACTATTTTACCATTCTACTATCCTACCAATAAAGCTTTAAACGTTTATGTGTGTTATGAAGGTTTTCAGGAGTATATGAAGTTTTCTTAAACTTTCTTTAGCATTTTCCCAAATAATTTTGTAATATTTTGGAAATACTAACACTTAATTGGTATTTTTTTTCTTACAAAGCTTCTTATTTTAAAGCTAAACAAGAAATGAATATCTGTTACGCTCATCGCTTCTTTAAACATGCTTCAGGGGTCGGCGTCTTCTCACATTAACATTGTCAGGATAGTGGAGCTTATGGGACAAAACATGTGTTACGCCCCTCGTTCCTTTAGACGTGTTTTATGGATCAACGTTTTGCCACATTAACATTGTTAAGATAGTCTCTGAAGTGAGAAAGAATAATTTTCCCTCCCAAAAATTCACTGACGTTTAAGTCAAAATGTGTCAATGTGATACGCTCAAGTCATTTTCCATTTCAGGATGCCGATTGTAGGGTTTTTCTCTTAAAGGCCAAGGACCCTATCGTTTTAACAATCTTTTGGTTATGACGTGGCGTATCCATGTATCTTCTCTTGGAAGATACAAAATCATCCAATAATATTTTTTATATAAGACAAAACATCGTATATTATAACACCTAAGACTGCGCATTTTGTATAACAGTAATTTTTTGAAAATGAATGTAATTTATTTATATCACGGGCAACATACAAATATATATGTTTATTTTTATAACTTTTAGAAGAAATAACTTATAAAAAGACTAGAAAATGTCAAAGCTTGTTATTCTTTTTATTTAAAAAGAGAGTAAAATTTTTTATCTAATGGTTTATATTAGTGTTATTATTGTGTTATTATCCGGATTCAAATATAATATAATATATATATCGGTTAAAAAAACTCATAGAAATTAGTTTTCACAAATACTTTTATTAATCAATAAAAAATCTAACAAAAAGATTTGGATAGAGTACGACTATCTATGGACACTCAAAAGTTTTTATTGGTACCATGATTTCAGGTATCCGGAGATGAATTACTTGTTAGAATATGAGTATTCCAAATTTTCGGATATTCGATTTAATTTTTATCGTTATGTCTAATATATCCATAATTATTATTATATTTTTCCCAAGTATTGACGATACAAAAAAAAAAAAAAATTCCCAAGTAACACTATTTTATTTTATTCTTATTTAATCTAATGTATTTAAAGGAGATAAAAATTATCTACAAATATCACATTAAATTTTGCGGAATTTCTCTTCAATAAAATAACCTAACCATACTTTTTATGAAATCAATGGAATATACATTATTAGAAAGGGGTAGCTTCTGGAATTTGCCATAATATTTAGCAATGTTGGGGCGAGAAGGCAACCCGCACCAATCCGACAAAACCCGGGTTGTGGGAGACAATGGTTGCTTTAATTTTAAAATTAATTTGAATAAAAAAAAGTTATTTTTATCTTCTAGTAAATCTGTTTACTAGTCATTAATTTTTACCAATATATTTACAGTAAAAAATTACATTTATGTTTTGAGTATATTACTTACCGGTTAAGAATTTTGACAAATAGACTAGGACTTTGTAACGTGTACCACATCTTGCGTAACTAATCAGTAAAATGGTAAAAAGATACCGTTAGGAGATATGGTATCACTCTTTTTTATTGTACTACTATATGTTATCACTATTCATACTATATATAAATATACTATTATCTTGTACCGCTATTTTGTACCATCAAAAAAATTGTAATGTTTTGTGTTACCAATCGGACCCTAAAAGTTATCAACTTCAATATGGAACTCGAAATTTCAGATTATTCAAAGTATTATTGACTTGGCTAAAGGCATTAGTAGAAGCTATATGTCGTATTATAATATAAATTTGTAAGAAGTATAAAGGTTCAGTTTTTTAACGGTTAAGGTTTTGTACGATATGTGTTAAATCGTTTATCATAGTATGTTGTGTTATAAATCAATTTATTTGTATATAGTTTAATATTGATGATGTAGAATTCTGGTTATTTCTTTTAGCGGATTGGATTCTGGATTTTCGTGAGATTTTTTGGAAAACACGGCCACTGAAGTTGAGGATAATAATAACATGCGTGAGATGGCAAGCAGTTGAAAAGGATTATGACATCTATGTGGTGTTTTCGAAAATACTATGAAATTCAAGTTAGAAAGGTGGGAAAGAAGTTTGGGAGAGTTAGAAAGAGGTTCAATTTTTAGTAAGATTTATGATTTTTGATAAATTTCGAAGAAAAAAAGTAAAAGTAATGGTTTCTTTCCATTTATTTATATGAAGATGTTATATATTTATACAAAGATTTTTAACATAATTCTATTTGGAAAACAAGTAAATATACATTTGATGTGATATAGACAAATATATTAACTTTCTTAAATACAATATTCATGTCAATCTTTTTTCATCTAGGTTTAGTGGGTTTCTCTCCAATACCTTCCCGCAAGCTCATACGTAACATGTATGAGATTGGACAATCTTTAAAATTCATACCACCGTATATTGCATGGATTATTAAGTCTTCAACAGAACCTCCTCCGTTGAAATAAAAAACTTGAAATCCTCAAATCGTTTCGAACCGAAATCACAAGTCTGGGTCGCTCTTCAAACGTCTTGTCCATGAAGAAAATTGTGTCTTAAGTTAAATAAATGTCAAAGACATTATCATGTCTCAATCACCGGATCAGCATCATATCCATCGGAATCATTGCCATAATCATTCTCTTAACCATTTTCATCGTCATGAAGATCATGTGAGTACACTAGTAGCATTGACATAGGATAACTCACGGTTAAGAGAAAAGGGTGAAATCATGGTGATGTCACTGAACGAACCATCATAAGGTTCATGTTCGTAATCACGTCTTCATCGTTTGATTTGACAAGTCATCAAAAAGAGAGAGACGAAGAATAAAGTCGAGAGGCTTAAAAATACTTAATATGCCGAGTGGCATGTATAAAGACCAAGTGGCGACCAAACCAACAACGTAACAAGATAATCACCATCAAAAGTCAAGCACGTTAAGCTCATGCTATCGGATGAACGTACTTCTTTTAGAGTCATGGGCATTTCATTGTTCTCTCTTGTTACCTCTCCTTCTCTGGTTTCTACATTGCTTCCTCGCACGGTGATTCCATGATGTTTATCGATACTTTCTCGTGATTGCTCTTTGGAGAGTTATGAATGTGTATCGATTGTTCTTTTATTTTCATGTTTTTAATCTTTTTTTTCCATGTGATCAAAATCATAGGTGTAGCAATTTGTTTATTGAACATTTTGTAACCCTAAACTTTCATTTTCATAAATGATATCTACAATTTAGCACACACAAAAAAGAGTCAAGCACCATCGTGTGCTGTAAAAACAAATCTCTCCAAAAGAAAAAAAAATTAAAGAAAAGAAGAAAGAAAGCTAAAATTCATAATCTTTTTTTTTTTTAAACGTGGAAGCAAACAAAAATCTAAACCCATAGAAACTGGCTCAAGTCTCTGATACCATGATAAATTTGGAGGAAACAAAGTAATGTAATCACTACAAGAAAACAGTTAATGAGTGTTTTAGTCACAAAATTTTGCGACCATTTTGTGACTATTTTGCGACTAATAAACGACTACGGAAGATACAATCTCAAATTAGTCGCATATTTACGACAAAAATAATATAGTAGTGTAATAGTCCTAAATTAGCGACTGAATTAAGACTATTATTTGACTATGTAATTGTAGTCGGAAAATAGTTGCAAAGGGGACGAAATTGCGATTTTTTTATTAGTGAGAAAATGTAGTCGCGAAATAGTCCCAAAATTGCGACTTATTTGCAACTTGTGGTGAGCATGCGAGTTGTGTCACAAATTAGTCACTAAAATACCTACTAATTTGCTACTAATTCACGATGGTAATTTGAAAGTGTGACTGCTTTGCTTCCGATTACCAACTCATTTGTATGATTTTTTGAAATTCAACAAAAGATAATGGTAAATAGATTAGTTTTAAGTATTTATATAGATTTTAACTACTTGTTACACTAAATATATTATATAATAGTGAACTTTTAACTTTCTATTTGATGAAGTAATATTTGTATCATCCATAACATGTCTTAAGATATACTACATGTGTTTTCAATCTGATGTTTGTTAAAGTTTATTTTTAAAAAAATTTACTTAATTAATATTAGTTAACACTATGTACTAAAACATATACTTAAGAAATATAAAAAGTCTGATTGGTTAAGCATGTGTATCAATTTTCTTACTCTAAATGTTTAGGGTTTAGGGTATAGATTTGTGACTCATAAAAAATGTCACAAAACAATTATATTTTGCGACTACTTTGCTACTGTCATCACTTATTTGTGACTATTTTGCTACTAACATGATTTCTTTCTAATTTGCTAATATAATTAGATTTGAAAAAATTTAGAATTTTTGTGAAATAATTTGGGTTTTTTAGGCGCGTATTTACCCCCCCTCCCCCCTCTAAAATTATATTGCGACCATTTTGGGACTCCTTGTTAATTTATAAGTCTATTGATTCCCAAATCACTTTTGCAAACCCTAAAACAATCTCCATATTTCTCTCTCGTTCTTCTCTTTCACCGATTCGAGAAATACAACCCTGAATCTTCTTCTCTTCATCCTTCTCTTTCGATTTCTTTCTGGAATCTTTTTCTCTTCACATATCTCTCTCGATTTTGATATTCTCATATTTTACATCATTTTGATATGTTTTCATCCCGCAATTGCATAACATTTAGGCATTCCTAAGAGCATTTGTATCTTTTTGAGTTTTATAGGTTTTGAGATGGTGATCCCGCTTCGAGGCGATTTGGAGAGCATTTGGTATGTAAAGTGATGGTGATTCAAGAGGAAACAAAGGTGGATCAAATGGATGCAAGAAGGATTCAAGATAAAGGCAAAGAAGTGAAGAAAATGTTGAATTGACATCTCCCATACGGTGGCTTCATACTGAGGTCCGACCCTTGGTATGGAGATATAAAGAATTGAAGTTTTTGAAGCAAAAAGACCAGCCCCGATACGATGGCTTGATACTGAGGTCCGACCCTTGGTATGGACCTTCTCCAAGCCAAACTTTTATGACCCGACCCGGATGAAGATGGGTCGACCCGGTTCCATTTTATTTTGATATAAATAGTATTTTGGACTTGTAAAAACCTAAGTTTTCTTCTCTCTAGTTGGGTTTTCGGATCCAAATATGTTCTTACATTTTGGATCAAGATCTTCATCTTCTCATGCCAATTAGTGAAGAATTCTTCACCTCTATCTCTTATATTTATGTTTATGTCTTTTCTTTTGCTTTTCTTTATGTTTAGGAACTAATATTCTCGTGGATTGTGGGCTAGGTAGATTAGGTTGATTTATGGTTGATTGATTATGCTTAGGGTTAGGTTCATGTGATTTCTAAGGTTTAAGATGTGTTTAATGCTATATTAGATTTAGCTAATCAAAATCTTGATCATGGACATTTCATGCCTGGAAGGTGTTCGATGAAATGTCTAGGAGAATTCTAAACTTGCTTTTCATACTTAACCAATGAGAATTGATGTTTAAGGTGATTAGTTGATATTGTGGACTTGAACTTAATGATTATTGATCACTTAATTGTAATTGGAAGATTAGCTTAATTAGGTGATTAATAAATGGGTTAATATCATGAGAGTGAATTAGTCTATTGTGAGTGATCCTTGTCATGGAATTGAGCATGCTTGTTTGTTCTAGCATTATTAATTAGTCATTAGTCATTCCAAATCAATTACCTTTGCCGATGATCCATGTTTTATCTTTTGTTGGACCATGAGTTGTGCTAGATTATGATATTTTGATAGTTAGATGATGATTATTATGGTTGATCCTTGTTAAATCATTCACTTATGTTTTTCTTAATATTAGTTTTAACTTGATCACTCAAAATCTAGATCTTTAGGCATTTTCACACCCGAGAGGTGTTTGTGGAAATGTTTAAATCAAACCTTTTGTGAGCTTGAGTCACATAGCTTCTTAACCGTGGTTCTATGAACTCTTGTGACGAAAATGGGAGTATATTAATGCTTATCTAATCATTGAGATAGAATGTCTAACCGCGGATCTTGAATGTGATTAGAGAAAGGGAATTTTTACCATTGGCGTGGATTAACCTAAAGAATGAATATTTCATTGTCTAGGATAGTGCTTAATTAAACATTTTGCATCATTGTTTGATTGTTAGTCCATTCTCATGATAGTTTAGCTCAAGGTCCAATCCTTTTTTTTGTTTTACTTCTTGCATTTTAGTTTCTTGCATTTTTTAGCATTTTAAACAACAACAAAACCAAAAATACTTGCTATAGATTAGTTTGTTTCTCGCATCTTTAGTGTGCAAGTATTAGTCCCTTGGGATCGACCCTTAAATACTACCTCGGTGTACCATGCACTTGTGGTTTTATTTGAGGCTTTGCAAATTTTAAAGTTTCGATCGCCTATTGGATATTCGCTCCATAGTGAAGGTAAATTAGAGCGTATCAGATTTCCTTCACCCAAAAGAGGAATTCATCTCTCAATCTTTTTCTCTTCATCTTTCTCTGTCGATTTTTTAATCCGACATATATGCTCAGCTCCGCCTTGCGATGTCGACGGAAACACATAGCGTGTTACGGATTCCGGTGGTGATGTACTCGTTGTGGCTGTTTTCCGTCGTAGGTGTGGTGGCTCGGAGTGGATCTAGTGATGGAATCGGGAAAGTGAGAGATACTTACTGGAAAATCAATCGACGATTCACAGTATCCTTCTTCACAAAACAATACCCTGAAGCTTGAAACTCTAAGGTCATTCTTTTCTTAAGAGCTTGGGTTACTTCAGATCTGTGGCATCCTTGCGACTGATACATCGGCGGTTCACAGTATCCTTCTTCACAAAAACAACGAGGACAAGATCATGGTACTTGACTCCCACAAGCTTGTCGCCGCCAGTGGCGAGCCAGGTGACCGGTAATTCCTCCTCCGACACTCTCTTTCTCTCTGTATCTCTCTGAAAAAAATGCAACAAAGGAGAAAAGTGATCGGGTTTTTTCAATCTTCACTCAAACAAGTCGATAAGTCTCAAGCTTTGTGATTTTCCCTTTGGGTTACAGATTCGTTTTTGTAATTCAATTTGTGAATCTCTTGCCCATAAAGAGAAGAAGAATATAAAATCAGCAATGGAAATAGATCTAAACGATTATACCGTTATTAAGGAAGGAGAAGTTGAGATTCTTATGCACAAGAAGAATCAAGTCTTCTTCAACAAAGCCCAGGTTCCAATTTTTTGCCTTCTTTTTGTTCCAATTGGATTTGATTTGCTTCAAAGTTTCTTCCTTTTTGCAAATAATTGGCAATTTTATGAATGATCAAGTCTTAGCTTTGGAGATTTCAAATTTGTTAGTTGAATTCGTATGGATATGCGTGTGAGCTAAACGAATTTGCCTATTGTTTTGTTGTTAGATCAACAATAGGGACATGTCCATTGCTTTCCTAAGGGCATTTATATCCAAACGCAAGCAAGAGCATGAGACGATGTTATCTAAAAGAGCTAGATCATCAGGAAAAGTGGTTGAGAATGATGTCTTTTTAACTTCCAAAGACGAAATTCCTATTGAAAACGGTGAGGATAATGGTGAAACCAACAACGGAGAACATGAAGTAACATCTCAGGATGGGCCAAAGGAAGCTGCCAAGACCACGTATGAATCTGCATGAAGGGAACTCAAGCCAGCGAGAGTGCTTGGGGTCTGCCTATCTTCTTTCTTTTATGACTGTTGTATCCTAGTTTTTTATTTCTTCCTCTTTTGGACCATAGTCTATGTCTTCCTTTGGTAGCAAAATATATGTGAGACATCACTTATCTCTTTATTCATTGTTATGGATCTTATATTTCATGTTTCTTTTGCGTTAATATTTTTTAACATTCGGTTTTTGTTTTAATTTCAGCTTTTTAAATTTGAAAAAAAAAAAAATATATATATATATACATTAATTAAGATGGTTGCAAAAAAATTGCTAATACGTGACGGTTTTGTAACTAAATTCACGTTTTCACAATTTAGTCTATAATATACGACTACTAAATGTTGTCACAAAGTAGTCGCTTATGTCCGACTAAGTTTAGTAGTCACAAAATAGTCTGAAATAAGTGACTACTTTACGACTATTGTATTTTGCGACCAAAAATTTGCGACTACTTACTTTAGTTTCTAAGTAGTCGCAAATTGCGACTTTGCGACCATTTTGTGACATTTTTGGAAGTCATTCATCCTCTGTTTTCTTATAGTGAATGGTTTCTCTCCATTTATTCATATGAAGAGGTTACATATTTATACAAAAATCTCTGACCTAATTCTACTTGGTCAGAGATTACATATTTATACAAATTGGCTTTTGCATTGATCGCATCTCAAGAAAATGTTGCTATAAGGAATTTTAAGCGAAAGATTTTACCTTGATCCGACATCCATATGTCATAAATGAATCGCTAATATTTGATGAACAAAAAAAAATTCCCAACAAATATGATATGGATTGAAATTTTATTGCAAATATTTAAATTTGTTAGTCATCAATGATAAAATCAGAATCTTTGACAAAAAAAAAATCACAATCTCTTGTGATTGTTGATATAACAAATGACAAAAAGATAAAACAAAACCAAAATATGTTTTATTTTACAAAAAAAAAGAACATATTTGGTCATATGTACATATAAACATCCTATATATATTAATAGAGGAGATACTATATATATTAATAGAGGAGATATTAGAGAGAAAAATCTAATGTGTCATTCAATGAGTAATTTAAGAACACATCATTTAATTTTAATAAATCAGAACATTTCAATTAAAAATATATGCAATGGTGGAAATCTCTACATATTCTCATTAATTTTATAATAAGTTCATTAATACATGTTTTACAAATTTAAGCCTAATTAAATATAATATTTTAGACTTGCCATATCTATTTTTAAAATTTTATGATATATTAACAAATTTTTCATTATTATAAAGATCAATTTAGACGGAAGAAAATGAAAATCAATTTTACATTTAAAAGATATTGAAATAAATAACATTTGCATATTTTTAATCAATTTTACCCATAAAAAATATTAAAACTAATGGCGTTAACATATGCTTAATCAAAAGTATTTAACTTTATTATATTTATGCACAATATATATTATTTTATATGTTTATAGATATTAAAAATCATATGTTTTGTTATACACATTTAAATATTAATCAATCTATTTAATTCCGTGTTTTGCATGGATCAAAATCTAGTATTAATAATATTCAAGCCATCGCCTGATTATATTATTATTGGTCCCCAATTTGTATATGTGCAAATATATGACTTGAAAGGGACAAATATCGAGCGGGAGTGAAAAGTCAAAATTGGTTTTTTCCTAAAAAGAAATCAAGGACAACTCGGCCTATTGTATACGGATTTGTATACGTCTTAATAACCATGATAACGTAAACTCGCATATTTTGTATTAACTGAGCGAAGCCACACTAAATAAGGGATTTGGCAGATCTGGACTTGTAATTATTTTACAAGAAAATAGATTCCTTTGTATCATATATACATAAATCGATTTTGTTTGGGTTTTTTGTAATTATTAAATACTGGAAATAATTGTATAGTGTTGGTGGCGATGTGGCTCCACCATTTGTGGGCTTTTATAGTGTAGTCTTCCCCATGTGACCAAAGATACGAGTATTGCGTTAATACATCAAAATATTAGTTATATATTCAAATTTAAAAGGAGTCTGACTAACAAAATTTAAGGATTTTAAAGAATTAAACACGAATAAAGATTCCCGAGATATGTTGCATGAGAAATGGACCCAATCGATTTGATAACTACGTTTTTTAAAAAACTTTGTTGTATTGAAAACATGGGATAATTACAAAATGAAAATATATAAAAAGAACAACAATAGAGTAACGCAAAACATAAAGATTACAACTTACGAAAATGATATTAAAAGGTATATATCATCATGTCTAGAATCGGATAATGAATAGCTACTTCAAAAAGATAGCGGTAAGCTTGACGACAATCTGATAGAGGCGACAATATGACAGCAGGTTCAGACCAAACACTCCACCCAAACAAAGCAACCATACATTGCCGAGCCAGGTACCAAACCAGAAAAGACTGACATTGGTACCAAAACCACAGAAGTCCTCCAATCACAGATGAAGAAAGCCACAGCGCAAAACCAAGGCCTAATAAGAGACCCATAACAGAACCCGAAGCTACATCTACCTAAAGCAGCAACTTCGCAACACAATAGAACAAACCTGCAAAACTTTACTCAACATAAGCTCGCGAAGGACCAAACCGGTCAGGCCAGCATAGGAAGCAGGAGACCAAGCACATGCACCAGAAGGTAACGAGCAACTAGGCAAGGGACACGAAGGCCCAAGATGCCTACAATGCCCGGAACCTTAACCCAATGCACCGCAAACCGCAACTACTAAACCTACAAGGGAGATCAGCGACAGAGCAGGGAACAGAAGCAACCAAACCGAACCAGAGAGAAGAGGACCTCGGCAAAAGGGAGAAGCAATCCCGACCCAAACCGGACATAACCGAGCCCAAAGAGCCGAGAGAAACAGGGCCACAAAGAAACTAGCAATCCATACTTCAAAGGGAGTTGTTGAGGAGAGGATGAACAAAAGGCCTAAGGCGATAGAGATAAACCTACAGGAAATGAAGCATCGCCCTAGTCCCAACCGAAGGAGAGGAAGATCCTCGAAAGCCACCGCATCTAAGGAGAAGACCATGAAAAGGGATCTCAGATCCGGTGAGGAATCGTCCTCAAAACTCCAGCACCAGAAAAGAGAAACCTTGACAAGCCTTCAAACCAGCGCTGCTACAAAGCTCTACGACGAAGCACGAATCAGAGACTGGGAACAACAAAACCAGATAACAAATTCAAAGCAGGCGAGCCATCCGCCGTCCTTGAGCGAAGGAACTCTACTGACTGAGGCCCGTAACAGGAGACTGACTCGAAGCACAACCCATGACTCGGATAACTCCCACCAGCGAGAGACCTTAGAACACAAATCCACCGGCGAAGGAATCCAAGATCTGCACCAAACTACAGGGAAACCCCTAGCGAAGAGGAGACCGGAATAGAAAAGAAGAGGAAATGCATCCTCTAATAGCGACGGTGAGAACTACCGCCAATCGGAAAAAGAGATCGGAACAGAAAAAAAATCAACGGCGAATTAGGATTTTGAGAGAAAAGGAAAATGATTGTCCTCCTCTCTCTTTGATTTTATAGTTATGTTGTAAAAAAATATTAATATTAATTTATTTTAAAATAGTAATAGATATTTAAAATCTGAATTCTTCTGTGTTAATCATCATAAATTGTTGAACAAAATGATAATTTAAAACAATGGAGGTGATAGTCTCATCAAATATTTTTGAAAGCATGGTTACGTATTTTTTTTTTTTTTTTGTAACTTAATAAGAAATATTATTTATCAACGATAAATTGAAGTTTTCACTGAAAACATATATAGAAAAAATGTATGATATAGTATAAACTATTATATCTTAATTCTTTATATATTCACTTGAAACATATATAGAAAAGTTTATTTATTAACAATAATTTGATATTCATTTGTAATGTATATAAATCATAATAAGGTTGGTGGCCTAGTTGTAATATAAAAATGGTGGTTCTCTAGTGCTTTGGATTCAATCTTTTGTTAAAACGGAGGATTATTTTTTACATCGGAATACTTAAAGTTTGATTTCGATTACCAGAAAAATTATGGATTAAAAATCCGGAATTTTTCCGATTTATTAAAAAAAAAAACTTATATAAAAAAATGTATAGACGCCAAAAAAAAAAGTTATGACAATTTATATATATATAAAAAAAAAGGTATGACATAGTATAGAATATGATATACTAATTTGTTTTCTGTAGATTATCACAAGGATGTTACAAACTTGTAACACAATTCTTAACAATTCCGTTAGATTTTTTTATTTTTATTTTTGGAAATCGTCAAGAAAAGGTACCTATAAATGGAAGAAGTAAAAAATGTGGGGAAAACATGGAAAAAAGGAAAACTATTTAACCTGGAAATATAAAAAATTTAAATAAATAAAAAAAGGAAAAAGGAAATGGACCCAGTAGCCGATAAGGGGATCAGTGGCAAAATCGTCCGATAAAAAAAAAGGCATCTTTATAAATGATGAAACGGCGGCGTGTGGGGGCGCAGGTGTTGATAGTGCGCATGTTTCTTTTGCAAAGCGTCGTCAAGCGTGTGAGTTCGTGGAGACTTTCGAATCTCATGGCTCATGGATGTTTCGCAACCATTCTTATCTTTAATAAAAAAAAATTAAAGCATAAATCATTCTATTCTAACGAAAACTCGAATTTAGAAGCAAAATGTGTATTTAGAGGAAGAGATTGATCCATAATAATTTGCATAGCATAATGTGTATTTTACATACCACTTACTGTCGACTGTCAAGACTAGAAATAAATTGAATCCCGTGAAATTTAAAAAAAAAATATATATATATATATATATATATATATATATTTGAGATCTCATATCAGACAATTCGATAAAATATTAATTTTAAGATTTAACATGATATCAACATCCGAATTTGACCCAAATATGATAGTCCAAGCACGTAAAATTACCAACCTTAACTAGAATGTGATCATGTTCGAGATTGATCGGAATAGTCATCATCTCGAAGGAATTTGTTAGAAATTTACATCGAAAATGAAAAATGACGTAAAATAATATATAAAGTCATTTACTAATATTACCAATTAATTTTGAGTTAAAAGTATATAAGACTAGATAAATAATCATTGGACAATTTACAATGTACTTTCTGTGGATAAAAAATATTTTGGAATTAAGCCACCTTAGATAACTTTGTTGTTTTGTTGATTGATAATGTATTGAATGGTTGAATTGTTATTAACGATAACATGTATCACTTTTTTATAGTTGATACTATTAATTATTTTAATATTTTTTATTTATCGCTATCTCGATTTTTTTTTGTAATTTAATTAAATATATAATAAAACATATAAAATTTGAAGTACAATTTTATAAATAAAATGGTTAACATTAAAATAAAGTGATGAACGGTATTACTCTAAAATATTATTCCATATTTGAAGTTGTACTTGTTCGTTATTTTAAAAGCTATAAATTAAATGAATTAAGAATTTTTTTTTTTTATAATAGTTTTAGAGTATGAAATAGAAGTGGTTTGGAGAGGTTCTAATAAAAATGCAACTAAATTTACTTTGTTTGGAGAGGCTTAAAAATTAATTGAATTAAGAATATTTTTTTCTATAATAATTTCTGGAATAGGAAATAGAAGTAGTTTAGAGATGTTCTAAACATACAAATAAGTTTGCCTTGCTTGGAAATTCAAATTATATAATATGATATTTTTCATTCACTAGTGCATATTATAAATTATATTATATTGCGTGAAACAGAAGCAAAAAAAGCAACTCGTTGGGTAAAATCTGCAGTTTCTGCACCAAATTAAAGAAGGCCTGCAACAGTGCCGCCTTTACATAAATACACACACTATATACATAGGCTCTATGTACGTTATAGTATCCGATATTTGTTTTAAATATCCTGCAATTTGATTAAATTTCATGGATGAACAAAGTTTTTTATTTTTAGTAGAGCAAGCAAGTTACTTAAAGCATCCCATTGGAGATATTTTTATGGATTTCTCAACAATAAAAAATGAAAAATAACAAAAAAAAAGTAAGAGAAAGAACGAGAAATGATTCTCATTTGAGAAATTTTGAGAAATCTTTAAAAAACACATTTGACACTTGTTTCAATATGATTGGTTCAGTTTTCCTAATAATTTAAAATTTAAATAGATAATTAAACTATATTAAAATTATTAAAATAATATAAGTTGAAGATAAAATAATCTTTTTTAGCTTATGTACTTCACGTTTACTTTTGAATGTGACGGATGAAAGTGACTATTTTTTATGTCTAGATAAGACAAAAAATATAGAACGTGCAGCATGGACCCCGCAGCATGATAGTCTTGTAACCCGTCAGTTCTGTAAGACCCTGCATCCTGTTAGTCATGCAGGACCCTGATTCTGTCAAAACTCTTCATCATGATAGCCTTGTACCCGTCACCCCTGCAAGATCCTGTACCCCGTCAGTCAACCTGGATCCTACAGATTAGCTTGTTGACCAGCTGGCAAGTAAAGCAGATAAAATAGGAGAAGATCACTCAAATGCTAATCCGACCCAACACATATCCATTAACCCGATATACTAACCCGAGTCAGGTAATTTCTATATAAACACCCATTTTCCATTAAGGATGAGGGCCATCATTTTGCTTACTTTTGATTTCTCTCTCCAAATATTTCTAAACTCCTATCTCTCTTCTTTTTCTTCTTATACATTTTCTCTCTAAACACTCCATAAACATTTATCTTTTCTCTTCCTTTGAGATATAATCCTACTCTCCTTTCTTACCATTCTGGTCATGATCTTCATTAAAGAATCCCCCCCCCCTTTCTCTTCTCTTCTATTCACTAAAGTGCCTCCTAAAACTACATACACTCCGCGAATCCATCCTTCTTTCGAACCCGGAGTTACTTAACCACCTTTTCCTTGTGTTCCTCATTTCTTTCTGGTTTCCGACATATCAACTTTGTGGTCCATTTTCTCTATCTTTTTATTGACTTGAACATCGGAGAGTTTTCGAGGAACACCCCCATCATGTTCTCCGGACTTTCACGTGTTTACCACGTGTGCAGGAAACCTTCCCCCCCCCCCCCCTTCCAATGAATGGATTAAAGGATAACTTGGCTCCAGTAGCTGTTCAAAAGAACTAAAAATCCCCAAAATAATATATATGAAAGATTTAGAGAGTTTCTAAGCAATAGAAATGTTCTTACCAAATTTAGAAACAAAGGTTGTTACATTAATATTAATACTATGTGCGAATTCGTGCAATGCACATAAATAGCATATATATTTATTTTTAACAATTTGAAAAATGAACATCATATTATATATATCCAATTTATTAAGAAACTAGATGTTATAACTCATTAATTACAATATCAAAATTAGTAAAAACTCATTAGACTAGTATATATTAGTGTCTAACCTACCTTTGACCTTAAGGTTTCAGTATCCTATTTTTTTTTTAAAAACACATGTATCCAGGAATGGCATTGTAGAAAAAAAGAAACTAATTTACATTACTATTTCATTTAACTAGATGACATTTCATATGAATTCATTGTAATGTTTCACTATTTTGAATTTAATTGATAGTTAACTTATAATATTTAGAAAATAGGTTTTACTTATTCAAACATATAATTGATATATGATCTAAAGTAAAATTATGATTTTATACCTTGTGAGAACTAAATGTTCAAATATTTATAAACGAGAGGTTAGTTGTCAAACATGAAAAGGAGAAATATCAAGTTTCATCATGATTCCATTTCAACTATATATATGCGTGTTATGCATTCTTTTGAAATTAATATCAGGTATTAATTTGGTATGCCGTAGTATCCAATTATTTCTTAGATGGGCAATGCGTATTTTTATTTTTATTTTATAAATCTTGAGAATTCCGGAGATTGGACTCATAATTTCTCCGATATTCGAAATTAGATTTTATATATTCCAATTTAAATAATAACCTTATATCCCAATGGGATTTTGCAAAACTCATCAATGAAACACGAGCCTTCGGTCTTAGAAACTTGTCTGCTCCTTAGAAATCTGCTTTGGATCATAGAGATTCTAAGATCCATCAACTTCATATCACACTATTACTTGATCAGTCTAGCTAGATTTAGTATTATGTGAAAAAACTTTTAATTTTGTGGTTGATAATTTAATTAAAACCTCTTTGTTTCTGGTCACGTGATAACGTTTTTTTTTGTTCCTCCAAAATCGATGGTGCAAAGTCTAAACCATGCAAATTATCGATCCTTCCATGGTAGTTTTTTTTTTTGGGTACGGTGTTTAATTGTAGTATATTTATAGACATCTAGCTGTTGAAAAAAAAAAAAAAAAGGAGAGAGAGATCTAAATCTAGATGTTGTCTATAAGTCAATAAATCGTCAAACTTTAATGTGTTGCATTATTTTGTTGTCATCATATCTAAAATATTTTTCAATTAATGGTTCTTTTTTTTTTGTCACACAACTAATAATTTATTATATACGTATACAATTATGTATATTTTTGTTTGGGTAGAAACCCGGAAATCCTGGATATCAATAGTCACATTAATTATTAATACGAAAACGTAAAAAAAAGTTAGATGCTACCGTTACCTAAAAAAAGTTAATGGTGTGATTTTACAGCAGCTGTATAATCACTCTTTATTTATATATATATATAAAAAAAAACATTATTAAAAAATAAAAATAAAAAAAGGAGAAGAGATTGGTATATAAAAAGGAGAGGGGGTGAAGTCCGAAGCATCTTAAGAGTATTTTTAGCTTCATTCCTTCTTTTGCTTAGATCAAAGTCTTTCTTCTTCTTCTTCTCTCCTAAACTCACACTCTCTCTCTCTCTTGCTCTGCCATTTTCTGGGTTTTCTTCTGCTCTGTTTCTTCTTCTTTTAAAGTCAGAGAAGAGTACAAGATTTTTCCAAAAAGTGAAAAAGAAGAAACTAAAGGACCAAAATCAGTTCTGGTCTTTGTTTGCTTCTGTTTCGTTCTCACCTTCTTCTTCTTCTCTTCTCTAAAAGAAGAAACGTAAGTCTCTTTCTCTCTCTGTTTTTTTATGTTCACTAAAAAGAAGAGAAAAACGTGAACAGAGAATAATTTACACTCTGCTTTAAAACTGTTCTTTCGTAACCGTCTCTTCTCTTTCTTACCTCTGTTTTTTTGTTCTTTCTTTTATTTGAATCATTTCTCCAAAGTCTGAGATCTCTCACTCTCCGGTGCTCTGTTTTTTCAGATCTAGAGTCCCCAAAAAAACAAAAAATGTCGGAAGGGGTAGAAGCGATAGTGCCGAGTGGAAATGACAACGGAATAGATCAGATCAACGGAAACCGCACCGGAAAAGACGATGAACACGACGGCAGCTCCGGCGGTTCTCAACTTAGCAATTTCCTCTGGCACGGTGGCTCCGTCTGGGACGCCTGGTTCAGCTGCGCATCTAACCAGGTAAAAAAACCAGACCAAAATCCGTAATTACAGTTTCTAAACCAGAAAAAAAAAAAACTCAAACTTCACCAAGTGGGTCTCAGTCTAGTGGCGAGTTCTCGGATCCTCCAACGATCCCACACAATCTTTGGAAGTGGGGATGTGTATGAGTTTCGGTCCAGAACTACTCGATTAACCTTAAAAAAAAACCAAACGAGTTTTAGACGAGTGGCGAATTTTCGGGTTTTTCCAAAATTTTGGAGAGATGTAAGAGTTTCGGCCCAGAACTCCTGGGTTTTCCGAGAAGCACTCAAAGTTTGTGGGGTTTGTTTTTTCAGGTGGCGCAAGTGCTTTTGACACTACCGTACTCTTTCAGTCAATTAGGGATGTTATCAGGAATAGTGCTTCAGATCTTCTATGGATTACTCGGAAGCTGGACTGCTTATCTCATCAGTGTTCTCTACGTTGAATACAGAGCTCGCAAGGAAAAAGAAGGCAAAAGCTTCAAAAACCACGTTATTCAGGTAAATTATCAAACTTTTATAAATCATTAATTAATTAATTACGTTTTTTTCACTAATCTCAATTTAAATTTTTGATAACAGTGGTTTGAGGTACTCGATGGATTACTTGGGTCATACTGGAAAGCATTAGGACTCGCATTTAATTGCACTTTTCTCTTGTTTGGATCTGTAATCCAACTCATTGCTTGTGCCAGGTGGGTCTTTAATCTCTTTCTAATCACTCTCTTTTTTGACTAGACAAATTATTTAGTAATGGATAATTAAAAAAAAATGATTGGTTTGCAGTAACATTTACTACATAAACGATCATTTGGACAAGAGAACATGGACTTACATATTCGGCGCGTGTTGTGCAACCACTGTGTTTATACCGTCGTTTCATAATTACCGAATTTGGTCATTCCTCGGTTTGGGTATGACCACTTACACCGCCTGGTACTTAGCCATCGCCTCCATTATCCACGGCCAGGTATATAATATTTTATACATATTTACTCCATTTTGTAAAGTTCAAAAAATAGAAAATGTTCTACGCAAATTTTGCATAGTAAATACAAAAACATGTATCTTTATCAAACAAAGAAAAAAAGAGTATATTTTTTGTTACGAACAATTATAAAGCTTGCTACACTGTCGTTTTCGTATTTTTTTATGCTTTGCAATGAGGTGACAGTATATGCTTTGTATATTTAAATTCGTATTTTCTCTCTTTTAAGATTAGGGAAAAAGAAATGAATACCCTGCATCTGAACCAAAATTTGTATTAAAAGTTTTGATGTATTCGAATTATTTTGTTAGCACTGTTTAAGATTAATTTTTGTTTTTGTTCAATTTTGGAATTTTTTAGACGGAAGGTGTGAAACACTCAGGTCCAACAAAGCTAGTGCTTTATTTTACCGGAGCCACCAATATCTTGTACACCTTTGGTGGTCACGCGGTTACTGTGTAAGTTTTCTCTTCTTAGTATTTCTTTTCATTTCTTAATGATTACTCTAATTATTTTAGATTATTTATATAGAGAAAAAAACAATAAATTTTGTCAGACATAATTGAATACTATTTAAGTTAAAGCTAGCTAAATGGCAGAAAAAAGTATATGATAAATTAATTGGGGGGGATATTATTAAATTTATGGGTTGCTGGTATCGTTTCTTCGCCGCTTCTATTGCAGCTTTTGCCGGCAAATAAGGTGTAACTATTACTACAGTCATGATGATTATCATTATTATTTTTCAATCCTTAAAAATAGTAATAAAATATAGAATAATATATTTCTAACCTTTTTAAGAACAAAATAAATTATTCCTATCCTCATAAAGAATAACAAACACTATTGCTACCATAGCACTACTACTAGTTAATAGTAACGCCTTTGTGAAATGTCGTATAAACCCTTCGTTGTCTTTATGATCTTTGTGATATATATCGAATCTTTACTTATTTGATTTAGGATTTGATTATGAATATTAACGGTGAATTCTTAAATTTTGCAGTGAAATCATGCATGCGATGTGGAAACCACAGAAGTTTAAATACATTTACTTGATGGCTACGTTATACGTTTTCACACTAACGATTCCGTCAGCTTCCGCCGTTTACTGGGCCTTCGGAGATGCACTTCTCGACCACTCCAACGCTTTCGCTCTCCTCCCCAAGAACGCTTGGCGTGACGCTGCAGTTATCCTCATGCTCATTCACCAGGTAAAATATAAACCTTCACAGCAAACATTTTGTGTTCTTTCTCATTCAGTAAAATTTGATTATGAGGTTAATTTGAGTTATAATGCATCGTGCAGTTTATAACTTTCGGATTTGCGTGTACGCCGCTATATTTCGTGTGGGAGAAAGTGATTGGGATGCATGACACGAAGAGTATTTGCTTGAGGGCTTTGGCTAGATTGCCTGTGGTTATACCGATATGGTTCCTAGCTATTATTTTCCCGTTTTTCGGTCCTATCAACTCCGCAGTTGGTGCTCTTCTAGTTAGCTTCACTGTCTATATCATCCCCGCACTCGCTCACATGCTCACTTACCGATCTTCCTCTGCTCGTCAGGTATATTTTTTTTTTACTATATCCACTCCCTTTAACGCAATAAAACTAATAAAAAAAATTAACCCGATTGTTAATTTGCGTTTGCGTTTCTAGAATATTATAAACGTAAACGCAAAGAAATAATCGCGGCTGGATTGATTACAATTCTTAAGAGTTAACTATGATTACAAACATTACCAATTATACTTCCTAATGTGTGATTAAAGTTTGAAAGTTTTTGAAATCGGTCGGTGGAGCAATGTTATAAATTGAGTTGGGGGGTATAGTGTTGTGAATAGATATTGGGATTGAAGGGCAAAAAGGTCTTTGTAAAGAGATAGATGGGGTTGAGAGTTCCGTATCTTACGGAAGATAGGATCATCACCCACATTCCTTGCTGGCGTCCCCTCCAAATATTTATTATTGAGTTGGTTTCACCTCATTTTTATTATGCTTTTTATATACATATATATATATATTTAAAAAAAAAAAGTAGAAGTCCAAACTCTTTAATTTCTGGTTAGGTTAGTATTAGTAATTGACCAAGATTTTTTTTTTTTCCCTCTTTCAAACTTGTGTATATTATATTAACGTTAGAAAGAAAAATTAGTTAGAAAAGGGGTAATTTGGGAGGAAAATAGGGGAGAGGAATAGGTAAGAGTCATAATCAGAAATGAAAAGGAGCTGTACAATAGGGACTCAGTGCCTAACATTAATCTAAAAGTGAGGGTGTGAGTGTGACAAATCAGAATCATATATCTCTCTCTCTCTCTCATGGGTCAACAAAGCTTTGGATTTTGTCCATTACTATACGACAATAAACCACAACACACACACTCTCTCTCTCTCTCTCTCTCTCTTTCTTGAATGGTTCTTGATTTTTTTGTTTTGGATTTTTCTTGTAGAATGCGGCGGAGAAGCCACCGTTCTTCATACCGAGCTGGACGGCGATGTATGTATTGAACGCTTTCATTGTGATTTGGGTACTAATAGTCGGATTCGGGTTTGGTGGATGGGCAAGTGTAACCAACTTTGTTCGTCAAGTCGACACTTTTGGTCTCTTTGCTAAGTGTTACCAATGTAAACCACCGGTTCCAGCTGCGGCCGCCGCGCACGCTCCGGTCTCCGCTTTACACCACCGTCTTTGAGAGATCGAGAAAGGGTCTAATGCTTTTGTGGAGTTACTTAAAAATTATTTGTTCTTATTTTGTGTTTTGTGTTCGTATACGTGAGGGAGTAAAAGTCACGAAAATAGTGTACCTTTTACACACCCCCTTTGAATGCGTGCTAAGCTCTTAATTTTTATTTTTTTCGTCGGGGTTTTGTATTTTTGTTTTCACTCCTTAGTTTTTTGCTTTCTTATTGAATAGTCGGTAATATAGTAGTGTGTGATTTCTTTATTTGGTATTGTTAAAAACAATAGGCTAAAGAAATGTATCGTGTTCTCTTCTTTTACTTGGCTTTGATAACACAAAAGGCAATTCTTATAATTTTTTTTTTGGCAAACTACATGCTAAAAAAGTTAGTGATTGTATTTGTCGACTCTAAATTTAGTTATTAATGGGTATATTTTTCAAAAAGACATTTTTTCCGTTTTGATATTTTTTAATAGATAAATTAAACCAAGAGCGAGTGTCCAATGGGTTGTTCGAATGGTAGAGGACTCGCACTGAGTATCAAAATCAGGGATCAAGTTCCACCATGTTGTTGTTCTCATTTTACTTCTGTAGACGCATTTAACGGACAAAATACCATATTTTTTACATGTTTCAAAATTATTTTGGGTTCTGGTTCAGGATATAGTCTAATTATTAAAAAACCTACTATAATTGATTAATTTCAAACAGAAAAACTAAATATTTTATATCAAAATTAACATTAAAAAATCTTAAAACAAAATTAGTTAATAGAAAAATATAATTTATGTTTGAAACTTTACTTAATGGTAAAATAAAGGGAGGGGTGTGTTTTAAATGGGGAACATGGGACAAGTTGGACCGACGGAACCGGTCACTCTTTGGGCCACATGGGTGTGGGGAAGGGATAGCACGTGGCTTCTTCGTCTCAGTCACGTGCCATTATTTACTTCTCACACTTCTTCTCTCTCTCTCTCCGATCAGACACTTGAAAGAATGGATCAGAGGACCGTTCTTGTCTCTCTTATTAAATATGGCATGTGTTCTTCTTACTCTTATCATATGCTCTGCTTTCACATGTACTTTGGAACAAAAATAAGAAACTATATATTATATAAATATATGTATTATTAACTAATATTCTCGTTTGAATTCAGAGACGATTCTTGTACTTTCCATCTGACTTTTTTTTCTTTTTCTTTTTGTGTATAAAAAAAGATACAGAGGTTTACAAAAATGTTTCTTCTAATGGCAAATAATCATTTTTGAGAAAAGAAAAAAAAGATTTGAATGTGAATGTGATCGTGAAGTAACGCTGGTCTAGTGGGTCAAATAGTCATAACTATGTGGCGAGAGGTGAATCGTCTTTAATTTGTTCTGATTTAGGCCATGTGACTGTTGAGACAAATGATTTTTTTTTCTTCTTCTTAGAATAGAGATTTTTATTAGTGGAAGATTGACTATTTGGATACATAAAATCTGGCTAACATGGATAAATCACAGATATACTATTCCAAAGATGGTATTTGTGAGAAAAAAAAAAAATCTTTGATAGCCTTTCTACAAAATATTTCATACTAAAATTTATCGAAAAACAATGATTCAATCATGCCTTTCCATATCATTTCTTCGTATTTTTTATATAGAAAATATGCATTAGATAGCCAAATTTTATCCACTTGTTTACAAAAACAACTTATGGACTTATGGAAAATTTGTAAATAATTTGGTTTATTAGCACATATTCTTTCTAAAGATAAATAACATGGATTTCGCTTAAGATTTTAACAAATAATAACATATTATTTTTCCGATATTTTATTGTAAAAAACAGTTTTTTGATAGCACGTTATTTGATATGATATCACGTTTTTTGTTTAAATAACAAGCAAAAAATATACCCTTGATTTACAGTTTTGCCACCACCATATTTTTTTGCCAATTATTTAGTTATTGTTAAATACAATAAATTTAATTAAAAATATAATACTAAATTTGATAAACTTTTTAAAATATTATCCACAATGTGTCTAGAATCAGAGATGGTCGAAGGATATTTCTCAAAATCTAAGGATGGCGTAGCATGAAAATAGATTGAGAAAAATCACACAAGTGATGAAAAGACTTGTGATAAGCTCATAAATTTTTGATTATGAAACAAACTCGACAGAACAAAAAGATGAAGAAAGAAGTGACTGCAACTTTGAAGAATACTTCTATACCAGGTTTAAAAGTGTGGCTTTATATTTCGTCCATCAACAACTATAAACCATAAAATGGCTTATTATGTTCACTATTATTTAATAACTAATAATTTGACTTAATAAGTTTAACACGATTTCATGTCCAACCATAATCAGAAATATTAGTTACCTATTATTTAATAACTAATAATTTGACTTAATAAGTTTTGATCCCGAACAAAAATTTGGTCATTTCTTTACTAGATTTTTTTGGACATTCGTGTATTCTTTCTTTCGCATTCGACTCCCAAACGCGATCTAAGACCTTAACCAAAGCCGAGAATACTTCATATGGGGCAAGAATTGTAACCACCCTTAATATTTCTTAATACTAAACAGAACATGGCTTATTATGTTCACTATCTAGAATACATAGAAGAAATACAGCTTTTTACCATGGCCGTAAGGCTTAAGGATGAAGTACGGAAAGGACGTAACCGGGTTATCCAGTAAAATTCTCTTGTTCTTGCTCTTGCTGTGTTTGATCTTGAGAAAGTATTTGAGGTACACGAGGCTTAGGGAACAAGAGCTTCAGCCGAAAAGCATCCATCCCATTCAGGTAATAGTGGTATAGCCGTTTAGCTCTTATAAACCCGAGTCGGCCATACAGAGCCAACGCTCCTTTGTTACTTACTTCCGCCTCCAGAGTTACCTTCAATAATATATAGTTTTCATTAATTACACCGCGTAATCACACAAACCTTACTCTCATCTTGTAATAAGGCTTGAATATGAGGAGCTTACAAATCAAACACCACTTAAAAGGGTCCTTTTTGCAGTCTAGACTTACTACTCAAATCACTATTAAGAGATCACAGATGCAACAGAAAATGACATGTCGAATATGCAATTACTAAAGTGGGAAACGGGGATTTCTTATTGCAAATTACCATTTTAGTTACATACCCATCAATGCATACAAGACTTATAACATATGTATAGTGTATACTAAGTGAGAGACTTAGGAATACGGTTAGTTAGACTAGGACATGTAGCCTAGTGGTTTGTGCTAGTGTCGTCGTTGTGTCACTACGGGGTTCAAACCCGCATAATGTATGTTGTTGACACAGAAAAAAAAAAAAAAAAAAAAGGAATACGATTAACTACTCTTCTAGTCAGGGACTCCATTCAAGACTTATAACAAGCAGTGATCTACAAATCTTTTTATAGATAAACAATGAAATGCAATAGGTAGACTTGATTAAATGCAGCTAAAATCACCTTCACCTCTGAAATTATATTCTAGTGTGATAAAAGGGAAGTCAAAGTTTGTGGACCTGCAATGGAAATTGGAACCATAACCTTCTCAGAAAATATCTTATCTACAATTCCACTAGCAGGTTAGGATATTCACTCTACCGCGACCAACCATCTAAGTTCTAATGAGAGCAAAATAAAAAGTGAAATTGCAAAAGCACCATACCTCTTCACAGCCTGATTCCATCATCACTTTTATTGATCTTGTTACAAGCTCAGTGGCTGTAAAGCACAATGTAAAGTTAGCACAACAATATCTATAAACTTAAGAGAGGCATTGCTTTGGAGTTGATCAATATTCAATACACAATTAGAATCACAGGAACTTCATATTCACTACTCCCACACTCAATCTGATCCTGTAAAAAGGTTAGGGGGTTTCAAACCGGGCAAGACAAAACAGTAGCTCGAAAGTTACCTAGGCCTCGACCACGATATGGTTTGATCACAACCAACATGGCAATGTACCCTCTGTAAGTCTGTCGATGCTCCCCCATCTTACAGACTACGGTTCCTACACATGTACCTTTGTGAAACGCCTATTCAGAAAAAGAAACGAAGGCTACTCAAAATCCATTAAAACATAAATATTATGCGAGGAAAATAACCACAATCGAAAGCTGAGTATCAAAATACCAGGAAGCAGAGCTGCGGCCAAAGGTAGACGAAATACCGGTAAGTGAAGATGGAGTAAGGTTCACTAAGTTCTTGATCGACGAGAGACATAATCAATGGCAGGTGATGCTCGCCAGCATAACTCGTGTACTCAATCTCAGACTCATCAAATTCCTCTTTATCTTCCATCCTTTTTTTCAATCGAAAGAAGGATCCAAGATAAGTGATTTCAGATGCTGAAATGTACACTTACAATCATATATTTGTCTATAAATGATCTTATTCTTACAGGAAGTGATAATTCGACACGAATGACAAAATCATATGTTTAGAAACTGGAAGTTTTGTGTGTTTCATGCCAAAATCAAAAGCAAGCAACGATTGCTCAATCAAATCTATAGCAATCTGTGTAACAGTAAATTAATCGATTTTTTGGCTAAAGCGAGTTTTAGAAGATTTGGGATTTCAGACAGAAGAGAGATAATACCGATTTGTCTGCGACAATAGTTCTTCGATTGCAATTAGGAAGAACACTGTGGAGCATAGAATGACAAAGCAATACAAATCAAATTGCAAGAGATGGTATTATCAAATTGAAATTTTGCAGAATCCAATATCAATGGGATGATTAATACTTACCAAAGAGTCTGAGCTCGATCAAAAGGTTGCGATTAGGTGGTGATGTCTGAAGAAGCTACAAAGAGAAGTTGAAGAAGAAGAAGAAGAAGAAGAAGGAGGTCGATTACACGTGACAAGCATGTAGGGTTTTAGGATGGATTTGGGCTAAACTCAAAAGCCCAATTGGAGAATTCTTAAAAATTGAAGCCCAATTATACAAAAATAATTTGTGTCCAAAAAACTCGAGAAGCCTATCCGTAAAAGGCATTTACCAGTTTCGCGACCTTATCTTCTTCCTCGGCACACTCAAAACAGACGAAAAGCTCAAAACACGACGGCGATGGCGTCGCTTCTACTCGGAGCTCCTCCGCGAGTCAACGTCGCAGTATCTTCTTCGCGGTTATCATCATCTCGCTCGGAAACTGTATGTGTCTCTGTTAGGAGATCTCGAAGATACGAGATCGACTTGAAGAGGACAGTCTCTCTCTCTTGCTTCACTCAGCAATTATCTCTCTCCGCTTCGACATCATCAAGCTCAATTCCACTCGGTAATCTCTCTCTCTATCACTCCCAATACCTATCTCTCTGTTAATTCGTTAATGGCGTGATTTTTTTTTCTTTTTCTGGTCTCAGTGTACTGTGGCCGAGGTGACCGCAAAACAGCGAAGGGAAAGCGTTTCAATCACTCTTTTGGGAATGTAAGTATCGATTTTCTCTCTTTCGATTCCGTAAATTACTTTGCGAATTCGAATTTTTAGGTTGAGTTTTTGTGTATTGTGTGTGAGCAGGCGAGGCCACGAAACAAGAACAAGGGAAGAGGACCGGAGAGAGTACCGGTCCCTCCTGCACCACCGAGGAAAGATAAGTTTGAGAACGACGAGAAGATAAAAATCGACATCGACGAGTCTCTCTTCTCTAATTAAAGAAATAAAAAAAGTTTCTTCACTTCTTGTCACTGTAATTTCATTTGATTAGAAGCTTCTGATGCTGCTGCGACTCTTTGTTGTTGTTTAAACATCTCTTCTTTCTATGAAAAAAAATCTATCTTTCGATTGTTTGCTCTTTCGTTTCTTACTTATCTGTTTGTTGAATCAAGTTTTGTTTAGGGGAAACTAATTTGAGTTTATAAAGAAGAACGTGAAGCAGGTATAAACATTGAACGAAATCGAAGAAAAAGCACACAGGAGAAATCTACTTATACATAAGTGTGAGAGTTTGTGATGTTTCTGCAGACTGTGCAATGAGTGGAGATGAGTCTGTGCATGACGCTTCCTTCCTCAATCTTAATCTTTCGTGTGACTTTGTTCCACAGATGTATCATGTAACTTCCTTTGCTCATGTTCTGTACCGTCTTCTCTACCCATTTTGCTTCTGTTGTGGTTGCAGGTTTCTTGAAAAGCCTTGGGATCTTGATCCAGTTCACTGGATAAAAAGCGTCGGGCGGAAAGATTGTGAGATTGTATTTAGGTTTGTTTCCTAATCTCTTGATGACTCTGGAGACCAGGTAAGGGCTGTTGTATCCCCATCTGTTTCCATCGAAAGTTGTGGAATACTCGTGCAAGAATTCCCACATAAGCGGATGGTAAATGTCAAAGACCATCACCGCGTTGTTTAGTCTTGTCCAAATCTTGGTTTCTGGATCCATACTCTGGGCCCCAATCGCGTTTCTCATTCCCGTCACATCGTTAAGGAAGATGATGTCTGTGTCTAGATAGACTCCTCCGTACTTGTAGAGCACCGCGAGTCTTGTTAAATCAGAGAGATTCATGAACAAGGGGATAGAACCGGGATCCATGTGGCCACTCTTTAGCTTTTTCAGCCAAGCTTCTGCAGGAGTGTTCTTGACGAGGAACGGGATATCGAGGGTTACAGCAACGAGGTTGAAACCACGATCAAGCAATGGCTTAAGGATTGTGTATCCTCTGGGGGAGTCTAAAGAGTTTGACAAAATCGCCAAGCAAGCACCAGGATTGGTTGTGAAGAGAGTATCAACAGCTAATAGCTCTCTTGGTCCAAAGGATTTTGCTGGAGAAAGCCAAACCATAAAGAATTGAGCTGAGCAATTGTTGTTGTACAACTCCAAAACCCTTCCATGAAATCTCTTGCTCTTGCTCGTCGATTTCAGTATCTCCAGCTCAGGTAGCTTTCTTCTAAACCAGTCAATTCTCTCACTCTTGCTTGCCCTCGGAGGAGGTACCAACAAATCTAACTCCTCTCTTTCTTCTCGATCTGATTCGACAACTGAGACACTACTACTACTACTACTACCACTCATGGGGTCATTGGTTCTGGGAAGAGGCACGTTTGGTTTAAACAGTGACTTATTGTCAGAGACAGTAGAATTTGGAGATTCCATGTAGAGGAGATACAACAAAGCACAAACTGCGAAAGTCGCGAATATCGGTAACTTCCTTGCTCCCATCTTAACCCTGTGAATAAAACTCTTGCCCGGTATCCTAATTAGCTTAACGTTAGACAGAATATAGAGTTTCTTCATTGCAGGCATATCTTAGGTAGTTTATAATATATATACATACACTCGAAATTACGTGCGTATGTTGATCAGTTCCTAATTCTAGTCGGAGTAACAGTGTGTGTATATGTGATTGCCGCTCTTGAAAAATTAAATCCGTTTTGGTTTAGGACACTTGGAAATCGGTTTTGTCCTAATAGAAGCTGGAGTTGCCTTAGGTTATACAAACTTACAAGTAATTTTAGAAAAACGGTCTATTTCCCTAAGAGAAGTATGATATCTCGATATATAGAGCCCAAACTTTGACTTCTTTACAGATATCCCTGAGAAAATAGTTCGAAATATATATCTCCTCCAAATGAAAGTTCGAAACATATTTACCCATCAAGTCCAATTTGGATCGGTTTCAGTGTTAATCCGACACCAAACCGACAAAACTGAAATTAAACCGAATCGGAAATTGGATTGAAATACAAACCCGATCCATTTACAAGCGAAATGGACCTGACTTAACCCTAACCCGCCTCAATGGTTAAAAAACCCCAAATCCGAAGTTTAAGAACCCTAAATCCAAAAGTTTCGAAATTTCGTTAAATTCCCTCCCAAAAACGACGGAAATCATGAGTAACGTCTTTGGATCTTCGTCTTCATCATCATGTGGCCGTCCAAGAGGAAGGGGAAGAGTTGTGGGAGTACCTAAGATGGTGTGGAAGCTCTATTTGGGCATTAATCTCAAAATCAGAGCAAAATCCTTATAGGCGTTTTGTTTTGTGATTCTGGTTTGTGATTCTGTAGTTCTTGTTTGTGATTGATTATAAACTATATAATGTTGTGTTATGTTATAAGAGAATGCTTAGTAAATCTTAATCAGAATGACACAAAAACATTGTCATAATCAATCAATAACATCAGGTACATTGTGAACATTGTCAAAACCAAAATAACATCAAGTTCTTACACCGAGAACATTGTCACAACCAAAATAACCCATAACATCAAGTTCCTACACAATCAAAAGAAGGACTTGAAACCATCTTAATTAGATACTAAACATAGGTCTGAACATTGCATCCATTCGTTCCTAAGCTTGAGTTAGGCTGCCTTGAGAATCCTGAGTCAGGCTGACTTGAGAAGATCCACCAGAAGCCTGCAAGATAAACCAATGACATATAACCAGTCTGAGTAAGAAACTTAGTAAAAATAAGGAATGCATTATCATTTTACAAACCTATCTTTGATCATTTTTATGAAACCTCGAGTTGTGGTCAGTGTACCACAGATTCCACAATGCATTATCGTTTCTTGTCTTTAGGCTGCTTCTTGGTTGGAAACTCATTGACACCTCTCTTCCTTTTCTTGTCGGCTTTAGTGATCTTGTTCCTCCCAGGTTGTGGTGGAGGAGGAGGAACATGCACATTTAGGTCCACCAGTTTCAGGCCAAAATTGTGCACCTCTAACTTGTACAATTCCGTCAGTGTAGTTCCTCCTCCACATTGCAGTTCTGAACCAATGGCAGACATAGTCTTCAGGCACTAGTTTCTTCACCAGAATGACTCCATATGCATGCTGGCAAGGTATTCCACAAATTTCCCACTTCCTGCAGCTACATGTCCTCTTCTCCAAGTTCACTCGATAAGAACAACCATGTAGCTTTGATTGGTACATTCCATTTGTACTCTTAGTCACCTTGCACTCACCAGCTTCTTTGTATTCTTTGGCAAGAAACTTAGACACATAGGATGTACAAATCCCTACAGTCCCACCACAAAATACAGATTAAACCACAGAAATAGACAAAAGCAAAAAACCATATACATATTAAACCACAGATTACCTATGTGAGCATGAGATGTTGCTAATCTTCTAGCTATCCGTGCCATGGCAAGTGTGGCTATCATCTCCAGCATAGGCACAAAAGGCTTCTCTCTTGCCTTTTTGATGGTGTTGTCGAAAGATTCTGTTGGATTGTTCTCAACATCTTCACAGCAATTTCCAATCTTATGGAAAGCTCTGCACCACTTCTTGGGATTTGACTTCATCACATCATCATAAACACCCATATCATAATGCTTTAACTTTTCCAAGTTGGCCAAGTACTCAGATTCATTGTAGCCCCATGCAAGAGCCCAAATGAATGGCTTCATCTGAAGTTTACCACCATGGTCCATCTTCAAGTTCCCATATATTTTATTTTTGTTGTTAGTAGAAAATTAAGACATAATTTTCTTATTTCATAAACTCATAATTTCAAATAATTTTCATTTTTGTTGACTCTTTTAATTTTGATTTTCCTTTTTAATTTTTATATACTTCAGATTAGAAAATTTTCTTCATTTTAAAGTATTAGTAGTCATAATTATAAATAAGTCATCAATAACTTACTAATTACCAAAACTTTTGTTATTGTTTTTTTATTAAAAAAGGAAGTCAATATGGTGGTATGTAGAAATATTTTTTTATTTATTAAAAAATAATATTTGTTTACAGAATCGTAATATTCTATTTTTTTCTATTATTACCAACTTATAAGGCAAGTATGATGACTTATTTAATGGTTTGAACTTGAAGGAGAATAATGAAAGACATGAGTTGAGAATGTTGATATATCAAAAGATAACAATAGGTGGAGGAGTAAACATACCAAACTATAAATGTTATAGTTTCGTTGTCGCAAGAGCGGTAAAATAAACCGAAAATTTGTATATTGATTGATTAATGCATGATTGATTGATTAGTGCATGTATGGTACTTCTTATGTTTAGTTTTCAGTGAATTTCCCGAAGATGTACCATATACATGTTTATGTGACTAGACACATATATGGGAACTTTTGATATATATGGAGCACCGTAATATTATTAATATCATATGAAGACATTTTTTTATTTTCCCAAGAATTCATGTTTATGATTAATAATCAGTCATCTTCGTACATGTACTGATACAAGTTCCGGCCTGTTCGCAGAGCATAATCGACCACACTCTCCTTAAAACCGACGCCATTGATGAATGTCTGGTTACGGTACAATCTTCCATCGCCATGTCTGATATGTGTTCGTTGTCTCTCTCGACCATCTTCGTCTTCATCAGAATCGCTCTCCGGAATTACATCATGTCGAACATACGGTTTATCTTCAAAGTGTCGAAGAATCTGGTCTATTTCATACACATGTCGTTCGGCTTGTTCTTCGTCGGATTTAGACATATCTCGATTCACCAACGCCAACGCATCAGTCGGAACCTCAGACATTGTCGATTTCAATCTCAGATTTCGCAATTGCAGATTTGAATTTTTTTCTAGGGTTAGGGGTTTTCGATTTGGAGATAAAACAAAAGATTTTCGATTTGGGGATAAAACAAAATGGGGTTCGGTTTTTGTTTCGGTTTCTGTTTGAATCGGATTTTAATCGGGTCATAATCCGGTATTAACCCGGTTAAGAATATTTTTTAATGGTTAAATGATGATTTCAAAACAGTAAACCAATTTAAACCATCTTTGTGGGTAAATATGTTTCGAATTTTCATTTGATGGGTAAATATGTTTCGAACTTTCATTTGGAAAAAATATATGCTTCGAACTATTTTCTTACGGATATCTGTAAAGAGGTCAAAGTTTGGGTTCTATATATCGAGATATCATACTTATGGTGGGAAATAGTCAGTTTTTCCGTAATTTTATTACGAAGAACTGAGATCTTCTACCAATCTCGTGAACCCACGTGTAAAAAAAGAGTTTTGGGATTTTAGGAAATTAGCGACTCTTCCAATTACGACTTCTTCTCTCTCTTATCTGAAAACAGAAATACCAAAAAATTCGTGATTTAATTGGATACGGTATTTTATTCATAATTACGGAAAAAAGGAAAAAAGTTTCATTTTTTATATTTTATAATATTCTCAAATCTGTTTATATATCAGATTTGTTATGTTGGTAAACCCTACAATTGTCCAGAGAGGAGAATTCTGCCTCTAAATCTCTAAACTTTTTTTTGTTAAGTTTCTTCTGGGATTTCACCGATCATGGATTCCGACGATGACATGCTCTATATGGAAACTGGAGAGGATGATTGTTACAGCGACGGGACCGGTGGTTATGATGATGAAGATAATGACATGCTCGTTGAAGATTCCGATAAAATCGCCTCTCATAGCTCTGAGATAAATTATGTTGTTCTCAAGGAAGAAGATATACGGAGGCGTCAGAAGGATGAAATCGGACGAGTTTCCACTGTCCTGTCCGTAACCGAGGTGGAAGCGAGCGTTTTGCTTCTTCACTATCGCTGGATTGTTAGTAAAGTTGATGACGAATGGTTTGCGGACGAGAAGAGAGTTCGTAAAACTGTTGGTATATGTAAGAGACCTGTTGTTACAAGTGGAAGAAAAGTCACATGTGGAATATGCTTTGATTCGTTTTGTCGTAAGGATATTGTATCGGTTTCTTGTGGTCATCCTTACTGCTCTACGTGTTGGACTGGTTATATCAGGACAAGTATCAATGATGGTCCAGGATGTTTGATGCTAAAATGTCCTGAGCCTTGTTGTTCCGCTGCTGTTGGTCGAGATATGGTCGAAAAATTGGCTTCCGAGGAAGGCAAGAAGAAGTTTTATAGGTATTTACTTAGGTCTTATGTCGAAGACAACAAGAAGATCAAGTGGTGTCCTGCACCGGGATGCGAGCACGCGGTTGATTTTGCTGCGGGGGCTGGGAGTTATGATGTTTCCTGCTTGTGTTCGCATAGCTTTTGCTGGAATTGCACCGAAGAGGCTCACCGTCCTGTGGATTGTGACACGGTTACAAATTGGATTCGTAAGAACAGCGCTGAGTCTGAAAACACGAATTGGCTACTTGCGAATACAAAGCCTTGTCCCAAGTGTAAGCGGTCGATTGAAAAGAATCATGGCTGCATGCACATGACATGCACATCGCCTTGTAACTTTCAGTTTTGTTGGCTTTGCCTTGATGCGTGGGAAACTCACGGGGATAAAACTGGTGGTTATTATGCCTGCAACCGGTATGAGGCGGACAAGAGAGACGGAAAGTATGATGAGGCTGAAACGAAGCGAAAGATGGCGAAAGCTTCGCTTGATAGATACACTCATTTTTATGAACGCTGGTTAGGCAATCACTTGTCGAGGGAAAAAGCTATGGCGGATCTGCAGAAATTGCAATCGGAAAACCTTAAGAAGCTTAGTGATATACTTTGCACATCAGAAACTCAGCTCAAGTTCATCACAGAGGCGTGGCTTCAGATCATTGAATGCAGACGGGTACTGAAATGGACTTATGCATATGGGTACTATCTACCTGATCAAGCTAAGCGAGAGTTTTTCGAGTATTTGCAAGGGGAGGCTGAGTCAGGTTTGGAGCGGCTCCACAAATGCGCAGAGAAAGAGTTAGAGGTGTTTCAAGACGCTAAAGGCCCTTCAGAAGAATTTAAACATTTCCAGACCAAATTAACCGATTTGACAAGCATAACGAAAACCTACTTTGCAAATCTGGTGAAAGCTCTGGAGAATGGTCTTAATGAATAATGGGTCTAGGCATGACAAGAGCAAATTTCTACTATGATCTTTTTACATTATTTGCTTGTAATATTGATTCCAAAACACCTCAATCAAGTTTTTTAAAACAAAAGATTTATTATGTTGGTTATGTTTGTAGTGCATATTATGTTTTGAAGTGTCATCTACCCCACAAAACATACAAATGTGGTATATGGACATAAAGAAGAGGAATTTTGGTGTGGAGCTTTGAGCTTCTGATACGTGTGTCACGAGGCAGTGTTTTAACATTTAGGGTTTGTACACAATCTTCTCATGCCTGTATTAGAACACAACAACAAATGACGAAAGAAAGAAGACAAACCTAGAAAATCAGGATTAGAGTTAAACACTTAGACCCAGATTTGATTTCCTTTAATTCATCTTTGAATTCCTTTGCAAACAACACAGTGGTCTGAAATTATAATGTCTATGACACTGCCTTTTCCGATCTTAAGTTTTCTGGTGATCTTGTTCCATAGATGCAGCCCATAGCTTTCTTTGTTCAGCTTGACCAGATCGGTTTTGAGTAATGTCGAGTCATTGCTGCTCCTCGGCGTATGAAACAGTCTCTGAATGTCTATCCAATTGAATGGATAGAATGCTGTTGGTGGCAACACTGTGAAGGTATTCCCAATTGTTTCTTGTGCTCTCTGCACTACTCTGGTTACCAAGTAAGGACCATTGTGTCCCCATCTGTTCCCGTCAAAAGTCGAAGCAAACTCCTCAATGAAACTGTAAAGAAGCGGATGATCTTTCTCGAAGATCAAAACCGCGTTGTTCAACCTTGTCCAGTTCTTTGAATCTCCTTCCACTACTGTTTGTGCTCCAATCGAATTCTTCAACCCTTTAAAGCTTCTAGTAACGATGAAATCGGTATCAAGGTAAACACCTCCGTACTTGTACAGAATCGCTAGCCTTGCAAGATTCGAAAGATTCTGAGATAATGGTATCCTTCCCGGATCTCTCTTGCAGCTATTCATTTCTTGAAACCAAGATTTGGCTGGTGTGTTCTCAACAAGCAATGAAATGTCTGGTGTGGCTGCGAAAACCTTGTAACCTCGATCAAGCAGCAGTTTTAAGATGCTATCTCCTTGTAGAGAATCCATGGAACCTGATACAATCATCAGGCATCCTTGAGGATGAGCTTTAAAGACGCTTTCTACAGCTAGAAGTTCTCTCTTACCGAAAAACTCTGCTGGTGAAAACCATGTCATGAAGAATCTAACCTCACATTTTTCGTCGAGAGACTTGATAACTCTGTTGTGAAACTGCTCTGAAAGGTTAGTTGACTTGAAAACCTCGAATTCTGGTAGATGCGAACGAAGCCAAGCGATCCTGTCTCTGCTTGTAGTGTTCTTTGGAGGAGCCAATGACTTTCTCTCCATTCTGTTCATTTGTATTACCTCTGAGGTTGGTGAAGACCAGAAGAAAGTCGATTCTAGAGACACGTTTGAGAGGATTGTTCCCGCGACAACGAGCAACATTATGACCGCGAAAATGGCGGTAGAGAATAACGGGGAATTCGTGTGCTTTAGCTGGCGGATATCAAGTGTTTCCCAGAGACTCTTCTTATCATTATCCTTCTCCATTGTTTCAGAATGTCTTGAACAGAGAGGGAAAGTAAAAAAGAAACTCACATGGAGTCTTGAGGCTAATGAAAGATCATAAAGAGAGGTATATTGAAATGTGTTTTGGTGAGAGGATGTTTTCTAACAAAGTGGAAATGTTATGGTAGAATCAAAGAATATGATTAATTCATCTTCTTCATTTTCTAGGTGTAGTTTTGGTATTATGGTATTTTAAGGTTCTTCATGATTTGTTGGCTTTAAACTATACAAAACTTGTTAAACTATACAAATATTTATATTTTCTAAATATTGTTAGGTCAATCTTCCGTGGGAGTTTGGTTGTCATACAGATAACATATGATTAGACTTGTGGAATGAATATGCTGAAGATGTGCATACCACTAAGTAACTTGTAAGAGTACCATATTTTGGAAGATTTTTAGGACTAGAATTTTTTATAATGTTACAATGATAAGACATCTCTATAATTTATTCACCAATTCACACAAGTATCTTTCCCTTCACATGTTTTCATTAGTATCATAGTTCTAACTGCAATTTGCTATTCACAAACGCCATTTTTTTCTTTTCGAAAATCATATTGTTAACATCGTCTAAAACTAATCCATTTTAACATAAAAACGAAATTAATAATGATTCTAATTAAATATTTTTTGCCAAACTCTTTAATGGTTCTAATTGATTTTTTTTTGCCAAACTCATTAATGATTTTTTTGCCAACTATTTAATGATTCTAATCGACTTATGTTGAAAATTATACGTGCTTTTTTTCTTGTTGACAACCAACAAATGTTGATAATTTGATTTGCTGAATAACTTGAATAGCCGATGTCCTATGAAAAATACCCTAAACATATAACTATTTTTTTGTTCCTAACAGTCGGTTGATTCCATAAGAGTGTTCCAGCAAAGTTAACAGAGATTTCATTAATTTGAAAGCTGAGGGTACATTATGGTATCAAGAGGATGGTGATGACTTGTTCTTGTCCATAGAGATTTTTTGAGCATTGATTGTTACGGGCGGATTCCCCGAAATGCTACGCCTTATGTTCTGCACAAACAAAACTTACATTTTAAGTTGAGAAGAAAACTGATAAAAGCTTGCAAGGTAGCTTCAATGGTTTATAGGAACTAGGAACCTTACCATGTGCCTCAAGGCCATATCAAGAGACGACCTAGAGAGATTTCTCCCGAAGCTCGAGCTCGTTTTATCGTCCTGTATTGGAGGTGGGAGTTTCCTCATGTTCACAACTCTTTCCACCATTTGAGTCCCCATCAAAACAGGATTCACATCATTGCTAATCTTGGACCGTCCCGTTGATCTGTCACCAGAACTGTAAACTCTGCTTCTTGAGGTTGAGACAGGTCTAGCCGGTATTTCACGGATTGTTAAAGATGTAGTAGACTTAGCACTAGGAACTGACTTTCCAACCGAGGACGAACGGGTAAAGGCAGATGCTCGTGGATTTGAATTCCGAGCAGAGTTGGTTTGTCTTGTGGAAGGTAATGTGGTTCTTGAAGTTGGTGTGGCTTGTCTTGACGGCTTACTGTTTGGTTTTGGTTCTGCAACGGTGTTGGCTTGTTTTCCAGTTGAAGAATTCAATCTTGGGATTGGCTTGGAAGCCTTGACGCTCCGTGTCACAGGTTCTTGCGGTATGTTTTCGACCTTAAAACAAAAAGCGAATCAATACAAGGAATAGTTCTGGAAACATGGACCACAATCCCACAATGGTATAAAACATATTTATTTGCAACTAGGAGATGATACATAGACTGGCAAAAAGCCTTGAAGAACAGGACACATAATTGATCCTATATTTCCCGTTTTAAAGACAAAGATGGCTAAGATAACAATCCAGGGAAGTATTATTGGGAGGTTTTTACGCGGGTCTCACCCGTGGTTTTAGAGCAGTGGACATCCTAGCTTTAGGCTCCTTGAGTTTAACCATGGAGTTCTCTTGTGGTTCTATCTCACCTAGCGTCTCAGGAACCGCGAGTAACCTGAGAAAAGATAATCTCTATTTCATCGAAAAAGGTAGTACTCTAATCGATTGAGGCATCTACATTCTATCTAGAAACTCAGAATTATGTCTCGAAATGTTCCAAGAGAAAAAGCACTGAAAGAAAGTTACCACTCGTAATCTGATTTGTTGTTCTCAGAGTCCAAGAACTTTTCAACTGCGCTCCTACGCGATTGAACACGGCTCGTTGTTGTGAGCATTAAACTCTTTGTGATAATCTTGTCACCACTGTTTGCTCCTGTCAAAAAATCCAACATCATGATCAAACTAATCGGCATTGAGGAAAACTGAAGACAAAATTAGCAAACCGATCAAAACTAGAAATCCACCAGACTTCTCGTAGCTCCAATCATCCATGAACATCAAGTGAAATTCCGAGCTAAACCAAACAACTCTATAGGAGTACTCAAAACTCGAACTAGTTCAAATGTATAACCGTATCAAACAAGCAGAGATTCAGCATAAATTTCACACTCCGCTTCTTACAATTAGATCATTCCACGAGCTCAGATTTGGAGAAAAAGGGAGATCCACTCACCAGGTTTTAGAAGAGAAGAAACGCCTCGAACCTCCTTCTCGCGCCTTCGCATCTCCAGGAAAAGAGAAAGTTCTTCATCGCCATCTCGAGCCACCACAACATTCTCCATTTCTCGAAACCTCTTCTTAGACAACGACGAAGAAGGAGAAGGAAGAGAGATTTTACAGAGATTGATTCAGTCTTATATTCACGAAACTGCCACTGTTTCTGTTTGTCAGGTGATGGAGCGTAGGAGGTGGGGGGGGGGGGGTATAGATGTAATTGACGTGGGTCCCATTGACTGAGTCTAAGATCTTAACCGTTGGATTCACAAACGGCGATGACTGATCGGACGGTTGATATTTGAATGGACAGACCAATGAAATGGCCTCGTATATCGTGTGATTCAAACTCCTCTTGACTCAGGGTCAATTATTTGTTCTATGAGGCCCATTAGTTAATTAATTGGGTTTTTAATCCATAAAAGCCCATACTTTTCCGCATTTACAATCTTTACCAGAGTAGCGACTCTTTTTCTAAAATAATGTCACGTATTGTATCTGTCATTTAATATCCTCTCTAATGTAAACAATTGCGTTAGAGATTTATGTTAGTGGTGTCACCATCCACATTCAAATTCCCATGTTGTTGACAGGAAAAAAAGTTTCGTTAGACACACTGTTGAAGATGTCTTGTGAGCTAGGAATTAGTGTACCCATGAGATGGCGCAGAAAACTTAAAAGAGATTAAAGATGTAAGATCTTGTGAGGTAAGGACTACTGATGAAATCAGACGATGGCAAGAGAGCTAAGAACTGATGCAGGTCAGACGATTGTGCAAAGAATTTGAAGCGTGACATATAATTAAGAGACGAGAGTTTTTTGAGCTGGATCAAGTCCAAGATTCATAAACCAAATGTAGGTAGCTTTATTGGTCGTTGACTAACCTTCAAAAGAGAGAAGCTCCAGAAACTAGGGTTCGAACCTTGCTTGGGAGGGAAAATTTTATTTTTCGGATGAAAAGATGTTTGGGTTTCTCCCCAAAATTATGAGCCGGGTCAAGTCGAAGATTCAGAGATATTCTTCCCAACGGTTTCAGAAAAGAAGATATACTCAATGGGGAACATGAAGATTCAGAGATATTCTTCCCAACATGATACTCAATGGGTTAATTTCATATTAAATGCTCAAGAAAATGATTAATCATAGAAAATAAAAAATGAGATTGAACATTGGACATAAAGCATTCATAGATGGTCCATCGAAAACCCACACATGGACATTAAGAAAACTTCTCAAAACTTATCTTCATCAAGACCCCCAACATAGAAAAATGAGAAATACTCAATTGAATCTCAGAAATCTCTCTGACAAATCTTTCATATTTGAAAATGAATCAAGAAATTAGGCATTTTTTTCTTCTCCATTGTTTCGGTTTGGAAAATTTGCTTCAACACATTGGTACTTGACCAAATTCAAGATGAGAAAACTCCTTTGCCGATTGCATTGACAATATTGTTCATCGGTTGAAGCCCCAAGTGAATAGCATTTGGTTGTTCTGAAATACACATATAATCACAAGTTTGTGTTATGTAAATATTATTGTCAATCTAATCATGAACGTATATACATATATAGAAATATGGAATTTAACTCACTTTGAGGAATTTTGTCGACGAAGAAACAAATGGCAATGATGAAATAGCAAAGCAAGAGAACCAATCCCTTCATGTAGTGAGAAGTCCCATCCTAAAGAACCACAAAACATAACACAATATTTAACCACTGAAACTTAAAATTTTGAATCATCCATTGATTCGTCTAATGGATTGATATTTTTGTAAGGTGTTGAAAAATGTTTTAACCTGTAATGTGAAGGCTGTGATGATAATGGAAAGAGCAAGAGAGCCGGTTTCGAGGAGATTGAAATTGAGATCCATATTAATTCCAAGAATCCATGCCACGATAATGGTCAAAGGGACGACGAACAAGCCAATCTGAGTTGCAGAGCCTAATGCTACTCCCAAAGATATGTCCTACAAATAATTTGCATTGATATGAGTTGATGCATTGCGACATTGTAATCCACAAATTTTTACATTCGGAGATCTACTAGAATATATTTCATGTGCGTTAAGTATTTACGCATATGACATTATTCAAAAATGTTAACTTTTCTGATAACAATAAGTATTCAAATCGATATCGGAGGAATAAAAGCGATAAGGTAAAAGAAAAAAAGAGGAACTCACGAGCTTGTTCTTAAAAGCGAAAATGATGGCTCCAGCGTGTTCAGCCGCATTTCCAACAATGGGAAGCAATATGATGCTTATGAAACTCACTGATAGTCCCCATGATTCCGATGCGTCCTAACCAAAGATAACGACATATTTAAGTTTCTTTGTATATATATACATAAGATATAACTAAGATTTTTCAACAAACTCTAGGGATTGAACATATATAACAAAAGTTACCTCAATTGTGGCCACAACATACTCCGATAGCAATGCGATGACGAGTGTCATCCCAACCAACCACGCAAATCCGCTCCAAAAACTAATCACCGGAGTTTCTTCATCAGCCACATTGTCATCATACTCATCGTCCTAAACCAATAAAGATCCGTCAAAACACGAATATTCGATTTTTTATTTTCGTCTTGTGTGTATATATATATTTTAGTACCTGATCTTGTGCGTCGAATAATTGGCGGTGAGTCCAGAGCTGGAAAACGAGATATGCGATGTAACCGATCAACATAACAATACTGCTAGCTCGCGATAGATTCAGTGACATGTCGGAAATAACAGCAGCCGGAGTCTCTTCGTTTCCCACGTATTCGAACAACAGTGGCAGCAAGTGACACAACAAACCCATTAAGAGTAAGAAGAAGTTCACATCGGCTTGTTTCTACAACAATGACCCAAAAAAAAAAATCACAAAATTAATTAATTTGGTTTAGCAAATCCACTATCAAGCTAAAACTTAAATATAATCCCGGTTCTAGTTTAGATATCTTAACCTTTCTTTTGTCAATAACATGGATGAACTAATAGTGACACAACAACGGCACTAGGAAAACCACTGCACACTACATGTTATGGAATAATTAACTTAACTCAAATAAAGTATCCTTAATTTTGATTTAACCAGTACATGTCTTATATTATCAAAATTTCAATCTTAGTCCATCTAAATGCTTGAATTTATCTGTTTGTCCTAATATAAAAAAAAAACCAAAGTTGAACCGGAGTAAAAGGGAGGCTATACCCGATCGAACCGCTGCTCTCTTTGGAGATTAGCGATTCCGCCGCAGAAAAGTGACGTCCCGAGAACCAATAGAAGGTTAGACAAGATCGAACCTAGCAGCGAGTATTTCACCACTGCAACCTTGTGATTGGTCAATGCTAGAATCGCGATTATCAATTCAGTCGCGTTTCCACACGTTGCGTTCAATAGACCACCCACTGCGGTTTCAAAAACGCACAAAACAAATGAGTTTCTACTGATAAAATAACTAAATCACAAATTTGGAGATAAAAAAAGAAAAAGAAAAAGTTGGTAAAGAAGACGTTACATGTAGGACCGGTGTAGAAAGCTAGTTGCCTGCACGAGATGCACGAAAAATGTGAATATAAAGTTACCACAAAAAAAAACAATATATGTTATGAATTATTAAGAAGTACAAAGCGTATATCATATGATTCTAGATCAATCCCAATGTAGTTGTATAAAGAAGATAAAGCTTGTACTATGGTTGTGTCACGTTGACATATGAGTGGGAAATAATTATGTGTGGTCACTGATATACCTAATCATGCATTGACGAATCCCAAAAGAATATTGGTCCATTTATTTTTTTAAAGCAAAGTATGGTAAACCAGAAAATATGGTGGAATCGGACCTAACTAACGTGGTTTTCAATTTCATAATGATAACCTCTCAAATTGAAATCAAGTACTGACAAAATTGCAAACGGGACATATTGATACAAATCATGGAGCAACGAAATAAAATATTGATTTAACGTGATATTTTATCTACAGATGGATCGATACGATTGATTTTATCTACAGTTGGCTAAATCTTGTCTTGATCGAAACGAAAATGTCGTAAGGTGAGGGATTAAACTATATAATAAAATTTAAATGGATAGAATAAGAAGAAGTATTTGGATGAGTAATGAATGAAGCTTACTCTGTCAGAAAGCTGACTCGCTCAGCCAAAGGTGTGAGTCCTAGCAAGCTCAGTCCAAATATCCATGGCTGTAACAATCACGATTTAATTTATTAGGTATATACATGTATACACATATGGTGGATAAACATTTATATTAATTGCACAATTACACCAAATTTAGTTTTAAAACATCAATGATTGCAGATCTAATTTAATGGTTTAAGTAAGTAATTTAATTAGACACATGCGAATAATGCCAAAGTATCTTTACAGATTGCCCCATTAATTTATGGATTTATTGAAAAAATACAGCAAAAACGTACACATTATATTCCTTACATCTTTCTTTTTAGAAAATTGATTTTTAAAAGCTAAATTTATTGTGTAATGTTTTGTCAGTTTCGATATAAAAATTAAATTTATTGTGTAATGTTTTGGTGTAATTGTATCCAGACACGTATAATTATCAATATCTTGATGTAATATGGTAAATAAAATTGGGGGGTAATCATGTGTTTTGAATGCTTTTTTTGTGGCAATATATTGAATGTTTTTTTAATTTATGACAAAAATTCTTAAGATATATTGTATAATATTTAAGAAACAGACGAAACATATAATTATATACTTTCTTTCACCTATAATCTCTTCCAAAAATTTTTATAAAACGAAACGGAAGGAGTAATATACGATGGAGAGCGAGATAGGAATGGAAGACAACAAACCTGACTGAAGCCACAATAGGTGCCGATAATGGCGGCAGGAATGGCCGGAAAAAGAATGGCAAGCTTTGTGCCGAGAATGACTTCTTGAAGATTTGAGAGAAAATCTTTAAGACCTTTGTATGGAACCTTCTGGATCACTCTGAGGTCTGATTTCTTCCTCAACGAAGAAGAAGACATGTTGTGAGCTGTTCTTCCATGTCTCAAGTCTCTGCTCGATCCTTTCGCCGTCACGTTTGCGCTTCCGTTCTCTGCCGCCGACCACTGCTCCGGCACGATCCCCGCCATTTCTCCACTGATTCAAAAATATGTAATATGTTTTTGTTCTTTGATTTGTTATAATGTTTTGCTTTGCTGATTCTTATGTGAGCATCAGATATATGTTTAAATACTGATTAGTTTTTTTGTCCTTGGGTCCACACAAGGCAACTTCCACGAAGTTTCCCTTTGATTTTTATTTAATTTAATTTTTGAGATTATATGCTTTTTTATTGTATTTGGAAACAAAAATCGGAAATGGTAGATATAGATTCGTGCAGTTGAAAGTTTAAACACATGGCTATCAAATCTGGCTACTTTAATTACCTCTTTAGTACTAATAGCAAAATGTTAAATATCTAATTTTGGTTAATAATATTTTAGTATAGTTTCAACATGTTAAGAAAATCATTTTGGTCTAATTTTTTTATAATATTTGTTAAGCAAGCAATATGTTTAGGAGTAAAATTTGATTTTCACATTGAATGGCTTTTTGAAAAGGAACAAAATGTAAGAAATGGTAATATAAAATAAAAAAATAAATGATCAAATGACTCAGCAGCCATTATTTATTAGGATTCTCAAAACTAACATATAGATATAGTCCTATTTTTTTCAATCTAACACACACACACACATATATATTTTAATATATAATTAGCATTTTTAAAATGGGTAAAAAATCTTCGGTGAGCTAAAAATGTATAACAATTCAAAACTCTCCTAAAAAATCTTGAAATTTACATTTTCTTGATTTTAATTAATACCATTAATATATAAAATGTAAAATATCAATTTTTATTTAAAAAATCTAAAAATGTATAAGAAAACAATGTGTAAGAAAATGTTTTTAGAACCGGATATGTAACTGAATCACATCATTTTCCATATCACAAATGGCACATGGTCGAACCACTATGATCGCAGGTAACTTGCATACTGTAATTTTAATTTTGTAAACAAAAATACTACTTAAAATGGTAGAGATGTTTTTGTTTGGTGGACAAAAAATGATTTATTATATTTTCAATTAAATGATGTTTAGGAAAAACATATGCTAAAGTAAAACGTTTGAGAATGTATTTTACAAGAATGATATTTTAATTAATTTTAAATTTCTTTATTTTTATTTTCTGTCATTTAAAAATAATTATTTTAATAAATTAAAATAAAATATAAAATTTATGTAATGATGACAAAAATAAAATGCAGAAGTGGTTTGAGAACGACATTTTCCGTATTCGTAAACTAAGTATACAAACATAAATATGTGCGAGACATTGTTTTTAAAACTGAAATGAACCGACCTATTGAACAGGTCGATCCATGATCCATTTGCTAATTCGATGTGATTTGATAGAAAAAAAAATTCCCTGAAAACAGGTTAAATTTGGTGAACCGGATCGAACCGGAAACCCAAAAACTCAGTTTTTTTTTTGGGGGAGATTTATAGCATTGTTCTTTAGAACAAAAAGACCCGGTTCTCTATGGAAATGAAATTGGCATTAAGAAAGAAAGAAACAAAAAATAGCTATAACACGTGCTTCGAGAGTGTTCTTTCGAGAAGTCCTAAGCCCCTAAAATTGTGTCGTGTAGTACCTTTTTGCTTACCGAGAAGGTAGCTTTGATAAAAGGTGGGAAGTGGCTGCGGCCTTTTGTTCTCTACTGTTTATTAAGGTTATATTTTAGCTCATGTTATTTCATGTTCATATTAAAATCAGACCTCAGAGTATCGATTGAGATCATATCTGGCTCAATTTGTAAGTCTCTTTGAAACCATATTGATAAACAATTGGAAGACGAATTTGATGCTTCGAAAGAATCATCGAAGATGTTAAAGGGAGACATGCAATGCAACAAAATAGACAATATTGAGGATAAAAGTGATTATAATTGGGACCCGATTATAATTGTAGGAACGTTATTTCTATAATCTGGACAAACTGAATATTTGTAAAGAAATTGCATAAATAAATCAATAACATAATAAAAATACCGACACAAAATTTGGAAAAGAATGGAAAGTCGTGACCACCTGTTTTTCCGTTGTACTTTCTCGAAACAAATTTGGGAAGCCACCATTCGAGGGATTATGAAGAATCAATACTCGGCGGAATGGAACAGCATTATATCCTACATATTAAATTGTAATCAAGACTACATCTCTTTGTTTGTCTTGAGATATGCTTTCCAGGTTGTCACATACACAATATGGAGAGAAAGAAACGGTCGGAGACATGGAGAAATGCCATCAACACCGATGCGGCTTACGAAAATCATTGACAAGATGATGATTAATCGACTCAACTCTATTCATCTCTTAGGAGACAAACGATACGAGGAGAGTGTTATCTTTTGGTTTAGTACAAGAACTACTTAAGATAGTTTGAATCTTTGTCGAATTCAAAAATTTCAAAAACAGAAGCATCTCATTGTAACAAGGTTTTTGGTTTGAATTAATTTTACATTCAATTCAAAAAAAAAAAAAAAAAATTTGGAAAAGAATGGATTTGCAAAACCGAAACGCTTTTTCTTTAATTTTGAAAACACTTCGTAGTGTGACGGTTGTATGACGTTCCGAATCACATGATACAACTGCATGATTTTTATGATTTTCATAACTCAAGATCATAAACTTACGAACCTTTTCTGTGTTGTTTTCTCATGAAAAAAAACCAAAAGAAGAGAAGAAGAAAGAATCTAAAGAGAAACTAAAAAGATTGTTGTTTTATGAATTATAATATTCATCTCCCAAAATGAATGAGATTAAAAAGCATGTGACTTATGCTTTTAAAAGAAACGTTTCTTACATCCAAAAGAAAACGTCTTTGGAGTTATGGAGAGGTTTTAATTTTGTTTCAATTATGGCATTAACCATTCTATTAATCATAAAATTGAATATTTTTTTGACCAAGTTATAATTTATGTAGTGATCAATTACATAAACCAAAACTAATGCAAAAGATAGGTTATTGGACCAAGACTCATATACCCGAATTCGCACCTAAATCTGAACCTAAGCCCGAGCCCATCTTAGTTCAGCTTGGCGCGCGTGCATAGTTTAGTATGGGTTCACTCTTCTCTACAATTGTCCTAAGGTTTTTAACCTTGATATGACTTCTCCACAATATATGTTATGTCCATTTCGTGCCTTTCAAGCAACAAACTTAGGACAAGTATTTCTCATTCAAACAAACTTCAATTTTGATATATGAGTATACTCTGTTACAACATGTCTTAAAATTGAGTTCCAACAATTCTCCACATGCATAAAAATGATTCTAAGCAGATGAAGACTCGAAAAAAGGACTTTTGAGAGTACAAGCGAAAATTCCACTATATATGAGTTCGTAACATTTTTCAGCCTTGAACCAGTCATTGTTAATAGTTATCGGGTTTACTCGACTAGGAGGTGAACATGATGTCTTGAACCACCCGGTCTTTGATGTAAATCGAGATAACAACTATCACACAGCTTCATTTTCTCACAAAACTAGGTTCTCTATTGTGTTCATTGTGGCCTTGAATATGCTTGGTTCATTATCATGAGTAAATTTGGAGAATATAGCCTTTCGTTCATTCTCCTAGAAACAGTCTCATTTCACACTCACTAGGTGATATTCCATTAGTCTTTGTTTTATGAAGTATCATGTAGTACTCCACTGATATATCAAAGCTATGGGTCATATCATTAAAAGCAATGCTTCTCCTTTTTATACAAGAAGCATTGTACATCATCTTAGGAACTGGGTGAGTTTCAGTGCTCAAGCAGATTTAGTTTGATTTAGTTGTCCCTTTGAACCTACATCCTGGGATCTCCAGTCACGTAAGTAGGGTTTCCATCAAACTGCATTCTAATTCATAGGTTTTAAACCCATTCTTTTTGATGATTTAACCACTTGATCTCTTGGCAAACCTTTAGTAAATTGATCAGCTAGGATATCAACCGATTTTATATAATCTACTGTGATTACACCACTTGAGGTCAAAGGTCTAATGGTTTTATGTCATCATTTTATATGACGAGATTTACCATTGTAGAGAGTATTCAGTGCCCGTGTGATAGCAGATTAACTATTACAATGTACACGTAGTGCCGAGATTGGTTTCTCCTACATTGGAATATCTTCCAAAAAGTTTTGAAGCCATTCTGCTTCTTCTGCAGCTTTGTCAAATGCTATGAATTCAGATTCCATGGTTGATCTAGCCAACATAGTTTGTTTGGAATATTTACAGAACACTGCTGCACCGCCTAGAGTAAAGACATATCCACTTGTGGATTTAGATTTTTTTTGGAATCAGATATCCAACTTGCATCACTGTATCCTTCCAAAACTGCAGATTCTCTACCATAGTTCAAGCCATAACTTTTAGTGTATTGCAAGTAGCTTAATGCTATAGTTATTACTTTTCAGTGTTTACAGCTTGAATTACTCTTGTAGCGACTTAGTACATGGACTGAGTCCGCCGATCGATTAAGTAATTTAGACTTCTGATCACACTTGAGTAGACCTTGAATCTCTCAAGTATCATTTTAGCATAATGAACTTGATATGATTATTCCTTTGGAATATCTAGTGATCATAATCTCTGGAACCACATATATCGACCCAAGTTTTACATGTCCAACTTCACACTAAGAACAATCTCAGTTTGTTCTTATTGTATTTATTACTTCAAACAATGTGATTTACATACAAACTGAGAAAAATATATCCGTGCGGAGTACTTTTGATGTATATAAACTTCATCACATTCATTGATGCTAAAACTATTTAACAATGTCAAATATTTCATGCTACTGTTTTAGAGCTTTTGTAAGCCCAAACAGAGACTTCACAAGTTTACAGACTTTGTATCTTTTCGACTAAGCCATCAGTTTTCAGCTTTGAAAATTCATTTACACCTTAGGAAGTTAAGTCCTTGTGACAAATTGATTATCTCCCATATATGGTTTTGCATAATGGAGTCGATCTCACTAATGATGTTTTCATTCCACGAATGATTGTCTAATGTAGACATAGCTTTAGTGAAAGTTTACGGTGCATTCTATCGGAGAAAGGCCATTAAAAATCTTTACCAAAAGATTAGATTCGTCTGCATCATCTCACAATGTGCCAGAAGTACTTGTCTCAATTACAGAGGTGATAAAGTCTTTTTCTTCAAGACTCGTTTTGGATTTTATTTATCCTTACACTGAAACATGTGTTCAAAGAAATATACATTCTTTGATTCCATTAATGTATTTACATGGATATCCGGTACTTCTGATTTATAAATCAGAAACCGATAAGCACTATTTTTATGTGCATATCTGATAAAATACAATATGCCATTTTTGGTCTGATTGTGACCTTTTTTGGAGGTGGCATTGCTACTTTTTCCATGCACCCCACACTTTCAGGTATTTGTACAAATGTACTTTACCTCTTCAAAAGTTCATATGGCGTCTTTTTGCTAATGACTTTATGTGGTAAGCAACGCTTCTCTCCACATTTTCTGAGGCAACTCAGAATCATGCAACTTTGCATTCATCATCTCTTTAAGAGTTGAGATTTTTTTTTTTTAATTCCGCAACTCCATTATATTCAAGTGATCAAGGGGTAGTTTTTTTTTTGACGAATAATGCCATGTTCTCTAAAGAACGCATTTAATGTTCATTAAACTCGCCTCCTTTATCACATATAACCATTTTCATAGTTTTTCTAAGTTGGTTTCGAATTTTCATCTTGTATGCTTTGAAATTTTTCAAAGCCATATTCTTGCTTCTTAGCAAGTATAAATATCTATTAAAATAGATATCAATGGTGGTAGCAGCGTAATGCCACCATTCTATTCGATTGTTCGCAACCTGATTGACTTCTAAAACTACATTACACGTGTCTGTTTCAGTCAGAATGGTCTGGAATTTTCCCTTGTCTCTGCATGGTCAATCGTGGTACGATATTCATTAGCATTGCTATGACATGTGTAAGCTTTTTGACCACCCATAATGCCACAATTGGGACATTTTGTCTATTGAATTTCTTTGAAACATTATGCTTTATGAAGCTAGTGGAGGATTTCATAGAAACCTTATGTTTCTCTTTGTTCTTGTGTTCACATATGTAAACAATATATGCTTTGCGATTTGTAGACTCAATCCGCTGCCTGACAATCAAGTCTTCAAGGCTCTCAGCTTTTTCCTTATGCCAGAGATAACTTTTGAAATCTTTATAAGCTAGTGAAAATTTCTCAATTAAACAACAAAGTTTGTATGTCAAAGAATTTGACATCCTTTCACACATTATCCCATGTGTCAGAAATTAGAGCTCTTTGACTTTTCTATCATGGACTTAAAAGTCCACCAATTTAAAGTCCAGAAATTGTCGTCACTGTGGATTTTATAGAACGTGCGTTCTTAGACTTGTACTTCTTATCAAGGAAACTCAAAATTCCTTAGAAGTATTCAACTCACTGTAGATATATACAGTGGTTTGATCAAACGGATTTTATCTACTTTTTGCACAAAATATCCTCATTTGTACAAGATTCAACATTGATTAGAGTTCTCACATTAGTATTCTCAAGAGGAAGCATCAAATATCCTCCTTGAGTTACTTCTCTAGTTTTAGCATGGTCAGAGAGATAAATATCTTCGCTACCGCATTATGAATCAAGTTCCATCAAATTATTCTAACATTAGTCATGCGCTTACAGCAGTCCTAACATGTCAATCTGATAAAAATCAGAATTTGGCACAGTCACATGTGGCAGACCACTACCAAATTAAATTTGGCGCGTCGACTCACTAGATTTGTAACCATAACACCTCCACCGCTATCGATGTAAATAGGATCTAAACATTCCAATAAACATCATAGATGTAGTCTGTATAGCACATAATGTCGTAGGTGGCAAACCATTTTCAATTTGAGATGTCGACTCACCATACCCGTTGTCATGTCAACATTTATCTAAACATTTTATTTGTTAGACAGTCTTTAGAAATCGGAAACATAAATGTATAGTCATATACATATGTCTGATTTAAACTGTTAAATCGTTGATAGTTGTACTTAAAATCAAATATGTTCAAAAGAACCAGGATCAAATTAGTACATTGAATTAGAAGTTCAATCGGATATATACTCAACAATTTAAACATATATGAATAAATTGCAAAAAAAAATTAAATTAAATTTTTTAGAATTAATAAATTCAGAAATTAAATATTTAATTAAACTAAATGCATAGACAAAAATAAGCAATTTAAAGCAATAACCAATATGCAGATAATTCTCCTTTTTTAGTTTGATAAATGATTAGAACGAAGGATGAACACATGTTCTTATGAAATATTAACAATATTAGTATCGTTAGTCCCAAACATGAACGATTTTAAGGAATTTTAACATAGAAAAATTCTAGAAAAATCTGCAAAATAATTATAATAAATTGCAAAAAATCAAAGAATTAATTTAAATAATTTAACAATTAATTGAAAAATTGCAAAATTATTAAAAAAATAACCGAAAATAATATGATGGCAAAAGAATTGATTATCGATCACAATGAATTCTCTTATTCTTGTTTTCATGACAAAAATACTTCACAAAAAATCAGTTTTCGTTAGTGCAATAATGCAGAAACAAAAATTTTCAGAATTAAGATTGTAGGAATACTATTTCTACAATATGGGCAAACTGAATATTTGTGAAGAAATTGCATAAATAAATCGATAATACAATAAAAATACCAATACAAGAATTTGGAAAAGAACGGATTTGCAGAGCCGAGACGCTCTTTTCTTAATTATGAAAACGCCCCGTAGTGTGACAGTGGCATGGCGTTCCAAATCCCAGGATACAATTGCATGATTCTTAGGACTTGCATTACTCAAGACCATAAGTGTACAAATCTTTTTTTCTGTTGTACTCTCATAGAAAAAAATCAAAAGAAGAGAAGAAAAAAGAATCTCGAGAGAAAGTGAAGAGATTGTTGTTTTATGAATAATCATATTCATCTCCCAAAATAAATGAGATTAAAAAGCATGTGACTTATTCTTAAAAAAAAAACGTTTCTTATATTCAAAAGAAAACGTCTTTGGAGATATGGAGAGGTTTTGATTTTGTATCAATTATGGCATTAACATTCTATTAAGCACAAAATTGAATATTTTTTTGACCTAAGTTATAATTTATGTAGTGATCAATTACATAAACCAAAACTAATGCAAAAAGATAGGTTATTGGGCCAAGGCCAATATACCCGAATCCACACCTAAACATGAACCTAAATCCGAGCCATTTTAGCTCAGTTTGGCGCGCACGCATGGTTTAGTATGGGTTCACTTTTCTCTACAATTGTCCTAAGGTTTTTAATCTTGTTAAGACTTCTCCACGATATCTGCTATGTCCATCTCGTGCATTTCAAGTAATAAATTTAGGACAAACATTTCTCATTCAAACAAACTCCAATTTTGATATATGAGAATACTCTGTTACAACATATCTTAAAATTGAGTTCCGACAATAATCTGCCGGAACCACAACTTTAGGAGTTAAGGGAATCTATGAACATTCATTGTGCCACGCAAATAAATAATCTCAACAGTTCTAGTACATTAACCAGAAAAATATGCCTGATTTTATTGTTGAGGATATGTTTATTGCTTAACATAAATAGATCTAAACAAGAGTTTTTTATGACTAGAAAGTTTTGGGATGAGATCCGTACATCTTTTCATACCAGAGACCAAAGCATGTAATATGGTTCTTTCCCAAGTGTCACTCAATCATATGACCTCTAGATTTCGTCTTTCATATTTTTCCAGTCGAGTTAATGACCCTTGATTCTAAATTCGGTTTTATCTTCTCACAACATATGTTTATTTTTCATGAGCATACAAGGGTCATGAGCCTTAGGATGTTTTATATACTTTCTATTTCTCCTAAGGTTTTTCACACATGTTAAGAAAATAATTAAATTTTCTATTTTACCCTTTATTAATATACTAGATTATTTTTTGAGGAATCGGCACAAATAACATAAAAAAAAATATTATAACTTACTAACTACCCAAACCCCCCTATGTGTCTTTAATTCTAACCCCACAATTTAAAGATTTTTGCTAGTTTGTTAATTTTTTTTTTTTTTGTTATTAAGCAAATTGTCCCTTATTTTTTTCACTAATTACTAAACTAAAGTAGTAGAAATAAAAAATTGGAAAATTTATACAAATAATCTGCATTAAAAATATTAAAAAAAATTATTGTGAAATAAAATTTAAATTCTAAAACAACACTTAATATGAAACAGAATAAGTATATTTATGAAGATTGATTTTTAAAAAATTTCATACATACTAAAAAAATTTTCATATTTTGTATCGTTCTAATTTTATCAGATGTCCGAAGGGACTATTTCACAATATTTCTATTTATATATCTTATTAAATATTAAAAATAAAAATATGGGTATCTAAGAGAACCTTAGATATAGAGAAAATAGGGTTATTTAAAGTCCAAAAGCTCCAACACATTTTGATGACTTTACTACCACACCGACCATCCAATTCATACCCCTATAAAAGAGAATTTGAAGAGAACTTGAAGCTTTTGGAAATATCTCATCATCAAGAAATCGAGGAGTGGTGAACTGAAACTAGTGGTAGCGTAAATAACTCTTGCATAACTAAAAGATTCTAAGATGATTTCATGTGCATACGTCCATATATATCCCCATCAATTGTACATTTTTCTATTTCTTTTTCTCTTAATTTAGAGGTTGATTGATTCATCCACTAACACCCGCAAACATAGTGTTTGCGAGAGATTGCGGTTGGTAGCATTTGACAACAATCACAGAAATCGCTCTATACCATTTTATATCGTTTGGAACCGCTCTAAATCAAAAATTTCTTTCCACGAACGTTTGCGGTTGCGGGTGGTTGAAAAAATATATTTTTTTAAAAATATTATCTTAAATAATAAACTAAAATTTACAAAAAAATTATTTTTAAACAATTAATTTTTATATCGAATATTATCATATACAATTATATACACTTTATATATATTTTAATTAAATTAAAATAAACTTGTAATTATAAAAAAAGTTATTGTAAAAATACTATTTAATTATTCTATGATTTATTTAAAACATATAATTTTAATTTTTTATAATAATATATTTATGTTTTCAATTTTCATTTTAATAATTATAAAAAATGTTATGGTTTTATATAAAAAATATTCCATACATCTTTAAAATTTTTATTTAATTATTTTATGATTTATTTAAAATATATAATTTTAATTTTTTATAATAATATATCTTTGATTTTTATATAAATTATATATTATGTGTATTTTGGTAGTTTTATGTATCTGCTATCGCACCGCTGTAAACCAGTTATAAACGCTCCACAAACGTACCCGTTTTCAGCCGTTTTACCAGTCGTATAAATTATCCAATAACGCTAGAAACCGCTACAGTCCGCTACCGCAACCATACCGTACCCGCTGCATTTAAACTTTAATGACTTTAATCGTTAGTATATGATATTGCGCCACTAGTCCCAGAGAATTAAAGTTTCGTTATAAAACTAATTTCATAAAATGCTCTATTTGTGTAGTCCTCGTCAATTGATAACGATTGAGCATTTGCCTAACTCACACCATCCGTTTCAAATGGGATGATTGAGCTTGAGAATCTAAATCGATCAAAATATCAATATTTATAGAAATTAATGGTTCGTAAACCATAATTAAGTACTCAAGCGTATGGTTTTTTGAAGATTATAGAATTAGGGAACCCAAGTGGGTATATAAGGACGCAAACACAGCTGATAGACGTATTTGTCTTGTCCGAACACAACACAACATAATAATTTCTGGAAAAGCCCCACAAATCTTTGTTGATTTCGGAAGTTACCCTCATTTCTTGTTTGAGTTCATCAACATATACGTATGGGCAACCAATGGACGATAGTCGTTGGGGTCACAAAATGATGAAAAGGCCAAAAAATCAAAATGTAATTGACGTTAAAGGAAACTTCCCGGAAGCTGCCTTCTTGAGATACGTCTATGTACTTCTCACATGCATGTGGAAGATGTTGTTATCGATCGACACTTCTTGGATAAAAACTATTACGAGATTTTTTGTCTGTTTTATAAGATTTTTTTTTTAAAATTAATGGAATCATGCGCCTACATTATTTTGTTTTCCTTACCAGTTTTACATGTTAGGGCATTTAGCCTAGCGTGGTCACAGACCATTTGACGAGTGGGTCCTTTAATGTGTACGGAACAAAAGACATATTATAATATACATCATATCTTCTTAGAAGGAATCATAATCATACACCTTCTCACAATGAAAAAAAAAAAATCATATCTTCTCCCAAAGAATCCTAATCATAAATGATTAAACCAGTGGATATAACGGCTTAACATTTATTATTGTTTTTAGTGTTTTTTGGGGTCAATTATTATTGTTTGTAGTCTATAATTCAGAATTATTGGATTTAAGTTATTAGGCGACGACAACAATACTATTACAAATTATTAGACTATATTAATTACATGAATCTTAAAACTATGAAAATGTTATTATTTATTGAAAATTATATCAAAGTTTTTGGAAAAATGGTGTATTCGAATTGTGGGTGGATTTTCATTTAGAGTGGCTGAAACATGCATAATTTAAAACTTTACATACCATTAATATATCTAACAATGGTCATTCAGGTCTCGCGATTTTAATTTATCAAATATATAACATGGTCCTCAAGATATATCATTTTTCCATTTTTTTAAACTAGTAACTAAGATTTCTACGCAGTTGAACCAATATCATACCAAAAACAACGATATATCAAATCTAATACGTTAAAAACAAGTATTTCTTAATATAAAAACCGGTTTTAATTCAGTAAAAATTTAAATAAAAATATTTTCTATCTACTAAACTAAAACTAATATTTTATAATTTTTTCTGTCATCATTTGGGTCACAATAGGCCAATCTTTTAACCTAATTAATCTATACACTTGTAGAGAAGAAAACGATCTCGACTAAAGTGATACTGATTTTTGGTGAATTTGTGAATACCTCTAGCCCACCGTCATTTCTCAGTAATACTAAGACAGATGCCTTATGGTCACTCTCTTTTATCCAAAAAAAAAATTGTTGTCATGGACTTGGGTCGAACCATTCCCAATAAACGTTTGAGTTGAAAAACGGTGTCGTTTAAAAAAATTGTTTACTAGTAGTTTTTTTTCTTTTTCTGTTTCGACAAAAAATATGTTGACTAGGAGAGAGACCACAAAGGAATTTATATTTTGTTAATTTAAGAATAGATTTAAGGAATTTTCCATTTGTTTGCTTTTTCACTAGTGGGTGGGATCTAACAACTTTCACAAAACGCATAAACCCCTTTGCATGGGCTAATCATTTAATTAATACACTTTTTCTGCTTTAATCGGAGCATCAAATTTGGGACGAAGCAACAAATCTTCTCTCCCGGAAGTAGCCATGGTTGGACCTGGAAGACCTCAAATCGTCCTTTTCGGTTCTTCAATTGTTCAATATAGCTTCACTGATAATGGTTGGGGAGCCACACTCGCTGATATCTACTCTCGCACGGTTTGTGATCCTCTCTCTCTCTCTCACAACCTTCTGGTGAAATTTCCAATCTTTCGTGAAATTTCGAACACCACTTGACTTGAAATTGGTGAGATTGTTCTGTAATCTGCCTCGAGGGTTTAGAAATTAATCTGTAATGCAATTTTCCATTTTACTGTTCGCAAAGTGGAGAACAACTGTTTTCTTTGTTATGTTTCTGGTTCTAAAAGAAAAAAGTTGATGCCTTTGTGTGTGTTTTTGATTGATGCATTACATCACAGGCTGACATTGTCCTTCGTGGATATTCTGGTTGGAATTCCAGATTTGCCTTGAAGGTCTTAGACCAAGTCTTCCCAAAGGTAACAAGACTCTGTTTGAGAAGTGGCTTATTTGACAAAATTATGTAATTGAATAATGGTTTGTATTATCAACTATAGTGAAATTGACACTCTTATGGATGATTCCTGAGTGAGATGATCTCCCTAAGTTTTGCAAAAAGAGTTAGCTTTTTTTTTTTTTTTGATGTTTGGTTTTGGTTTCTTTGTTACTGTTTAGAATGCTGTATTACAACCTTCTTTGGTGATAGTCTATTTCGGTGGGAACGATTCGACGCATCCTCATCCATCAGGACATGGCCCTCATGTTCCTCTATCTGAATTCACTGATAACATGAGGAAAATTGGGGAGCATCTTTTGGTAATGATGCCTTTTTATTAAAGTTTGTGACTTTTTTTGTTTTCTTACACTTCTTCAGTATTGCTAAACTGATCATGGTTATCTTTTGATTCCCCTTCTTACCAGAGCCTTTCAGACAAGACCCGTGTCATTTTTCTTACCCCGCCGCCTATGAATGAGAAACAAATCCAACTAGTTTTTGGGTACATGTCTTAGAAAACTACCGGTTAAATGTTCCTCTTTGGTATTGTTTTTTGGAAGTTTTGATCGATATTGATGTGTGACTTATGTCTTAGAGATGCAATGAGAGGGCGGAGTAACGAGCTGTGCCGTCCATATGCAGAAGCGTTGTTAAACCTTTGCAGAGAGATCAATGTGAAAGGTATCGATCTTTGGAACGCAATACAGCAACAAGATGATTGGTTGAACACCTGCTTCACGTGAGAGCTACTGAAACTTTGCGATACATTAACTCTTTTTAAAATGATTCTCCATCAAAACTTAACTAACTCGTAGGTTTGTTTTACTTCATAGAGATGGGATCCATTTCACAGCAAAGGCAAGCGAGATTGTCGTGAGGGAGATATTGAACGTAGTGAGAGAAGCGGATTGGAAACCGAGTCTTCACTGGAAGTCCTTGCCGATTGAGTTTCCTTATGATTTTGATGTTCCAAACTCCCTAGGCCTTTGTGACCTTGAGTTAACCAGAAACCAGCAGTTGGAGTCACCACCCGATTGTAAAACAACTCGTATTTAGAGATATAATTAATGTCATGCCTCTCATCTAATTTTCGTAGCTTTGTAGCTTTGACATCTTGATGGTGTACCAGTTTCACCCTTTATTTGCATCTGGACATTGATGAGAGAGAAAATGTTCTTAGTTCTTACAGATTTTTGAATCATTTTTCGTTACTGTTGTGATGATAAAATCATAATTGGATAGATTAAATTTTTAGCTATTGAAAAAGGAATAAAATACATTAAACCTCTCTCAAAGTCCTATTCAATATTTTCGATGGATTTTTGTTGGTTTGTTAAAGGTATTCAAATTTGAAAACGTAGTACAAGATATGACTCATGAGTAATACAGTAATTGTCCAAAGATTAAATAAGTGGAGTAGAGGAGAGAAGATACATACATTTAGGAAATATATGAGTAAAGATAGAGAAAGCCACAGTTTGAGACTCCAGCAAACTAGTATGGGACAGGAGGTGACTAGCCATGTTTCTACGTCCTACGCGCGCGACTTCCACGCAGGGCCGGCTCTAGGGGTGGCCAGAGGGGATTAAGTCCAGGGTCCATGTCCAATTTTTAAAAATGTTTCAAAGAAAAAGGGCTTTTCGGAATTTTTATTTATTTATTCTTTGCTAAAAAGGTCCAAAATTCTTAGTTGCTTAGGGCTTAATAATATGATAAGACGGGCCTTCCATTTCTGCGTCCACTTTCGAACATTAAGTCATTAATCCATGCATCTCTTGAATTTTTTGCGTCGGTTTACCTGGTCGGCTTCATAAAATTCTCTAGACATATACAGTCATGTCCATATCTTGCAGAGATTCTACATTTCTTGAATATTTTGATGGATTTTAGGTGTACATATTAAATATACATAGAGCTCACGAGCATGCAATATATTTAATAAGTTATTCTCTATAGTAACATGCGGTTTTTACCGACAAGTCTAGGATTTGAAGCTCACATCATAGTTAAGATAAACAAACCTTAACATCAAACCCTGTCTCTTTGAATTTGCCTATTTGTTTATACTTGTCTATTATTTTTATTTCCATGACTTTGCATTTTCATCATGGTAGCTGGTGAGTAGTTATCTTCGTTGAGTTTAGGCCTACATCTAGGTTTTCTTTGAGTGGGGTAGCAGTGGTAGAAACTCCAATTATCAATTATGAATCTTTGATTAGACCCAACGAAATTTCATGAACATGAGGTGTTCGCTTAAATATCCGAACCAAACCTTACTGATCGATATTTTGATATATACAATGAGAATTGATGTTAGAGAGAATCTACATATCCTTAAACATCGAGAGGTCGGAAATATTATCAACGATTATTGTAATGAAATTTTTTTGTCTAGTCGGTCAAAATTTAATCATTAAAGGCAATATGAGATTTTTTTAAAAGAAGTTAAAACGATTATTATCACGAAAGTAAGTATAATCACGAACTTTGATGAAAAAGAGTTTTTAGCAGGTTTTCTAGACATTTTTAATTTATCAAATTGGTGCGGTGAGCGTGCAAATTTTCTCTCGACGCACCAATCTAAAGGCGCATATTTGATCCACGCTCACCACATCACTTTGATAGACTGTAGATATCAAGGATAGCAGAAACAGCGATTTACCATATCCAATCTTGATCTTAGGTTATGTGATGATTCAATCGAGTATTTGTGGAACAAATCTTTGATAAACTGTGATCTGCTGTCCAAATTGAGTTCAGTGTTGAATTGGTGTGCACTTTCAAGGATCGTATTTGGAAATGTAATTAGTCAGTATTTCTGCTGGAAAAAAATAATATTTTTTAAATACAACAAAATACATATATGCAAGTCAATTTTTTTTAAGAGAGTTCTTAAATAAATAAAAAGTATGTCCGATAAAACCAATTTTTTCCCCCAAAATGGAATTTATGCAAGTCAAAGTAAGTATGAAAAATAGATGTTTGTTTACAAGTTAACAGACTGACATTCATTTTGAATTTTGTTTCTTGTTTTTATACAAGTTAAGAAGACCAATATACAGAGACAGAGAAGTGAAGAAGAAGAGAAACCAAGAAGAAAAAGAAGAGTGTTCTTGTGACTTTTGTGTTTCATTTTCATTATGTGTCGGGGTAGCACTTGGTAGAAACTTCAATTATCAATTATGAATATATGAGACCCAACGAAATTTTATGAACATGAGGTGTTCACTTAAATATCCGAACCAAACCTTACTGATCGAGTTTTTGACATATACAATGAAAATTGATGTTAGAGAGAGAGTCTACATATCCTTAAACATCGAGAGGTCGGGAATGTTATCAACGATTATTGTAATGAAATTTTTTTGTCTAGTCGGTCAAAATTTAATCATTAAAGGCAATATGAGATTTTTTTTAAAAATTAAAACGATTATTATCACGAAAGCTAGTAGAATCACAAACTTTGATGAGAGAAGAGTTTCTAACAGGTTTTCTAGATATTTTTAATTAATCAAATTGGTGTAGTGAGCGTGTAAATTTTTTTTCAATGCACCAATCTGAAGGCGCTTATTCGATCTATGCTCACCGCACCACTTTGATAGACTGTAGCTATCAACTCTTTGTAAATCACTCTCTTTATTGAAATCATAATAGAATTATAAATTGTTCTTCAAACTAACTAGATCTCATATCGACCTAGCTCCACAATCTCATAGCGATTGTACATTCATCACAACAAGCATGAAAAACTTTAATCAGCTCATCTCCACATCATCAACTCTTTGCCTTATCATATTATGATGATAAAATGATAACTGAAGTAATTAATTCTTTAGATTCTAGAGACGGAAAAAAATTACATTAAACCTTTCTCGAGTATTTCGATAGATTTAGACATAATGCCGAAACACACATCTAAATCACAAGCATACAATAAACTCAATATTTTGATAGGTTTATACACAAACTCACGCTTCCTCTTTGATAACCTAGGATATTAAGCTCACATTATATTTCAGATAAATTAACCCTAGGTTAGACCTTTTCTCTTTACATTTTCGTTATACTGATCTAATATCTTTATTTCCATGTCTATTTGCATTTTCATTATTTTAGCGTGATGAGTTGTAATCTTCGTTGGGCTGAGGGATATATCTAGGTTACGAAAGCAAGTAAAATCGTGGACTTTGATATTTGATTAGAGAAAAGGTTCTTACATATTTTTTATCCAATTTTGTTACCTATTGTGATGATAAAATCATTACAAGATTAATGAATCATTTCAATTCTGGAAACGGAAGAAAATTACATTAAACCTCGAGAGGTCCTAATCAATATTTCGATAGATTTAGACATATATAAAGGTTAAATGCACATTAATTCAATTTTGTTACCTATTGTGATGATAAAATATTACCAGATTAATTAATCATTTTGATTCTGGAAACGGAAGAAACCTCGAGAGGTCCTAATCAATATTTCGATAGATTTAGACATATATAAATGTTAAATGTACGTTTAGATCACAAGCATGCAACAAATTCAATATGTTATCTTCAATAATAACTCACATATCTTCAATAATAACTCACGTTTTTGCCCGACTACACTAATATATATAGCTCACATTATATTAAAGATAAACTAAATCTAGCGTTAAATATATATATATATATATATATATATATATATATATATATATTTTTTTTTTTTTTTTACATTTTCATTATACTTATATACATTACCTTAAACCTCTCTCGAAGTCCTAATCCATCTATATTTCGATAGATTTAGATATAAAAGTTAAATGTACATCTAGATTAGGACCATGCAGCAAATTCAATATGTTATCTTTTATAATAACTCATGCTTTCGTCCGACTACGCTAAGATTTATAGCTTACACTATATTAAAGATAAACTAAACTAGGGTTAAATATTATTTTCTTACATTTTTGTTATACTTATGTGTTACATTAAACCACTCTCGAGGTCTTAATTAATATTTTGATAGATTTAGACATAAAAGTTAAATGTATATCTAGACCACGAGCATGCAACAAATTCAATATGTTATCTTCTATAATAACTCACGCTTCCGCCGACTACAATAAAATATGTAACTCTATATTAAAAATAAACCAAATGTAGCGTTAAATATTGTCTTCTTACATTCTTACATTTTCGTAGAACTATATTACAATAAACACATTTCAAAGTCCTAATCCATATATATATATTTTTTTTTGGAATAACCAGAGGGTGATCCGGGTTTTTACCACCCGACTAATCTTCTATGATGAGTGTTGCCGTCGAGTAGTCCACTCACCGAATTTTCTAATGGGCCTAAAGCGTGACTCTTTCGAGTGGTCAAATGAAAATGAAAGTGTTTTCAAAAAAAATCGAACTCGGTTAAAAGAATTTATCCGGAAGAGTTCCCAAAGGGAATGAACTCCTAATCCATATTTCCATAGACTTAGACATAAAAGTTGAATATACGTCTAGATCACGAGCATGCAATGTATTCAATATGTTATCTTCTATAATAACTCACGCTTCCGCCTGACTACGATAAAATATGTAACTCTATATTAAAAATAAACTAAATGTAGCGTTAAATATTGTCTTCTTACATTTTCGTTGAACTATATTACAATAAACACATTTCAAAGTCCTAATCCATATATATATATATATATATTTTTTTTTTTTGGATAACCAGGGGATGATCCGGGTTTTTACCATCCGATTAATTTTTCATGATGAGTGTAGCAGTCGAGTAGCCCACTTACCGAATTTTCTAATGGGCCTAAAGCATGACACCATTTCGAGTGGCCAAATGAAAGTGAAAATGTTTTAAAAAAAAATCGAACTCGGATTAAAAGAGTATGCCCGGAAAAATTCCCGAAAAGAATGAACTCCTAATCCATATTTCGATTGACTTAGACATAAAAGTTAAATATACGTCTAGACGGAATCGTGCCTAGAGTTTTTAATGCTATAAGCGAAATAAAAATTACAATTTAATATTTAAATATTTATAATAAGTAAAATACAAAATTTTATGGAAAATTGTTTATAAATAAATAAAACAAAAAATATAAATATATATAAAAGTACTATGATATACGAAATACGGCATTTATATAAAAAAAAGTTATGTACAATTAAAGTTGTAAAGTAAAAATTGACTAACAAATAATAAGTTTGTGAAAAATAAGACTTAAAATTAAATCTAAGTGTGAGGTTAAATACAAAGAAAGAATAATTAAATGTTTTAGAAGAAATACTTTTAGTTTTGGATTTTTGGTAGGCATTTGTAAAGGAAAAAAACAAACTTTACACCATATAAAATAAAGATATTTGTTAATATGCCCCTAAAACTTATATGAAATTAGATGCCCTAAACAAGTGTTTCAATTTTTATTGAATAGGTACGGCTCTGCGTCTAGATCACGAGCATGCAATGTATTCGATATGTTATCTTCTATAATAACTCACGCTTGCGCTGGAATATGCTAAAATATGTAACTCACATAATATTAAAAACAAACAAAACCTAGCATTAAGTACCGTTTATTTACATTTTCGTTAAATTTATATATTACACAAACCTCTCTTGAGGTCCTAATCAACTAGTACACAATTTTACACAAATATTTTTACGATTTTTAAGAAGTTACTTAGTTATATCAATATATCTTTAGTTAATATACAATTAAAATGAGCTAAACTCAAAAGTTATTTAACTTAGCCAAAGGGTAAATTAGGTATTTTAGTGAAAGAAACACGACATATTTTTGTTAAACAAAAACATAACTCAAAAACAACAAATCACATGAAATATTATTTTTTATAACATAAATTTATAGAAATACCCCTCTCAAAAAAGACTACCGTCGTTTACATTCTAAACGTTCAACGCCGGAGAGAAAAGACGAAGACTCGCCGGTAAACAACTTTCAAAACGTAACCGTTACATTAATTTCTCGCCCTATCCTCATGGATTCGCTTCCAAGCAGATTCTCAGGTTTATTCTTATCTTCTTCTGATTTTTATTTAGGGCAAATCCTCACCTTCCTTGACTCATTTCGTGTGCTCTCTCTCTCTCTCTAGAATCTCCGAGATGGAATCAGCTTTTTCTCTCTCATCGCCGGAGGCGGAACTATCTCCTCTGGCACCGACTTTGTCTTCTTTCTCGTCGTCGTCTGATACTGAAGAAGAAGTTGTTAACCAGGGATTTGATCGCCGGTTTACTCATCGGTTTTCCGCGATTTTCAATTGGATCGATTTTCCCGCTCGGGGGAACATTTCGATTGCTTGTGGTGACCAGTGCTTTTCCTGCTTCATTATGGCTCTTTTTCTCTGGTTCTTTGGTTTGTGTTTTTCAATTTTACGATTTTGATTTGATCTGCTTTTGAAAGTCTCTCCCTTTTTTTGACTATGTTGAATCTGACTAATTCTTGATGGCTTTTAGTGTCTGTGACTATCATTGTTGGTGTTTACGGACCAAGAAATTTCTGGATTGGACCAAACTCTTCCATTCTTGTTGAACCAAACCCCATTTTTGTCCAAAGCGTTAAGGTTGTCTGGTCTCTCTCTCTCTATCTACTTTTGTGTTCCTTTCTCTATCAGAGACTGTGCTCTAATTATCGAGAATGTTTTTTTGTGTTAGGTGAAAGGATCAGATGATTCAAAATCTGGGCTTGAGCTATTTGGGTTCTACAGATCTCCTCCTCTTGATGTTATTGTCAATTGGTCTGAATCTCGCTTGTTATCTATCTCACCTCTTTCTTTCAAGGCAGGTTTTAAGATGTCTAGATAAAAAAGTATTGGTTTTTTTTTCCTTTTTGTAGTTCTCATTTAAAACAACAATTATTCTACTTTGATTTTTCTCTTTTAGACAATTTATTGAAAGGATTTCACTTTCTCTTCAGGGATGGCCATACTATCTGAACAATGGAGCTTCATTAAATATTTCATATAACGTAAAATCAGAAGGTTCTTCAGCTCTACTTGTGGTCGATCAAGGTTGGTTAATAATATTCTGTTGTGATGATATCTTTGTTCTTTTTCTTTGTTTGTTTTGGGTCTTCTTGGTTGTCTTATTTCTATGCTTTGCTTGTTGGTTTGATATTGTCAGTAAGGCTGTGATAAGAGTGAGAAAATCATGAACACAAAAATGATAAACCCGCGGCAAAGCGGATAACTTTCCTAAACCTATCTCCCGCGATGTTTCTCACAAACCGAGACTTCATCCCTATATAGTATATACTACGACGTAAAGCAAAACCCAATAAGGGAAGGAAAATAACGCTTAAGGATATAGAAGTGTATAAGCCTCTGAGTTAGTTGTTTGTTTGTTTGAAAGTGTTGCCTTTAAGGGATATCAACTGATTATGTCAAGGCTCTCAATTCATAGGAATAATGCATGTCTCTCAGTCGTGGTCCGAGGAACCTACATATCAGAAAAGCGCTCTATCATGGAATCTAATTCGGGGTTAGTCAAATGGAAGTTCCAACTTAAATGCATTGGTTATACAGATTATCAAGAGTTAATAAAAGTCTTTCACAGGGAGTGGTGTGATTGAAGTGAAGATAAGTGAGGCTTCGACTTATTATATTGCTGTGTCTCACTTGAACATGAGAGACATAGAGGTAATAATTACGGATCACGTAATGACTTCGGATTAAGTTTTGGTTTTTGCACATGTCCTCTATATAACTTGAGATGATATTTGTTCAGGTTAAAGTGGATATTGATGTGAGGGCCGTCTTGTATGATACTAAACAATCATTCTACAAGTGTACCTTCAGCAACGGCGAGTGCACATTCAATGCAATGTCTCTTCTTGGAAATTCTGTTGTCTTAACTTCACCTGCACTAAGACAGGTATGTATTGTCAAAGAAACACTTACAATAATTATATTATTACTCTCAGCTGAATGCTCATAACTCACTGCCTCTGAGCTCAGGGAGCATCCATTGAAGAGTGGTATGTCAGGTTCTCATATCAACCTAGATTGAGTACATATCTTATCGGCACAGGTAACATTTCATTCGCTTCAAAATTGGATTTTTGAGGATTGGAAAGATTCTCTATAGAAAGAAAAAAAACATTTGAGCCAATTACATGTAGTATTTTTTTTCATATGCAGGTCTAGTGATGTGCTTCATGCTGGTAGCTTTTCAATTCTGGAAAAGGTTAGGGAGATATCTAGCCGAAGATGGTTCAACGAGTTCTCAGAGAGCACGTCTACTTGAAAACAAAGATGATGATGGTTCAAGCATGGGTTCGTCTACTGAATCATTCGCAGCCGATGATGCTGATTTGGAAGGGTTTATGGGTAATGAGGGTGATAGCAATCGAAGTCTCTGTGCCATTTGTTTTGATGCTCCAAGAGATTGCTTTTTCCTCCCGTGTGGCCATTGCGTCTCTTGTTATCAATGCGGAACAAAGTAAGTTTTTGTCCAACTATGATGTCCCTCAAAATTAGCTGATAGTATACAAACTACACATCAAATCTACTAGATTGCAAAATCGTCTTATCGTAAAAATATCTAACATTGTGATCGCAACATGTGCAGGGTTGCAGAAGCTGGTGGGAGTTGTCCAATCTGTCGAAGGAAGATTAAGAAGGTGAAGCGAATCTTTACAGTGTAAGATGAATCAATATCTCTCCAGCATAAAGTTCGGATCTATCAATCATTAATAAAAAAACAAAATTTGAATATTGACAAGGCTCAGTTTCTTTCTCTGCATTATTCGTTTCGTTCTTTGACCATCTTTGTTACAACACCATTGTTAACCACCATAGGGTAGGCAAAAATATAGTGAATCAATGAATGTGTAATGATGATCCATCAGGGCAGATCTTGACCAATGGGATCGGAACCCCGAACCGGTAAGTCAGGACCGTAGCTTTAGTAGTAGAGTATGAATGTGAGATGGGGTTGCAATGAGATGATATATACGAATTAGTTACTATTTTGTGTACATATCTAATGAGATTATGGATGAAAAAAAGCATGAAACGAATTAGTTTTATATTTACTTAGGATTTTATAGTACATACTTTCTCGATTTCATTTTTTTGTTTGATCTGTTCTGAAAGGTATTTAGAAAAAGAAAGTTTTTGATAGTCTAAAAGAGTTATAAGAATGGATTACTATGTATGTCAAGATCGCATATCAAATGGAAATAATGTACTTTATTTGTTGGGTTATATCTATATGTGAATCTATAAGTTTAAAGAAACGTTGTAGACGAAGATTTCTTAGGCAGGTGGTAAAATCCACTGCCCTGGAACCTCAGACGCATGAGTTTGACTCCATTTCTAATATTAGACCTGGTCTCGGATTGTATAACCACACACTCCTTGGCTATAAAACAAGTCTTCTCTTCATTCATTGGTGGTACGCTCTGAAATTGATCAGAAACAAAACATCTAATTCTCTCTCTCTTTTCGTCTCTTCTTCAAAAGTAAGTTTAGTTGAGTGTATATCGTAGTTATAGTTCGTAGATTCTAATTTCGGATATCGCAAATCAGTCTCATCAATGTCGTTTTTTGAAATTTATTATCGCATTAGACCATCACACTACGGACGATATTTTGAATTAAGGAAAAAGATTCATCTCGCTTCCTTGAATTGTTTTACCGTTTCTGTTTCATTTCGATTCGGTTCCGCTTTTATTTATCGTTTATCAGTTTTATAAAGCAGTTTCTAATTCCGGTTCTAACACCAACAAACAACAAAATACAACAATGACACATATACAACAATGACACATATACGTGTAATCTAATCTCAACTGCTCAAGGACACGTGTCTTGAGAAGAGCAGACCGCTGAGAACATCGCCACCTCTGTTGTTTCATGCCGGAACTTCACCGCCGACGAAGCTTTAAGTCTCTAGCGTCACCATGATGTTTCAACTAAGTATCATAGCTTGTTCCCTCTGCATGAATCGCCGGAAGAAATTGGTCGGATCTACAAATACTCGTCGGAGCTTCAGACTCAGGAATCGACGGCATATCTAGAGCGCAAAACGCCTTCCGCAAGAAGATCGTAACCCTAACTATTATGATCTAAAACAACCGCACAAAACCTAAAACTCAACTCTCCAATTAATCGAGAAACTTCACTTCATATCAACCGAGGATTTCCATCGGAAAAGTGAAGAAATTACTCTCTCTTGAGTAAAGAATCAAGCATAAACCAGCGATAAACGAGATTCTTTTTGCTCTAAAATAAAACATGCAAAAAGCGATAAAAGAAAATCCGATAATATAAACAACAAAACAATCCGGATAAGCCGAAATTTAGATCCGAAATATCGGAAACATCTAAATAGAAGAGAGAGAGCTTTTTAGTCGTAAATGTTAGATAAATGAATTTGGATGTATAATTTAATTTTGTTGTTTCGTGGTTTGCTACTATTCACATAAAAAGTTTTATTTATGTGTGGTGCGGTTCAAATTCCTTTTTTAAGTCATGTTTTGTAAACCGTATTTGGATCATATACCGACTTCTATATATAATGGTTCAAATGCGATTCATATATTTACTGGTTGAAATATGTTTCAAAAATTTGAAAAAAAAAATTTATAGGAGTTAATTTTATCGATTAATAAATTTTTATCCATAAACAAAATTATTTTGAATATACGGGATATTAAAAGAAAAGTCTGATAAATGTTATGTACCATATTTGTTATGGCGTTCATTTAATTTTTGTTATGTTTGTTTCGTACAGTTTATCGTGTTTGTCCAATTATTTTGCATTAACCACACTAGTTCCATTCCATCCATCATGTTGACCTAATACCGCTTGATCCATGCTATTACCATTTTAATTCTAAATTTTTCGGTTTAGTAGTAATTTCAATCGTTTCAAAAATCGTAGGTAGATGAAGAAAATAATCTGGTCGGAATAAACAAATGAAAAGCTATTCATGTTAGCTTGAAATTGTAGTTCAAGCCGTTAAATGAATATTATGATGTGGGTCAAACGGCCATTGCTATTAAATTCATATACATGTATTCTAATAGGGAAATTAGCAAATATTAACCAACAAAAAAATTATAATTGGATAAATAATCATTTAAAAAAAGAATGTTATGATATTTTGTGTATAATATGTAATATGACAATTTTATCCTAAGTTACTCACGTCCACTTTTTTGGTTTTAGTTTTTCATTTTCTCTTTCTCCTTTGTTGGACAAAATCCCCTCCCCTCTCTTGTATTATTTGCCATCAATATTTTCCCACAAATTTATTGAAGTTTGCAATTCTAGGTTTTAAAAATATATTTTTTTTTCATGCGAATTTTGCAAAACTAACAACAATTACTCAAAACGAATATATAGCTAAAAAAAAGCGATAATCTATATAGAATAGTCAATATAAAATAGTCAGACTCATACCTGTTCTATATAAATTACATATATTTCAGATAAATTCGTAAAATATACTAACTCTTTCAAAATTAAGAAAATACATTATTTTGGAGTTTTAAGTTTATTTATAAAGTGTAAAATTATTTTTTTGGATTAGGGTTTAACATTTTGCATTTAGAATTTAGTATTTGAATTTAGTGTTTAGTTATGTAGAAATTATAGGGAACTGAACAAAAATAGTATAAACATGAGTCTATATAGAATAGACTGACGTCTGTTCTACATTAAAATTATATAATATACTAATTTTTGTACAATTAAGAAAATACACCATTTTTCGGTTTTGAATTTATTTAGGGTTGTTTATTTTTGTTTGTTAGAGTTTAGTTTTTGAATTTATGGTTTAGTATTTTAGATTTAGAGTAGATTATGAAAGGGTTATGGTAAATTTAACCAAAATAACTTTTGGATCGGTCTATATAAAACACATAAACTGATGCATGTTCTATAAATAACGATGCGTTTTTAATTACATTCATTGACCTATCTTTAAAAAAATTCATGTTCCTTTTTTTAGTTAAAAGAAAAAAAATTATTCACATCAGTTTATACATACGCTGATACACGTTTACATAAAAATTATATAATATACTAGTCTTTAAGACACAAGCCATTTTTGGATTTAGTTTCTTTATAGAGTTTAAAAGTTTTTTAAGATTTATGATTAAGCTTTTGTATTTAGGTCTTAATATTTTGGATTTAAAATTAATTTATAAATGGATTATGATAAATAGTGTAATTTATTCTATGTATTTTTTTTATAGCATTTAAGGTACTTCACTTTGTTTTCTGTCGACATAAATATTAGGTTACAATTACCAAATTTTAAAATTATTTAATATCTAATAGTTATGTTAGTGAGGTGGCTTTTTGGGATGGAAGAGAACAAAAAAATTCGGACCTATGAGTAGCACACATCATCAAATGGGTTGTGCAAACAATGAGGATAGAATGGGTAATTTCTTACGCACTTTAGTTATTTGCTTAAATATAAAAGTTGAAGAATATCGAACAAAAAAGGTAAAAAAGCGACAAAATTTCTTCTTCTCCGAGACTCAACTTGCTCTCTCACACAAATCCTAAACACTTCTTATTTTTCCCCAATTCCTCTCTCTCTCTCTCTGGAAGAATCTGAATTCGTACTTTGAAATTCCGGATGACAAAGAAGCGCAAACATTTTCATCCTCCGCCGCAACCGTTGCCGTTGCTTCTACAACCGTAACTTTCTCCGTTAGGGTTCCGTTCAATCCCCTCGTTTCTCCGCCTCTTCGCCACTTCGTTTCCTTCCTATTAACCTCTAAGAAGCTTCCTCCTCTTTGTTCTCGCGGCGGCGCATCGTCTTCTTCCCTGAGTGCCAGAGCCATGTCGGAGCTTGTTCAGGATAAGGAATCTACCGTCGCGGCGAGTACTTTTTCAACCAGCGGCACCTTCAAGGGATGGCGATGAAGTCAGGACTTGTGCTGGAAAAGAAGAGGAAGAAGAAGAAGATGATTCTTCATCTGAAGAAGAATACAAACCCAAACTTCCCATCAAATCTCCTTCCTCTTTCCCTGTCACAATCGCTAGTCCAGGCAAAACCACCGTCGTCGCTTCCGCCGCGAAACAACCCTCCGATTCAGCTTCAGATTCTAGATCCGAGACTGAGACTGATTTCTTCTCTGACATCGAACAGCCATCGAACCCTTTGATTGTTTTACGCTGTGCTTTTCGTCCACAGGCAGCGATGGGTATTGGAGTTTCCCTTCATTCAGGTTCGAAAAATGGACATATTGCTCTTACGTTTGTATCTCTTCTTCTTCTAACATCTTCCGGTGGGCTTGTGTCCATATCGAGAGTATTGGGTGAGCATATCTTTTCTTTGTTCATGTTCTTTGACTTGTCTTTGTTGATTTGTATATCTTGTTTTGTTTATTCAGATTGAATGCGTAGAGATCCCTGTTACTTTTTAGTGAACATTGTGGGGTCTCGTGGAGTACCAACTCTAAAAGGAACAACTCTAATCATGCAGATATGAATCTTGTTTCCTGCTTTTGTGTGTATGAACTTATCTTTTATTTATTTATGTACTTAAGTATCTTTTACTTAGTTTTATTTTGTGTAAGACTTGGTGGCACTTGTGATGTTAGTTTAAGACTTGGATTGATGTTATGTAAGACTTGTTATGTATGTTTTGGATGATTTATAAAATACTAAAATTATATATAAATCCAATTAAATATATTCTGTAATAAAAGATTCAAATAAATTAGAATAATATGCACAAAATGCTGCAAAATAATAGATCACAGCATAAATCAAGAGTTATAACTAAATCTAATATAGCAACAAAAAAACGCTACAACAAAGTATATTACAACATTTATTATGAGCTAAATATATATATATATATATATAAACATTTTAGTAACGCTATTATAAAATAATTTATAATAGCGTGCATCAAAAATGCTATCATAGAAGAGGACCTAAGATAGATTCTGCTGTCATAGCGTTTATAAAAACACTATTATACCTTTATCATAACGTTATCCGTGAGCTAAGAATGCTTTCTTTTGTTATAGTGCTAGTAGCCTAATTGACCCATGTTAATAACCACAAGTGACGTTAATAGGGAGCTAAATGAATCTAGTGGTCTTAAAAGAGGACCAGATAGTCCAAAAGGTTTAAAAACTTTGTAGAAAAAACAAAAGACGAGTGTGCCTAACGAGAAAGTGGTTACATCAATATATTTCAAATTTTAAAGGTGGGATAAAGAAAATTAAAAAGGAAGTTAGCTGGTAACGCATTCTTAAGGGTTTTGATTCTAAATCCAACCATCATAAACGGATTCAAATAAGAAAAACCCACATCAATTTGTAGTTGTTCTCTCGAGAGTTATGTCTACTTTCCACTGTTGCAAATTCGATCAAAGAAATTCAGGAGTGTAAGTTTTTTTTGTTATATAACAAAAATTGAATAAAGAAAAAAACTCTAGAACAAATGAGCATCATAAACCTAAAAAACATGAAATACTCTTAAAGATCACATTTGATTAAAAAATTTGTCCGGAGACTCCGCCTCCTAACTCCTGGGGGATGGGGATTTACCAGTCCCTTCCAACTTCCACCTCGAATTGGCTGCTAAGGTGTTGCCCGATCGTCCTGTCAAATAGCGGATTCGAGAAATTTGACTGTACAACTGAACAACATTGATGCGGTTAGATGTGGTCATTATGCGGTTAAGCCAAACACATAAACCGTAATTTCAAGAATTTTGGACAGGAAAATAACATGAAGGAGAGAATAGAGGTTTTCTTGGACTTGTGGTGGAGATGTCTTTTTTCAGGGTAGAGATGTTTCCGCCTTTTTTGAAACACCATTTACAGTATTTAGCTGGCTTAATCGCCTCCTGATTAATTGCATCAATACGCTATTCCCCTTTTCTTGTTTTGCTTACTGATCCCACCCAAAAAATTTGGGATAGATATTATAAGTTGTTCAACACATTCGTCTTTTTATCTTTTCTTCGAACCTTTTAAGCCCTTTTAGACTAGATCCTCTTTTGACGCCACTAGGCTATATACATTATTAAAAAGTAAACATGAGAATCTGATTTGATACCAATTATTTCTTTTTTGATCGAAATGATACCAATTATTAAAGTTTTTCTTTATTACATGGTGTAAATGTACGGTTTACAAATCAGTCAGATACGACTGTATAAGTAGACGATAGGAGTAACTGATTATACTTGGCATGTATATCAATTATCATCTACTTGCTAACAGTGAGTCGACTTGATTTTTCCCACAAGGACCCTTTTGCCTAATCAGAAGACGGTACTCCTCGAACCTGATAGGTTTATAAAGAGCAGGTCGGTTTTCGGTCACTAGTTCTTCCACTGGTCCGATCGGGAAATCACTTCTCGGGTTGTAGAAGAATGCCAAAGAGACTCGATCCTTACCGGAATTAACGATTACCTGATGCTCCACGCTTTTGTAAACTCCATTGCTAAGTATCTACAAGTTGATCCAACATATACTATTGGTTAGTATTCGCATCTGATTCCATTTCAAGAAAGTAGTTCAAACATCACATAATAACCAAGATGATTATATAATTCCAAAATATATACTTAACAATATCGTTATAGAAATGCACTAATTAAAATACTATATTTAATTAGAAGCTTAGAAACAATACCTGAATCTGATCTCCAATGTTAACGATGAAAGCATTGGGGACGGATTTAACGGTGACCCAGCAGTCACCACGACGGACCTGGAGGCCAGCGACCTTCTCGTCGGGGAGGAGAATGGTGATGCCACCAGGGTCAGAATGGGAAGAGAGCCCCAAAGTGAGGTGTGGCTGAGGGCATTTTGGGTAGAAGTTTGCTCTTAGACTAGCCCCCACTTTGTCTTCTCCTCCTAATGCCTTCATGAGATGGTTTGGTTCCAAACCTAAACTCTCTGACAATGTCTCCACCAGCCTCTCACACAGTTTTCTCACTTCTTCTCCGTACTCTTCGATCAATTCTCTGCACATTATTTTTCCAGGAAATGTTAATCACAATCTGTGTATATAAGAGATAAAAAATATAAAATGGAATATATCCATGATTGGTTAATACATCTATTTGACAAAAATATATATTCTCTAGTTGTTTGTGTTAGTGTTGTCCATATAATGGATAATCTGTTTAATTCATAATGCTTGTTGGTGATTAAAAAATGTTTAATACATTTATTTTCTCAATACTAATTCAATTGGTTGCCTATAGAACTACAATTGGTGAGACCGATTTACTACTAAATTTTGTGAACTGACGATCAGTAAAAGATCTAATAGATAAACACACAATTTTTGTCTTTTTGTTGATATATATAGTTTTAAAAGAAATAAGTCATGTTCACATGGGTATGACCACATGTAACGTGTTCACACATGAGACACGTGCATAAATAAACATTTAGACCAGACGGCCATGTGTGTACGTATATGAAAACTGCACCTCCACATAATTCAGATGCATGAACACCTAAAAATCAAGACGCACACAAGCAACGTGTTCGCCATGCAAACATTCACTTACTTACAAATATAAATACATATAGCTACTACTATACATAAACCAACTATATATAGACGAAATAGACGTCAAAAACAAAGAAAAATCATGTCATGGACGTTTATATATTAACGGGTTTGATTAGTAATTTACTGCAATGGTAAAAAATATACGGTTTTAATGGTTATCAATCACAAATTGAAAAAATAACACCACAATTAATTTTAACTACCATTTCTAACTATTTCATTATTTATCATCGCTATTTTTTCCGTTTCCGTTAAAAAGCTCTTGTCTCGCCAATCGGACCAACATATAAATTACACGAATGTATATGTATTATGCATATTTATATACCTGATCTTAGGAGGCTGAGATGGCCACTTGGAAGGGTTTCTTATGGAAGAAGGCAAGTAATTGAGGAAGAAATAATCACTCCAATCTAATTTAGCATCTTTCACAACCCCAAGTCGGCTCCCATAGCCTTCGTAAGTCTCCGGTGAGTTTGCGTATTTTCGTTTCTCGTCCAACGGTAACTCGAAGAACTCTCGCCACGCTCCTCTCATTCTCTCCATCAGCCCGTGGCTCACACCGTGGTTCACCACTTGGAAGAAACCCCACTCCTCACACGCGCTCCTCACGCGCCTTATCCCCTCCGGTTTCCCCCACATGTCCGCCATGTCTACCACGGGGATTTCCACGTCAGCTTCGGTTTGGTCGGAGTTAATGACGGGTCTCTGATGAGGCGGTTTCACGTACCGGTTTGGTACGGTGGGCACGCCGGTTTGGGACAAGGCTTGAACGGAAACAATCGGCTCAGGCCAGCATGCAACCATTTTTCTTTTCTTTTGTGAATTGTTTTGTAATTCAGAAAAAGAGAGAGAGAGAGATGAGCGAAAGAGTGAAAGTTTTAGATGGTGAAAGAAGCGAGGACGAGTGGGGATATAAATATGGAAAAAAAGTTTTAACCTAAACGAAACGTGAAACAATTAATGATACGATATTCTTTTATTCCACTTTCATTTATTGAATTTTGAGGTCGACCTTGTAAACTTTGCATGCTAAGCTACTTGGATGATAAACATAATAAGACACGTTTTTATTAATTGTGGATAGATGTCGACAATTAAATATTACTTTTGTGTCTTTAATGACTTTTGAAGTGAGGGAGATGGCGAACGAATTTCGGCGCCGTGCGATGGTTTGCAACTCATTTATTAACTAAGAGTTTATGGGATAGACCAAAAGCTAACACTTAGTTAGTTGTCGACTTGTCGTGTCCTACTCTAGTTTTTTCCCAACTATTTAGAACTTAGGATAATTCACGGTAAAACTACACTTTAATGTAGTTTTTATTTTTCTTCTTCTTATTTTGTAGCAATAGATACATTAACACAAAGTAATAATATATGAATGTCTTTACTAAAAACTATTCCTTCTATTTCGTTTTATATGAAGTTTTAGATTTTTGCACATAGATTAATAAATCATTTATTTTTTAATTTTACAAAATAAAACATATTTTATTATCAATTTCAAAAAAATTCAACCAATAATAAAACAATATGCAGAATTTAAAGAGCCAAAACAACAAAAATATAATTAATTTTGCATAGAAACATTAAAACATCATTTTTAAATAAAACCAAAAAAATTTATAAAACCTCATTTAAACTGAAACGGAAGGAATATTATAGCTATGCTTTAGCACTATACCTTTTAGATGCATCTCAAATCCACCGTACTAATTACTACTCTTTATTTTTATGCAAGTGTCATTTTAGAAATATTTTTCTTTTTCTAAAATAAGTATCATTTTAGAATTTCAATATAATTTTTCGTTTGTCAAAAACACATAGTTTATCCCAAATATGAAATAGAACATAATTTTCAATAGTTGTTTGTTTTTTAGAGCATAAAATATTAGTATATTTAATTAGTTTTTAAATACGTCTGAAAAATATCAAAACCACACTTAATTTGGAATGGATAGAGTATTGTGAAATAAACTAGTAATATAACAAATAACAGTAAAATCATTGCTAACTTGTTGCAAATTGGTGATGGAAATTAGAAAAAATGGTTTTGACAATCAATTGTAGATTAGTGACGGACTTAAAAATAATTAATCTACAACAGATTATCGGTGAAGGTCATGCATACAAATGAAACAAAATTCATGTACTTATTCCCCCATCTTTCTTTTCAAATGCCAACTTTGTACAAAAATTTCATTTTCATTGTAGTTCCATAGTCGAGATCATCTTGACTGTGATGCACTATTTAGCTTGGGTTATTATCTTCATTGGTAAACCACAAAGGAAGAAAAGAAAGACTAAAATTCATTTTGAAACATTGCTTGTTTATAGTGGTTGAACCGTCTTTTGATTGGTATGGCGGATGAATAGTGGACTAGCGTAATATATAGTCGTATGCTTGATTGCAAAAACTTTTGCCTGAATAGAATTTTCGAAGAATAATCATAAAACATTCAAAAACTGATTTAATCGATTAAGACATTCTATTTTTGTAATTATATTTATAATACATCAATAGTACATAACAGATTTTTAAATTAAAAAATCTCAAAACGAGAAAATAGAATAAAGTTTCCAAAACATAACAACGTGAAAAGTGATATTGCACTTTATCACCGTAATTCTCTTGAATTCTAACGTTTTTTTGGTAGAATGGTGTTTTGGGGATATAAAACTCAATATTCTATTTCTAAGCACAGACCTTCAATTAGTCTAGTCGAGCATATAGCTTGTTTTAATTTTACTGATTCAAAAGTAAACATTTGACATAGTGAATAATATATCTCAAGTGCTCACAATGAGAGCACAGCCACTTGTAAAGTTTATTTTGGTCTTTCAACGCACTTGTAAAGTATTATTAACCTCTTTTATTGATCAGTACAAATGCATTTTGAAAAAGAAATTAAACACTTTTTCAACCATATGTTTAGTTGTTGGACAAAATTTCTTTCTTTGAAATATTATTGATAATAACATTAACAGGGACCATATATATTGTAAAGAATACGCAATGTCGGTTAACAAAAAAAAGAATACGCAATGGATATTTATGCTTGTGTATCACATGTCTTAATTCAAATCGGCTGAATTATCAATGCTATAACGCATCGTTGCGAATGCTAGTGCTTACGTTACATAAATTTAAATTAAGACAGTTTATGTTACTTCAAAAAAAAAAAGACTATTTACATAGTTAAGTGAAAAAATACTATATATTTATGTCGACAAATGAAAGATTTATATGGGAGAGATTAGTTTTCACCACGAAAGTGAAGATGCGTCTGCTAGTTCGTATTGATCCAATTTATTCACGTCATGTATACTATTTATTGTTGATTATTTCATATATTTTATTTACCGGATATTTCTCGTTCTGATATTAAAATCGCTTTAAGCTTTTCGAAAACATCCAATTAAAAAATAAATCAATTGCATCGTAAACATCCAATAAAGAGCATAAAATAACTTAAAATATATCATTAAATTTATGGTCGAAGATTGCTTATAATGTTCAATTAAAATTTCAGTTCGATTTTTATTCACTAAAACTCAATCTATCTGAAAAAAAATTTCTAATCCTTAAACTATACAAATGATGAAACGAATTTTAAATCCCAAACTAATACTGATCAAGTGCAAACAATCAAGTAGTAATTGAGGTATCGAACCACAAGGAGTCAAGAATAACACACTAAGAATGCAAATAATTAATTAAGCTAAGCTAAATGATATTTTCGCGTTTAAAATCCAAATTACGAAATAAAACTAGGTGAAACGAGCAAACGATGATGCAAACGAAAGATTAACAATACCAAACAAGTAAACAAGATATAAGCAAGATAACTTAAACATAAATAAAGTCAAATGCAAAAGTCAACCGTAAAGTCAACTACTAAAAATTTGATCAAATGAAGGAAAGCATGGGCTTTGGGCAAAGCAATTGACTCGGGATGATCGATGTCTAAGTAATGATGCTAGGAATAAAATTCTAAATCAATTCCATGGCATGAAACACACAAAGTAGACTAATCCACTTCCATGACAATAATCCATTTACTAATCATTTAATTAAAGCTAATTTCCCAATTGCAATCAAATGACCAATAATCATTAAGCATAAGTTCATATAACCAACTAAACATCTTAAGCATCAATTCCCATTGGTTAAGAATGAAAAACAAGAATTAAAGTTCTCCTAGACATTTTGTCGAACACCTTCCGGACACAAATGACTATGTTCTAGATTTTTGATTGATCATGTCAAATCTAGCATTAAGAACACCTTAAAATTTAGAAATCAAGAGAACATAAGCCTAAGCATCACTAATTAACCACTAAACCTCCCTAATCTACTAAGCCCAAAACCCATTAAAAGACTACTCACTAATCATCATGTTAAACTCAAAGATAAACATAATAGAATGCATAATCATAAAGGAAATGATAGAGGTAAAAGGAAACTTCACTAAAAAATGACAAATCCAAAGATTCAAACATAAATCATGAGAGGGTTTGAAAGCTTAAAAGAGAAATAACATGATAAGACTTAGGTATCTTTTTGTGTCTAAAACATATATATATATATATATATATGCTAAATAAAAAGGTTTCCGGGTCAACCCGGGACAAACTGGGTCGGATCCGGATCAAACCGGAAAAGTCAATATTTTTCGGAAAAAGTCAACAGAGGTAAGCTCACTCGGTGTAGCTTCACTTGGCTTCAAAGCCGAGTGAAAAACACACTAAAAAACCAGTGACTTTTTGACAGCTTCACTCGGTGCATTTATACTAGGTTTTGGCCAAGTGAGGGTGTACTCGGTCATGGCCACTCGGTCATGTATCTTCGGCATTTCTTCATTTTCTTTGCTCATTTGATTCATTCTTCCAACTCCATTGTCTCTCCCAAGCCTCCAATGCATCCTCTTAGTTCCAAGAACTCCAAATGTACTTAAATCAAACCGAAACAAGGACCAAAGTGCACAAATATATGTCCTAACTCTAAAATGCATTTAATCGCTAAAATGAGACTAAAATGATCATAATGTGTTGCAAATGCTATAAAGTTATAAATAAAAGATGACAAAGACATGAGTCAAATGGTGTAAAAATACCAAATATCAACAAACTTACGAATAATATTTTTAAACCATCCAAACTTTTGAACTCATCTTATTTGAAAAATATCGCTAAATCTCTGACGATTTCTGTTTAAAATCTTTTTTTTTTTGTCGACAACTTAATAAACTACTTATTCCAAATTGGTGACCCAATATGAAGGTGAATTTAAAATCATATTTAACCGAAAATTACCATTAATAATTAAAAAATATATTTAAAACAGAAAAGAAAAACAAAATTTGCTTCATCTTCTTCCTTTTTTCTTCTTCCTTTCTTCTGATACTCTTTATATTTGGTTAGCTAGTTACATACGAGGAGAAAATAAATCCTTTATCTTCTTCTGTTATGTACGGCCAACAAAAATTCATAGGAGAAAAGGACAACGTTCCAATTGTGGCAAGACGACTTGACAAATTTTGATTTTGTTCTAGATCGGAATTGCCAAAGAAAACAATTGCAATGCTAATGAACGCACAAATTTCATCAAATAGCTTTCTTTGTGTTTTAATTGTGTTTATATTCACTAGTTTATTTCCCAAATTGTCTTCTTTGGCAACTCCCAAATTTTACGGAATTAGTTTTCATTATGTTTCACATGAAATCGTTCACATAGCAATAAAGACTAAGAGGAAAAGACAAAATCTAGATTTTGGTTTTCAAATTTGAGTAAGAAAAAAAAACGACACCGTTCAAATCCAATCCGACATGGTTTCCATTAATAACCTTGAAATCAATATCCATCAAATTATTGAATTCGATTGCAAATAAATTCAAAATGGATATGTCTGGACCGATGAAACCCAGCGAGCCTTTGGCGATGCCGACTATAACTTCGTCAGGAGAAATAATGAAATTGTAATCGATGCTAATTGAAGAAGGTTTTAATGAAAATCCACCAAAACCCATAATTGAAGCTTATGAACAAAACCTAATAACATAATTCGGATAATGTAGATGTAGAGACTAAAGAGGATGAAAATATTTAATTTTTTATATAATTTCTTTTTTCCATTAAATATGATTTTAAATGAAAATCATTGAGATTTGATGGATTTAATGGATTTAATAAAATAGGATGAATTCAAAAATTCAGGTAGTTTAAAACTGTAACTTATAAATTTGTGTAGTTTAGAGATGAGAGAAAAAATTCGGTTGGATTAAATTTTAGTAGATAAAATTTGTGTAGTCTGTGTTACTGAACCCGAAATATAACATTAAGTGAATATGATATGGGTGAAACGGGCATTGCTATTAGATTCATAGACATGTATGTTAACCACTAGTACGTGGCTTTGATAGGGAGCAAATGAATCTGGTGGTGTTAAAAGAGCACCATACAGTCCAAAAGATTCAAAATCTTTGTAGAAAAAACAAAAGATGAGTGCCCAAGGAGAAAGTGGTAACATCAATATATTTCATATTTTAAAGGTGAGATAAAGAAAAGAAAAATGAGAAGTTAGCTGCTAACGCATTCGTTAGGATTTTGATTCTAAATCCAACCATCATGATAAACCGATTCGAGTAAGAAAAGCCCACACAAATTTGTAGTGGCTCTCTTTTAACCATTTTCGCTGTTGCAAATTTGACTAAAGAAATTCAGGAACGTAAGTTTTTTGTTCACTCTATAACAAAGAAAACCAATGACAAAATTAAATAAAGGGAAAAACCCTAGAACCATTGAGCATAGACCTAAAATCATGAAATACTTTTAATGAACACATATGATTAGAAATTTTGTTTTGAGACTCCGCCTCCTAATTTCTGGGGAAGGAAATTTACCATTCCCTTCCAACTTCCACGTCGAGATAACCGCTAAGTTGTTGTTTGATTGTCGTGTCAAACAACGGATTCGAGAAACTTGACTCTACAACTGAACAACATTGATACGGTTGGATGTGGTCAGTGTGTGGTTAAGCCACATACAGAAACCGCAATTGCAGGAATTTGGGATAGGAGTAAACATGAAGGAGAGAATATAGGTTTTCTTGGACTCGTGGTGGAGATGTCTTTTTCAGGGTAGAGATGTGTGAAGATATATCCAACATCGAAAATGAGAAGATATTTAAACTAATATATAAGAGATGTAGACCAATCTATTTATTGCCAATTAGTTTTAAGTTGGAAGCCCATAATCTTACATTGTATCATAGCCCAATTTTGACCCAAAAAGGTGGTCCAAAAAGGATATGTTTCCAATCCTAGAGTGGTTATCGGTTCGAACTGGGACAGAAGAACCATTATTTCGAGGGGGCGTGTTAAGAATCTTCCATCGGAAATTAAGATGAGACATAAGTATAAGATTATGATATTCTAATTTAAAATCAATTGGCAATAAATGAATTAGTATAAATCTTTATATATTAGTTCAAACTTAACAAGATGTTTGGTTGATAAGTTAACAATTAGTATAAACCTCCCTATATGTTTTAATCATTTTTTCGTTATGAATCACAAGAAACACAAATTATTTGTTTGAACTAATACATGTGTAGGTATATATGATATTTGGTTTGCCCGGTTGAAGAAAAATATTGTTCAACCAGAATCGAAATTTTATTTGTTTCATTAAAAAAGGAAATTGTTTGGTTTCGGTTTGGATTTTCAAGATTAAACAGAAACACAAATTTACTAATTAATCAGAAAAAGAGAATAAGGATAACGATTTAAACACATATTTACTGTTCAGCATAATTCATAAGTCAAATGTTCATATCCGATAAAAATCATCTTCTAGACACTTATATGTCAAATATTAATTATTGATTATAAGTTCATATTCAAATGTTTTATAAATATATATATATATATATATATATATAAGTTTTATAAATTCATATATGTTCTAATAATAAAAATCCAATTCATTATGAAATCAACAAAATCTATATTTATTTATTTAATTTTTTTTTGTCATCATTTATTTATTTAATTATTATTTCTTTTACATCTATTAGTGATAGACTTACTTTTTTCCGGTATAGGGAGGGGGAGGGAGAGGACACAATTACAAAAAAACAGTTTACAATTTAAAAAAAAAAGCCAAGTAATATTTTGTTTGATTATTATGAAAACAGTTTCGCTCCCACCATCAAACTGAACAAGAGTGAAGAATTGGTTAATCCAATGGAAAAGAAAGCAACAAATTTGTTTAAAATTTAGAGTGTTGACTATAAAGTCTTGTCTTTCCTCTATTTCTTTATAATATATGATGTTGTAGATAAAAGCAAGATTAAGAAATTTATTCTCTCAACAAAAACATCATTTTTTATTTATTTAAAAATTATCTAACCAACCATAAAAAACTGCATAATATAAAAAGTCACAAAATATAAATAAATTTTGAACTTGTATAAAAAATTGTAAAACATCATATATTTTGAAACAATTTTTTTTCTTAAAACATCATATATTATAAAACAGATAGAGTATTATTTTGACGAACTTGCAATTTTAACTCCCAACTTATATGTTGTTAAATCTATACTATATAAAAATTCATATTATTTGAAACTAAAAGTGTTTACATAGAATTTTAAACGACTAATCATTATATGCCACATTAGCATTTAAAATGAAGTTGATTTTCTTTTTTGTTAATAAGAAATTAAGACATAATTTTTTTATTTCATAAACTCATAATTTCAAGTAATTTCCATTGTTGTGAATTTTTTCAATTTTAATTTTCTTTTTTAATTTTTATATACTCTATATTAGGAATTTTTTTTCATTTTCAGATAGTAATAGTTTTAATTATAAAAATTATTAATATTTTTTTTTTATGAAAAATATTTTTTTATATGATCGTGTAATTTAAAAATCCAATAATAACATTTTAAACATCCAATAATAACATTCCAAATCAACATCTAATTTAATCGACGGTTAGTTTCTAAAATTCTAAGGTATTTTAGTTAAAAGAAAAAATTGGAGATAAGGAAATAATTAATCTCACGTTTTTCTATTAACAATTACAATTTTTTTTACTTAATTAGATTAAAAAAATTTCTTAATTATAAGGTCTTAACAATTAGATAATAATATATCTAATAAATATATTTTATTATACATAAATAAAATTTTTGGAAAATAAACACATTATTACATACAATTTATAAAATTAAAAACAAAAATATTTGATAAAAAACAAAAAATTGTTTTATTAAAAGACATGCACCTAAATTTAAAAAAAAAACTAAAGTGTTAACCATAATTCATAAAGATATAGAAAAAATAACATAATCTCTGAAAAAGTAGGTAAAACAAAAAACAAAAACACTAATATGAGATATTTGGTAATTAAAAATGGTAAAAGTAGAAATAAAAGTTCATACTATTAGTTTCTAAAAATATCCACATGGGATTTATAACATTCTAAGTCAGCATCTAATTTAATCGACAGTTAAATTAGAAAAGTTTCTAAAATTCTAAGATATTTTAGTTAATAGGAAAATTAGAGATTATGAAATTATGTCATAGTTTTCTATTAACAATAAGAAATTTTTTTAACTTAATTAGATTATGAAAGTTTCTTAGTTCTAAGATCTTAACAATTAAATAATAGTATATCTAAAAAGTAATATACTATTGTACATAAATATAACTATCGAAAAATAAACACATTACTACATACAATTTTAGAAAATGAAAATCTAAAATATTTTGATTAAAAAAAAACACAATTTTTTTTTATTAAAAGACATGCACCTAAATTAAAAATAAAATAAAAATCTTAACCATGATTTAAAAAAATATAAAAAATAACATAATTTCTAAAAAACGAGGTAAAAAAGGAAAAAGAAAACACTAACATGGGATATTTAGTAATTAAAAGTAGTAAAAGTAGAAACTAACAACTAATTGACTGAAATAAACATTGTTGAGGGGGGAGGGAGGGAGGGAGGGTGCTGAAAAAAATCCATTAAGCGCATATGGTGTTTAAAGTGTTTTCAAAATGTAATGCTTACATTTCTCTCACAAGTCTCACTAAAATTATAGCCGTTTCTTCCACTTCCGCCTAGCTACTTCCCCGCTTGGTTTTTACGAGTTTGAAAAAGGTTTTAGTAATCTATACTATATAAAAGTTAAAACTACTTGCTTCTAATCCAAATCCATCTAATTTGGATTTTCTATAACTTGTGTTGTCCATTTTGTTATTCGACAAAAGAGCAATATCTAGATTTCATGCGTATATGAGTTTCAAAGGATATTATGTCATTTTAGTCTCATACCGATAAAATGTAGTGGTAGAATTTAGAAAAGGTTCTACATATGCAATAGATCTTAAAATGTTATGTCATTCATGAAAATATACAAGATTATCTTTTATACACATGGTAATGTGTGTATGTACTATTGAATGCAATTGGGTATTACTTATGATAAGATGTTTATATGTTCAAGTAGTCTACTCTGCAACTACTCATGAGATGCAATAAACAGAAAAAAATAACATAAAGATGAAACTTAATAAAGTTATTCACAATGATATATTAACATTGAATAAAAGATCTATTCAGACCTATGAATAAAATATGAATCACTTATAAATGTAAACAATATATACTATTAAAAAACGACAATATATAAACCGAAAATGCAAAGTTTTATGTAGTTAATACTATAAGTTGAGGATCCTGCATGCAAAAGATAAACTATGAGTTGTTTATAGCTTTTGAACAAATTGAAAAGATAAGTACAATAATCATCAAGTAATATATATATATATATATATATATATGTCAAAAAATTATTTACTTATATATAATTATTTAACTACAAATATTACAAAAAAAACAAAAATTATTAAACTTGCATATTAAAAATCCAGTAAATTAACAAAACATTAAAAAAAACAAATATATTATATAATTGATCATTAATAATCAATTTATTTTCTAGATTTATACTTCTAGAATTTTTCAAATTGTATATTTGAAAATTTTAAAGATAAAATTCTGTATAAATACCTTTTATACATTAAATGTATATCAATACCATCATCGATAGAAAAAAAAAATATTTTAATAAATATTATTCGGCTAAATTTCAACCAAAATTTCCAAAACCTAGTCTACTATATGAAAGTTCAAGGCTCTCTCCAGCAATGGACATGTCAGCACATAAGGAGATGCCACGTGGCAGAAAAAACAAATAACGTATGAACTTCTTTCTTCAACCGCCTTCTCCAATTCCTCTTTCCTTCATTAGGGTTTATTATATTGGCCACCCTTAATTATCAAACAAATACATATTCTAGGCTAAGTAATTTCTCCAAAATTAGTTTATCCGAGATACATCAACAAAATAATATTTTCATTCGTTGCCAAAAAAATCTTCTTTTCATTCATATACTCTTGGTTTTTGTTCTTCACCCAAAATATGTCACAGAACCATTAATTTTTTCTCTTTTTCCAAATTTTGTCACATCTTCATCTTCAAATTTTCATCTTAAATCTCTTCATCTCCCTCGTACTTCAGTTATATCCATCTCCGAAGAGAGAACCTTCCATCTTCTTGGGCTCTACAAGAGATTTTTAAAGCAACAAAGTTCTCATCTTCTTTGTGTTAATTACTTTGTTGCTTTACGGTTTAGCCTATTCTAATTTCGTTGGCTCTATGATTAGGTTTCCGTCACTGTGCTTCAAGTTCTTCTCTACGCATCTGCTGCACCCAAATCTTTCCTTTGAGGCATTCAGTTGTTTAATCTCAAACTATATTTACAAATGTATCCATTCTCTTCGCATGCTTTTAACTTGCTGGTGTTCGTTGTTGAATGAATTCTTTGCTTCTTCTTACCCGGGAGTTGAGAAGCAGCAGGCCCGTGCCTATGTAGAAGAAATAGAAGCTTTGGCCTCCGGCCCGTTTTTTAATACAAATATTAAAGTCTTCAATTTTATTTTAATATAGAATTACACTAAAAACAACGGGTGATTGGCAAAATAACTTTAAAGGCTGTGAAAACTTTAAAAAATATTAAAGTTTTTAAAGTCACATTTTAACCAATCACACTTTAATAGATTTAAAGTCTTAAAAGTACTAAAAATTCTCCTAAATTTTCTCACAACCACTTTTTCTCTTTTTTCTTCAAGACTTTTTTTTTAAAGCCAAAAATTATGGCTTTAATTTATTTTTAAAGTTACAATCATTATTTAAAAGTAAAAGTTTTAACAGTTACCGTATAAAATAAAAGTTTACAGTCACAGTCCTAACCAATCAACCCCAACATCTATTATATAAAGCTTAATGCGTCAAACTTCATAATTAACACGATCGTGACACGTGTCAGCCAGTCAATCGGATTTTGACACATGTAATTTTTTTCCAATTAGATTTTAACATGTGTCATACAAATCTTATTTCTTTTTAAACGTATACATTTGTATTTATCAAATAGATTATAAAAATAAATATATATCAAAAAAAAAATTTAGTTTCTAATAAATAATTCATTAACACGATTGTGACACGTGTCAGCCAGTCAATCGGATTTTGACACATATAATTTTTTTCCAATTAGATTTTAACATGTGTCATATAAATCTTATTTCTTTTTAAACTTATATATTTGTATTTATCAAATAGATTATAAAAATCAATATATATATAAAAAAATAGTTTTTAATAAATAATTTATTAAAATAATTAGTTAATAAGCATGGTCTATTTATTTAAATATTAATTTTATTTATTAAATAATTCATTAAAATAAATATTGACTTTATTTATTAAATAATTCATTAACATAATTAGTTGATAAGCATGGTATATTTTTTTAAATATTGGTACAATCATTTTTCCCCTTTTTTTTCTTTACGTGATGAATTAGATTTCAAAATTTTTTCATTAAAATATTAATTAATACAGATGTATGTATCGGTCCGTTCTTAGGAAAAAAATTGCATGTGCCAATGCCACTCTTCACAATTACGTAATCTATAATTAATTAAATAGATAAATCAATTAAAGACATGTAGTAGTAATATGAAAATATTTTTTGGAACCAAAAATTAACTTAAAGCACTGTCTCCGGTCCTCCATCGTGTGCAGGGGAAGTTTTATCATGTGCTTCTCGGCACATAGTTTTCTCCATGCTCCTACTGTTAATCGTAGAACGACACGTGGCTGGTTAACAGCTAGGGAGAGTTTCGTAGCAGACAATGCACATGAGCGTTGTGGATAATTGCCTCCGTTGTCGGAGAAACATTATGGACTTTTTTGTTACGTGATCAAGCGGACGCTTTTTAACACTAACGACCGTCGATCCTATCGTCGTATGACACGTGGCATAAGTTAGTGTAGTCAATATTGTTGACCAAACTCCTTTAACGTGTGCTTAAATTTTACAGAGACATATTTATGAGATAAGCACTTTCTAATTTCTATTGTAACTTATGAGATAGATTCGGTGGTTGGACTTGTAATATTTTTGCTCAATTCAACGGTACTAACCTTTGTGTGTTTATGGAAATAAATGTAATTATTGTTTTGATTAGTACAAAAACATAATCACAAATTCTTTCTTATCTCTTTATTTAGATGATAGTACTCTAAAAAGTTTCCTATGAAACAATGAAATTCGTTGATAATATCCTGAGCTAATTTAACATATGATTGTTATAAAAACTGTTATATAGTAATTGTCTTCAAACAAAATTTAACCATATAATTTTTTTTTTTTTTTTTTACAAATAGGAGAATATATGATTGTTATGAATCTCACATCATAAATAGGATGAGACTATAAATAATATATAAGACTAGATTTAGGATCCGCATATATGCGGATTTGTAATTTAATATTTTATAATCTATATAAAAAACCAAATAATTTAAAATAAAAAAAATTACATCACCCGTAAAAATAAATAAAATAAAATTAAGAACGTTGATGTGAAGCTTAATAGTTATTTATGTATTGTGATTATTTTATTATTTGATTTTTAATTAAATTTCATCACTTATTTTCAAATTATTATTTTTCCTATTCTTATTTGAATAAGGTTTACTTTTTACTATTTTGCAACTCATATATCTATATTTTTCAAAATATTGATGAATTTATTCTTATATTTTTATTTAAATTATTTTTACTCTTTTAATATTTTATAACCCGGAAAAAAGAAACCAAACACGAAAAAATAGAAACCAAAATCAAATTACTCGTAAAAATAAATAAAATAATATTAATGATGTCAATGTGAAACCAGTGATAAAAAAATTTAACAATTATTTATATATTTTGATTTTCCTATTTTCTCATATTATTTAATTTTCAGTTAAATTTTATCACATATTCTCACCAAAAAAATTTAACCTTCAATAATCTTTTTCACAAATTTTATTTCAGTTTTTTTATTATAAAAAACCATCGATTACTCTATTATTCGATAAAAACAACATATATCAACATTTTCCAATTAGTTTATTTTAGTAATTCATAAAAAAAAAGTAAATAAGCTACATATATACACGCTTACATATATTTTGATTTTAAATAGAAATAGATATGACAAAAAAATCAAACACATTTTCTCTTTATAATATTAAATACACGTGTAAAAATATTTTGAATAGAATTAGGTTTACATACCCAAATCTTTAAAGATTATAATATTTCACTTTTATATAAACAATTTTGTACTCTCTCGATCTTCCCACCAAACAATTTAAAATTTCAATAACCTCTTCTAAATTTTTTGTTTCCAATTAATTTTAGCCACATGTTAAACTAAATTTTTCCATTTAAAAAAAATCTAATATCATTATATTTTGAAATCAGACTAAAAAAATGTACATTGTATTGTGATTTTTTTAAAAACTTACCACTACGTAGACATCCTAAATATTGTAAAACTGATGTATGAGAAAAAAATTATTTTGAAAATTTCTCATGTTGTGAAAATTATAAAAACTAAGAAATCAAGTGATGAAACACATATAATTCGTTTTTCATTGGAATAAATATAATATTTGATTCATAAGTGAAAAAGAAAAATTCTAATATGATTAAAAAATGTGAGTAAGTCTAATTCAAATAAAAATAATACTTGATTCATAAGTGAAAAAGAAAAATTCAAATATGATTAAACAATATGAGTAAATCTAATTCAAATAAAAATACTTAAATTGATTTGTCAAGAGTTAAAAAAAAAGATATATGAGTAGTTACATAATAAAAAGTAAACATAATTTAAATAGGAATAGGAAAAATTAATAATTTAGAAATATGTGAAAAAATTTAATTGAAAATTCGGTTAATATAAAAAAGTAGGAGAATCAAAATTAATAAATAATTTGTAGGCTTTTCATGAGTAATTTCACATCGACGTTTTCAATTTTATTATATTTATTTTTACGGATAATATGATTTTGTTCCATTTTTGTGCGGTTTATAAAATATTAAAGGAGTCAAAATAATTCAACTAAAACATGAGAATAAATTCATTAAGTTTTTAAAAATGGATTAAAAAGTAATATTAATTCAAATATAATAGGAAAACTAATAATTTGAAAGTATGTAATAAAATTTAATTAAAAATCAAATAATAAAATAATCAAAGTAAATAAATAAATGTTAGACTTCTGAATTAGTGGTTTTACATCAGCGTTCTCAATTTTATTTTATTTATCTTTACAAGTGATTTAATTTTTGATTTCTACTTTTAATTTATTAACTTTTTTACAGGTTATAAAATATTAGATTACAGTATTATATAAAACAAAAAAGATTAGAATAATTAACGAGACCCCTTCATCTTCTTCTCACGTCTCACCATCATACAAACACATTTTTTATTTTTCTTCATTGTTTGCGATCAACAATCATAATTCACTAATAATCTTCTTTTATATTATGTTTTTGTTATTTATAAATCTTAAAGAGTTTTGATTTGGGATTCAGATTGGATTAGGTAAAAATCGTAAAGCTTTTATCCATATAGATTTATTGATTGCAATTTATACTGCTTTTATCATAAAATTTTATCTTCATTTTGTGTTAAGAGAGATTGAGTGACTTAGCTATTTTGTCTATCGGAAGAAAGTTGGTTAATAATGTTGCCTTTGAAAACTTGTTTGTGATTTTGTATGAAAGAAGAGAAAAAATTATATTTTAGAATTCATACTTTGGTTTTTTAAAACTTTAGTTTTTACTTTTGATGATGTTCTTATTTAAGAACATTTTTTATAAAAATTAAAGTTTTTTTTCGAACTTCACCTCTGGTCTATGCAACCTTAGGACCGGCTCTAAAGTAGGGAAGGTCCCTTCATTGGTGTGCGTGGACAAACTTCAACCATTGGAACTCAGATTTGAATATTTCTAATTCAAGCCGTTGCTGTTCTTACGATGATCTCTTCTAAAGAAGATGCTTATGCTCATTGCGTATATGATTTTGTTAGCCCTTCTGACTGGAAGATTATAACGTAAATTTGGTACAAATTAATCCTCAGGAACTCTGTTGCTTCAAAAATCTCTTCTCACTTTTAGAAGATTTATTTCCTACACACTAATTCGGCTTCTTTTAGGTTGCAGGTATTGTCACACGGCTTCCTGCGAAGATAGGCTGGGGCAGAAAATTTTACCCTTCTCCACTAACAATACGCTCTCGCCAAAGGCTAACATTCTGATCTTATTCTCTATGTATGGTTTTTTGCTTTTTGGAAAGTTGCGATATAGCATCTACAAATTTATTGAATTTGGTGCATCAAAATTTTAAAACCTGAACTACTTTATTTTACATCTTCTATGCAGGAAGCATCCTTATCCACTTTAAGATATTTGCAACCTCAGTTTTGTATTTCATCAACTTTTTGGAATATTTAGTCTTACCAATATCCTTGAAATTCCACTATGCTCATGGTGGTCAACTCTATGGCCTGCTAAAAAAAAGAATGATCATTTTACTGAACAACAAGCTGCCACAGTGAGTTTCTCGCTCTCCCCTTTTATTGTGTAAGCTTCTCAAACGCTGTGATTCGTCGAGATTATATGTTTGATGGTTGTAGATTTTTAAAGTTTTCTTATAAACTAACTTCTTGGAGCTCAGGATTCTGATCATTAGTATTGTCATATACTTGCATGCATGGAAAGTTGTGAAATTGTCAACTTTGGCTCGACAAATGAGTCAAGTAACAAGAGGAAAACAATGTGTGGAACCTTTGATTACTTAGCACCTAGGATGGTACAACATATAGAAAATGATGATGCAGTTGAAAACTAGATATTGTGCCCACAAATATGTGCAGTTAAATTGAATTTGATCCTCTATCCTTGAGAGGAATTATTTTTCAGAAAGTACAAATGTTATGTGACGTTAGGAGATAACTGGATATCTTCTTTGAACTTAGTTTACATTGGATTTTATTTTACTTTCTAACGCAAGCCATGCGAAAGACGATGAGAACTGGACGCCGGTTCATGCAAGTTAACGATGCTGATGAAGGGAGACAAGAAAAATAAGTAGAAACGAAGAAAAAAGTGTACAATATACTTTCCCTAATCCAGTAATCTTTTTTTTAAAATTTCATCCTTTCGTAATCCTAACTTCCACAAAAAGTAATGTTACTGTGGACATTCATGTTACACTTGATACAATATTCCATTAGTTATTACTTATTAGTGATGCTTGTTTCTGCTTTTTAGGGAATGCCATATTGGAACCAGATGCTGTGATATTATATGGTCTTACTCATTTCTGGTTACATCCTCACAACTACAGGACTGGTTGCTCTGGTAAGAAGAGTTCTTAAGTATCTTATGATATCTTTGTTTCTCATTCTTCTTTTAAATAACATTTTCTGCTATTTCTCAACGTATTTTGAAAAGTACAAAGAACTATGATCTTGTAAAAGGACCGAGAGATTTTTGTTGACGGCAGACTTGTCTTCCGCCTGGCGAAGACCTATCTCGAGGTTAAGTACGGTGAAGACTCAATGAAATATTCACTAACGGATAAATATTCTCCGTCATTGCAGGATTAGTCGAATGGTTGAATCAAAGATAAAAGCAAAGTACTAGTGCTATACATCGCCAGCCTTTCACTCAAGGGACCAAGGTTTAGCCAGTGAGTTGAATATTTCACAAGCTTTTCAGTTCCACGCTCATGAAACGTAATAAGAAGACTTGATTAGGTTATCAACAAAAAAGAAAGAAGAATAATTAGTCGTAGCTATGTAATTACACCATAATTATACAAAGCTGATGATTCCGGTCTACTCATTGGATCTGATTCATCTATCAACACAGCTCGTTATCAACATATTCATATCGAAACTATCAAATTTTCATAATACATACATTCGTTTAACCTGATGTTTTTGTAACAAAACTGATAATATATTTGTTTTCTTCTCTAACGGTGATTGGATTCTTATGATTGATTAGGACGTGGAGGTAAGTCTGGTAACAAATTCGGAAATGTTACTGGGTTTTCTGATGGCGGCTATAGTGAGCCTTCTAGACAACTCGTGCTAAGAATTTTTACATCACTTTGGTTAAAGATATCAAGTGTCTTCCCAATTGATTGCGTTCTGCTTGTGTTGGTGGCATGGCTATGGCCAAAGTCAAGAAAGGTAGGCCATCCCTTAGGAAAATGGTTGTTCCCTTTGTGGTTGTTACGTAGCGCTAGCCATGGCACTAAATGACGATGTTTTCACGTAGTTTGAAGGTAAACTGCATTCACAATTCGGTTACACCTTCTCATCTCCTTGAGTTGAACGGAAGGTTATGGTTATATTTGTGGTAGTGAGATTTATACTTATTTGATCGTCGATTGTAGCTAACTAGAGTGATTGTGCGCCCCAAGGGAGAAATAACTCTTCTTTGTTCATTCATTTTTCTTACTCATTCATTTCAATAAGTCATTACTCATTAACCACACATTTTGGCTTCACGCAGATTTGTTTGGATATATACAACTTTTTCTAAAATATGTGCATGGGGTTTGTGTGCGTTTAGATTCGACAATCACTGGACCCATTGGAAAAGAGTGTGCAAATCTCAGGCCAAAGAATTCAAGTGCTGAAAACACCATTGTCTACAGATCATAAATCACTTGATAGTTATATTTTCTCTAAGAAAACTTTTAATAGTTGAAAAAAGATTATTGTGTTTGGGGTGTTTTAGTAGAGACATTAGTCTTTTGTTAGCTTAAGAAACCTTCCAGTGTTGGTTTCTAAGAGATTTTGCTTCATCTTTTCAGTTGCTGGTTTTTTTTATTTGATCGGAAGAAAAAAAAAAAAAAAACGTAGAGCCAGATTAAAATTTTTTTAAGGCTATAGTAAGACGAACCATTCCTTTAAAAAAAAAAATACAAGGGCTTTTGAGATTTATTTGCCAGGCGAAGAACTACTATGGAGACGTTGCATTGTCATAATTCACATAAGATATAACTAAAGCTACTTTTCATATTTATTTTTATTCTGATTATACAACTACTATTTACTAACTTTTGTCTTTCAATGTGATGAATCAGTAACCAGTTTATGGTGGATAATGGCAAGCTTGTTCGTGTCCTTATTCATACAGACGTTACAAAGTATTTGTCTTTAGCATTGTTGATGGAAGCTATGTTTAGCTTAAAGGAAATGTACAAACTTCTCATTGATGTAACTAAAAAAGTACCCACGCATACGAGCGCGGGTTTATCTTATATATGGTTTTTTTCATAAGTTAATACTTTGTAAATAAATTAAAACTACAATCAGTTAATGCACAATCCGCAAACATGGCAGCTTAAGGTAAAACTTAAACGGACACTTTTAAGTATGAAAAACCAGAGAACCATAAGTCGTTTTATAATTTTCTTTAATCTTTTGCAAGTGCTATTATAAAGGAGTAACTTTAACCAAAAAAACAATAAGCTAATATAAGGCAGCAGAAACTCACCCCCCATTGCCTTTCTTTTTCAAGTTAGAAACAGAGGAGCACTTGTGGTAATCGTGTCGTTGGGGGAAACATTGTCAAGAAGAGCTGAGAGGAGGAGGAACTTTCGAAAATTGGAGATTATCCTTCATCATTTATGGCGAAGAAATTAATACCTAAAGGATATATGGTATAAATCAACTAGCCTCCTTCACTTTCTTTGAAAATTATATAAAGAAAATATTACGACACTAAAGTAAGTTGCTTCATATCTATTATACAACAAGTCTGTTTTTAAAATTTCTATCTACTAATCAAGTTTAGATGATGATAACAACATCAGTTACTCCGTGTCACGACAAAACAATAAACGAGGAAGGAAATATAGGCATGGTTGGCAATTCACATGTACTTGTAAATTTAAACCTCATTACAAAGGAAATACAAATAAAATAAAATTAAAAGCAATAACACAAAAACAAACGAAAGTAGAATACACACATACTTTGATGATGATAGATGTAACATACTATTATAAGTTATAAAAATATAAATGAAAAAATTATCGCTACGCGCGGATACTCACCTAGTAGTACTAAAAGTTAAATAACCTCAAGATGTGTTAAGTTCAGATTATTTGTAATTTTTTTTTATGTTTGATGTTTTTGTTTATCTATATATAGGTTTCATGACTTCTTAAAAAACATTCATGAGTCATCATTATAGACTGCACTAAAATATAAAATATAAAACAGAAAACAAAATAGCAAGAGAGACAGAGAATCTAAACAAAACCATTCAAGACTTCTTAAAACTTATGAAATTTCACATGAACCCAAAATAATCGGTCTAATCCTGAAAAAAATCATGAGATTCACGAGTCATTGAATCTGTAATCAAATATAAACCAAACCTATAGTCAAAAACAGAACCTATAGTCAACAACAAAAGCTTTGAACATATGTCATTACATTCGAAAAATAAATGCATGTTTTCTCAACTAAAACACCACCTGAGTAAAGACCCTCTCCACAGCCTCAAAAGAAGCTCAGATGATCTGAGGCAAGAAATACATTAAAACATCAATCAAAGTTGATTTATCTTTATTCTTTACGAGTGTCAATGTCGATGAGGCTCTTAGAGGCGGAGGAGAGAGACAGAGATCTCATCGGAAACACAGACCAAAGTTACTTACAAGTTGAAACCTTCTGTCTTCTTTTTTTCTCTTTTGGGCTTTGATTTTTTATTGGGCTTAGAATCTAGTTTTTCCTAGTTTTTTATTGGGCGGAGGAGAGAGACAGAGATCTCATCTGTATTCAAAGTTGATTTATCTTTTTTCCTAGTTTTTTTTTTTTTTTGGTCATCTGTTTCTTTTATATTGATAAACCAACATTACAACCAACCAAACAACAATGATACTCAGATCACAAGGCGTCAACTGTCAAATAACCTTCAAAAAACAAAGGAAAGAAGCTCCTTCAAAGAGCAATCAGACACCTACACAGAGGACAACGTTTCTCATCGACAAATAAGTCAGGTAACCTTTTTTTCCTAGCTTTATATCATACATATTGAAAACATAAGTAAAAAAATATCCCTAAATATTTTATTTCTCTCTCCTCCACCTAAATATCCCTAAAAATATCCCGAAATATTTTAGAATCGTGTTTTGTGTGTTAATACACTCTTATCATTTTTTATTTTTGGGTTAAAAACTTAAAATGGTTAATCTTTCTAAATGCAAAAAGTAGCTTTAGAAAGTGTTTTTCTTTAAACTTACCAAAGTAAAAGATCCTTCCTTTCTCACTAAAGTAAAAGATCCTTCCTTTCTCACTATTTGGTTTGGTCAATTCGAAACTCCAATTCAACAAGATTAAATATAATATTCAATCATATTTAATATAATATAATGATAAGATTCGAAGCTCCATCACACCAAAATTAATCATGATATTCTATCATGGTTATGTACGTAAAATCTACTATATATATATATATATTAAAAAGTAAGCAATTTAAAAATAGATATTTAGTTTATATATTATTTACATCAAATTCCATTAGATTTATCATTGTTTTAATAAATTTGTTATAAGTATTTTTGAGAAAATACTTTATAATAAACTCCTCATTATATATGTTGCCAAATAATTGTTTTATTCTACTAAATTTGTTTCATCTTGTTGCGATAAAAAATAGTATACCATTCACCATCATATTTTGTTTCATCAAAACATTATGTAATTGTATTTGGTTAAAAAAAAATACAAAGTTAATTTTTATTTGAAAACAAAAAATAGATGCACTAATGCTAGTTTGAGATATGGGAACACCATAGAAGACTTATAATTAACATGTATACTTAACCTAAGAGTTCGTCCTTACCTTTCGTTGATCAATATTGTTCTTTAATTTTAACTACTTTAACACAAGCCTCAATTTGTCTACTCAATTCCACCGTATCTTCAAACGCATGATGATGGAGCTCAAATATATAACTTGGGAAAATAAAAAGATCCAGCTGAAAACAACCAGTTGGAAACCCATAATTCTCCTTTTAGTCATGTTATACGACGAAGCTCTATGAAGATTTTTTATTTTTCAATTCCATTTTTGAATTATAGAAGAATTTGAAGTTTTGTATATATGTTAAAGCCATCTTCTTATCACAGTTGATGGTTCTTATTTCTTGTTCAATTGTTATCAATTTAGAGTTTATTTCTTTGTTTTAGAATTATGTTATCATTATTTGTTAGTCTACAACTCAATTTATTCACAAATTTCTGGTTTTGTATCTTTGTTAGACATCTTCATATCGCAATCAATGGTTGTGCATGACCTGTTCAAATAGCATATGAATTCAATCACTCTATGGAATAGAATAACATATGCGGATAGAAGAAAAACATCAGAAACTTGCATCTCTATGGTTAGATGGAAAAGATATATAAGACATTAGCAATATCTTGGGAAGACCAACTTTCTTATGATCTAAAAGGTTGGGAAGAATGGAGATGTAGCACATACATGAAAGTAAAACTTAGTAGTTGCGGATGGTGAAAAAAAACGACAAAGAGAAAAAGCTTGAGAAAAATTTCAATACGTTTTTCTGAAGAGAGGTTTGTGAAATTGAACATCCTCTCAATTTGTTGAAATTAGGGGATAATTTGTTTTGTTGTGTAGGCAAAATGTGGAACAACGAAGATGATCTTATGCTTGTTTAGCTTAGCCTTCTTATCCGGAAGGAGAAGCGGGTCGATTATCTCTTTGATAAAGATATCCTGAAATTGAATACACCCACTGAATTTCGTCGTGGTTTAGTGATAGCTAGATAGTGGAGATCGCCTTGTTGAGGTAATATTCTTTTGTAACTGTTGGTTATATATTTATTTGTGGTTCACTAACTTTTCTTATTTTTCTTTTCAGATTATAGGTGGCAAAATTGGTGTTACCAACTCATTTCGTCAAGTTGTTTCTCTCTTGATAAAGACTTTCTTCAAAAACATTTAAGAGAAGTGAAGTTTCTGAAATTTTTGTTATTATTGTGACTGATCAGTTAGCTGATCTTAAGCTCTGCCTCGTCTCCACAAGCTTTCAGAAGATAACTAAAGTTATACACAACATGCTCTACATCATCACACCTCATCCGAACAAAGAATTTCACAGCTTTATCCAAATCTGAAACTTTAGCTTGTGATTACACATTTGGATGTGAAAAAAAATTGAACGGAAAGTTATGGTAGATTAGCTAGAAACTAAGTTTCTTGCTGCTCTTGCGAGGTCTTACAGTTTTCATATTTCAATGATTGTTTCTTATTGATAATTTTTATTTCCAGAATCATATGCCATATGTGATTGTTTGACATATGCTTGGTTCATGTGTAATGTTTTGTGCTTTTGCGGTTGTGGCCGAGAATCTTTGGTTATTTCAGATGTCTGGGTGAAGTTTACATCTTAGGAGCTTAAGATCTTCAGTCATAATGTACAGAGACTCTGCTGACTTTGAGTATTGCAAATAGCATCATCATGATTGACTTGACCATATCCAAGAACGAGAGCATGTTCTCCAATACATTCTTTCAGTATCCTGCAAGACATCGTGTCTTCAGATTTATGAGAGTTGAGCTGAGAAAAAGATAACCAGGAGAAAGTAGATAAGTTTGGGTCGAAAGCTTGCAGCGATTGATAGGCGACTCACATATCTACTTGCTATGGTGAATCAAAGGAGCTGATTATCGGCGAACTTGACAACGGTGAGTAAATATCTCATACTAGGAATTATTTTTTGATAATACTAATCTATTTTACTTTTGTAGCTCTTTCAAGACTGGGAAAGACTGAAGCAGACCTTGGTGCTTTGATGTCACGGCAAGGTAAAATTTTTATTTATTTAGTTGTACCTTTGATTGTTTAGTTTAATCATTTTCTTTGTTGTTTGCAGAGGCTCTGGGGATAAAAGCACACATACACGTAGAAGAAGAGACCAAAATCAGCTCAGATCTCACCTCATCTTTCTCAGTTTTTTCTACTTCCATTGGAACTTTTAGCTCTCGAATCAGACGAAGAACATGTAAAAGAGTATCTTGAGCTTCTCCTCTTATGAGTATTTCACTTGAATATTGCCTTTTCTTCATTCTATTCTCCACCTTGGTCTTCTTCAGACTTCTCTACTCTCTGTTTCCCACTCATCTCCTTTGCTCTTTCCCATCACTCACTCTTATTACATTCTATCGCTCAAACTTACCAGTGGAAGAAGTATTGAAAAGTCCAGCTTGAATGACTTTGGCATCAATGCCCATCTTTTGCTTTGCTCGCTTCAATAGAGCCAACGGTAACCAAAACAAATACTCTGACTTCCTTCTTCTGCCCTATGTGATGGGCTGAGGCTCGATCCTCGGCCTGTTGAATTGCTTCAGTAAAAGCCCTCTTTGATCCGTCTGAGATACTTGAAGTCGTTGAGTGTCAAGTAAATCTCGAGAAGACGGGTCATTTGGGAAAAGAGAAGAATTCTGTGTCCGGCCTTGCGCAGTTTTGGAAGGAGCTCAAATTTCCCTGAAGCTCTCACAATCTCCGGTTTCTTCCATCCAACAAATAGATATGATATGGACGGTTACAACACTTTCTTAATTGCATCGTTAGATTCTGGGAAATCAAAGAGTCTGCAAAATCTAGTCTTAAACGCAAGGAGCAATAGCACGATCAGCGAAAGGAGCATTAAACCATTCCTCCAAGGAGAAAATTAAGCAATGATCATAGTTCTTGAAGGCTATTCTGTATGGGTGTCCCTGTTAACAGAGCATTCTTTAGGATAACAAATAGAGTAGCCATAAACATAATAGTCAGCTAACATGATTGACTAGAGAGAAAAAATGTTGGCCACATTTCTCTAAGATTCTTAAAATTGGATCCTGAAACCAAAATGTAATAACTAAATTCCACATAGAGAATCGGAGAATTTAGATCACAAGTTCAACTCATATGATATACAACAAGCGTCATTTTAAACCCTAATCCAACAAACTAGAACAGAGCAAGAAAAAAACCATTAAGAAAAATTTAACAAGATATGTCAAATCAAAGCGCAATGATGCTCGAAATGAAAATGCAATCTACGATTTCGCCTTGCTCATATCGATGCAATAAGATACACCAAAAACACAGTAGCCTTTCAATGTAAATGTGTACGAGAATGTACCTTTGGCGACGTAATTGATTTCACTTACCACTTAGCGATTTCCTTCTTCTGGTCGTAATTTAGTGCCGTCTCCGGTAACTCGTCTTCTTCGTCCGACGGAGAGAAATATTTGTCGCCGTCGGTAACCTGAAAGGGCTACATTCGTCATTGCACACCTAAAATTTATGTGTATTATAAATCCTGACCGTTAGTTAATGATGATTTACCCCAACGGTGTCCTTTTACTGTGCTGATCGAATATTTTTTCAAAAAATTCAACTATTATGTTTGCAAATTAATTCCTCAAAATTGTGTTGACTATACAAAATTAGATTCAAAATAGTCTGACTTTAAATAACAAATACTTCACGTTTTCCTTTTCTGATACACACTATAACGTTAACTGTTTGTTAGTTAACTTTGACTAATTTTGCAATATAGTCAACCATAAATCATATGAACAAGTGTTAAGATTTAAAAACGGTAAATGCAAAATCAAACTTAAAATTTATAAATGTCTAAAATTATATTTATAGTGGTCTAGAATGGATATATGTCAATCCGGAACAAATTAGATCAGATCTGGATCAAATAAGTAAAAGTCAACCAAAAAAAAAAAAAAAATCAACAATGGGAAAGCTTGAATGGGATGGATGTATCGGGATAAAACCCGATTCAAAAACTTGGCAGATTGGCAGATTTAAAGTTTTCTCCATGCTTTTCGGATCGGGTTCTCTATTTGAGATGCAACCGATTCACTCCTCATCTCGGCTCAATCCTTCATTTTTTCTATGTTTTGTCTAATTCCTCAACTTCAATCATTTTTCCAAGTCATCCATTCATCACATACGCTTACACTGCAAAGCTTCCAAAATCACCTAAAAAATTCAAAATCAAATGCAAAATGAAAAATAACAAATCTTAAACTCTAAAATGAACCTAAGACTAAATGAGATTCAAAATGGACAAAGCGACACAAATGTGATGCAAAATATATAGAAAGCAATGAAAAAATAAGTCTAAAAATATGTACACTAAATATCACCAACTACACAAATTACACAAAAAATTAGTCTATATTAACTATACGTGGCATTAAAAAATTCACCTAAAAAGAGTAAATTTATTCCAAACACACTATACATGCACAGTGGCCGACTCACGTTCATGGTAGTGGATTCACATGACACCGGTTAAAATATAGATATCAGTTTTGTTGGTACAATTTTAATGGTGAAACTGGATTAAATGGTAGATTTTTTCTCTATGACCCCGGTGAGACGGGTTCGATGCTTTCTTATGACACACTTTTTCCATTTTTTATATTGTTTTTTACTCTAGGCCATATCCCAATCTTCTAATTTTTTTTTTGTTTTAACCCCTCGCCATTTTTTAAAAAAATTTCTTAAAATTCTACTAAAATAAAAAATTTTGTTTCAAACATACCATCATCATTAGATTTTTTTTCATAAATACCATCAAAAGAAAATTCAAAAATACCAAACACTAAAAATAATTTTAAAAATTTATAATTTAAATGTTTAGATTTGAGTTTAATATTTTGGGTTTAAAGTTTAGTTTTGAAAGTTTGAAGTTTAGTTTTAATTTTATAGTATTTAAATAAAAAACTTTTAATGATATTTAAAAAAAAAAAAAATTTATAATAATATATTTGGAACGAAAACTTATTTTTGTAATATTTTGGAGAATTGTCCATTTTCTGTTTTTAACTCTACGTGAATTCTACTATATTATTCTCATCAATTTTTATATTATTTTTGTCCGGTAAAGTATGACTCCAGTAAAAAATATATAGTAAAATCTCTATAAATTAATAATGTTTGGACTTTGAAAATTTATTAATTTATAGAGTTATTAATTAATCGATAAATTAATAAATATTAATTTATGAAAGATTTTTTAGTTCATAATTTTTGGTAAAATATATTTTATATAGAATAAGTAGTTTACTTTAAAAATCGTATAAATTCTTTTAAAACTTTATTTATTTAAAATTGTGTATTCTTTATTGTTTACATATTCATTGTATTCCACATTATGTTAATAATTTTTGTTATCATAATAGAATGGACGTTAATAGCGCACTAGACTATCGGGTAAAAATGATACATACTAAAAAATCAGAGTTTTGAAAAATTTACGTTGACTATGTTGAAGACGAGATAGCATTATCCAAAATATTTACACGTAATAAAATAATTATCACGTTTAGAACTTTTCACAATTTTTGAAAGGAGATCTAGATGACAACACCAAAAAAATTTGATGCAGTAAGGAAAATTAGAGATTAGTTCAAACGAAATTTCAATTTTAAATATAAACATACAATATTATAATCATATTTTACTAAATTTTCTAAGAATATATATACGCATAAAATTTATAATTATTATTGGGACATTTTTTATATTGGAACTTTAAAAAAATTATTATTTTATTATCTTATTAAATTTTACTATTTTTTATATTGACCTAATTTAAAATCGAATTTTTTTATTTATTTATATTGATTATTAATTTATACAATATTAATTTACAGAGATTCTATTACATTCAGATCCAACACTGCACGTGCATGAATTTAGAAAATGAGAGATACTAGAGAATTTAGTCCCTTATTATATTAAGACAAGGCGCTCAAAGAGAAAAAGAAGAGTTTGTTGAAAAAGATAAACCAAAAAGGTAATGTTTTAAATTGAGACTTGGGGGTGAAGCTAAGGCTATGACTGGTCGCCGAGAATTAAGAACCACACACTATTACAAAAGTACACAAACCGAAACTTCTCGCAATGGTGATGAAATTTCAACGCAATACTATCGTCACATTGATAAATTTAAATCAGTCAAGACTTTAAACAGAAAATAGCCCAATTGAAAATTAAAAATCGATTAGAGAACTATACACTTCAGTAAAAAAAGTATTAGATCGGGATTTGTAACCGAATAATTTATATTAGTATTGGTGCGTATCATAATTTGGGTTCCAATTCAATAATAAGTTTAGACGACAAAAAAAAAATATATTAATAACATTCCCAAATGTTCTTTAATATTTATATCAAAATATTATTAGTAACACCCAATTTAACATCGTATGCTAATATAATTGTATTTAAAATGATATTTTTAGTTTATATAAAAATTGGAGATAAATTTTTTTGAGTTTTCTAAAATAGTCAAAAGAATATTAAGGTCCACTAGCCGATTGTAGATTGAGATAGATGGAATCCACCTACATAAGCAATCAGAACGTTTTAAAGATTTTTTTTGTTAACAAAAAAATTCCGAAATTTTTACCATAATTTTATGTAAACCGAGGTTCATCTGTGATTAGATTTGAATCATTTGATTAAATTTTTTTATCATTTCTCCCTGGCGGAGACTTGATCAACTTTACAAACATTGATTTTGATTGGTGATATTGTACGGCTATGGTACAACGTGTATTATTTTTTAGTAACCAATTAGTGAAATGGTAAAAAAATAGTATTACAGAAAATAGTATTATTATTTTTTTATTATACAATCATCTCTTATTACTATTTATACTGTTCTTAAGAACAATACTATTATCTTGTATCGTTATTTCGTATCATCAAAATAGTTATATTATTATGTGTTACTAATCTAATCTATTATAAACTATATTTTAAATGATATGATACTATTGAGCTTTGTGAATTCATTCACATTTTCATAGTTATGATATTGGTCAACAATGAAAACGTCAATTTTGTGTGAGTGAGGATGTATTTAATACCTTGGTTTTGAAATCTAAATAACAATTTGATTACTATGTATATCACTTGCATTTGACATTTGAAAAAATATTCACAAAAACTCATTAAATAATTAAAAAGAAAAAAAAATCATTAAATAAACATGATTAACTAATATGACAAATAAATGATTTTCAATATTATTCAAGAGAACACAATATATATATATATATATATATATATATATATATATATATAATCCGCAAATCTTGTGAATTTCTAGAACTTCAAATCGAAATCGAATGAAGATGACAATAATAGACCAAAAAATCAACGTGCTAAATCTAAAATGGTACGATAATTTAAGTATAATAAAATGGTTAACTATTAAAATATATATTTTAATAATTTAAATTAGTATTATCATTGTATTACGATCAAAATTTAAATCCGTATAATATATGTTGACAATAATATTTCACCAAGCGTATAACAAATCCATTTCATACACATTTGATTGATTACATATGTCGACTGTCGAATCTAGAACACTATTGTCAAATTAAAGTAAATAATGCATTAGTTGTGAGAAAACGATAGAAATATCCACATCCCTGATTACCAGTCAATTCCTTAATACATATACATACTAATACACTCTTTTTTTCTTACAACACTTTAAGAGGCTCATCCTATCTTATAGGCCATTTAAATAATTAAATAATTTAACATATACTAAGATACGACACATTTCCCGAAAGCTTTTAAAATAAATATTTTGTCAAAAGAAAACAGAAAAAAAGCGATTGTATTAGAAAAAAATCCAAGAGAGAAAGAAAAAGTAAACGCGTAGACAGATGGCGACGGGAGAAAGAGAGAGTGGAGAAGAAGAAAAGAATTACGATCAAAGAAAATTAGACTTCTTTCTATCGACGTTTTCACATTACAAACCCCAAACCAAAAAGAAAAAGAAAGAAAAAACAAATTGTTTCTTTTTTTTTTTCTCATTTTCGATCTGAAAAGTGAAAGCTTCCCAAAATCACAAAAACATAACCTTTTTTCTTTAAAGATCGTTTGGTGATTTTGTTTCTCTTTTTACATCTTTCTTGATTCTTCTTCATATATGGATGGACATCGACACCACCTTCACCAGCTTCAATACCTCAACAAGCATCAACAACATCATCATCATCCTCAATCGCAAACGCCGGAAATAGCGTCTGCAGCGGCGTCTGCGGCTGCTGCGGCGGCTGCGGGGGATAGGTTTCCACAGTGGAGCATAGAAGAGACGAAGGAGTTGATAAGGATAAGAGGAGAGTTGGATCAGACTTTCATGGAGACAAAACGGAACAAGCTTCTTTGGGAAGTTATCTCTAACAAGATGAGAGACAAAAGCTTTCCTCGTAGCCCTGAACAGTGCAAGTGCAAGTGGAAGAACCTCGTCACTCGTTTTAAGGTTCCAATTTAATTATCCTCACTCTCTCTCTTCTTTCATTCTTTCATTTGGTGGGTGTTATTATGTTTAATTGTCTAGTTGTTATACTTGGAGGTCGTGCATGGACCAACGCGAAATAAATATATATTGTAACCAAGAAATTCGAATCTTATAGTTCATAATCTTTTCGGACCAGAGAACATAGCATTGGAAATTAATATCCTCCCTAGCTATAAAGCTAGCGATCTTTCAAGTATATAGTTTAGTTATATATGCATGTTATCTCATTGGTGGTGTGTTGCTTTGATGTTTCTAGGGATGTGAAACGATGGAGGCAGAGATAGCGAGGCAACAATTCCCATTCTATGATGATATGCAAATTATATTTAGTGGTAGGATGCAGAGAATGCTATGGGGAGAATCCGAGGGAGGAGGAGGGGGAACAAGCGGGACAGCGAAAAAGAGAGGTAACTCGGAGCAGTTTTCTTCAGATGAGGAGGAAGAGAATGTGAATGAAGAGCTAGTAGATATTAGCACTAATGACCCAAAAATCCTGAACCCGAAAAAGAACTTTGCAAAGAAGCGAAAAGGCGGTAGTAATAATAGTGGTAGCAACAGTAGTGTAAGAGAGGTGTTAGATGAGTTTATGAGACATCAGATGAGAATAGAGAGCGAGTGGAGAGAAAGATGGGAGGCGAGGGAGAAGGAGAGAGCAGAGAAAGAAGAAGAGTGGAGAAGGAAGATGGAAGAGCTTGAGAAGGAGAGAGTGGCAATGGAGCGGATGTGGCGAGATAGAGAGGAACAACGGCATTCGAGGGAGGAGATGAGGGCAGAGAAGAGGGATTCACTTATCAATGCATTGCTTGCTAAGCTTACTAGAGATGGTTCTATCTAATGTTTGTTTTTAGCATAAGTTCACATGTTCTTTTATGATTGTTTTGGAGTGTAGGTTAAATGATTTTGGGGAAAATAGTTAGAATATCCATGGAAAAACTTAACATTAATGTATTGATTGATATGAGGACACAATTCAGTTTTAGTGAGACTTTAGAAATATATTAACACCACATTCTTTCTTCTTGGTTTTGATATTGGTTTATCTAGGCCATTTTTGCATACCATTTAATCTATGATGTTATAATGGTTTTAATTAGTAAGTCGTAGAATGATAGAATGTAGAATATTGGTAAAACAAAACAAAGTATTTATTATCAACATATATGGGTGGTGATATCAGAACGAGATGTGGACAAAATTGATATAGGTAAGAACAAACGAAACAAGTGTGTTAGTGCGGAATAGAACGGGGAACAATCAAATCAAATTTGAATATTATCAGAGTAAGTACGGTACATGTATTACTAAATATCAAATTTTGATAATTTTTAGAAATATTTGTAAATCGAATTATTTTTTTCCGAATATAATTGTATTGATCGATAAAATGAAATCGTATTGTTCATCTTCTTTAATTTATTTGTGATTTATATAAATTATCGCAAAAAATACTTCCCATGCTAGAAATACTTTATCGGAATCTTTGGTTTTGAATAGTAGCTCGTCTATGTCAACCACATGGCCCACATCTCTCGGTATAAAAAAATTTGTATGAATTTTTAGATAAAATTTTTATTTTAAAAAATAAATTAAAAATTATGGATTATAACAATCATTCTATAAATTAATAAATATTAATCTATCGATTAATTAATAACTCTATAAATTAATAAATTTGAAGAATCTTAACATTATTAATTTATAAAAAAAAAAAAAATTTATTTTTATTGACCGAATCCCTTCAACTTTAGTTTGGCTTGAAATTCTGTCTCAAGGGAATCATAATGTATGTTTTGGGCTTTTAACGAATTAATTGCTCAAAAAGGTGAACCACTAACTCTTTTAATGTACAAATGGACACTCTTCATCCACGTATAATACACAGAGTTTTAACCCTAAAATATCACTACAAGTGCACAGCAAACGAAATAGTATTTAGGGATCGAATCCACGAGAACCAAGTGAACGCTACAAATCTATATGAGTGAAATTAAGCTAAGATGGCAATGTGATTGTTTGTTGTGATGCGAAATAAAATAGCAATATAAAAACGATGTAAAATCAATTAAAAGCAAACATTAAGTCTATGACAATTCGCAGAAATTCAAAGATCATGAACCAGACAATTATTCAGGGAACGATAAGCGCAGTCTCAAACTCAAACATAAATGTATAACCAATCCACTTTCGTGGTATCAATCACTTTATCTAGCAACTTAAGAATCTAAACTATCGTTTGATCTTAAAATTCTAAACTAGCATTAACGAGCAGGTTTAATATGTTCACAAATTGCCTTAACATCAACGTATTGATTTTTTTTTTTTTTTTTTTTGTTAACTAAGAGAAATTCCAAAATGAAATCCAGACTAATCCTCGAAACTTATAGAAATCCGGATTTTTTTGCTACCGAAGATGTCTACGGGTTAGGCATGCGCATTGAGATACTCGATTCGGATTTTGGTCGGATATTTTGGATTTTGGTACTAGTAGTTGAGATATCGTTCGAGTATTTTTGAATTTTGGTTCGGGTTCTGTTCGGTACCATCCGGGTTCGGATCAGTTCGGATAATTGATTGGAGAACCGAAATTTTTCGGTTACTGTTCGATTTGATTACTTTTTATCCGAAACATACACCAAAAATACTCGAAATACCCAAAATACCCAGAAAAAACATAAACGACTTAACCCAAACTATTCGAATCTATCCAACCTACCCGAAAGTATTCGAAATATCCGAAATACCCATAAAAACATTAAAGACTTAACCCAAACTATCCGAATCTATCCGCAATACCCGGATAATCATAAAAAAAATTTAACCTAAACTACTCGAATCTACCCAAATTACTCTGAAATACCTGAAATACCTGAAACTGTTAGACTTAGGTTATATAAAAGGGGATAAATATGTTTGGTTATGTTCGGATATTTTGGGTACTAGTTTGTGGCGCGCTCTAATTTTACCCTCACTAGAGAGTAAGGATCCAATTAGGCGCTTAAACTTTACATTTGTAAAGTTTTAAACAAAACCACAAGTGCATGGTTACACCGAGGTAGTATTTAAGGGTCAATCCCAAGGGACTAAAGTTTGAACACTAGAGATGCGAGACACAAACTAATATATAGCAAATATTTTTTGGTTTTTGTGTTTAAAAGATAAGAAATGCAAAAAATCAAAATGCAAGAAGTTAAACAAGGTAAAAGCATTGGACCATGGGTTTAACTATCATAAAAATTGTTTAACAATCAAACAACGATGTCAAAGATTGCATTAACATCATCCTAGAACATGGAACTCACAAATATGACTAATCCACTTCCATGGCACTAATCATTTCACTAATCACCTAATTATCATAAAATTCCGTTTGAAATTAGATAATCAATGAGCATTAAGAAAAAGTCCAATTAGTTCACCAAACACCCTAATCATCAATTTCCATTAGCTAGGTATGTAAAGCTCATAAAAGATTTGGTTCAAACATTTTCACAAACACCTTATGGGCGTGAAAAGCCTAAAGTCTAGATTTCGAGTGATCAAGTCAAAACTAGCATTAAGTTTAATCTAAGTGAATGATCTAACAAGGATCAATCTAAATCATCACCATCTAACCATCAAATCATCCTAATTTAGCATTATCCATGATCCAACTAAAGACCAATCACTAAACATGATGAGGAATAAAGAAAAAGATATAAACATATAAAAATACATAAGTAAAATATAAAAGATAAAAGGGTGAAGAAATCCTTCACTAAGTGGCATGAAATATTGAAGATCTTGTCCAAAATGTATAGAACATAGTTTGGATCTAAAAACCAACCAAGATGAAAGAAAACTTAGGTTAAAATGTGTGAAAAATTGTTTAAATAGGTCAAGAGTTCGGACCGGATCAACTCGGGACAAACCGGGTCGATCCAAGATTTCAAAAACTGGATCAAAGTTGAGCGGTCGATCAAAGGGGAGATCAGAACTGCTGTGAGTTTTACACAGTGATATTGAGCAGCCACTTGATCGGTCAGGGGGCCGATCAACTCTCTGTTTTCCTCATTTTGATGACTCTTTGACTCTTCTTTGATTCAATCTTCTTGCTCCTTATACCTCTTTGATTCAAGTCACTTCCAGGCACCTAAATGGACACAAAACCAACCAAAAAGAATATAAAACAACATAGGACATCTAAAATGCAATAAGACTCACTAGGACTTTAAATGAAATAGAAAAACTATTAAAAGGAAGATAAACACAGAGAAAAAGGTGAAATCAAGAGACTCAAAGCGGTAAAATGTATGAATATCAGTTCGGTTTTCGGATAATATCCGATTCGAACCGATACCTGAAGTATCTGAAAACAAGATCCAATCATGTATTTTTGAGGATTTGAAACCGATCTGAATCGCCTTTTTCGGTTCGATTCTGGTTAGGATCTTTGGATCTGGGTATTTTTTCCCGGCCTACTACGATTGGTCAAGGATGATTGAAATTACAGTGGAAAGACTCGAATTCTGTCAAATAATGACATTAAAAGTGAACCCTTCAACCACTAGATTATTAGGGAATAATATCCCACATCAGAAGTTGGAAGGGATCTTAAGTAAGATATAAGGGGTATAGACCAATCTACTCATTGCCAATTAATTTTGAGTTGGAATCTCATATTCTAACATGGTATCAAAATTCGATCCATGTTGTCTAACCTGATCCATAATCGATCTGAATCGAAATTGGTCTCATCGAAATCGGCTCATCCAAAATTGATCCCGTAGATCCATGCCCAAATATACCGAGATCAATGGCTAAAAAAACCATCATTTCGAAAGGGCGTATTAAGGAATAATACCACACATAAAAAATTAGAAGATATTTTAAATAATATATAAGAGATATGGGCCATTGCCAATTAATTTTGAGTTGGAAGCCAACAAATTGTCTCTTTGAGACTCGAAAAAAAGGTCCACTACTTTTAACTCCATTTTCGACTGCGATTGGGTTGAAATTTGAAATTTCTTTTAAATTTTGCATGTAAAGTGGAACCATATTTTCTTGTGTAACAAGGTGAATAAATTTGAAATTTTTTTTAAATTTTGCATGTAAAGTGGAAACCATATTTTCTTGTGTAACAAGAATTTTAACGTAAACCCCAAAAAATAAAAAGATTTACCGAATTTTTTGTGAAATTATTGATTAGCTATGTTAAGTTTTAAAGGTTTACAGCTTAAAACTAAAACTAATTGATAATAAATAAATTGACACATATTTGTTATATAATATTTAAGGTTTATCATTTTTTCGATGTGGAATTTCTAATAAGTTATTAGTTTATCAGTTTCGTTTTTGGGTTGTAATAGAATCGTTTTTAAATTTAATTGTGTTTGAAATTTTCTATTTTAAGTGAACCACAATGTCGGTTTTGGGCTTTTAATGAATTAGTTGCACAAAAAAGAACCACAAAAAAAAATTTACGTACAAATGGAGACTTTAAATAGTTTCGGTTTCCGGCTTGACCGGATTTGCTTTATTTTGATCGGATGAATCTTTCCGTTTATCGGATCTAGTTTTTATTCGGCTTTGACCGAATCTCGTTCCGGCTGATTTGTTTTTCCGGCTTGGTTCGGATCTCTCTTTCCGGTTTAGCTCGGATTTTATATGTTTAGTTTTTGTTTTATCCTTCCTCTATTTCGATTTCAAGCTTATTCCGTTTGCCTTTTGGGTCGGATCCGGTCTCTTCGTGTTCATGACCCTCTTTTCTGATTAGAGTAAATTTTTAGAGGGATCAGAGGCAAATCTTGTTCGGCGTGTTTTGCCTGAGGTTTGTTCTCCTCTTTAAGAATTCTCTGGTTTAATTCCGGTGACTTCGGCTTCCGTTCAAGTTGGCTCGGTGATTGGATCTAGCAGCAGTGGTTGATGAAGCTTTGCGGTGGCCGGAGAATGTTGCTGTGCGGATCTGTGCATCCCGAGGGTGAAATCAGATATGCCAACCACATGGCAAAGCATAATGATTTACTACCTAACACTTGTTCTTCATTATCTAATGTTTTATGCTTTTATTTGTGTTGGGTTATTGTAAAAGATTTCTCTATAATTCACTGCTGTAAGTTGCCCATTGGGCTTAAAAATAATAAAAGTTTAGTTGACGTCAAAAAAAAAAAAAAAAAGATTTTTATTTTTTCATGCATACTTGTAAACCATATTTTAACCCTATATTAAGGGAGAGTCGAACCTTGGTGCAAGTGGACGGCCTAATGATAGCCACCAGGCTACTGACAATTTGTGTAAATTTATTTCTTCATTGTTATTTTCTTCTAAATATATATTTTAAAAAAATTTCAAGAAAAATAGAAGAAAAAAAACAAATGAAAAATAAGTTACTAGGTAATTAATTATTGAGAGTTGTTTCCCTTTGATTCAAAGTCTAAAACTGATAGGCATTAAAATGTATTTTAACAAATTAATTTATTTTGTATTTTTCCTCAAATCTAATTTCACTAATAATGTATATTTTTTTAGGAACATTTATTGCAATTTGACTAGAAACTATTTAATTGGAAATTTGCTAAGATAATTTATTTCCTTCTTATCTTCAATACAAATTACCAATATTCACAACTACTTTTTTTTTAAATTGTATTTTCTGTCAACCAAAATAATTAACATACTACGCAAAAAAGCAAATTTAAAACATTATATTATTACTTTTTCAAGAAAAATATGTTGCAATTTTTTTAAGAAAAGTGAGTATTTTAATTTTTACTGTGTAATTTACAAAATTTATTATTCTTAGATATGTGAATTTGTAGACTGAGAATCTAAGATTCATATATAATTTTTTAGGCAAATATGTCCAAATTATATAATATATTTGTTGACAAAGGAAAAAACCACGTTTCTTATATTATCAAGTGTGACTGTTTAAATTTATTTTTTTGAATCATTAATAAATCATAAAATATATGAGATGGTATGTTAAAAAGGTAAAAAATTATTATTTATAAAAAAAAAAATGGGAACAATTAAAAATACCAAAATATTGAAATTTAAAGATAAAATATAAGTAAAAAGAAAACTTGACTTGATATCCAAAAAAAAAAGAAAAGAAAATTTGACTGTTAATTAGTGCAATCAACTACAGAAATGTTTTCATGTTTTTTAAATTGTTTTTGTGCATGAAAAATGACCATTTAAATTAATGAAAATAATTTGAGAAAAAGAAAGGTAGTAAAAAATTGTACAATTTTTTATTGTAAAAAAATCTGTAAAATTTGCTTTGCTCTAACCCAACTGACCAATAGAATAATATATAGATTTTGCTAATATTATATTATTTTTAAATTTAACATAGTATATAAAACTAATGGTATATCCAAGAAATACAATTGTATATTTTATTCTTAATAACATCTACAGTTGTGGTAAATATTTTTACTCATTTCGATTTGAAATACAATTGTAGAACCAATCGAGATTGAGCCATTGAATCCAACGGGTTGAATATTGGTCGACTAAAAATAACGTACAAAAAAGTGACAGTAAAATTTCAATAAACTAATAATGTTGGAATTTTAAAAATTTATTAATTTATAGTGATTAATAAGATATTAATTTATCATATTAATATATATATATATATTATTTTTAATCCATAATCTCTTAAAAAAAAATTCAAATGATATTATATTAAAGAATTTAAATGAATCCACTAGTAAAAATGACATGCACAAATTTAAAGTTTTGACAAAAAAAAACTTGAAGTTATGATTTATAATACCGACTATCGCAATAAAATAGATGTTAATAGCATATTTGACTATGATGAAAATGATACATATTTTTTAAATTTAAAATTTAGAAGAAATGATTGCTATTATCCGTAATGTTGATGATGAAGTTAAAGAAGATATTACGGTACATTTAGAAGCAGTTATACGTAAAAAATTAATTATCATAAGTTTTGGATGAAAATTGAGAAGACAACAATAAGAGATTTTTATGCAATAAATAAAATTAAACATGGATTTCAACGAAATTACAATTTTAAGTAAAACAACAATACTTGGGACCGTTATATATGAATAAGTTTATATAATTATTAATTTATGATATTATCACCATATATTTACATAAGAGTTTCCAAAAATTATTATTTTATCTAATTTTATTAATTTTTATATTGACCCAATTCCAAACGGTAAAATTTATTATTTTATTGTATTTATTAATTTATCGAATATTTATTGTATTTGACGTGGTCTTACCATAATAAACATAAAGAAGCCGCTTACATGACTACCATATGTCTAGAGATATTGAAAATTCTCTTCTCGAAAATAACTATTTCACAACTATTCAATATCATTACTAATAATTATAAGTGAAAATAACAACTTTATCCTTTAAACCCCGATTTAAAAACATTTTTTCAATCTCTTTCATTCATAATAAAAAAAAATATGCAATCACATTAATTACCATTTTCTAAGAAATGAGAATAATTTTTATTGCGAAGCAGCATTCTATTTAATGAGCAAATATCAAGGGGTGAAATTTATCAATATCTCTATTTTATTATAAAATGAAAGTTCTGAATATTGGTCCATAATTTTTTACAATTTGAAACAACTTATGATATATACAAAAACGCGTACACATCTATTTACAAAAAAAATATTGTTAAATATAGTGGCTTATTATAGTTACAAATGACCGAATATTTGACATGTTACAGTTCTCTATACTTTATTTATAATATTAACAATCACAAAAAAAAAATTTACCATTTTTTTTTACAAATTTTCTTCAATTAGGTGTTGTGTCCGTTTCTTTTAATTAACGATCAAATAAATTACAAAATATCATTTAATTGTTGAAGATTGCTAATAGTATTCCATCATATTTTTGGTTAGGTTTTGGTTTCTTGGTCTTTAGAAAACTTTTAGTTTATGAATCATAATTTGTATTCAAAATAAAACATAATCTAATATAGATGGTTTGGTATTATTTTGATTTTGATTTTGGTCGGATTCAAAGTGGAATCAAATATATCTATAATTTTCAAATAAATTTACGTTTTGGTTTAGTGTTTTCTTTTTCGATTAAGTTCAGATTCGGATTCTTTTTGGATATATAAATAGTAAATTTGTTCAAATTAAATTAATATTTGGTTTAATTTATCGGAAAATTATTTTAGTTTGGTTATAATCATATTAGTTTAAATTAATCATTATTACTTAAACGTAGAAAAAACATATTTTATTTAGAAAATATTATGTTATTTCAAAGAAATAAAGTCTAAAATATTTAAATAATATATTATAAACATAAATTTAAATAATAGAATTCAACAAAATATCAGTTTGTGTGGTCTATCTTGCCTTTTAGTTATTTTTTTATTTATATATATTAACTTTTCTCTAATGAAAATTTTGAAATATCATATTTTAGACATTCTCTAAGAATAAACGTGGTTCACTTTTAAAAATATAAGAATTGATTTCAATTATTCATTTAGTTGTAAATAACTAATGTATGATAATTAATATACTAGACTTGTTCTTTGAAATAATATGGATTTCATATTTTATAGAAGATTTCATTTTTTCTTGCTTTTAACGATTATTTTCACAAATAAACATTTTTATTGTTAATAAAGATTATTTTTTGAAAAATATTATTAATTTTTCAAAAATAAAAATAAAAATATGAAATTATTGAATGAAATTCTTAGAGTGTATATCCATTCGTAGCTAAAAGATTATTTTTATTTAAAAGATTAATTTTATTATGGAGTTTCTTGTTTTTAACAAATATGTGTGACTTTTTTTTTATCTAAAACAGGGATAATCAAAATTTCTCAAAAACAAAATAAGGATTATGTTAGATATTTTCATACTAAAAATGTATCAGAGAACGACACACGTTAACTCCTTTGTATGATGGCACTTCTAAAAAAAAAAAAATATTACCATTTAAAAAGTGCACTATTTTTTTAATCACTTTATATATCATATTTCTTTTCCCGTGTCTCAATTTTAAGTCTTTATATATCCTCTATCCTTTTCTAGATTTCATATCTTCTCAATTTTCTTGTCTTTCTGCACTCAATCAAAATTTTCTCTTGATTTTATACCCAAAACTAATTTGTTTTATGAAATTTTGTTTTTCAAATTATTTTATTCATCGCATAAAATTTGAGTGGTCATAAGAGCATTATACATCAAGATTATCTTAAATCTTTTAACAGGATGTCTTTACCACTGATTTCGGCCGCTAGTTTTCATCGCAATCAACATAATCAAAGATCTTCGATCCCAGAGAAAAATGTCGATTACCTCGTTGAAGAAATCAATTCTACTCAAAATCGTTCGATTTTCAAGCTTCCCACAACCGAAATACCCTTAATAGATCCATTCATGAATATCGCTTCTTATTCAAGCACTGAAACTTTTGAAAACCCAAGTTTTTATAACACATTAAATGATCGAGATCTTTTCCATGTGGTGTGTAACACTCCACTCTCAAGATCTGAGGGTATTTCCAGCTTTTCGCAGATTTTACAGCAAAATACTATGCATAATGATACTATGTATAACCAAGGAATTATCAGTGGTAGTCATGACCCATGCCATGATAAGATCATGTTTGAATCTCAGCCGTTTGATCCACCGGTGCAAGAGGGCATCGAAATCACAATCAGAGATACCATTGATCAGAATCAAGACCAAACAATGATCAAAATTAATCAGACGCAGAACAAGAAAATGAAAATGAAGAGAAACAAGCCTTCGAAGAAATCTAATTCTATCAAAGGACATTGGACTTCCGATGAGGATAAGTAAGTTTTCAGATATTTTTTTAATTTCATAACAATATAATTATTAGTTTTTAATTGGTTTTATCATCAAAAATTATATTACAAATATTTTATGAGGTTTTTATAATATTTTTATGTCTTTGGGATATTTACATACACAAATTTATATAGGAAATTAGTGGAATGGATAAAGAAAAATGGAACAAAGAAATGGTCGCATATCGCAAAAAAATTTGAAGGACGAATAGGAAAACAATGCAGAGAGAGATGGCTCAACAGTCTATGTCCTGACATTAAGGTATTTCTTTCGATCTTTAGTATTTTCGTATATATATTGTGTCATGTGTATATATATGTATATTCATATATATCTAAACACATGTGTGTACATTTTATAAAAATAGAGTTGCATCAATATTTATGCGGATATATATACATGATACATAAGTAGGATATGTATATATATATATATATGCCACTGCCATCCATATACATATGGTATATATATTGTAATTCATATCATGTCCATTTTTAGTGAGACTTATTATTAGTTTTAGATATTAGATTAATGTGTAATCGCAATTTTTTAATCACAAAATTTTCTAACCTCCACATATAATACATGGAATGCAGTTTTAAAGAATAAAATTTTGTATTCTCGTAGTTGTCAGAATGTACATGGTGTTTATGAACTTTATGATTATGTTTTTGTACTTATAACTTCAAAACAATTATTAAAGAAATTAATATATTAATTTTATCAATTTTAGTTTGCTTTGAGATGTTGATATTAATATAAATTTACATAGATATATACATACATGAATGGTTCATCAATAAATAACGAATGTGAATGTATAATTACAGAAAGATGCTTGGAGTGAAGAAGAATATCACATCTTGATTGAAGCTCACAAAGTGGTTGGCAAGCAATGGGCCAAGATTGCTCAGATGCTTCCTGGACGCAGTGATACCGTCATTAAAAACCTTTGGAATACCACAGAACGTCGAAAACATACAAAGAGGAACAAGAAACAAGATGAAAATACCATCTTTTCCCCTAGAAACATTCTTGAGAACTACATATGGTCCATCACAGAAGATAAAAATCTTCCCACAAGCACTAAATTGGTTGTTGCAACTGCAAATGCTGATTTGCCAGTTTCAAATGGGGTGCATAGCTTTGATTTGAATGTTAATTATGATGATGGTAATGGTGGTAAGAGTAATGATGATAGCAATATTACACCGCAACTCACCACACCAGTGGTTGATGAGTCAACAACATTAGTATATGTTCCAACACAAGCTTCCGAATCCACATCGTACACACCGTGGACTGGTGATATTTCGAAGCATTACGGACTCATCGATGACATGTGGATGGCGATGCAAGAAGATGGGCTTATCTTTTAAAAAAAGTATATCGATGTGACTAAATATTTGTGCTATAAAATATATTTTCAGTCATCTATTTTATTTAGAAAATTAATTTATAGAAATTCATATTTTCATAATGAATATAATTTTTTAATGGAAAAAGGTCCATAAAGCTCATAAATTTATAACTGGGTTTTTGAAAAATTATCTCGGTTGAAAACCAATTGACATACATTACCAATTGTGCTACAATATCTTCTAATAGTAATTATCTTACTATGCAAAGAGCAACTGTAAAAGTTTCTTATAACTTTTTGTCGAGAAAAATATGTTGTAATTTTTATGAAAGATGAGTATTTTACTTTTCCCTGTGTAATTTAGAAAGTCAAAATATATAAAGATATATGGGTTTGTAGACTGAGGATCTGAGATACTAAATATAATTTCTTATGTTGAAATGTCATAATTATATAATATATTTGTTGACCAGTTGACAAATAAAAAAGCTACATCTAGAAATTATAAGTCAATGATAATTTTCTTATATATATTTAAATGTGATTGTTCAAATTTACTTTTGTAAATCATCAATCAAAATCATAAAATTTATGTGTTTGTTATGTGAAAAAGGTAAAACATCTGTATACTTATCAAAAAAAAAAGTTGGGAGCAATTAAAATACCAAAACATATTAAAATTTAAAGATAAAATTTTTAACTAAAAAAAAGTTGAATTGTCAATTAGAGTTACCAGTTAAGGAGAGTTTTTTAATGTTTGAAAGTGATATTGTGCATTAAAAATGACCGTTTAAACAAATGAAAATAAGTTGACTAAAAATAAGGTAGTAAAATAATTGTAAATTTTTATTTGCTCTTATCCAATTAAACAACAATATATATAGCTTGTTCCTAATAGGTTTTAGTTTATATAGCGCAAATGCTTAAGTCATCGAAATTGTTTTCTTAAAGCAGTACACTATTATATGTAATAATGCATGAGGTGAGTGTATCACCTAAAATATAAGTTCATTGTCATGCGTCTACATTTAGAATGCTTTGTACTATCATCACTCCACGGTGTATACGATGTAGATTTGAAAGCTTAAACCGACGTTGTGGACGCATCGACCAATGGTGTGGTAGTTTGGTTTTAACATATGTTTATCATTCCATCGTCATTAGACATATATATCACCATCGTCATTCAATTCATAGTTTTGCACCCCATGTTAAGATATGAACTGAATGATAATGATGGTAACTGGTAAGTGTAATGATAATGTGATAATGAATATGGAACTAGACGCTAGAACGCAAACCACCATACCAATTGGTTGGTCGATGCATCTACAACCTTGGAGACGGAAGCTTCCAAGTCTACATCGATATTGCAAAGCATTACAAACTCATCGATGCAATGCCATTTGGATGGAGATGCAAGATGATAGAGTCATCTCATGCTTTTTCATGTTAATTATTCATAGTATTCTTCATATTAATTATTCAGTTTTTATTTATAAATTATAAAATATTCACTTATTGCTGAAATATTATGGGTGACAACTTCAACCCTTATGTAGATATATTTTTTCGTTGTTGTTTGCTCTGAATATTTTGTAAAAAATGAAAACGAACTTGCTAAAGTAATATTAAATATTGTGTGTTATTTATTCAAAGTCTAAAATTGGTGTAGGGGTTAATTAACTTAATTGTATTGTAACAAAATTTGTTTCTCTTGTAGTTTTTCTCAAATTTAATTTCACTAATAATGTATTTCCTTCTTAGAAAAAATTATTTCAATTTAAATATAAATTATTTAATAGGATATTTGTTAAGAGATAATGTCTTTTTCTTATTTTCAATACAAAATTACCGATATAGGTATCCACAATTTGTTTGACAAAAAATGAGTATTCTAATTTTTCTTTAATTTATAAAATGAAATAATATTAATATATAGCTTTGTAGACGAGAATATTAGACATTTTACATAGTTTCTTAGGTGAAATATCAAAATTATATAATATATTTATTGACCAGTTACAAAAGGAAAAACTACATTTTCTTTATATATATATATATATATATATATATATATATTTAAGTGTGATTGTTCAGATTTCCTTTTGTGAATCATTATTAATTTATAGAATTTATGACTTGTTATGTAAAAAAGGTAAAAAATCCTTATACCAAAAGAAAAATTGGGAACAACTAAAATACCAAAAAATGAAATTTAATGATAAAAGACAAAAAACTGAAATTTTTTTTTACTTGTTAGTTAGCGTTACCAATTAAAGAAATATTTTAATATTTTCAAGTGGTGTTGTGCATGAAAAATGACCGTTTAAAGTTTAAACGAATGAAAATAAGTTGACCGAAAAAAACTAGTAAAATTTTATTTGCTCTTACTCCAATGGAAAAAAAAGTTATAGCTTTTCTTATTGAATTTATTTTTACATTTAATTTAGTATAAAACACAAATAATATATCCAAGAAATACAACAGTATATTTATTCGAAATAATAGTTCCCGGTGGGGAGAAAGACAATTTCAAAAATGTCATTTTTTGTGTGTCTATTTTCAAAAATATCATCATGCGTTGTCCATTTTCAAAAATGTCATCATGCGTTACCCATTTTTAAAAATGCCACTAACTAAGAGTTTTTAAAATCCTAAATTCCAAAATTCTAAACCCTAAAAAGGGTTTTAACCTCTAACAATCTCTAAATCTTAAAACCTAAATCGTAACATAAAATAGTTATCCAAATGATATAATTTTAGGGGTAATTTTGAATTTTTTTTTAAAAAGTGATATTTTAAAAAATATATATTTCAAAAGTAATATTTTTCAAAATTTCTCCAAAAAAAGAGAGTTGAATATTGGTGGCGTAAAAACTATGTACAACAATAAACCGTACTGTATATTATAAAACATATATATATATATATATTCCTCTGTATTTATAATAAAAGAAAAAGTGTATTTGACGGTTGTGATTTAATCTTTCTTAGCACAATAAAACCCAAAAAAAACCGCTTACATGTCTAACATGTGTTTAGATATGTTAAAAAATTTCTTCTAGAAAATAAATATTTCATAATGAATTCAATATTATTACAATAAAAAAAAATTTGTTTTAAGGTTTATTTTATAGCTGGAAATTTCAACTGTACATAAGAATTGTTTGGACTTCAACTACAACATTTTCGAGAGAATAAAGAATAGAGATTAGAGATTGTTGATTTTCAAGAGTTTTATAATCATTTTCAATGTTTTTCGTTCATAATTAAAAAAAAAAATTACGCATCACATTTTAATTACCATTATATAAAAAACAGAATAATTTTATTGCGATTATAATTGATTCGACCGAGCTATCTTTTGTGGGTCCAACGTCCTCTCTCAACATGTGTGAGTTGCACCATCGTCCCATGACCAGTTTGCTATTTTGGGAGGATTAGAAGGATCCTACGAAATTATTTTTAATGTTTTGTCTTTGCTCACACTGGAAAATCATTTTCTATTAAGTCAACTATCTTGAAATCACTACAGCTTAAGTTAAGCAAGTATACTTTGGTAAAAACACTTCAGTCATATAGATAATCAAATTAATTCAAACATTTCGCGGTGTATCACTATTATTCAGAAATCAATGTATAAATGTACATTAAAAACTCTATAAATTACTAATATTAAGATTTTGAAAATATACTAATTTATAAAAATATTAATTAATGTATAAATTAGTAAATATTAGTTTTTAGAGAAAAAAGTTTAGTCCATAATTTTTTTAAAATTTCCTTCAAAAATTATGTTATATCAAGAAATTTAAATAAATCCATTTATAAAATGACATGTATACATTTGTAGTTATGATTAATAATATCGTACTATCGTAATTGAATGGATGTTAATTGTATATTGAACTATCCATGTGAAAATGATACATATTTATAAATTTAAAATATAGAACAAATTATGACAACTATTTTTGATGTTGATGACGAAACTGAAAACGATATTACCGTACAGTCAGAAACAGTTAGCATAAAGAATCAATTATCACGTCTACAAATCTACACAAGTTTTGGATATAAATCGAAAATGCAACGTTAAGAGATTTTGATGCCATAAATAGATATGAACTCTAACGAGATTTTAACTTTAAGTAAAACACTAAAATCATATTTTAGTACATTATTATATAAAGTTGGACGAGTTCAACGTGAGCGTGACACGTAGATAAAATTATAATTCACGAGATTTTGAAATGTCAATTAGTCGATTAAATTCTAACATGTGTCAAATATTTAAATATGCAAGTTTTCATTATATAAAATTATTAAATATTTTAACATTGTTTTAAAATTTCTACAATTTTATATATAATCTTATAAAAGTTTATAAAATGTATATAAAAATAGTATTTTTGAAAATTAACAACAACAATGAGTATTTTTGAAAAAAAACATCATAAAAACGTATTTTTGAAATTTCCGCTAATATATAAATATATTAGTTGTGTGCATTATCGAATTTTGTTAATTTTTATATTAACTAATTCGGAACTTGTAAAATTCACCGAATATTCCATCCATTTTATAGATATACATAGCTTCCTATCTAACGAGCAAATATCAACCGTCCAAATAATTATAATCAATTAATTTCTCTATTTTCTTATAAAATGAAGGAAAGGTCGGAAATATTGGTCCATAATTTTCTAATGATATCTACAAAAACACACAACACATCTATTTACAAAACAAATACTGTTAAATGCAATGGTTTACTATCGCTACGAATGACTACGTATTTTGACCGGTCACAGTTCTCTGAGAGCTCTTGAAAATGGCAGGTAATTCTTCTTAAGCTTGGATCCGGAGAGCTCATCCCCCAGAACCCGCGACCAACTTAGCACCGATGAACAATCTGCAAGCTTTATAGTTTATAAATGCCAAAAAGAAGGCACAGGATTCGCAATTATAAACGTTTCGAGTTACACAACTAGAAATAGAGAAGAGAATCGGACGAAACTAGTTCAACATATTGCTAAGTTCGCCATTCTCATACATTGAGGTCAATATATCGCAACCTCCTAAAAGTTCTCCTTTCACAAATACCTGTGGAAACGTTGGCCAATTGCTGTAGTTTTTCAGCTTCTCCCTTAGCCCGTGATTATACTCGTCGTCAAGAACATCTACTGTTTCATAATCCACTCCTTGGCTTTCAAGAATCCCAACCACTCTCTGTGAGAATCCACATAAAGGAGCACTTCTCGATCCTTTTATGAAAGCTACCACTTTGTTCTCTTTCACTAAACGGTCAATCAGCTCTTCTAAGGGAACCGTGAGCTCGACATGTCGACCTGGAGTGAGGCGTATATCAGATTTCTTCCTCGGAGTCTGTTTGACCCATGTGTTGTTCCCTGACTTATTCCCCGGCGGGACTTTTCCAGTTACTTTTATGTGTTCTTCTATCCATGATTTCCACGCTTGCGTTAGGACCGCTTTGTCCGGTTCTTCTACTAAACCAACCTAGCAACCAAATGACAAAACATTTAAACAAAATGTCAGTTAGGATACTTGTTAATAATCATCGCGTCAGCATGCACAAAATGAGGCAACAAAAAGGGTCCTTACAGTTTCAATTTTCCATGTAAATATGTGATGTCAACTAAAATTCTAAAGAGCTAATTTAGATTTGACTGTTGCAAGATGATAGACTAAAGGATGATGAACACAAGAAAAACCAAAGCTCCTCTTATTAAATGTAAGAACTTAACAGAGAATGGGAATCAAAACACCAAAGAGAATAGATTCTCTCCTGCGGATAAACCATCGGAATAACCAAGATAAAGAAAGCTTAAAGCTTTTCTCTAGGTTGAAAAACAATAGACACCTCCCAAATCTCTTCTAACCTGGGAACGACCACTATCATGTATCTATATAATACAACTCCCCAAAACAAGTAAAGAAAAGACCAAATCCTAACATAACAGCTTCACACTCTTCCTTGTGTCTCTGTCTTTTCCATTTATAAATTATCCAAGTCTTGGAAACATCTTTTTTGTGTTCTCTCTTGATTGTGTCTTGATGACAAACAAAAAAAGTCAACCATGAAACACTGAATCCTCGTTAGTATCTTCCAACCAAGATTTCTTACAGAAACGTCTGGTTGATTCCCTTTTCTTCAACACGCAAGCTACTCTATAGAGGTTTCGTATTCATCTATATTCACAATTTCTCTACAAAACCCTGGAATCAGGACTACGACGATCGAGAGTTGAAGTTACCTTGACGGAGCCACAAAGCTCCGGCACCGATTTCACATGCGCAGAGACACTGGCGGCGATGTTCCGCGAAATCCCGATGAACTGAAGCTCGTCGCTCTTATCGTAGACAGCGTAGACACCGGAATCAGCCGGAATCGAATCAGCCTCGGAAATCGGAAGCAGCTCCGTCTCCCCCAGAGTCTTAACGGCGGAGACGATTAAGAAGGGACGTCGACGAGACCGGACTGTGTCACGACGGAGAGAGAAGGAGAGAGAGGGAAAGGAGAAGGATGGTGTGGAGCGTGAATAGAGAGTAAGGCGAGGGGTATTTTGGGAAACATGCGGACGAAAAACACGGAGAGAGGCTGAGGAAAAACTGATTGTAGCAGCCATTTTTGTCGGAGCTACGAGTTATCAGTTGGGAAATGAGCTGATTTGTTTTTAACATTTAACTGTATTCATATGGGCCTGAATTGGGCTTATATTTAAGCCCATAAAATATTCGACATACCCTAAATTAGATATCTCAATATAGTATACATAGATTTGTTTTCTATATCTAAAAAGCCAAAACCGAATCCAAAAAAGAAACCGGATTTCAATGATGTAAGTTGAATTTGAACCAAAATCAAAACCGCACCTAACCAGTTTTATATTTGACTAGATTTATTTACTTTGGTTACTGTGATTCAAAAGTAAAAATCCGAAAATACCAACAACAAAAAAAACCACTGTGAAACGGGGAAGTAAAACTTTTATGGTCTTTTCATAAAAAAAAGTTCCAAATGTCGTATGCAGCTCTTTAAAGTCAACTCTAGATAAATAAAAAGAGAGATTAGATTTATAGAAGCTTTAAAACAATAGGATTTGACAGCCAAATGGCCTTCCTCAGGAGGGCACAACATAGCCACTCAACATTATTAACCCAATTTACTTCCTGCTTCGTATACTTCTGAAGAAGCTCTCTCCTCTTTGTTCCCCTGAAATTCAATCATCGAGAAGCAAGAGACATCATAAGAAAATGTTGCAACATAAGTAGTGGTAAAGATCATTGAGATGTACATACATGTTGGATTCTTACACGCTGCCATTTCTGATTGCGGTTTTTTATGGAACAACTTCATCTGAGATATCAGCCTTGCCCAGATAAACCTGTTGCATCTCCTCTTTCCAGATCTGCATCAACTTCATAAATTTAATTTGCTTTCCTACGAAAAGGAATTAACCTATGTCATGAATATATATTTCGTCCCCTACCGTGTCCCGGAACTCCACCCTTATGTGAGGCACATTTGTTTTGTGAATGTCGTTTCCATCGGGTCCTCTTTTGTAGTAGTCTTTTCCAATCCAGTGCGACTAAAACATGTCAAAGAGTTAGGTATTAGCAGCAGATCAGAACCAGGACATCTTGTTAATTTATACTGTAGGCTATGTTTGATATAACAAGTACCTTCAGGGCATGGGAGAAACCTGACTGGTACACTGAGTTACGAGCTATCTCGCACAGGTCACACGAGCTCAGCTTCCAAACCTGAAAATCCAGTTATTATCTTTAGAGTTAATACATCAGTAAAACTAAATCCTGGCAGAAATTGATGAACAGAGAGAAGTTTCACTGTTCCTTGGTATTTGCGATTGCAAAAGATCCATATAAATAATCTTATAGGTAATAAGACTTATCCAAAGATAATTAAACTTTCAAGGTCTATAATGTGTGAAATGACTGCATAATGGAGATATCATGACTTACCGAGGCAGCTATGCTGTACTCTTCCACCAGAGGTTCTTTAGTTAAATGAATCTGAAGGGGATCATCCGTAGACAAGGAAACATTGAGACCCCTTAAGAAAAACACGGGAAAGGGGTTTCGGTGGTAATCTAGAAACAAAGAGTTGTTGCTCAGTGGAGACATGGCCAGACCAATCTGTCAAACAAAATATAATAAATGTCCGGTCAGATATTCTCAGACCAGAAACAATAATACATATGTAATATAAACAGGCAGTCTCCGCAAACCTGGGCGAGGTAGTAGAGATACTGAAGCACAGGAGACTTTCGTAGATTAATTCCATGTGCGATGCTATGGCATGTGAGAAACGTAGCAGCCAAGTGGTCAATGTCACCAGCCTGAAATTTGTAGCCACCTTAAACATCCACTGAACTAAAATTGAAATCCTATATAGCACAAAGGAAGAGATGAAATACCTCCCCAGAATGTGGCCGTAGCTTGATGGTAGTCATGCCCTTTGACTCCCGAAGCTGAAGAAAAATAGTTACTAACATGTTACACAATTCTGACAACACCAAGTTAGTTGCAGAAGAGATAAGGAAGAATGTTACCTTATTTAACACATAGAGGTTAGCATAACAATAGTAGACATAGTACGAAAATGCAGGATTAAATGCATTAGTCCATTGAGCTGGAGTGGGCATGTGTTTTGTGGGACGTCTTTCAGGTTTGCTTTCATCATCGACCAAATCAAATCCAACAACCTGAAAGACCAAACAAGAGACAGCAACCAATTAAAGCAACTCTTTAATAGTTCAAAGACATGCAGATTAGAGGTTCTCTGCAGATACAGATGCTAACCTGCTTCATAAAAACATGGAGTTGGGGATGCGAATCGGGATCTACTGTGGCTTCAAACAGAGGAATGAATATATTGTCCAGGATATTCTGGAAAGATGTCACAATACCCATGTCCTTGTAAATGTTGTACAGGCGTGGAAGCTGGCGAGCAGGCAAACATAAAACGAGGGAAGTATAGCTCAGTTAGCAATCATGTGACAAACACACAGAGAGAGGCACACATACACTCATGGATTGAACATGGAGTACAAAATCATAAAAGAGATGGCCAACCTGAATTAACCAGACAACATTCTCACTGTATAAATCATTGTTCACAATCCAACTGGCCAGTTGGTCCCACTCGCTCATTTTTCTGCCGTATATAGATATTCTGTATTCAGCCATCTGCAGTATTCAAAGTAGACATCGGGGAAAAACAATACAGAGCAATTACAAAACTGGTTTGGCAAGAAGATTCCATGACACAGAAATTGAGCATAATGCCATGAAATTTGTTTTCGGAAAAGGCAATGCGCAGCAGATTAGCACGACGAAAGTTAACCTTAGGCGTAAGAAAGAAAGTGGGTGTTTGATACGGTCTCAGAGACTAAAAACCCAAGGCTTACTACTATTAGTCTTTACATAGTATAGTAAAATAATTAAGGCTTCATGTAGTTATGCTCTCTGTCTATATATGCAATGCAACAAGAAATGAAGAGGGATTCAGATTTTATCTGGCTTTGGGTTTGTAAGGGGGAGTGGGAGGAGATCCATTATCAAAATCCTAAGTCTCTTTGTATTTCCAGCAGATTACTATATAAAGAGTTTAGTTATTAGACATTTGATTGTAACAGTGCTCTTCTGTTATCATGTACGTCCTCAATGAATAAGACTACTGCAGATGCATGTGGCGTTTACCTGATATTTGCTTGCTTCAAGGTCCGAGAATACTTGCTTTGTTATCTCACCAAGAAAACGGCCTGAAAACAAAAAGAAAGAAATGTCAAAAGCTCATCTTGGAAGCACAACCGTCAGCATATTATTTCTGTATAGTATCACATAGTGAGGTACATAATATGTAGAAGGAAAAGTAAGCTTATGGTATACATGGAAGTGCATAACTGATGCTTCAATTGAACTAAAACTGGTGGTAAGAGTAACTAAGATATTTAATTACCTTGGATGAGATTATCCTGTTTAAGGAAAATTTCCCTAAGCCTACTTTGACCACAGGGATTGTACTTAAGGTTGAACTTATCAAAGCGATGAAAGGTACTCTTGTCTGCATGAACATCCAGAAGGTCGACGTTCAGGTCATATCTGTGCAAAATTCAAACAAGGGGAAGAAGGTTTACTTCTTCAGCATAATGGTAAAATGGGTAAAAACGTAATACAGATAATCTGCGTACCAACCAGGTGGCTCCAAGAGAGTAATTTAACAGTGTTGCAGCCATATAATTTAGATAGACTTAAGTTGGTAATTCTAAAAAATTGGAAATGTAAATTACCCAGTCAGATCCAGGCTCTCAAAAACTTCTTTCAAGGTCAAATATGTTCCATCCCGGAATATGACAACCTGTATAGAGGAGGAAATAAGTTATCATATCTGCAAATCAACAAATTGTATACTCTCCTAAAACATATGTCTCCATTATTACCTCATCGGGTTCTTTCCGGAGCTTTGACTTGATAAACCTTAAAAGGTGTTTCTGGTTCATGCAAGCTGAATGATGAACATGGGTGTCGACTTTCCTAACGTTATAAAAATCACGATGTGGTGCACTTTTTTGAGCAAGAAATTCTTTATCCGCATTAAGCATCAAATGGAGATTAAATTTCTGAAACACAAAAAAAAAAATCATAATGTTAATCAGATGAAACTTGCTTATTGAAATTCATTCTTCTTTAAAGAAAACTCTTGCCTGTTCTAGGAGAACTAGTCGACGGTGGCATAAAGTCCGGATGTTTCCTGCAGCTATGACTTTGAGTACGTGATGCAAGTCAGTGAAAAACGCTGTGGCATCAGCTACAGGGAAGAGCTCTTCTTTTGCTGGGAATAACAAAACAGAACATCGATCATTTATTTGAAAAGCGAAAGAATATAACCAAATCAACTTTTGTGAGTACAGGACAAAATAATGCATTAGGATTCCAATACTCAGGCTCTTACCATCTTTATTTGGAAACACATGGACTACCCCATCTTGCATCTCAAAATAATGCTGTAAAAACAAAATTAGGGAAGTTAAATTCATCAATGCATGGTGTTCCATGACAGAAAAGGAGTATAAACTCACATCAGTTTTTCCCTGAGGATAGTGTGCAAACGGCTCTGGATTAGGCTTCGGGGTACTGGGATCAGATATGACTTCTTTTTCCCATGGTGCAACTGTTTCTTGGAAGACATATCTCTTCCGCAATTCAAGACATTCTTGCAGACATTTATAGGCTTCAACTTCATCGGACGTTGGGACCTCTGAACAGATTATGTGTAAAATCTGAATAAGAAATGGACTGAACTCAAACTGTTTCAAGCTATAACTCTTAAACTATAGTTGAAAGATTTGAAAGGCTCAGCTCAACATAGAATAAAGCCTTAACAAACCCTTGCTTGTCTCACTCAAGACTATAGCTATTTCGTTATCTGTAGTGCCACTAACAAAAAAAATTAAACTAGTGGGGCTTACAAATCAAACATGTCATGATTTGTGATAACAGGACAAGAGCACCAATAATACAAGAACCGGAAGTCGGGCGAGATGACAGAGATAAAAAACTAGTAACCATTCTTACCAAGAGGAACATTAAGACGGACAAAGGTTTCTTGCTCCGGCTCTTTACGCAAAATGTCAGCGGCAATAGGATCGGGCTGAACTCCATGCAGGTCGCCAGATACACTGTGTGATCGAATCATGCTTGAAGCAGCCATAGATATTTGCTCTCCATCGGCATCTGCAGGCTGCGAAAAAAAGTCTTAATTGTAAGCCCACCCACCGGTTGCCTTTTGCTTGCTCATTCAATCACAAAACAGGGATTGAAAAAATGTTAACTAAGAAACTCACCATGTCCCCATTGGCTTGCAAGTATGAAGCATCCAAACCCGCACTATCTGTCATATTATCATCATCATCATCTGATTCTCCCACGCTCTCAAAGGCACTAGCAACAGGAGATTTCGGAGAAATTGGTCTGACAAAGCTTCCAGTTTTCCTGATACTGGTCCCATGTACAGAAGATCTCCCTGGAAAACCAAAAGCTATCAGCATGAGAATTAATTTTGAACAAGAAACCTAGAGAAAACCTACCCCAATAACCACTAACTAGACCTCATTCAACGACATATCTACCCTAAGTTCTTTCAAACTTCTGAGATTTAGTGAAAGCAAAACTTCCTAGCTTCCACGCATCATCAGAAGATGGCAAATGAAATCAAACATGATGAAATAGCACTAAAACCCCGAAAAAATGCATCTTTTCGAATAATCAAATCCCTTTTCTGGTATTATTCGAAGCACAATAAGATTTCACATCACTTTTCAACTTATACCCAAAATCCAATCTGATCAACTTATACCTTCAGATGGCGTATGAAGCCTCGGCAAACCAGGAGGGATTTCGTCAACATAAACGTGCCCGTTGTTTCGCCCTGCATCACCGCCGCCGCCGCCGCCGCCGCCACCATCGGTTACTCCGGTAAAGGGCGTGGCATCAGGAAGCGAAGCGGGACTGCGGCCGTAGTGGTCATTTTCTTTCCTTCGGACGTGGCTCCGCCGCCTACCAAGGGTCTGATGCTGCGGCGAGTCTCCTTCGGCGTTGTCTTTTTTCTCCCTACCACGCTCAAGGACGAGATTGAGTGCCTTGAAGTGCATGAAAAACCCTGAAACAGCAACGAAGGAAGCTCCAAAGAGAGCCGCGAGGGCAAGTTGGTAAATATTTGGTTCCATTGACAAACAAAATCTCTGTGTGTGTGTGTGTGCAATTCGTTTTAGCGGCGATGGTGGAAAAAGGTTTTCGTTGATATTTATAGGCCCATCGAGTTGAATCACAAAAAACTGCCGAAAGAGAAAACAAAAAAAATTCTCGCGAAAATTGAGAAAATTATTAGAAGGAAGAAGAAAAAGTTATTATTGTTTCTCTATTGATTCATTGTTTTTTTTTTGTTTACTTGATTACAAATTGCCCTACGACCCAATGCTTTGATCTTATTGATATATTTTATGTTTGCTTACATTATGCTTGTGTTCTATTACTTTTTAGCTTTATTTTGTGATTGTAATTGTAATTAACAGTGGAATCAATTCATCTTATCTTAACTCAATTCTCAAATTTATTGTGAGTATCTTCGTACTCACTATCGTGGCAAAAATGGTGCATTCGCGGATAAGTAGATTGTGATTAAAATTTTAGTTCAGTGGATGTTTAAGATGGCTACAAATTTCAGGCTGGTGACATTGACCACTTGGCTGCTACGTTTCTCACATGCCATAGCATCGCACATGGAATTAATCTACAAAAGTCTCCTGTGCTTCAGTATCTCTACTACCTCGCCCAGGTTTGCGGAGACTGCCTGTTTATATTACATATGTATTATTGTTTCTGGTCTGAGAATATCTGACCGGACATTTATTATATTTTGTTTGACAGATTGGTCTGGCCATGTCTCCACTGAGCAACAACTCTTTGTTTCTAGATTACCACCGAAACCCCTTTCCTGTGTTTTTCTTAAGGGGTTTCAATGTTTCCTTGTCTACGGATGATCCCCTTCAGATTCATTTAACTAAAGAACCTCTGGTGGAAGAGTACAGCATAGCTGCCTCGGTAAGTCATGATGTCTCCATTATGCAGTCATTTCACACATTATAGACCTTGAAAGTTTAATTATCTTTGGATAAGTCTTCTTACCTATAAGATTATTTATATGGATCTTTTGCAATCGCACATTATATCATTTTACATCAACCACAAGATTTTCAACTATCAATAATTTGGAGTTCAAAGCACGGTTGGCCTTGGATATAAAAAAAAAACGATGGGAAGTAGAAGAAACAACATCCATCGCCCATTACCATCTCACTTCCAAAAAACATTGAAGTAGCTGATATGATTGCAATGTGATTTATGGAAGGCGCTAAACACATTTTTCCGTAGGTGAGAATCCTTCATAAGAACAATATGAGCATTAAGAAAAATACTAGTACCAATTACCATAAAAGAGGGTCAAGCTTATGCCTATTTTTAAGTTTTTTTTTGTTTTTGCAGCCAAGAAAGCCGTAGACGAAAAAGCAGAAGGGTTGATAGAGGCTGAGCCAGATAGATGCATCAAATGATGGTCAAGAATGAGGAAGCTCTTTTGTTTCTAAAGATTTTTTTTATTATATAAAATGTTTTGTAGCTTTGCTTGTATTGGTTGGGTTTCGAGTGGCTCCCTTATACGCTTATCTTTTTAGATAATTTATCACAAAAATGTGCTTCGTTCAGTCCCCAAACGTCTCATGCTCTCAGTTATAATTACTATCTAAATATAGTGGCGGTTCTATTTTAACATATCCTCCATTAAGTCACAAAGTTATTTGGCAGATTTTTAAAAGTGTGATTGGCACAACGAAAACTTTTCAAAAAATGATACTTCTTATTAAAGAAAACCATAAGTTACTTAAATGCATCTTCTCATTAAGTGAGTCTAATTTTGCGAAGCATCATTTCAACAAAATAACAAATGGTTGATAACCGCAAATACATCAAAAATGAAATTTGAAGTTTTCACCTATACAAAACACATCACTCATCTATGTCATAAAGAAACCAAAACACCAAAAGACAAAAGAGAAGAGAAGAAAAATGAAATCACACTAATCAAGAAGAGATTTTTTTACAAAACAATGGTAACACCTCTAGCACCATGAACATAAGAAGGATGAGCAGCTTCTTGATCTCTCTCAAACTGTTGCATCTGCGTGGCATGCCTCGTGGCATCGAATTTCTCTCCATCTCCCCAAAGAGCATAAGCTTCTTCCCCGTGAGCCGCATCGTCTCCAATCCCAAGCTCTTCCTCAGCCATTCTCAATGGTATGAACATCTTGATAGCAAGGAGTATGAGAGTCGTCGAGACCAAATTCCATACAGCAATGAAGGCAGCTCCGACCAACTGTTTCAAAAGCTGTTTGCCGCCATTACCGCCGTAGAAAGCTCCATTGGTGTGTGGTACAGGAAGTGTCAAGGCGCAAAGATCAGGATGTGCAAACAAACCTGTCATTAATCCACCTAGTAATCCTGCCACCGCGTGCGTGTAGAATACCGCTAATGTATCATCCACCTGTCATTATTTAACTCGTGATTATATAAAAATCGTGATATCATTGTAAAATAACATGTTATTTAGTTTTAAAACAAACGCAAATTTCATGTTATCATATTCCATTTATTTACCTGTTGGAGGAGAGTGGATTTTTTGTGAAGGATCATCATAGAGGCCCATGGAACGGTTCCTGAGACTATTCCAACTATTATAGCTGCCCATGTTTGGATCAACCCTGCAATATATTTCTTTCGTCAGTATAATAAATTAACCATGTAATGTTAATTAGTTACCACATATTTCTACTTTGGTCAATAATAAACTAGAGAAACAATAATTATAGAGGTTACAAGATTGAGACCTGCTCCGGGAGTGACGCCGGCGAGGCCAGTAACCATGCCTTGAATGGCTCCGATGACGGAAGGTTTGCCAAAGAAAATGACATCGAGAGTGGTCCATACGAGGAGGCTTGTGGCGGCCGAGAGGTTGGTGTTGAGCACCGCGATTGAGGAGGTTAAGTTGGCTGCGTAAGGAGCTCCGCCGTTAAAACCGGACCATCCCATCCATAGAAGTCCAGCTCCGGCGAGCATTAAAAGAACATTGTTTGGTGGGAATCTTTCTCTGTCAGCCTGGGGCCTGGGTCCTACCTACAACATGTTACACAAATCGCATTTAATTTAAGTTATGATCAAATTTATATCAACTTCGTACGACTCTTTCCTCAACTAGCTTATTGTTTGCTTTTCAACTAACCATTTTCTCTTTTTCTTTTGCATAATTATATTTTTATAGGGTAGAAATATTAAGTCTTCGTGATGTGGAATTGACTTACTTTACCATATTGCTTATGTGCGAGAAAATGCAGAAATACAGGAAAGCAAATGAATTAGTTCATTAAAAACAAAAACTGAAGAAGTAAATTTCATACATTATCTTCACGTCTCAAACAATGTGGTTTCATATGGGAACAATACCACTCTAGTCTTCATCATAAATTATCTCAAATCAAATTTCATGTATTTAAATTGGCCTAAATTATTTTGTGAATTATTAGACACAAACGGATATTTTTGAGTTGAGTGAGTGGGATCAACATTTATGATGAGCGGTTCTCCATTTCTTTTAAAAATTATTCATTGCAGAAAAATATAATATATAGTTGGATATGAATTATATAGAAATTGTTATATTACTATTCTCTAATTAAATTATCTGAGTTGCTATATACGTCAATATCGTGTTGTCAAATCTAAAATGGTTTTATTTTTTATTTTTCCCTTTACTAAAATGATTTTATTTAATTTATCTATGACTTCAAATTAATTACTTTTTGTTAGTGGACCGATCACATTAAACTGAACTATAAACTAAGGACCTTGAATACGTAATCATATCGAAAGAGAAAGCAAAACAAAACTTGGCCATTAAGGACCAGTCTACATCGAAATATACTTAAGAAATTTTCGAGTCTATGACCTTGTCATCTACCGTACATTAATTAAATCCAATATTTTCAACAAACATATATCTAAATATATTCTGTTTTTAATAAAAATATAAAAATCTTTTAGTCTTCGATTTTGTCATTTTTTTTCAACCAATATTTATTATTTATAGTAATAAAAACAAAAAATTAGCCTGAGAATTTAATTCTAAATGATTCGCTCTAACTAAATAAACTAACCCGGATAAAAATTTCTGTTCAGTGTAATTCGTGGAAAGAAAAAATAAAGAAATTGGGGAGATTTGGGGGCGCGAAATTGGTGCGGAACGAATTTGAGGAATCCTCAGATTTGTTCCGCACCAATTATGCGCCACGTTGTCTCTATTCAAAGCCTTAAGAAGAAAACTTACCCAATAAGCGGCGACAAAACCCGCAACGCCGGAGGAGAGATGAATAACATAACCGCCGGAATAATCAATGACTCCCCAATGATACAGAAACCCTCCGCCCCATAGACTATAAGCTCCAACTGTGTAGCTAAAGATGAGCCACAATGGCACAAAAGCCATCCACGCTTTAATATTCATCCTCCCCAAAACCGATCCCGCCACAAGTACAAGCGTTATCGCCGCAAACGTAAACTGAAAATACACCAAAGTCGCCATCGGGAAATACGGCATCACCGCTTGTCTCTCCAACGTCCCGTTCGGAAACCACCTGATGCTTTCTGGGATCTGAAAAGGAAAAAAAAAAACAAAGAGAGTCAACTTTCATTCAGGCATTTTATCAAACACTTTGTGGGCATTAACCAAATTCAATACCTTAGCTTGACCCTTGAGGTATCCTTGGTTAAAGGAAGGACCACCTTTGCCCCAGAAAGGCAAAAGCTCATCTCCGAAAGCCATTTTGTAACAGAGGACGACCCAACAGAGGAGAACGGCTGCGAAAGCGTAAAGAGCCATAAAAGCGGAATTTACAGCCCATTTCTTCTTGACGATGGAAGCGTAGAGTATGACAAGACCTGGCATGCTCTGTAGACCCACCAGAGTCGCCGCCGTGAGCTGCCACGCGTTGTCTCCTTTGTTGAGCCATTCAGGAACATCCGGCAAGCGGGCATCGTAAGCTCCGACCATCTCTCTCTCTCTCTCCCGGAGTTGATGATCCTGAAGACTTTTTGGGAGGTTTCTTATCTTTATAGTCAATGGTAAAAAGCATGGATTTTTGTAGGTGTGAAAACCTTTAATTTAATAATGTATGTGTAAACCAGACAAGTCACAAGTGGGTTTGGTGTTTTGTTTGTACAGTTTGATGGAGAAAAGTCTTCGAAGATATGTTTCTCATTCTTTTCAATTAGAATCTTGATATTTCAAAGAAGCTTCTTTATTTCTTTGTCCATTTACAAAATGTAAATTGTTAGGATAATAAGATATAAAACAAGATCATAGAAAAATTTGGTATACAATACAATACAAACAAACAAATTGGGATAAGATGTGTGGACCTTGATATTTATGTATCCATAAGTCATTAACCAATTTTAGATTTTCAATGAGTTAATAGAAAACATATATATTATCTTTAGGATATATAAGGAGAAATTTATTTTTCTTCTTCTAGGACCAGAAATGAGTAAACTTTGAGACCTTTTTTTTAATCATTTTATTTTAAAATAATTTTTATGATGTTTAAAAACTTATATTTTTTAATTTAATCGTTGAAAAAACTGAGTAACAGAATCGTAGAAAATATTTTTAAAAAAATTGCTTCGAAGCGAAGAGTTACGAAAAATTAAGAGACATATGTCTCTAAAGCATTTTTGGTATTGTTAAAACAAAGAATTACGATAAAGAGATAAAACTCTCTGAAATATTTTTAGGATTGTTAAGATAAAAATAAAGAGGTGAAACTCAAAATATGCAATTCAAATGTGATAAGAGGTTGGTTATATGTGAAAAAATTTGAAACAAAGAGGACGATAAAGAGATAAACCAATAGGAGGTGAAGAGTTACAATAGAGACACAACTTTCTGAAACATGTTCAAAATATTTCAAAACGAAGAGTTACCATATAAATATACAACTCTTTAAAGCGAAGATTACGATAAAGAGACACAACTTTTTTAACATTTTTATTTTTTTGTTTACAGTACATGGAGAGATGCGAGCCTCCAAAACCTTTGATAGGATTATAGGGTTAGAAGTAAAAATGTACGAAGACGAAAACACGCGGTCTTCAAGCATATTCTATGATTTTTAAAAGCGGATATCAATGAAAGGGTGCAAAACGAAGAGACAAGACTCTCCTAAATATTTTCTTAGATTGTTACAGTTATAAGTGAAAAGATACAAATAAATAGTTATGACAAAAAGATTCGATTTTTCAAAATATTTTTTAAAATTCTTAAAAACGGTTATATGTTAAACTGTATAAAACCAAGAGGTAAAATAAAAAAAACAACCACTCGAAACATTTGTTAAAATTGTTATTATTAATAGATTATGAAAACTTATTTCTAAATAAATGACACTAGAGGTAATATAAATGGGTACAACATTATATATATATATATATATATATTTATCTATTTATTTATTTTATTTTTTTTTTGGGTAAAGAACATTTCAAGTTATGTTCTCTTTACCACTAGGATACTTTCACTTCATACATTTTCTCTTTAATAATATATTGCGAAATTTTTTTTAATTCAACGTATATAAATCAGAGAAGTCGCCCTAGTTCTCTCTCGGACACGAGGCCCGAGACCGTCGCCGGAAGAGCTTCGCTTGTCAAGAATGGAGCTCCGCCTCTCAATCTCCACCGCCGGTGCCGCTCCCCTAAATGGATCCTTCTCCACAAAAGTCATCGCCTCACCGTCTCTTCACCGCTTCGGTTCCTCCGCGACGTCACCCTCTCCAAATCCAGATCCGCCACCATGTGCTTCCCCTTTTGATAGGTTTACGTTAGTCTCTCCTCCCGACCCTCTAGACCCACCCGATCCTCCGGATTCCTCCCAATCTGTCTGTTCTGTTGCTGCAATCTCCTCTGCTAGGCGTAGGATCCATATCTGTTTCATTCTTTGAATTGGCCATTGTCTCTCCTTTGCTCATCCCTCTCTTCCCTTGGACACGTTTTTGGAAGGTATAATCTGTGAGATCCCCTTTCTCGAACACCATTTGCTCAAAAATTACCTTACTTTAGGGTTTACTTACCTCAATATGAGGTTCAAATTACCTCAGTATGAGGCTCTTAGGCTTTCCTTTAGCCGTCTATTACCTCAGTATGAGGTTGTTACTGGAAAACTCCTAACAATTTCAGTTCAGTCTATTGCTCAACGAGTATTGCTTTCTAGAGAGATGAACAAAGAATTTGATGAACCATGGATTCGGTTCTCACTTGTGGAGAATTCAAGCTTTATTATTGACATTAAGCTTATTGCTTTCGATCGATTTCCTTTCTTTGAGGTTTCTTTCACTAACGTTTTAGTGTATTTCAAGGTTCACATTCACCATTTGTTATGTGTTATATTGGGTAACCATTGCCATGTCTACTCCTTTATGGAGTGTTTTGTGTTATCAAAACCTCCTTTTGAAGGAATGAAGATGTTGGAGTTATCAAAACTAATTATCCTCTTATGTGGAGTGATTTGGTTATTCAAACGTCGCCGGTTTTGCAAGTATCTTCCTACCGGCTGATGATTTTCTCTGCCTTTGGTGCAGTGTTTGTAACCCTTCGGGTTGCAGTGGATGCGGTCATCCAAGAGGCTCACGAGATCGTTCTAGGTGTTCGACTTCTTATGACCTTTTTTTATGACTTGTATTGTCAATCTGTCTCTCGTTTAACCATCATTTGGCGGTCTATTTGGCACTTCTTGCCTTGCTTTTGTGTATTTCTCATTAGTTTGGATGTAACTCCTACTCTTGTAATAGAGTTTGAAGCTCTCAATTTTTAGTTTGACAAAAAAAATAAAAAATAAAAAATATATTGCGAAATTCATATAGTTTCAGAAATTGGTTTAGATATTTTGGTGCGTAGGTAGAACTCGAAGACTATAACATACGATTCCAAATTTTGAATACTTGCGTTAGTCAATTTTGATCGTGCGGCCATGTTTAATACTGAAGAAGTTGACCTTAATTAGATGTGACATATCGAATGTTTAAGAAGCAAAGATTCACTTGGTTGTTTGAAAAATCAAAACTGATACTGGGTCGAACGTTGTATTTGGCACGTCGGAGTAATATAGATTCCATTAAACAACAGTATTAACGTTCTACTATTAACGACGTCAAATTTAATATGAATATAAGTACCACTGTATTATAGAATAAAAATTATACAATAATCTATTAGAGATACAGTTAGATCCAAATACAATTAAATAATGGTAATTATTTCATTTGTAAAAGAGTTTGGATCTATATCTAAATGACAAAAAAAGAAAAGTTATGACTTTTGGTAATTATTTTTTATGATCAAATTTGTTTTTTTTGTTGTTGTGTGTGTCAATTACAATTTCGTAATTTTGAATTAAATCGCAATTTAGGTGGTAAATCATGATTACGACTATACAAGCCTTGATCCGAAGATTATGTAATTTTGTTTCTATAATTCAAATCAAGATTTTTGGGTAACAAAAAAAAAACTATGACATGTAAATTAATAAAGAAATTTTGTTGTTTTAATGAATTTGGATGAGATCACACATTCAGACCCACCACTATTTGCATATAAAAAATCCAAAAAATTTGAATGTAATTCAATATGTATCAAGATTCAGCATCTCAATTGTATGCTGCTTATTTTGATCAAGCGAACAGTCTCTCAATCAAAACCATCATTCGCTGAGAAATGATTAAAACTTTTTGTTACAATTTGATATATGTCATCAAGTCATTATATGTGTTAATGATGCAAAACACAAAATTAATACAACATTAAAAGATTACTTAACCCGACTTCGCCACTTTATTTTCTTTAAGAGACTCAACAACATTGTACCAGAAGCAACAAAATTTATGTTATGAAAAATGAAAAAATAGTCGATTTATTCCTCAAGTAATTGCAATTAACACTTTTATTCTTCAACTATCAGGATTACGTTTTTAATTCCGAAATTGGCGTTGACTTTACAAATTAAAGACTAAAAAAAATCAACGTTAAACGATAAACGTTTGTGGTTAAATTTTTATTAAGTTGCAGAACTTCATCTTCCCTAATTCGAAAGCACAAGAATCTAGATCCAAACAAGACCAAATTGTGTTCTCAAAATCGATTCTTCCCCAACAAATTTGAATTTCGCTTTTTGCTCGTTTGATTTATGGCTAAGATGATGATCTTCTTGTAGCAGCAGGGTCGAAATTTGTTTTCTTCCATGGAGGTTCATTGACGAATTGTTGATTCTGCCTTTGCAAGCATCTCTCGTGATTCGATCCACAAGAGACGAGCCATTGGTGGTAAGCAGAAGAAGTGGAGGAAGAAGAGAAAAGCAAGCTTTGGTTTTTCTTGTTTCAATTTTGTTGTTTCGACTTTTGTATTTTTCCAGCTGAATCAAATGTTAGATGTAGATCAGAATGAATCATGAGCCACTTATCGTGTTCTTTGATTTTGGTTGGTTCTCAAAGTTTATTACAGCAAAACAGATGGCTGTGTCGATATTCTGGAAACACAATCATTTTTTATAACTTGAGAAACCATAAGATATCAAAGTGAAAAGGTTAGCAGTTTAACTCAAACCCATATATACATCTGATAATGGAGCATACACAAAATCGTTATGAGTTTGTGAGGAAATTTTGAATTCGATTTAGGTCTTGGATCTAGGATTTTCTGGTTTCGAATTGGGGGAAAAATGGGGAAGAGGGTGGTTCTAATGGAGATAATTCCGGTGAGGTCGACGATGACGAAGGGCTTCTCTCAGTGCTGAAATCTCTCTGTTTGAAGATGGACGCTAGAGGATTCTGTAACTTCGTGATGGCGAGGAAAAAGGAACTGGAGAATCTCCGATCACAGATTCCGGCTGCGCTGGTGGATTATGTGGATCCGGCGATGTTAGTGCCTGAGGCGATGTCTGAGGTTTTTCCAGTGGATAAAAGGGCTGGAGAGAAAGTGAACAACGATTTCGAATGGGCTTGTGTGGTGATTCTGGAGAGTTTAACACCTGTAATGGTCGACCCAGTGATCGGAAAATCGCGGCTGCTTGTTACTCCGACCGTCAAGGAGAAGGCTAAGGAGACCGCAGAGACGTGGAAAGCGAGTTTAAAAGAGAGAAGAAGGATGAAGTGAAGACTCCTGATGTACACATGTTTTTGCGGTATCTTGTGACATTTGGAATTGTGAGCAGAGAAGATGGTAATTCTAAAATGAGCCAATTAATTAAACTTAACGATAAACGTTTATGGTTTAACGTTGATTTTTTTAGTCTGATTTGTTAAGTCAACGTCAACTTTAGAATTAAAAATGTAATCCTGATAATTAAAAAATAAAAATATTAATTGCAATTATTTGGGAAATAAAATGACCATTTTTCCTATGAAAGATCGACTATAAATCGTTGGACCTCTGCCCTACTTTTTTTTTGTCCATGAAACAAAGGGTTTTTTTTTTTATATATAAAAAAAATTCTATTGAAAGGATATAAAAGCCCAATGTTAGCCCATCATATTTTTTGTCATCTCTTTGTATAATACTCGATTTCCCCATTGGAAAATCCATCACAACAACGATCAAAGAAAATAATATCATATAAACGCTCGAAGTAAAAGATTTATGGAATGGAAAACCGTCATCGTAACAATTTCGTCGTAAACTACAGAAAATTTATGGTTGATCTAAATGTATGACAACAGATTTAAGTCCAATTTTTTTTACCAAGACTCCAAATTTGTGATAGAGGGAGGTTTAGACTAATATAGAGCCTGATTGGTGAGAACTTAAAAAATTAATGATTAATTAATCAAAATTTTGTTATAATAAATTACACATAAATTTATATATATTTCAATTATTTTGGAAAAGAAAATAAACAAAATTTGTAAATTCTTATTTTTTAAAATCACAATACCCATGTTTTAGAAAGAAAAAAAAAGAGTCATTGTACAGACTTTAAAATAAAGAAATATAGTCAAAGTCTGATTGGATAAAAAAAACTGTAAAAACTGTCAAATGTCCCACAGCTTTAGTAGCCACAACGCCAATCAGGCCCATAATATTATTTTACAAGCCGAAAAACACTAAAATTTATAGAGGTTTTTTCTTTAACATGGCCGAAAACCCCTAAAATTTTCTTGCCGTTTTGTTTGTGACATCGAGGACGTTAGACTTATAGTCGCAATGTTTTAGGCGTGGGAAAAACAGTCATTTAATTCCTCAAGTTTTGCAATGTGGCGTTTTTATTCCTCAACTATTCGGATTTTAATTTTATTCCTCAAGTTTACGTTGGTTTCGACAATGAGGGCATAAAAAATTCAACCGTTAAGTGGCCATTACGGTTGACTTTTTAAGTCCTGATTGTCGAAGTCAACGTAAACTTGAGGAATAAAATTGAAACCCGAATAGTTGAGGAATAAAAACATCCACATTGCAAAACTTGAGGAATTAAATAACCGTTTTCCAATCTTACTAATATATACACACACACATTAAAAGCATCAACACAATCCATAGAAGAAAAAAATCTAGTATACATTACATGATATTACAATCTCATAAAAAATTAACATAAACACAAAATTTTACAATACTAAAACTTAGGACCCTGAGTAGATAACATATATCTTAAACAAAAAGCTTAAATTTCACTGGAAATCGAACATATTAGGAATCGACGACCGAAATTTTTTAATATATTCCAAATGTGCTAATAAAACTAAACTTAAATAATAAAGTGTATCATATAATTAAGAGAAATACTCACAATGAATAGTTTTAAGAAACTTCAATGGTAAAACCTCCGTCGAAGATCTAACTTTGCGATAAAGCCCAAAACCCACACACACCAATACAAAATAAATATATGTTTGGTGACGACGCGTCAATATTTTTTTTAATGATTTCTGACATAAGTTTTACACATGAAAAATAGTCTTACCATCTATATTATTTATACCATATATATATAATGTGAAGAGTATAATCTTAATTCAATTAATCGTTTGTCAATTAATAAATCTGGAAAAATAAAATAATTTTATGAGAATCTCGCGGTTAAAAAAAATAGAATGAGTTTCTTGAAAATATGTATCTCAACTACAACCACTATTTCTTGAATTCTATTTCAATTTTATGCCCTCTTTTTTTTTGAGTTTTCTCCTAAAGGTTTCATTTGTTTTCTTTTCTTCTTGTCCCAAATGGTCTTTAATTTTTTCTAACCCATTTTTGTTTTATCTCAATAAGACGATGTAAGTGTAATACAAATTAACATTAAACATTTAAGAATACTTTCTTAATGATACATAGATAACTCAAATAAGTTGTGAGCCCCGTATTTGATTAAGATTAAGTACACCATTGATGTCAAAGAATTTTGAACCGTTTTTGACATACAATTGTATTTATTTCTGAACTTTAGGTTTTTTTTTTAACAAATGAAAAGGAAAAAAAAAAATAATAAAAAAGAAGTAATGAAAACGGTCATTTAATTCCTCAAGTTTTGCAATGAAGCATTTTTATTCCTCAACTATTCGGGTTTCAATTTTATTTCTCAAGTTTACGTTGACTTCGACAATCATGACTTTAAAAAATCAATCGTTAAGTGGCTATTATGGTTGACTTTTTTAAATTCTGATTGTCGAAATCAACGTATACTTGAGAAATAAAATTGAAACCCGAATAATTAAAAAATAAAAATGCCACATTACAAAACTTGAAGAATTAAATGACCGTTAGCGTGATATAATTTATATTGTTAGCAGCCATAATTTTTTTACTTATTTTACTTGGCAGATTCGAACATTGTGATTGCATATTTAAAAATTCTTATTTAACTTTCGAAAAGTTACTGGTAGAATTATATTTATTGCAAATTTTAGTTTCAAAATCACATACTTAAACAGTTCAACTATATGTGCTTGTTAGACTTAACGCAAAATTTTAAATTCTACATAATTAAATTTTATGTTTGACATCTATTTTTATTGTTATCAATATCATGCATTTTTGTGTAAAGTTTTTCTATTTAGATTATTATTATTTTTTCTTGATTTAACCCGCTATTTAGCCTTTTCCATCCAAAGTCTACTTGGCATTTTAATCATTTGCTATTTGGAATCTTTTTTGATATTTTTGAGTATTTATAACGACAATTTTCAGAATACAAAGTAGATTTTAAAGTATAATAAATATATTGCATGGGAAGGGGCCGGACAAAGATATATCGAATCACTATGTTAGCTAGTAACATTTGTTTATATATGTGATGATACAAATTGGCGGTATCAAACAAACTCAAAACGGTTATATATTCAGACCCTTTTGTTTCCTTCCTAATAATAGAGAAAAGTACAGAAATAATTAACAACGATTAAATGCATACTGAATATTAAAATATCGGATAAGTACCTCAAGATCTCACTTAGAATTTGTCCCATTCTTAACTATAATTCACAGAGTCAGATCCAGAGTACTTGCCTGTCCAATCTTAACCGTTCGATCCTCTTCATCCGTTTTGATCACTCGACTCTTTTTCCATGAACATAGCGACAAGGACAACGTTTGATCCGTTGTTCTTGCTGCTGTTTCTGTCTCGGGTCGTCTTATCTTAAGAGAGAGATCAAGATCAAGATCAAGATCGATGCTTGTACTTGCGTTTCTTTTGCCTATTGTCTTGTTAAAAGAAGCATGATTAGTGCTCTCTTCAATACCGATCTCGAACTTTTCAGACGTTCTTGAGTGTCCTTGAGTGCTATTAAATGTGACTGAATTGGTCCGTTCTTGATGATTGTGTCTTAGTTTCGGTAAGTGATTAGAAATTGAAGAAGAGTAGATGTTTTGGAAAGACCTGTTGTTAGTCCAATATTCACTACCACGGATGTTATTGCTAACGGATGAGCCGCGAATTAAACCGGGCCTAATTTGCTCTATCAAACTCCGGTTTGCTTCGTGAGAACTAGAGTTCCACAATGAAGCGTTTGAATTTTTACTTCCATATCTACAAAACAAAAAAATGGAAGACTAGTAATTTAGTTTCAAAGTAAAGATAAAATGGAATATCAATCTGAAAGACATAAAATCTAAAATTTACAAAAATAATATAAACCTGAATGGAGAATCATGGTTATGATTATAGCCTCGAAACATCGGTAGCTGACTTAGTTTATAAATATTTCGATCCGTGGAAGTCTCAACGAGATGCTTGTAATCAGCTATGGCTGCCAACAATTAAGGATCTTAGTTGATTAGTGTATGAACTAACAAATCAAACCGTGTGTGTATGTATAAACTTGATAAATAATTGACACAAATAGAAAGAATCAATACCTTGACCTTGATCATCCATCCTCTTGCTTCTGTACATCTAAAATTCCCCAATACACAACATAATTCAATAAGAAACCTTTCTCTAATTTGGCAGATTATTTTAAACAAAATAATCCACAATATAGAACACATACGTACATGTATGTATATAGATCAAGTACCTGTAGATGGCTCTTGACATGAGCAATACTAAGCCCTTTGATGTTCATCATCTGACGTACCAACTTTGGAGTTGCTCCTATACATATCCAAACACAAGACTATCATCAAGAAAACAAAACGTTACACGAACAATTTTGACAAAAATTTAAACTAAGAATAATCAAGGAATTTAATTATAGGCTTTATGTGTGGAAGAGGTAATGAAGATAGTAGCTAAGGGCATACTTTCTTGACCTCCAAGCCTCTCTACCGCGCGGACAAAGCGAAGATGTAGATCAGGAGTCCACCGAAGACGAGGGACTTTAGATCTCACATAAGGCCTCACCTTCGTCTTCTTATCGCTCTCGTCCACTGTACTATTGCTCGAAACCTTACTCTCTTCGCCTTCTTCTTCTTCCTCCTCCTCTTCTTCTTCTTCTTCTCTGTTAGTCTTCCCGGCTTCCTCTATACTTGGGATCATTTTTACTTCTTATTTTTGTGATTTCACAAGAAAATAGAAAAATAATGTAAGGAAATATATAAAGGCTCTAGGCTTAGATAGAGGTTTTGGAAGAAGAAGATAGATCAATCCTTTGGTTTGACCTGAAAGAGATAAAAGACAATCTGAATTCTGCTTAGTTTAAAGCAAGAAGGTTTGGTCTGTCTCGATGAGAAACCCTAGATCAAGATACACTTCAGATTCTCTTTCTTTTTCTCTCTCTCTCTCTCTTCCCGGGGCATGTAGACAAACCCTCACCTAAATCTTGTTGCAAATGTTAAAAAGTGTTTCTTTTCTGTTCCCAGCTAATTGATTTTGGCTTTTTTCTTCTACAGACAGCTCTACATATATATAGATATTCGTATTTTTTTAATATTATATGTATGCATTATTAGTATTAAGCATATGTAGGGAAACCTATTATTTTAAAAGATATAAATTGATATATTTGCCTATAACATACCAAAAAAATTACAATAACACTTACTTTATATTATTGTGTCACCAAGGCTACAAAAATGATTAGTGTGTGATAGAGATTAGGCTGATCTATATTACATATTGCAGTCTTAGCTAGATTGCTTTGATTCGTCAAACTAGCCTTTCGATTACAAAGATATAAATAAAATTCATGTATCGGGACCAACACTCTATGAATGACATTAGTATAATTAAGATGTTATTTGAGTTTAGAAACAAACAAAACAGCAAGAATTTAAAATTTGTGATACTGCGATGCAGTTTCCAGAAAAAAATAATTTAATACTAGCTAAATCGAATTCACAAAAATATAATATACCTCAGAGTAGTTTTGTCGGAATTAGGATTTGAACTTTCAAGAACTTAAATGAAGACTTTTGTCAATTAATGTCCAAGCTCATTGATGATCGAGATTATTGTCTTTTTCTTAAGATCTGATCAATTTTAAATTTTATTTTTTACTTAAATTTTTTATTCCATCTGTTTTTTTTTTCTTTTTGCAATTTTCTTTTTGATTCTCAACGTTTTAAAAGATTCAGTACGTGACATCAATAAATTTTTATAAAAATATTTAATTTTTCAAAGTAAACAGTACTTAAAATTTGTATAAACAAGAAATGTCTTTTGGAATGGCTTTAATTGATTTTCAGTAATATAATGATCGAATAGAATTCCATATACATTCGTCTATGTTCCATATGTGACTTAATGTTGTTTATCAAAAAAAAAAAGTTAAGAACAATAGGTATAAATTGCACCCAAAAAAGAAAAGAAAAATAGGTATAATTAATGGAAACTCCTATCTAGACGGTATATAAATAATTCAATCAATTTCTTTAATCCTTAATTTGGCATACTTTTCATTAGAATGTAAGAAATTACAATACTAGTTAATATATGGGTTAATGGGTAGATATATTTTTTCACAAAAAAAGGGGTTGATGAGATTATGAGGCTTAGGGTTTTGCATGTAATTTAATGCTAAAGGCAAAAACATTGAAGAGGGAGAGTGGTAGATAGACGAATAAATTACGATTACAAGTCGTGTGACTGCTCAGCTGTCTGTGATGTAGACCCAATCACACAAACCATTTTTTTTTCTATAACGGGAATCACGGGGCATTGCTCCTATCTTACCCTAAAATTATATATATCTCTTATATGTATTTTGTAGATTCGTTTTAGAGAATTAATTTATGTTTAAACCAAGAAACTAATTAGTGGTCCTTGCTTGGTTTGCTATACACATCCGACCCCGTGAAGCGATGAATAGCGTTGTTAGTTGAGCCGTTTTTTACATCATTCTTCTAAAAGTATATAGTTAGAATAGTTTGAAACGGCATATATACACCAAAATTCCATGGTTTGATTTTACTTGCAAACAAACAATTTTTTAACCAAATTATGGCGATCTAGTGATTGAAAAAAATAATCATATAGATTAAAGGATTACAATTCAAATATTTTCCGTTGTAATTTCATAAATTACGTAGGCCACTATTAACGTTTTGAATAAAAAGGATACTCGGGTTTCTAAATGTTCCAAGGATTAATACGAACTACGGTTCAAAATCTTTGAATTATCTATAAAATGTTATTTTACATATGATTCTGATATGACTTTAGATCAAAATATTTATGCAAAGTCCGCTTTCAATTTCAAAAAACATAACTCACAAGACTAGTGAGACATAATAAAATGCATCTTCTAATGATCATATAAAATGATAATAATTTTATCTATGTAAATTGTATATAATGTTACTACAATAAATTTCAATACTTTTTTTTTTTTTCGTATGTCCTACAAAGTATTTTAGTTTCCAATTGAATATCTATTGTAAGTCTGGGAAACTCCAATAAAAAAAATTATTGCCGAATTGAACGGGCAACTAAAGACTCAGAAAGCGTAATCTGATTTTTAATCTAGATCGTTTTTATATAATTAAGGTAGATTATATAAGTAGAAACCTAGATTAATTTTTCAAAGTCTGTAGAAAACCGGGTATTTTTGCTATTTAAGGTGTCTACAATGGCAAAGAGGGAACAATAACGATTTTCATAGATGACAAAACTCGATTTCTAATCTTATCGAACAAAACGAGTCATTTATCTATTCAAACACGCTCTTAGATTTAGCATCGATCTTCGATTAGTAGAAAGTATTCAATTAGCAAACAATTTTTTTGAGAAAATAATTACTTAATATGTGCATGTGATTTTTGCAAGCCAAACAAGTTTGTTGAGGAGAGGAAATTGTAAGCTTTGATGAAGTTGAAAAAGAAAAGAAGAAGTTTGTCATTCCCCCCACGTGTAGAGTGGCTTCACAGGCTTCTCGTCGTCACCCCCTTTCTTCTCTGCGTTTAATGTTTATCTTCCTTTTGCTTCTACTCGTCTACATGATACTAGATATCCATAAGTGTTTTTTGTTGAAAAAATGTGAATTATATAACAAACAAACAAAAAAGTGAATTATTTTTTATCAAAAGAAATTTGTGAATTATATGTATTTATTTACCAAAAGAATCATTTTCGTTTACATATCCATATATGCTGGTATTTACATGCACATTCAAATTATTAGATATATGCGCATACGTGGTAAAACACTAATTTTTTTCTTGTTATCCTGGTAAACTGCTAATTTCATTATGAAAATTTTATATGATTCTAGAGTTAACGCATTAACATTAAATCGTTTTACAAATGTAGTGTGTAAAATAGAGATGTATATTTTGGTTTTTGAGCAATATATTCATTTATATAAGATCGATTCGATGTTTCGATCGGATCGAGTTTTATCTTGAACCAAATTTGTGGCAAGATTGGGTTTATATATACTCAAAGTTTTAAGACGAAACCACAATTGAAAGGTTTATGATCTATAATGGTCAATCTACTTATTATGTGATTTGATAATCGAGAATATTTTTTTATATCTGGGTTATTTACTATTCGACAAATCTCCCTAGAATGAATGTAGCCGTCGAGTAGCTAATTCACCGGATTTTCTAAAAGGTCTAAAGCATAACACTATATCAACTGCCAAATTAATATGAATGATTAGATAATTCCACATTTTAGGGGAATTGATCTCTGACCTAGACGTACACGATGACTCCACGTGAGAATCATATCTTGTGTCCTATAGTTTAAGGGTTATGAAAGCATATTTAGTAAAAATACATGGAAATTGATGGTTTTGAGATATATCATTAAATTAAACAAGATAAGGCTGTGAAAGAAACAAAAAATGTTAAGAGAAGATCAGCAGAGTTAAGTTTGTCCTGACAAGATTCTTATTCACCCGACTTGTGAACTGTGAAGTCAACCTCTAAAATTGGATTTTTTTTTTTTTTTAAGTCTTAACATTGATTTTTTATTCCTATAAATACGGATCCAACATTATTCTCAATAGTTAGAAGTATGTCTGTCTCTTTGCACATTTTTTAATCCCATAATCAAACAAAATTTACATATCCTGATCATATTATACACGGATCTCTGAATATCTCAAATCTCACTTGCAGATTCTTTCTCGTGGATGTGTGTCTGTATATATAATTTGTTTTTCTAAGATGTTTAAAATTTATGAAAAAACATGCGAATGTGTGGAACCTAAGTCCAAAAGTCGAAGATGTATAAATTTGAACAGTTTTATCGATAAATATCATCTAAAATCTCAGTAAAATCGTTAAAACACACACACACACTTATCACTGTATTAAAAAGATCACACAATCAAATTGTAATACATAACACTACTTTAAAACGCACGGCATATCCATACGAAAAACCTTTTTTTTTTGTAAATAAGAAACGTTAATTTTTTTAAAATCTTCAACAAAATAAATTTTAGCTGTATCTATTTCTTACAACATCGCAGGTCCAGTCAATATAATAATGGTGATGCAACACCCTATTATCTTGTTTCTGGATTTATTGATATATTTACACAGCTTGAACGATCTAATATGGTAAAAATAAGGAAATGTGGTTATTTGAAATTTTTTTTATCAGTTTGCAATGAACGTTTTTTAAGTACATGTGAATATTTTCTGCCACACCCTATTATCTTGTTTCTGGATTTATTGATATATTTACACAGCTTGAACGATCTAATATGGTAAAAATAAGGAAATGTGGTTATTTGAATTTTTTTTTATCAGTTTGCAATGAACGTTTTTTAAGTACATGTGAATATTTTCTGCCATTAGAGAAGTAGTAATAATGTAATATAAAAACTTTTTTTTGTCTTTTATAAAAGTAACAGGGAAATTTTTAAAAAGCGTTTAAGAACGTTTATGAGGCTTTTTAAATTTAGAAATGTGTTTTTAAGTTTCATAAACGCATTTTCAAAAAAAGTTGTACAAAAGATTTTAAGAAAGTTTAATAATTTAGGAAGGGTTTCTAAATTGTCCTAAATACCTAATTTTGGTAAACAAATTCTTTTTGGGATATTTTGAAGAATTTTTATTTTTTAAAACCCACATGCACTACAAAAAATATGGGCATTAATAGCCCATTATAATAGCTCGATTTTCGTAACTGCTATTAAAGGTGATACGATGGATTGTGTTACTGTATAATAGCATTTTAAAAATATTAAGCATGAAAATGAGTAAGCGGGAAGTTGAATGTTGCCGTGCGAACCTAAAATCATTAGTACCACCAACAATTAGCCAAAATTATGAGATTTTACGCCTTAGTTTGGTGTCCACCACGAAGATCGAACCATAAAATGAACTAAATTTTTTTTTTTTTTGCACAAAGAAACAAAAAAATTCTCTCGACCTTCAACCCTAAATCTTCTATCTTTCCACCATTTTTTCTCGATTTTCTCCATCTCCAAATCGGAATCGAAATCCAGATCTTCCTCTTGTCTTCGTCGATGACCAGCCTCGTCTTCCTCTATTTCTCCATCACTTTACAAAACCGTCGTCTTCCTCTATCTCTCCACCACTTTTCAAACCTCAGTTTCTGTTAGGTTTCGATGACATTTATGTGTTTAGTCTTAATAGATTCGTGTTTTGGATATTGTTTCTCTGGAGATTTGTTGTAATTGTTTTGTGTTTGATTCACAGAACAAGCTGCAGATTCTGGCTGGTCAGCATTCTGATGTGCTCGAGAATTTGACTCATAAAGTCAAAAGCATCACAAATTATGCTTCGGTAAGTATTGAAAGTTTGAAACCAACTTAGTTTCACAGATGAGAGGCAACAAGCTTTGATAAACTATGTGTGTAGGTTTTGAAAGCACTGAGCAGAGCCAAGAGTCGGGGGTTTTCAGACGTTCTTTATCTCGACTATGTCAAGAAGAAGTATCTAGATGAAGCTTCTTCTTGCAACGTCTTTGTTGTAAAGGTATGTATATATATTTGTGGTGTTTCCAGTAGATTCTCTTTATTCTTACAGTTTCAAGTGCCAAAACCCTCGGCGAATGTGTAAGTAGTCTTCTCGTTCTATTCTTAAGATAAATGAGAAAATATGTTGCATTGTTATAATATTGAATGTGGTTGCAGCTATGCAAGATTGATCCAGAGGGCAATGCAAGGAAGGTGGTTGGATGCTCGTGTCGTAGTCAAGGTAAAGAAGAGTCTTTTGCTTTTGATTAATCAAACCATGAATCTTAGGAATCCCTTATTACATATAATTGTCTTGACTTGTGTCTTGTGATTGGTTCGCACGGGTTCTGTGTTTTGTTGTTACAGGATTACGGTGAGGAGACAACTACTCAACATCGTCAAGAAGAATCTTGATTAATCTCACTAAATCAACAAAGTCAAGTTTCTTATGCTTTCATCCCAAAAGAAACGCATTTTTTTCTCTTCTTGTAGCCACACTCTGTTTCTCTTGTTTTCTTATATTTAATACTTAGTAGTGAGTCAAGTCTTGACTCTTGAGATTTGTCTATTTCGAATGTCTTTATTGTTGTTAATGTCATTCCGATAATTCAATTATTAAAGTAGAGTTTTGTTTTTGTCTATCAATCTCTAAATAAGATATTGCTATTCAAAATCAATATAAAAAAACATTACCAATACACAATCATTAATTAAGATTTAGATTTACAAAATAAAAAATAAAAAAGTAAAAATCATAATTATTCATTTAAAGTTTAGAGCATGGGATTTGGAATTTGGGGTATAAAAATATAGGATATACGGTTTGAAATATAATATTTTTAAGTGTTATTAAAAATAGAAATATAATAAATTTTTGTTGATTATTGAGTTTTTGATATAGGGTATAGAATTTTTTTTTTTAAAGTATAATCATTTTCTAACCCTAAACTCTAAACTCTAAATTCTAAATACTAAACACAAACCCTTAATTACAAACACTAAAATTTTAATTGTAAATTATTAAACATCAACATAAAATAATATACCAAAAAATCCAATATTTACAAAAAAAAAATCAAGTATAATCATTTTGTAAATCCTAAACTCTAAAACCTAAACATAATATATAATCAATATATATATACCCAAAACTTAAACCCTTAATAAAACTATTATCATTTCGAAATAAATTTAATCATTTTCTAAATTCTAAAGTCCAAATCATAAATCATAAATCATAAATCATAAATCATAAATCATAAATCATAAATCATAAATCTTAAAACTTTAATCCCAAATCCTAAATTATGAACTCTAACTCTTACACTTTATAATAAAACATAAAAATTAAATAAAAACTATAGAAACAAAATATAACTATTTTTCAAATGAAGTAAATTATAAGTGAGATATATTATCAAAAATTTGTATATATTTGTAAATAAATTCAAATGACCATTTTGTAAATAAAAAAGCTTGACTCTAAAATATAGGTGGAAATAGCTTTCCTCTATATATAGAGGAAGAAATAGTATTTCCCTATTTTAGAGGTGAAAGTAGAGCGGGTTGGAGAAGATTTCCTTCTAAAATAAAGTTTGGAGGTGAAAATAGAAGTGGATTGGAGATGACCTTAGAGAAATCTTATGTTTCTTTACTTGTTTAAGGCATGATTTGTAAGTTTGTTTGAGGCATGATTTGTAAGTTTGTTTCTACTAGATTCAATGTTTGCTTATTAACCATTGAGTTTTAAGATTTGTAAATTAATATTCAATTTTAAATAATTTATTTTCGTTTCTGTTAATGTTATATTTTCTTATAATTTTTTAATTATATTATATTTGACAAAATATTAATTATTATTTTAATATATAAAATAATTAATAACAAAATAAATAAAATATATATATATTAAAATATTTTATATTCTTAAGATAGCGTTATCAGTGTACTGCAAAATAATAGATCACATCATAAATTAAAAGCCACAACTAAATCTAATACATCAACAAAAAAATGTTACAACAAATTATATTACAATATTTATCATGAGCTATAAAAATATATATTAAAGCATTTTAATAATGCTATGATAGAACGACCTATAATAGCGTGCCAAGGAAACGCTATCGTATGAGAATGATCTAAAATAGCTTCAACTATCATAGTGTTTTCATAATTTTATCGTTTGAATATGGTTATATATATGATTTATAAGTTGGACGCGACTATATAAAAGATTAGCATAGCTGAAGATGGCCCTTCAATTTTCAAAAGTTAGTCAAAGTGTATCGAATGTTAAATTTATTAAACAATGTATCTATTGGGTAGCTGAAAAAATTTCTGATCGCTATCTAAGTCCTTACCAAACCAAAATCCGATAAAAAAATGAAAAGTATAACATGTTTATTTATCTGATGGATTTGATGAAAATTTTTATTCAATATTAATGAATTCGGATACAATAAAATATTTTAGATTGATCAAATTTCAAGATTTCTATTGAATTAGTTCGAAGCTTAGGGCAAAATAATCAGAAAGAGAGAAAAGCTATAAATTTGTGGTATGTTGTATTATTCAATCGATTCTCTAAATTAATGAAAACACATGTCTATTTATACAAAACATCAGTCGGTCGAATAAGACCTAATGCCAATTGAAAAACAACCTATTTTTTAGTGATTTTGTTTTTCGATCGTTGTCTTTTCCTTTTTTTCGGAGTCTCCAAGTCGACTGAACATCATAAGCCTGGGCCAAACTCCAGCTTCTCGGGTCGAACTTGCAAGTCTACTCGTCGTCACGGGCCGAAGTCATATAACGGGCTTCTCGGCTCATCTAGGCCCAACTCGTCTGCCTTCTCAGATCGAATCCTCATATCTTTAAGATGTATGCTAAATCCGGCTACATAAAATATTCTCCTCTGAGTATGAACTTTTATTGTTCTTGTCACATACGTTCATGATATTTACATTTCACCGGTTATTGCGTCTAGATATCGTTTCCTTATAATCTTTCCTCTTTTGTTTTTGCAAAAAAAAAAAACATTGTATCACCAAATTGTTGTGCACTATCACACGGACAGAAAATAAAAACCAGGGTGTGTATATATTTTGAGGCCTTGGCCCAAAATGTATGAAATGGTGATAACTCAGATTAGAAACTATAAAATTGATTTATTGCATGTTAATACAATAATCTAGGTTTGTAGAAAATTGAATCACTATGTTTTTCCTAGATCTTTGCAGTGACTTTGTTTTACATATTTGGAAGCAAATAGTGGATTTCCATTTGAAAATTTGGCAAACAAACAAATATTAATAAGGAAATTATCTTACCTTGGAAGGCTTCTATGTACAAGATCTGGCTTAGTTGCTGGTTGAACACAAGTCATGATTTAATTAATCCACTTGATGCGAAAACCATAGTAATTATCATGATTTTTTCCCAAAAAAAAAACCTTATACAATTATGGTGTATGCCTTAATTGTTATATGAAGAAATTTAGGTTTTGACGGGTGACCAACAAAAAAAAAAAGAATGATAGAAATATTGAATTCCTCTTCATTCTTAAAAATTTTACATCATTTATAAGTGATTTTTGGTACATATAATTAATTCCTCTTTATTCTTTTTTCTACGGAGAATTATAGAACAAAACTATTCCCATCAAATTTGGAGAAGAACAATAAGGAACAAATATATTTATAAATTAAAAATTAAAATATGATTTGAATAATAAATTTGCATAAAGGTAACTAAATATAATTTCAATTAATATAGGTAAATAACTGTAAAAATAAGTTAAATAGAATTATTTTTAAAATGAAATTTCAAATTCAAATAAATATTATGATTTTATTTTAAATTAGTACTGATAAATAATTAATTTTTAAGATATATTTCTACATGAAATAAAAATTAATATTTTAAAAGTTTGTTTATATTTCATTTAAAATGATTTTTCAGTTAGAAATTGTTTTTACTATTCAAATTAGTATGATATAATTGATGATGATATTTATATTTTAAAACTTTAATCTAAAATAATTTACAAAATCAATTTATTATGATGGTCACCATTAATTTGTAACATTTATTCCATTCGTTCTCTGCATTTTATTTCTCTTCATTCCTTCAAATTTTTTTCTTTCTATTTCATTTTCTTTTTATTCCTATTATTTTCTCTAGTGGTCACTAGCAAAAGCTTTAGAAAATTGGCATCTATCTTAGAGAAATAATAAGCTCATTAAAACTTGAAACCTTCCAAAAACTAAGACGGCATGAGGATTTAAAATCACCAAACTTTAGAAAGTCTTTAACGCCTAACCAATTTTTTTTGAAATAATCATTAAGCAACATTACAATATGCTTTTCTGCCTATATATATTTCACTGCTTTTTTCATTGTTTACTAATAGTTTTAGAAGTTTCGTTTCAGAAGTATGATGAGACTAAAGTAATATATAAAAAAGCATAAACCAATTTATTTACTATCAATTACTTTTGAATTAGAAACTCATTATTCTTCACATCGTATCAAAACTCATATTAATTTGAGATGGGTATAAGCAATTCGAAAAAATCATATATTTCGAACTATATATTAGACATTCCACATCAAAAATATGATGTAAACTATAGTAATATATAGAAAAATGGCTTAAATTGATTAATGATTAACTGATTTTGAATTGAAAGTCCATAATTTTCAGTTTTTCACTATTGTTTTTGGTACACGACATAAATTGGTACGGTTGAGTTTTCCGTATAGACTGGTTTGAGTGAAAAACTTTTGAATTTCCTCTATCATTTTCTATGCACCAACTAATACTATTACTAAATATGGAAGTACATCATAACATTGGGTCCAAAGGCCTTTTTCAGCTCCTATAGAAAAACGACTTTTTTAGTTCTTTCTCTAAAACTAGACCAATTATCCCCTTTGATTAATGCGGTATACAATCTGGCTTATCATGTCTCTTGTATAGGAATGACCAACAAGAATGGAGGAATATAATAGAGCATCCTCACTAATTAGAGCCTATCCACAACAAATATGTTTGTGATTCAATAGATGAAAAAACGATTTTTTGTTCCTTTTCTTAGGTTTCTGAGTGAAAATACTTGTCTTTTACAGCAACAACACCATATTATTAAGTAATCGGAAAACAAAATTTCTTTAGGGAAAGCGAAATAAGAATCGATGCGCTTACATGGGAAAAGATTATAGCTAGACAATCGCACATACATTATTACAACGAGGGATATAGATAATGCTAAAAGAGGGAAAACAAATTTTTAGAGTCCTAAAATCTTCAAATTCCGCTCCAAAAAGTAGCCCACTCCATGGAATTGGTGACCATCGCGATCAAGTATGTGCTATCTATAAGCGTATACTATAGTCAGGTAGCATCAAGATTTTGCATCCTCGCTATTTCCAGCTATAATAAACCAATCAGTAATCACCCAAATGAAATAAAAAGACAAACACCCAATTACAAAAAAAATAAGGGACAAAAAACATGAATGACATAATAATAAAACTATCAAATGAGCCATAATAATAGGGTTATTAAACATTATAGATATTTTTTAGAAAGTAATTATTAAAATAGACATTTTAAAAAAAAAACAGCACACTTTTACAACTGTTGACTTTTTTTAAATACCAAACTATCCTTTTTATCTTTTTAAAAACGCACGTGGATACAAGATCGTGGATAAGATAATATGAATGCTCATTGATGGACAAGTTTCCGTGGACATAGAAATATTAACTTGAGTAAAGTTTAAATCCGTCCATCCCATTGAATATATGTTCACTGCTAAATGGAAATACACAGTTCATTCCATGTTAAACATTTAACTATTTTAACTTAACTTTTTCATTTTGTTTGAAATTTGGACTCGTCCATCCCATCTGCAACACTTACGAATTCTTGCTTTCTCTGCTGAATATATCAAAAATCTTATGTCATATACATTAACCAACATCACACCATGGAAAGATCCAACCAAAAGATTGCAAAGGTTGACAAAACCCATCACTGTACAAGGTAAAGAGTTTCTTAGATTAAAATTTTTGGAAAATTTGTAAATATCATCAAACTACCATTTTCATCCTCTTATAAACGCCCGTGGACAAAAGATCGTGGATAAAATATTTTAGACGTTTACCCATGGACAAGTTATCGTGGACATGAAAATATTTTTGTAAGATGGTGTATCAAGAATCTCCATGTCCTTCTCTATCATTTTAGCACTTGAATATAGTCAAACAAACCATGATTATAAATTTAACGTACAAGTAGATACTAGCCTATGGTAATGAAACACGGAAAAATGTAAATTAAAACACATATCATGAAAGAAAAAACTGAGATCAAAGTCAAACAATGAGAAAACTACAAAAAAATTACAAACACACATTGACACATACCATAAACATTAACCATACAACACTAACCATAAATGGTTCCTTACAAACACATGTTGGCACTAATCATAAGTTTTGTGTGTCGGTGTCACTAATCATAAGAGAAGCTTCATATCCGGCGTCGCTAATCTCTTGGCCTAATAAGAAGAACCAAAGAGAGTTAATAAAACAAAACAAGAATCTTGATTTCTACAACCATTAAACAAAAAAAATACACAGAACAAACATATAGAAATCTTGACCTTAAAACAAAGAAGCAATGAAAAGTGAGTTAATAAAACAAAACAAAGACTTCTGATTTGGGAATTTTGTTAATGGGTTGACTGTTTGTTGAAGAAATCTTCGATGGCAGGGATATTTGGATCCAACAAATTCACAATCTCCAATGTGCCACCGGAAGAGCTTCGTCTTGTTAAGATAGTGCATCAAGAATCACTATATCCTTCTCTGTCACTTTACCACTTGAATCTGGTCAAGCAAACTATTATTGTATATTTAAGCAATGACATTCAAGTAAACACTAGACTATGATAACGAATACGAAAAAGAATTAAAACAACTGAGGAAGCCACAAGTATTTTACAAACACACATTAGCAATAACCATAAAAATACTAACCATGAAACACTAACATAAATCAATCCTTAAAAACATACGTTGACACTAACCATAAAACACTATCCAAGAAACACTAATCATAAAACACTATCCATGATCCCTGTTCCCATGGCTTCTGGATCTTACTGGTGTAATATGGGTTTCCAAAAAAATTGAGCGAAAGAGAGAAGATAATGTTGATATGTCGAGAGAAGAAGATAATCGTCGTCGATCAGAACAATCCTTCAATCGCGCGTGGTCGACAACAACGTCGTCTCTCTCTATGTCTCTCTAGTATCTCTTGATTCATGTCATTTTCTCTGTCGTCTCTATCAAAATTAACCTCGTCCTCGCCTCCTTCGTCTTCTTCTCTACCGCCTTCAACTTTGAGATATTATCCCAACGAAACCAAGCGTAATTGGACTCGAATCGACAACAAACAATCGAGAAACTTAAAGAACTTAAAGCAGAGAGGAGAAAAAACTGAGTTCACCAAGACTAAACCAACCCGATTCAAAGAAAAGTTCATGCTTAAATTTGGCGATCTATTCCTCAGATTCATGGTCGAGCAAGAGCTGGAGCTTGAGATTTCATAGTCGGAATCAACATCTGCTTCGTAAGAGACCACCGCTGGAGAAAATCAAACTTCCAATCGAAGTTGCTCATCCATGGCAAAAAAAACTAAAGACACGTAAGGGAGAAGAAGAAGAAGACAAGAGAGACAGAGTTGATTTATGTGAAAAAAAAAAAATCTGAAGAAGAGAAAAGAAAAGAAGAAGGTTAGAATGGTAATAGACCATAGAAAAATGTGTTAGGATTAGAAAGTGTCCTCTTTAGATAATCCATAATATTTGCATTATTACTTTAGAGAATATGACTATGAAAACAGAAATGGAAAAACAAGAAACCAAAAGCTAAAGAGAGAGAGAGAGAGAGAGGAGACATCCTCCAATTACCTCTCTCTACTTTTACGGGGAGAAATCATAAAATTTGTGGGAAGAAGAAAAGAGGATTGGAATTGATGAACACGTACTCCGAGACTCACAAGAATCATAATTTTAAGCAATCGATTGATCGAAGGAGAGAGAGATTTCTCTCGGTGGGTTTTTTCCCGGTTGAGAGGTCCGGTGGGTTTTCCCGTAATTTTCCGATTAACCCATTGAATCAAAATCTCGGATTGTTTCGAGGTGACAACGATATTCGTCTGATTGTATTTTGCGAAGACCATTTCTGAGATCATCAAATTAGTTTTTTTTAAATTTGAAAACTTTTTCAGAAAAGTTTTCGGATTTTGGGTTTTTTTTTGTGTCGATTGATTGATTGAAGATGCAGCATAATCTGTTCACGACAATGCGAAGTTTGAAGCTTATTGAAGGATGTAAAGGCACGCAGGTATATGCTCTCAACCCTTCTGTTCCTCCGCCACCGCCTCCTCCGGCTACCGGCGGTGGCGGTGGAGGAGGAGTCGGCGATAAGTTATTACAGCATCTCCAGGATCATCTTCGTGTTAACTCGATCCGATCCAAATCCAGCCGGACTTTTCTACCGCCGAATCAAACTAACGCCGTCGTTTCGCCAGATTCTCTCCTCCCTTACGGACTCCCTGTCACGGATCTGCTCGAACCTCAGATCGATCCTTGCCTGAAATTTGTTGATTTGATCGAGAAGCTCGCCGAAGTCTACCGTCGGATCGAGAATTGCTCGCAAACGGAGAAATCTGAAGCCTTTTTAGAACAATGCGCGATATTCCGGGGATTATCCGATCCGAAACTTTTCCGGCGGAGTCTCCGATCATCTAGGCAACACGCCGTCAATGTTCACGCGAAAGTCGTCTTAGCATCTTGGCTTCGATATGAGAGGAGAGAAGATGAGCTAATTGGGACTACCTCCATGGATTGCTGCGGCAGAAATCTGGAATGCCCAAGAGCGACTCTCATTGCCGGGTACGACCCGGGATCCGTCTACGACCGTTGTGTCTGTTCCGGAGCCGCCGCAAGATCAGAAATCAACGATGATGATGAGGTTCAAGAATGTTCGACATCTGAGGAAGATTACGACATGTCCTTCTGTATTGGTGATGACGAAGTTCGTTGCGTGAGGTACAAGATCGCGTCTTTGTCTAGACCCTTTAAGGCAATGTTATACGGTGGCTTTAGAGAGATGAAACGAAGCACGATCAACTTTACGCAGAACGGAATCTCTGTAGAAGGGATGATAGCTGCAGAGATTTTTAGTAGGATTAAAAAAGTTGAGATGTTTCCTCCTAATGTTGTCTTGGAGCTTCTCACATTGGCGAATCGGTTCTGTTGCGATGAATTGAAATCAGCTTGTGATTCGCATTTGGCTCGTCTTGTTAATAATCTTGATGATGCAATGTTGTTGATTGAATATGGATTGGAGGAGGCTGCATACCTTCTTGTGGCTGCTTGTCTTCAGGTTTTTCTCAGAGAATTGCCGAGCTCTATGCATAATCTGAATGTGGTAAAGATTTTCTGCAGCGCTGAGGGACGGGAAAGACTGGCCTCGGTTGGGCATGCTTCGTTTACATTGTACCTCTTCTTAAGCCAGATTGCTATGGAAGATGATATGAAATCAAACACAACTATAATGGTATTAGAATGTTTGATTGAATGTGCGGTGGAGAATTGGCAGAAACAGCTTGCCTATCACCAGTTAGGGGTCGTGATGCTCGAGAGGAAAGAATATAAAGATGCGCACAGATGGTTTGACTCAGCTGTTGAGGCAGGTCATCTTTACTCCCTGGTGGGTGTAGCCAGGTCTAAGTTTAAGCGTGGCCATCGATATTCAGCTTATAAAATTATGAATTCACTGATTTCGAATTGCTCAGCTACTGGGTGGATGCACCAGGAGAGGTCCTTGTATTGCAGCGGTAAAGAGAAGCTGCTCGATATGGACATTGCCACCGATTTGGACCCGACTTTGACTTTCCCTTACAAATTCCGGGCAGTGTCACTGGTCGAGGAGAATCAGTTTGGGGCTGCGGTCGCAGAACTGAACAAGATTATGGGATTTAAGGTCTCTCCTGACTGCTTAGAGATGCGGGCTTGGATTTCTATAGCTATGGAGGACTATGAAGGTGCTTTGAAAGATATTCGAGCGCTTTTGACATTGGAGCCGAATTTCTTGATGTTTAACCGGAAAATACATGGCGATCATATGGTGGAACTCCTCCGCCCGCTAGCCCAGCAATGGAGCCAGGCTGATTGCTGGATGCAGCTCTATGATCGTTGGTCTTCTGTTGATGATATCGGATCTCTGGCTGTTGTTCATCATATGTTGGCAAATGATCCAGGGAAGAGCCTTTTGCGTTTCAGACAGTCTCTTCTTCTCTTAAGGTAAACCATATTTTTGAAGCTTCTCACTGTAATATCTCTTTCCTGTTGTTGATATGTGAATTTACATTTGACCTAGCTTCCAAAGATTCTTATTATTTCGGTTTACAGGAATGCGTCAAAAGTCTTAGCTTAAGTTGTCATTGTGCGTTTGGTAGCTTTTATGGCTGGGTTCATAGATAGCGGCTGAATATTTCTGACTCTGGTATCAAATCTAACATTTGACGTTAGTTCCAATTCAATAAAAGAGTAAACAATGTTAAAGTTATTTTCTCTCGCTTGTACGTATAATCTAAATCTGAGTTTGGACTATGAAGGAACTTAAGGTGGTTTCAATCAGACCATTAATGCTGTGTTGGTTTTATCTGATTTTTGTCATGACAGACTAAACTGTCAAAAGGCAGCAATGCGTAGCCTTAGGCTGGCTCGAAACCATTCAAAATCTGAGCATGAGAGACTCGTGTATGAAGGATGGATATTGTATGACACAGGCCACCGCGAAGAAGCCTTGGCCAAGGCCGAGGAATCCATTTCTATACAAAGATCTTTTGAAGCGTTTTTCCTCAAAGCTTATGCTCTTGCCGACTCGACACTAGACCCTGAGTCCTCAAAGTATGTCATCCAGCTCCTTCAAGAAGCGCTTCGGTGTCCATCAGATGGTCTTCGTAAGGGACAAGTGGGTGAAAAAACTGTATTCATTAAATAAATTTTGATTTCTCATCCTCGGGGCAACATCATGAAGAGTTTGTTTGTATTTGCAGGCTTTGAACAACCTGGGAAGTGTATATGTTGACTGTGATAACCTGGATCTTGCAGCAGATTGCTACACGAACGCGCTAAACATCAAGCACACACGAGCTCATCAAGGCCTAGCTCGTGTATACCACCTGAAAAACCAACGGAAAGCTGCTTATGATGAGATGACAAAGTTGATAGAGAAAGCTCAGAACAATGCCTCGGCCTTTGAGAAGCGCTCAGAATATTGTGACCGGGAGATGGCGCAGAGCGACCTAAGCATGGCGACACAGCTAGATCCTCTGAGAACTTACCCTTACCGATACAGAGCCGCAGGTGCGCTAAGTTTCACAGCCATTAGTTGTTTCTTATTACTGTTTTTGTTTGAAATGCCAATTACAAGAGAACTATTCTTTATCCCTTTTGCATTGACATGGAGAATTAATCGGACAGAAAGACAATCAAATAGTTAGATCTCCGAAGCCTGTGTTGCTTTAAACTGTAAACTTTGTGGAGATTGACGCAGAATCGGCAATTGATGACCCTACAAATGAAACGATTGGAGTCTCAATAAATTTGATGAATAGATTTAAAACGAAAGGTATTTGGGTTTTGTTCTATACGCTTAAACTCGTCGAGCTTCTATAGATGGAAGCAGAAATGGCAATTATGACCCCCAAAAGTAGAAGGATTCGGATCTGTTGAGATTAGATGTGTTTTGGTATTAGAGTCAGCTGATGATGTTTCTAAAACCCGGATAATAATTGCTCTAAGTAATCAACTTTATAGAAATAGAAGCAGTTATTATCATTATGAGAAGCCTTAAATTTTCTAATTACTTTTACATGAAATTGTGTTTACAGTTCTTATGGACGACCATAAAGAAACCGAAGCAATTGAGGAGCTATCAAAAGCCATAGCCTTTAAACCTGACCTCCAGCTGTTACATCTACGGGCAGCATTCTTCGATTCAATGCGTGAACCAGCAGTCGCTATCAGAGACTGCGAAGCAGCTCTGAGTCTTGATCCGAGCCACGCAGATACCATCGACCTCTATCACAAAGCACGTGAACCACAATCTTAGACAAACCCATCTGCAATCTTTTCTCCTTCTTACACTACGGCGAGAGCCTCTTCCCTCTGAAACCAGAGTAACCGGTATGCTTCTATGCCGTTTCATATCCTTTTGTGATCAAGAAGTTTTGGTAGAAGAAACTGGGGACACAAACCAAAGGAGCTGCAGCATAGAATGTAAATATAAACTTTATACTTTGCGGTTTTTGGTTTTTGGGGTGATTGATTTTGGTTTGATAACTGGGTAATATATATAAGTAGTACAGAGTGTTTTCTTGACAAAGGGAACACGAAGAAAGATTACCTCTGGTGAAACTGGACTTCTTGTTCTGTCCTGTTTTTTGGATGTTTCACTTTGTGTTGCTTCTTTGATTTATTTAATGTGTAATTGTATCTGTAACTTAATTTTTCTCATATTTGTTGTATTGATTCTCAGTTACCTGCGATGTTTGTTTCCCCTTTCAAAACAGGAAACATAAAAGGGAAGTTAACTAGTAGTCATACGTTTGCAGATTTTTTTTTTTTTTTTTTGGTCAACAATCTGCAATATGTAAACTTATATTCGGAAGGTGATAAAACGACGACATTAATACAAACTACTAAGTTATATGGATCCGACCATTAACGAAACAGAAACAAAATCAAAGTTATAATATTTTATGAATATAATACCATACTAAACTATATAATTTATTTCACTAATATATTCCTCATGAAATGAACAAACATAGAAGTAATATGTGAAATATCATCTTATTATATAAAGGAGAATATACTCAAAATTATAATTCATTAGATCGTGACATGTGTCATTTTAATTGAGATAATGACACGTGTTAATATATTAACGTATAAAATTAATTTTAATTTAAATAATATTTCCTTTTTATCTAAAAATTAAAAGAAAAATTTATTATCGCAAAAAAAAAGTCCTAACATAACAAAAAAAAGTCAATGTCCTTTTGTGAAAAAAATTGTCATTAAAAAAAAGAAAAAATTGTAAACAAAATGTCACTAAAAAGGTAAAAGGAAAATTTGTAAAAAATGTCATTAAAAAAATGTAAAAGAGAAAATTTGTAAAAAATATCATTAAAAAGAGAAAAATTTTGTTTCATGTCAATACGTTTAAAAACAAAAAAAGAAAAAATACCATAACTAATCGAGAAATAAAGGAAAAAAAATACATCATTGGAAAAATTTGTTAAAAAAATATCATTAAATAAAGGTAAATGGGAAAATTTGTAAAAATGTTATTAAAAAAAAAGTAAAAGAGAAAATTTGTAAAAAAAAAATATCATTAAAAAGGAAAATTTGTTTCATGTCAATACGTTTAAAAACAAAAAAAAAGAAAAATGTCATAACTAATCGAGAAAAAAAAGAAAAAAATACATTATTCAAGCAAATCATGAATTCGAGAATTCCACAAATCGATCAAAGCTATTTTACTTTAAATTTTGCCCAACGTGAGTGTGACACGTAGGCAAAATCTTAACTCACCAGATCGTGAAATAAGACAAATTATTTATAATTGTAGTGTAACTAAAATAAAATAATAGTCAAAAAAAGAAAATAAGACATATTATTAAAAAATTAAAAGGGAATACTAAATAAAAAAACTAAAAAAGGAAAATAAGACAAATTATTTCCAATTTCTAAAAGTATTAGTGCGGCATATAAAAAATTGATATTCATGAGATTACGACATGTTTTGTTAATACTTTTAAATTTATTTACTAATGTACTTTGTTAATTTTCTTACTATTTGTTTAACACTAATGACATATATAGACATAAATTTGATAGAATGCATTATACATATATTATTTTGATATGAAAATTTTGGGTATTATTGATTGACAAGGAATGCATGGAGTAAAAATATGGTTTTAATATTATGGATGAAATACATGAGTTGTATTGCGAGATGAAATACGTGGAGTTGAAATTCAGTTTAAAACAAAGTTACTAATCAACATCTAAAATAAGTGTGCGAGTAACAATCAAAATCTAAATATTTACATCAACAAGATTTAACATATATTTCTTACATTTTTCATAAATTTTATCTTTATTAAATTTAATCGATTACCGACACGTTTTACTTTATTTTTTATCATTTATAAATAAGTTATAATTAAAACCCCGCGTATTACGCGGGTCCTAATCTAGTTATAGATAATTGATATCGCTCAAATTAAAATCTCTAGAGCTACTCTCTCAAATTAAGAGATCGATGCAGTACTTAGGGGTCGAATCCACAATGACTCAAGAACCTCACGATAGACTTTTTCGTTTCGAATTCAGCTAAGCGAGTATGGAAGAAATTAAATAACGATGCAAATAAAACGGTTGTTTATCAGGTGGGAAAGCGTCAGGTCCAGGGAATTTCTCAGGAAATCAAGTAATGAAGATCAATTTACTGGTTAAGATCGAATTACGAACAAGTTCCAGAACTCAAATCACTAATGTAAAATAAACCAACTTTCGTTGCGAGAATTAACTATTTTTAAAACGAAAGAAACCAAATTTCTTTGCGAATCCTAAATCTTAAACAAGCATTAAACACAGGTTTGATTCGTTCACAAATTATCTAATCCAAATTTCTTTGCAATTATCTAATTTGCTCACTCTAGGTTTGGTCAGATTATAAATCACACTTTCGTGCCAATTTAACAACCTAAGATCGAGATACTAGGTGATCAATCTAGAACTAGCTTTAAGTGCACCCTAGGTGAAGAACTATCAAGTTTGAATCCTAACCAATAAATCAATATATCATTCCATGAAATCCCTAATGAGAATCCCTAAACCTAACAAGGGATCTACTCACACATATCAATTGAGATCAAAGACATGAATGAAGTAAATATCATAGAAATCAGAAAAGAAAGATAGAAACAGGGGTTCGAAATCTTCTCTCAAAGAAATACAAGTATCAGATCAGCCCCCAAGCTCTCAAAATCTCCAAGTTCTTCTCCAAAAACCCAGAGCAAAATCAAGCCAAAGTGTAAAATTCAAGATGCCCCTCTCTAACTCAAAAACCCTAAAATATATCCTAAAACACGAATTGGGTCCTTCTGTAAATACATGAAACTTCTGGGCAAAACTGCAAATCTTCAAAAAGTTTGGTTTTCAAGTGGTGGTGCAGAAATCGGGCTGTGTCGACCGATGCACATAGCTGCGTTGGTCGACACAGCTAAACTTGAAAAACATCAACTTCGACTTTTCAGCTTGGTTGCTCCATAATTGCTCTATAATGTCCAAATGATCCCGAATTGTGTGTAGACCTGTAAAAGACTCGAAAAAGACTCGAAAGACACATAAAAGACTCGATTATATACATATATCATGGCTTTAAAACCGGTAAAAACCATGATATATCAATAATATGTTGAAGACCTTAAATATATTTTTCATTCACAATGTAAAAACACTTTACTCTTAACTTTTATTTCTTTTTTAAAATTTGATATTGGTCGGTACATATACAAAATCTATCAATCATCAAACACCACATTTTCCACCTGGTCCTCCATAAGAGAAAGCTACTCCATTCTCCTTGCTGTAACCCCAATACGAAAGTATAAAACATTTAGAATCTACATAACTTCTTATTCTCTTATTTTCGATATCAATTTTCTGATACTTCGAATTCATAACTTTGACATGCACAAAACTTGAACTCTTTTGAAAGTCGATAACTGGAAAATGTCCATTTCCCATTGGAGGACTAATTCCATCTGCAGATGCAATTGTATTTCCTCCAAATCGCACCAACGAAGCTCCTTTGTTTAAGTGTGTAAATAACTCTCTAGGCCAGTAACCAATTATTTCGTCAAATACTTTTAATGCCCAAACTCCGGTAAAACCATCCTAATAAATATTGAAGGAAAAAAACCATGAAAAAAACCTAAAATCTATAAGCATGCATTAAGAAGAAAAAAAATCTTCTTAATCGATAGAGAATTTACGAAAAGTTTATCGTATGTATAGAAGATAAAGAAAAGTTTACCTGAATAATCTCCGGTGTGAAATAAACTGTTTTTTCACCACCATAGATAGAGGATTGAATCATGGCTCCAATTGAAGGATTTCGAGTTACAATAATAAAACCAGGACAAATTGTATTGTAGCATCCGGTTGTTTTATAGTTATCTGCCTAATAAGTTTTTTAAAAACAGAATATTATGTAAGTAGAGAGGTAAAAACAAAACGATGGTTTGATTTTATTTTTGTGATCACAAACAAACTTAGGAAACATAATTAAGGAAATAATTAATTTACTTACGGTCCAATATATAGTAAATCGTGTGGAACGGTCTCCATACAAATTTGGATTCACCTACATAAAATTTTAAAATATATGATGAGATATGCGTCGATTTTAAAATATAAGTATTAATAGGCTTATTGAATCTATAATACATTTATGCTTTTAATGAATTTTTATTGAATTCATATGAGTAAATAACTAAATATAGTTATACTCATATTTATATGTATATTAAATTTTAAATCTGAAACATAAATGCAAATGAAAAAAAAATGTGAACCGGTCTTATTTCTCAAACCTTGTTTTTGTTTACTTTATATATTAAAATTATAAATACAAAGATGAGTTATTCAAAAACGTTATTTTAAGATTTTGGTTTTCAAGTAAACACGTTATTTAGTTTTGAATGTAAATGCCGAAATTTCATAATTTTGGTTATGTTATACCAAACAAAAATCCATAAAAATAGTGTTGTCTAAAGGACCATTTTAATTATCTACCAAGGGTCTCAAATACAATAATGAGTGACATAAAAGTTCCATGTGTAAAATCGCACGATTATGAATAAGGTATCCACATTTTATTTTATAAGGTTAGACTTACCGCCCAGCCAACTTGTATGCTATTAAGTTGACCACGAGGTCCATTCTCTACCCAAATTTGGCTTTTAGTGTACTGGTTATTTCGTACATCTACATTATGAATACTTATATCAGCTTCTGCTCCTCGATAGATGCTCCCATCCGAAATAGTTTCCATCATTGCAAACTGTTCATCACACATAAACAATAAATATCAACAATTTCTAACATATTTTGCATGTTCTATAACACTGTGAATATTTCAATGAAACAGTTGAAAAGAAGAAAATTTACATGTTGGCGAGGATGTCGGACTGTGTTAGGATGAACACTCTCAGTTACATTTCTTTGTTTTAAAATTGGCACTGTTCCTTTTGGACAACTTTGATCATTTGTTTTATATTTATTGTTTTCATTAAGTTTTTCACCTGAACTGAATTGTTCCTGTAACGTAACAAAAGAATAATAAGATTAAGAAAGGAAAAAAAAAATTACAAGATTATATATGTTCTTCTTACATCAAATTATGATCAATTTAAAAAACATATGTTTCATATTTGATTGAATAAATGTCAACTACTATACATACCTGAATCTTGTGGTTTTTCAACAGTGGATATTGGAAAGCCGGTTGTTTGTATATATCAACACAATCGAAATCATGTAAACTCGACTACAAAAAAAAATTAAAACAAAAACTTTTAATAACAAACTTTAAAGAATGGGAAAACAAAGTAGAAGTTATAGAATCTCACATCAAAATTTCCTTCGGCCACTTGCCTTAAAAGCAGGTAAGAAGAAAGAACGAGCACTAGAGCTAGATGAATACCCATTGTTAAATTTTAGGTATTTCTCTAATGATATTTCTCATTATATATGAACCAATTCGAGTCAACGACTAATAAAATTAATGCTAGTCAATAGTCATATTCCTTCACTTTTAACAAACTTACCAAAAATATCAAATACAAAATATAATTATTAAATTAAAATATGAAAGTTTGATATTCTTCTAAATAGAGTGAAATCTATTTGACTCCCATAACTATTTACACACATGATATAAATTAATGATTGAAGAAATATGTAAAGTGGTTGTTTTTATTTTTCTTGAAATTACATTCTCATTCAAACTTCCTTAGGTGGTTTCTTGAAGACCTTAAATACCTTCTCATTCACAAGATGAAAACAGTTTAGTAAACTTTTATTTCGTTTGTAAATTTGGTCTAGTTTTGGTCGGTAAATATATAAAATTTATCAATAATCAAATACCACATTCTCCACTGGTCCTCCAAAGGAAAATAATACTACTATCTTCAATATTATAATTAATTGATAGTTTGAATTCTTAACTTTGACATGCAAATAATGTGACCTTTTATGAAAGTCAATAATAATAAAAAATTGGCCATTTCTCACTGGAGGATTAATTCCATCAAGATATGTAAATGTATGTCCTCCAAAACGTACCAAACAGGCTCCTTTGCTTAATTGTGTGTAGGGATGTTAAATAGGGTTATTGGACCTGGTTCAGCTCTACAATTGAAAGTTTGGACTTTTGATGAGTCCTGTCAGATATTAAACAAAGCGTTTAAACTTATTAAATCTTGTTATTAAACAAAAAGTTTTTTTAATATTATTATATTTAACGATTTTGACCAAACTGTAAAACCACGTTTTCCCAATAAAATCGTAAAACCGTAATTTCTCGCCAAAATCGTAAAACTTCGTTTTTCCGCCTTACCAGTAAAATCGCGTTTTTCTGCCAAACTCGTAAAACCGTGTTTTCCCGTCAAAATCCGTAAAACTGCGTTTTCCCGCCAAATTGTAAAAACTCCATTTTTCCGTCAAAACCCAAAAAATTGCATTTTCCTTCCAAAATCCGTAAAACCGCATTTTCCTCCAAAATCGTAAAACCGCGTTTTCCGCCTTACCCGTAAAACAACATTTTCCGCAAAATCTGTAAAATTAAACCACGTTTTCCCGCCAAAACCCTAAAACCCGTATTTTTCCGCCAAAACCCGTAAAACCGCATTATCCGCCAAAATCGTAAAACCGCATTTTTCCGCCAAAACCGTAAAATCGCATTTTTCCGCTAAAACCGTAAAACCGTGTTTTTCAACCAAAACCGTAAAACCGCGTTAAACTTATTCAATTTTCTCATATAAAAATAAGTTTCATGTAATACTGTAAAATCGTAATTCATATAAAACCTTATTAAACTTATTCAATTCAAAATCGTAAAACTGTAATTTCCCGCCAAAACCGTAAAACCATGTTTTCTTGCCAATTCCGTAAAACTGCGTTTTCCCGCCAAACCTGTAAAACCGCATTTTTCCGCCAAAACTGTAAAACCGCGCTTTCCGCGTTAAACTTATTCAATTTTCTCATATAAAAATAAGTTTCATGTAACAAGATTGACATATACGTGATCAAAGGTTTTCACTAAGACTCTGCCAAAAAAACATAAGAAAATAATTCGATTATTCCAAAAAAATTACAAATAGTTTTAAAATTCAATATATTTTTGAGTGTTTTTTTGTTAATTACGGTTTATGTACAAATCCTCATTCTAGAAAATTAATAAAAAAAACTCAATCAGTTTCTAAATTTAATTACCTGCAAAAATTCGAGTTTTCTGTCAACAAACAAAAGGATTCTAGAAAAAAAAAACTTAGCCCTTCCTAAATCCAAGAGTTAATTGATTTCGATCTGTTTTAGTCCTGTTAACAAAATATAGGATTAAGAGCTTAAAATTTTAACATGGATTGGGGCTAATCCTATATGCTTGAGTCCATTTTAACATCCTTAATTGCGTGAGTAACTTTTCGGGCTAGTAACCAATTACTTCATCATGTATTTTTAATTTCTATTTTTCGTTGAAACCATTCTAATAAATATTGAAAATTATAAAAAATATATTAAAATAAATATCTAAAATTTATAAGCATTTATGTGATTTTAATTTAAAATTTTGACACATGAAATTTATAAGCATTTATGTGATTTTAATTAATTAAAATTAAAATTAAGATAAAATTAGAAAAAATTTCCATAAATCTACGATTAAAAATATAAAACGATACTTAAAAAATAATTCTAAAACGACACTTAATATAATGGAGGAAGTATTAATGTTCTTGTATTTATGGATCATTATTCTAAAGTTTTAAATGAATTTTCATTGAATATGTATGCATAAATATTTTTATATATATCTCAATGTATATTTTTATTTATATATAAATATATTCAGATTTTTATCGCTGTGTATATTATTTGTCTCTTGAAAAAATCCTAAGACGTCTCTGAACCGATCTTTCGGACGATTGTTCCAGAGATCCAAAAAAATTCATATGGTTTTTGATTTCCAGTTTTCCATATTGTTTCCCTACAATTGGGTTTGTATTCTCACCCTTCTCTTCCCCTTTCTTTTGTAAATTTTCAATCAAACCATCTATAATATCTCACGAGAAAGATAGAAAACAGAAGGTATTATGAAATAATATCCCACATCAGAAATTGAAAAAAATCTTAAGTAATATATAAACGATATAGGTCAATCCACTCATTGCCAATTGGTTTTGAGTTAGAAGCTCATATTCTAACATGGAAAAACAAAACATCGGAAAAATGCTTCTCTCGAACGGCGATCGTACGGTCATCCTCTTCGGCTAGTTTCCCCCTCTTTTCTGACTGCACATATGGCTTTTTCCGGTCTGTTTGTGGAGCATTAAGCCCTGATTGGCTTCCATCTTTGATATGTGTCGTTCTTAAGTAGATATGGTTTTCCCTGTTCGATTATGAGGCTCAGAATGGCATTCATCCAGAAGCATGTGATTGGAAATTTCTCAAGTTCTTCTGTCTAGCAAACTATAATTAGCACTACAGATCGATTGGGCATAGATGTAAACAAAGCACTGTTTCTTCTCATCCATTATGACTGGAAGGAAGCGGAAATAATTGCTGACATCATTAATCTCTCAAAGCTAGCTACAGTTTTAAGAAATTCAGTCCATGCCAAAGAGGATCTAACTATTAATGCACGTTGTTCAGTTTGTGCTTTTCATACTGTAGATGCAAAATACTTGACTATGAACATTATATTTGCAGTCATTGTTTTGAAGGCCATATTCAGGAATTTGTTAGAAATGGAAATGTCTTTTTTGTTTTCCCTTCTGAAGGTTGCAACAAGTACGTCAATTCTTCGATGCTTCCCTTAGAGACACAGTTTGATTAGAAGCCTTTTCTCCTTGAAGACTTTCATCTTAAAGACCGATGTTCCTAATCTGCATCTAATTGTTCATCTCAAAAAAGGATTGAAGTTCGTTTGGAATCACAAGACGGCTCTATTGGCTAATGTAGTTGTTGGGGTTGCTGCGTTTGGGACTCACAATATACTTGAATGGCATCGCAAGCACCCTCGGACATGGAACGAGTTAGGAATCATCTGCAACCAAGTTTTGTGTGGAGGTTGACCTTTTGACATGAGTTTCTGGTTCAAGTTTGTGATGAAGGCCAATTGGTTTTGAGTTGAAAATCCATAATCTAACATGATATCAGAACCCGATCCACACTGTCCAGCCCGATCCATAATCGATTTGACCCAAGGTTGGTCCCACCGAAATCAATATGGGCTAAAATTGGTCTCGTCGATCAATGTCCAAATATACCGAGATTAATGGCCAAGAAGCCATCATCTCGAGATGGCGTATTAGGAAATTATATCTCACATCGGAAGTTGGAAGGGATCTTTAAGTAATATATAAAAGAATATGGGTCAATTCACTCATTGTCAATTGCAAATTGTTTTTGAGTTGGGCTAATCCAAGATGTTAGCCACACACAATTTGCAATAGAAAAAGATTGATTACGAAAAAAAAAAAATAACGGATTTAGCGAATAAAGTTTTATTAGAGAAAATATTGTATAATATTACCCTTTTTTATTTTATCGTCTTCAGTATATATATTATTTATGTAAAAAAAGTTGATTTTGTATTTGTGATTTGAAATTAATAAAATATGATTGATGGAAAAGTAAAAAATCGCAATTTACCGTTTTGATGTGCTTTATTATTTTAGCTGGACCCGGTAGTTTTCCAGCGTTTAAGAAATTTGCTAATTCTCGGCCCAATTTTGTTTTGGACATTTAAAAAAGTTTATTCTTAAAAATTAGGGCTTTACTTTGTAGATAAGAAGGTGAGTGCAGAGAGAAGTGCTGCTTTAGCCGTCGGAGGAATCAGAAGGCATTCGGAGATTCACCTGCAAACATGGTTCGTCATCTTCTTCGTCTCTCTTAGTCTCGTCCTATTCGCATCAAGCTGTTTTGCCATTTGTTCTTTTGATTTGGTGAAGTTTGTCTCAATCTATGATTTATATTCTAAACATAAGCCAATGTGTGTCTCTGTATCTGGACTCGGACAAGCTTAGGCTTTCTGTCGTCTTAAAGATGTAATTTTTTTGCCTTTATGATTCGAGTAAGAATCGCTACTCTCGAGAAATCAGGAGATGGTAATTTTGTTCCTATCTTATCTGTGCGATGCTCTTTCTTCTTCTTCTTTTTCTGATTTGGTTCTTGTTAGTGTTTCTAAGTTAAATTGCTCTGTTACATTCGGAGAATTTGATATTTGGTGTACCTTGCAATCTGTATTGATGGATTTTGGATCTATGTTATTCTCCGTATATGTCATTCAAAGAATGGGACTTTTATATTTATGCAGGCAAGGGGACTGAAGAAGCATCTGAAGAGGCTTAATGCCCCTAAGCATTGGATGCTTGACAAACTTGGTGGTGCCTTTGTAAGTCACTTGTTTGAATCTTACTTTTGCTCGATATGTTGTGTTTTTATTCGATACCTAAAAACACTCTCTTTCTCCCTGTGTTCAGGCCCCCAAGCCATCTTCTGGACCACACAAGTCGAGGGAATGCCTTCCCCTTGTTCTTATCATCCGTAATCGATTGAAGTATGCTTTGACATACGGTGAGGTGATTTCGATCTTGATGCAAAGGCATATTCAAGTTGACGGGAAAGTCAGAACTGACAAGACTTACCCTGCTGGTTTCATGGGTTAGTCGAGCTAAACTCTCAATATTCGATCTTCATGCCCTTTTCTTTGTGTGATTCTATGACTTAAGAGGCAATCCTGTACATTATTGTTCTTTACAGATGTTGTGTCTATCCCAAAAACGAATGAAAACTTCCGTCTTCTGTATGACACCAAGGGACGCTTCCGTCTCCACTCCATCAGGGATGAGGAAGCAAAGGTTTGGGATCTCTTATATCCCTTGTATTGCCATTTACTTGATTACAGTTATGTGTTAAAATTGTGTGTTCCAACAAGTGTCCTTGTTTGCTGTGCTGTGCAGTTCAAGCTGTGCAAAGTGAGATCGATCCAGTTTGGTCAGAAGGGTATTCCTTACCTGAACACCTACGATGGTCGCACCATCCGTTACCCCGACCCGCTTATCAAGCCTAACGACACCATCAAGCTCGACCTCGAGGCGAACAAGATTGTGGAGTTTATCAAGTTTGATGTGGGAAATGTTGTGATGGTGACTGGAGGAAGAAACAGAGGGCGTGTTGGTGTGATCAAGAACCGTGAGAAACACAAGGGAAGCTTTGAAACCATCCACATTCAAGACTCGACGGGACATGAGTTTGCAACGAGGTTGGGGAATGTGTTCACAATTGGGAAAGGAACAAAGCCATGGGTTTCTCTTCCAAAGGGAAAAGGTATTAAGCTTACCATCATTGAGGAAGCTAGGAAGAGGCTCTCTGCTCAACAAGCCGCTTAAACAGTTTTTTTTTCTTTCTCAGTTTCAGAAAAATACTATGTTTTGATTTTCTTGCATCCCTTTTTTTTTAAGAGTTTCTTATGTTTTCAGATTTTAAATCTCTTGGTATCACTATGAGCACTGTTTTTCATGGATCTTTATGTTACTGTTTAGGAAATTAATTTCAAGTTTTGTGCTATTTGCATCCCTTTGCGTTTCGAATTTGGATTCTTCCAAAACGTATTAAAGCATTTCCATACAACAAAGATAATGGCCTCAAATCAAAATCGGAAAGCAAGTCATCATTTTCTTTTCGTTTTATAAAACATGGAATATATTCTAACAAATAATTGAAATAAACCAATAGCAATATTTCCAGGTTCTTGAAAAATACAATCTAAAAGAGATTTCTCAACATTTGAGGCTTTGAGCAATGTTGATATCATAAAAGTTTTCTATATGCTTGAAAATTACAAATGTTGAGAATCTTGTCTCTCTTTTTATATTCGATGAATCACTCACTCTTCAGTATCTTTCTTTCATGTCCTCAAAAAAGAAAGATAGTACACTGCGTGTGCACCAATGATCACTTCACAGCTTCCATGGGCACCAATGATCGGTTAGATCTCCAATCCGAGATCTCGACCATCTCATCTCACCACGGACTCTCCTTTTGGCAGTTCATGATGGCCGGTTCCATTGCGGGCTGCGTCGAGCACATGGCCATGTTCCCAATAGACACTCTCAAGACCCGCATGCAAGCCATAACTAATGGGTCAAGTCCTCTCAGGACCCGACCCATTGGAGTCAGAGAAGTCCTTGTAAAGATTCTACGGAGCGAAGGCCCCGCAGGCCTTTACGGTGGTGTCACGGCTATGGGCCTTGTTGCTGGTCCAGCACACGCAGTGTACTTCTCTGTTTACGAGCTGTGCAAACGTGCCATAACTACACACAGTTCCGACCCAAACAACAACCACGTGGCTCACGCGGTGTCGGGGATTGTAGCGACAGTGGCGAGCGATGCAGTGATAAACCCGATGGACGTGGTGAAGCAGAGGCTTCAACTCAAGGGAAGTCCGTATAAAGGCGTTGGAGACTGCGTGAGGCGCGTCGCGATGGAGGAAGGGACGTGGGAGTTTTACTCTTCCTATAGAACCACAGTCATCATGAACGCTCCTTTCACTGCGGTCCACTTCACGACCTATGAGGCTGCTAAGAGAGCTCTCTTTGAGATATCACCAGAGAAGACTGACGATGGGAAAGTTGTGGTTCGTGTGACAGCCGGTGCTGCCGCAGGGGCTTTAGCCGCAGTCGTTACGACTCCACTCGACGTTGTCAAGACGAGACTTCAGTGTCAAGTAAGTAATTTAAACCCCAAAGGCTAACAAGTGTTGTTTAAGTTGAAATAAAAGGAGAAGTGAGTTGTCTGGTTTTTGCAGGGAGTTTGCGGTTGCGACAGATATGCGACGAGTTCGATAGGGAAAGTGATAGAGAGTGTGGTGAAGAGAGATGGGTATGGAGGGCTAATGAGTGGATGGGTTCCAAGGATGTTGTTCCATGCTCCTGCTGCTGCTATTTGCTGGTCCACTTATGAAGCTTCCAAATCCTTCTTTCACTACTCCATGACCCAAGAAGACTATGACCGACTCGACCTATTTGCTTGATCTACTTATCATATCTATTGGAAAAAAAAGTATCAAGCTGCCAAAAGTTTTTATATTTGTGTTGATGCAACTCTTTGGATACTCCTACTAACAGAAGAACCCAAACCGAAACCCAGATTGAACACACTTACCTACGCGACATTCAAATACCAACATTCTTATACATTAAGAAGTAAAAGGTTTTCTTCATCATCTTTAACTTGACACAAGGAGTAAAGCATACACAGAAAAACTTACCTGGACAGCTTTTTTTATTGTACCATAATTGATTCATAAGTTAGAATTTATCAACACCAACACCAGGCCGTAGTACTTCATAAGCAACTCTGCTCCTGCTTTTCTTCATCCCGGCCGTGAAATATACCTTTGATGCGTCTGCTGAGATACAAGTCACTTTCACCCAAATCATCACCTTGGTTTTCAAGCCTTCCACTTCCGCTAGCTTCCCTTTCTCTAGGTAACCCGTTACCGTAGTTGAAAACCGCACGACTGATGAATCCTTGTACCCAACCTCGCAGGTCTCAGGGATGAAGACAGTCAATTTACCCGTCTCTTCATTGAACTCATAGTTTGTGGCATCCTGTGGAAAGATCCCAACCGGTAAATCAAATTCCTTCAGCAACTCAGGTAACGGCTTCTGCATTTTTCCTATTCAGAACAAGAATAACGCCGCATTCAATTGTCGATAGCCCATTTAATAAACAACAGAAAAAGAAAAAACATGACTATCTGGTTTCCGTAGCCTTTACTCAACAGATACTACAAGAACTGAAGGAGATTTGACAAATAGTACACAATTCTGAACTGGATATCATGTTCACCGTGTCTATCAAGATGATGTCTGAAACAACCATTGAAGAAACGCCTAATCTACACGACTCTCTCATCAGAGAAACTTTTACATTCATTATCGTCCAGAAAGCAAAATACCACATGGAATAGTTGAACAATTGAGAATCGCAGAGCGGACAGTAAGTAAGCCAAGATTATTAGCCAAATAAGAACTCTCGATACAGATCATTACCGCCAGAGGCGAGAGCATCCTCAGGCATTTTGGAGTTAAGTAACAAAATATAAGAAAATGATGAAACTCAAAGTGGAAGAAGTATAAAAACCTTTGATTTTGTTAACCAACCACTTGGTACCTCCTTCAATACTGCTAGATAATGACTGCAAAGAAAGAATCAAAATATCATCAGAATCCAAATATCTATTAGGGGTTGGGAAGCAATAATCTTTTTCATGATATGCTACCAAATTGTAACATTAACTGTTAAAATGGGAATCACAACCTAACATCCAATCTTTCTTTCTATAGCAACTCAAGAATCCTCCACTAATGAGTAAAGTCCCCAAATTTAATGAAGGATTCAATTTAAGCTTCCAAGTTAATAAAACACAATTAAGGTTTTCAAACTGAATGAAATCAAGAACTATGTCACTCCAAATAAATAACACAAACTCGTTACAATAAAACCCATGTCCTAAGCATAGTTCTTGACCAAAACAAGCATGAGAAGGAATAAAAAATCGAAACTTTTTGACCATGAAACCTGTAAGGACTAAAGAGCACTCAAACCCTAAATCAACATGGATCAAATAGGAAACTAAAAACTCTGAAAGAAAATTCCTGAAGATAAATGGAAAGGAAATTGGAAAAAATACATTGAAATCGTCACCGACGGAGTTAAACTCTTTGTTAGCCTTTTGACCTAACCAATAAGATCCGACCTTGTTCAGTATCTGATCCATCTCTCTCTCTCTCTCTCTCTCTCTCCTCTCCTGCGTAAGAGACAGAGGAAGAAGACGACGGCTCTCTTATGAGGAGGAATTGTTCTTCTCACCGTCTATTTTTACCACTGAGCAATTAAAAAAACGGCGCAACGTTCATCGCTCAGTACTAGAAACGACAGGGCTTTCACACCCGACCTTGCCGTGTTCTTTGAAATGTAATTTGCGTTTACCTTTTTGTGTATTAAAGAAACAGTCAAAGACCTTCTGGTCAGCTTGACAACTCCTACATAAAAAGTTAAAAACGCCTTAATCACGTTTCAAAGAAGTCCAAATTTTCTTATTCTACAAGTTGGCCGACTCATCTCAGCATGTTATCAAATCGAGTAATTTTCCGTAAATGAATATTATCTTGTCACGCTCAATTTGTTGTGTGGGTTTCATCTATTAAGATTGACAATATTTGATATTTTTGTTTATCTTCGCTTATGCCGGTCTAATGTATGTTAATACCGGAAAAAGTAGGGATTAGAACAGATTACGGGTTCTGCGGAAATCAGATTGAGTCTCGAACTCATTTATTCTTCGTTTGTCCATTTTTAGCTCAAATATGGGGACTCTTATGTCGAAATTGCTCATAAACAAATACACAGCCGATTGGAATCAAGTAGTGAGACTTCTTTATGATAAAAAGGTAGCTAAACTGAAATTTTTTTTTCTGAGATACGCCTTTCAATCAGTGATATATCATATTTGGAATGAAAGAAATAAGTATTGTCACTGTGAGCAGCCATCACCGGCCATTCGGATCATTAAACTTGTCGATAAAAATGTGAAGAACAGATAGAATTCCATGAAAATATCAGGAGACCAATCATATGATGCGGGTCTGATCAAATGGTTTGGTTCACAAACTCCCTAAAGAGATACATTATCTGTCAAGTCAAGTCAACTTATCTAATCCTGGATACTTCTTCTCCAAAGCTAGTTCCACCGTAACAGTACGGTAGTCCAACTTTTGATCCATTTCAAATTTAAGTCACAATTATTGTAATATGTCGTCGTCTGCTTTGAACTACCGCTACGAGTCACAAAATCAGCATTATATTTCAAGAAGAACACCTAAAATCATGTTCATTTTATAGTTACTGTTTAGGCGACACATTTTCAACGATAAATCACTAATCGAATTTTTAAACTTTTTAATTTAACTTTTATACTTTTTAGTCGTTAAAATTAATTAAAAAGTACATCGCTAAAGTATAGACTATTAAAATGCGTCGTAGTCTCATAACCTTTTCGACAACAATAAACATAATTTCTTGATTTTCCTAAAAAATATATGGTCAGCATCCTCCAACAATAATAATCTTACGATTAAACAATTACAAATCTCTGCCCACTAGCTACTGATTCCCCCTAAAATTCAATGTTATTCCTTTCCACGAATTTGAGGTACATACTTAAAGTTGGCACGACTTATATTATTCTAACGTTAGTTATCTTTTGATTATGTTTATTTACTTATCTTGCTAACATAAATGTCACAAAACAACTAATTCATAGTAGTTTATTGGTTGAAATGTTCACTCAAAATATTGTGAATTCTTGTGATTTCAATCATAGTTGGTCAAAGTAAAATTTTTAAATTGGAAAATATAAGATTTTTCCACATACCCCAAAAATTAATCTAGATTTCATTTCAAAATCTCTCGCTTATAAAACAAAACAAACAAAAAAGCCAGAAGATGTATGCTCTTACACTCGACCAGATACCGAATGTTGTTGAGGGCACCTCCGTTAACTTAGCATGGCAGCAAAATTGTGCACGCGTAGATCAACAATAATAAGACAGATTGCTACACAATATGAGGATTATACAATCGGGTTATAAACATTTCAAGATAACAATGTACATCATTTCCTAGTAGTCTCTAGGTCTTGTACAGTACTAAAACTAAATATTGTCGATGGCCTTAATTCCGGGTGAAATGATTTGGATTGCGGATTTTGTAAGTGGGTTGAAGTTTCTTATTTGGAACCTCTCGTACTTGCATTGCATCAATTCTTAGGCTGTGCACAAATCAAATCTCATCTATCGTGGTCACGTTAAATATGAAACATGGCTACGGAAAAGTTGCTCTTGCCACATCTCAATCATCTTCAATTAGCAAACAGTTTGACTAACTCTCTCCATGTTTTGTGTATCACATGATGTAAAATGGCTCCGAAAGTGCATATCCTTCTCGTGATGTAAAATGGACGAGAGGACTTTTGCTTTGTATGTTGAAGCTCAATAGATCATATCAAAGCAATGCGAGAATTTACTCTGAAAAACTGGTTCCATCTACTTGTTCATCAAGTGGTTATGAATATTCTTGAATTTTAGGGTTCAAAAAAAAAAAGATATTTAATTATTCTAATTCAGAATACTAAGCTATAACCGTCTAAACATTAAAAATAATATTATAAGAACTTAAAACCTAAAAATCGGAATTTAAACAAAAATGTATTTTTAAAACTAAACTCTAAGATTTTTCTTTAATTTTCAAATTAATTTATAACATTTTTGTCACATTTAAAAATATATATTAATACTTAACATACTCAAATTCAAATCCATATATTCGTAAGATCAGTGTATCAAAAATCAAATCTGGTTCAACAAATTTGGTATATCACTATTCAGATTTAATCGCTCAAAATTTCCAGAATGTATTGTGTCAAATTTTAAAAAGATTTCATCCAATTTTTTTTGCCATTCCTAATAAAGAAATAGGAGAAAATTTTGTGATCAAATAAACTAAACCTATTACTACATACGACTAATTGATTGTTTTAAAAATTGTGTAATAATACAAGAAGAATTAAGATCACTTGCCAATAATATATATACTAGATTTTGATATGTGCCAAACGCAGGATTAAATGATTAAATAGGTTGACTAATCAATTTTAACATATATAATTTTTTAATATTTAAACGTGATTGACAAAGCATATGAATTCTAACATCTATAAACGTACAAAAATGATATGTATTGTGCATAAATGTAATAAAATTAAATACTTTTGATCAAACATCTCTTAATACCATTAGTTTTAATATTTTATGTGTAAAATTGATCAAAACATATGTAAATGTTATTTATTTCAATATCTTTTAAGTGTAAAATTGATCTTTATTATTCGTGTAAATTATAGAGCATACGATAAATCAAATAAATTTTAGATTTATATGAATTTGTGGGACATACAAACGAATTAAAAAAAAAATGTTTTCCAATAATGAATTGTATAAATATTTGCAAGTGTGATTAAATATGTATAATAGACTGCATCATAATAAACATATTTGTAGTATACTAATCTAAATACATATATACACAATAGATAATATTGTTATAAATATAATAATAAAAAATTTGTTAATATATCAGAAAAAAATAAAAATAGATGATATGATAAGTCTAAAATGTTACATATAGTTGGGTTTAAATTTGTAAAACATGTATTAATGGGCTTATGTTATCAAATTAGTGAGAACTAGATTTTGACATGCGCAAGCGCATAATTAAATGATTAAATAGGTTGATTAATCGATTTTAACATATATAAATTTTAAATATTTAAACGTGTATGACAAAATATATGAATTTTAATATCTATAAACGTACAAAAATGATATGTATTGTGCATAAATATAATCAAGTTGTATACTTTTGATTAAGCATCTGTTAATGTCATTAGTTTTAATATTTTATGTGTAAAATTGATCAAAACATATGCAAATGTTATTTTTTCAAATTTTTAAGTGTAAAATTGATCTTCATTATTCGTGTAAATTATAGAACATACGATAAATCAAATAAATTTTAGATTTATATGAATTTGTGGAACATATATAACAAACGAAAAAATATATGTTTTCCAATAATGAATTGTATAAATATTTGCAAATGTGATTAAATATGTATAATAGATTACATCATAATAAAAATATGTGTATAGTATACTAATCTAAATACATATATACACAATATATAATATTTTTCTAAATATAATAATAAAAAATTTGTTAATATATCAGAAAAAATAAAAATAGATGATATGGTAAGTCTAAAATATTATATTTAGTTGGGTTTAAATTTGTAAAATATGTATTAATAAGTTTATGTTATAAAATTAATGAAAATATGTAGAGATTTCCACCATGGCATATAATTTTAATTGAAATGTTCTGATTGGTTAAATTAAATGACATATCTCTTAAAATGTTTTTTGAACGACACCTATAATTTCTTTTGAATGTCTTCTCTATTAATATATAAAGGATATGTAAAAATTTTCATTGTGGCATATATTTTTAATTAAAATTTTATAATTGATTAAATCATATATTCGTTAATTTACTATTTCTATGATTTTTGTTTTGAATGTCTCCTTCAATATTATATATATATATATATATATATATATATATATATGCTATTGTACAAAAATAGTCAAGTCAACAAATAAATAAGGGCAAATGCGTAAATTAACGAACAGCAACTTGCTGGTTTTTTCGTTATCACCACTCACATGAACTCTGCATTAAAATCTCTCTCTCTCTCTCTCTCCATCTCTCTCAAATCGAAAGACACAGCCCAACTTTTGGTAAGTCGCTGTAAAGTTGATTTGCACCCTTTTTTTTATAAACACACATCTTCTTCTCCTACCTTTAACACCTTCCTCTTCAATCCTCCGATTTTTTCCTAACCCTAAAACCACCTCAAAGAGAGAGAGAGATCAAGATCACAAAGATCGATCAAGATTTGTAAAACAAGAAGCAACCATTACTTAGATCGACATGCTAGCCGTTCACCGTCCTTCCTCCGCCGTATCCGACGGCGATTCCGTCCAGATTCCGATGATGATCGCTTCTTTTCAAAAACGTTTTCCTTCTCTCTCGCGCGACTCCACGGCAGCTCGTTTCCACACGCATGAGGTTGGTCCTAACCAGTGTTGCTCCGCCGTAATCCAAGAGATCTCCGCTCCAATCTCTACCGTATGGTCCGTAGTTCGCCGCTTCGACAACCCGCAAGCTTACAAACACTTCCTCAAAAGCTGCAGCGTCATCGGCGGAGACGGTGGAAACGTCGGTAGTCTCCGTCAAGTCCACGTCGTTTCCGGTCTCCCCGCCGCTAGCTCCACCGAACGTCTCGATATCCTCGACGACGAGCGACACGTCATAAGTTTCAGCGTCGTCGGTGGTGACCATCGGCTCTCTAACTACCGATCCGTCACGACCCTCCATCCTTCTCCGATCTCCGGGACAGTCGTTGTGGAGTCTTACGTCGTCGATGTGCCTCCGGGGAACACAAAGGAAGAGACTTGCGACTTCGTTGACGTTATCGTAAAATGCAATCTCCAATCTCTTGCTAAAATAGCTGAGAATTCTGCGGCGGAGAGCAAGAAGAAGACATCCCTGTGATATGAGTGTTTCGTCGTCTGAGTAGTTTCGTTAGATCCGACGTCGTTTTCTAGATTTTTTGCCGTCGTGTGTGATCTATGTTTTTTCCGGCTTATGTGTGAAGAAAAGAATACATTAGTGAATTAATCTCATGCATTATAATCTTATATTATGAGAATTTACTTCTTTTTCTGTATTTTATATCCATAAACAACCGATTCGGATTAACCCTATTCCGGCTTTCACCACCCAAAGATTATAAAATTTAATGATAATATTCAATTAGGAGAAATTTGTTGTGTCCGAAAAGATTATGGGCCAAATTTCGGTTAGGAACTCTTAAGATTTATTAAAAAAAAAAAAATTACGTAATGCTCGACTCAGATGTAGCTCGTAACATTGAGTTGGTAGCCATCTTCATTTCGACACTAAAACTTATGTGTAAAACAGCTTTTGAGAAAATTCGATGATTTTTTTAAAAGAGAACTTTAAGTTTGGGCATAGTATAATGTCTTCCTTTCCTTGAGGATTTAATTTAAATCGTCCCTCCAACACTTTACTTTCTTATTATTTCATAATGATTATAAAATAACCCATTGAGATTTAAATTTGTATTGCTAAAACTCAAGAGCAATTTGTGCAGCAAATAATTTTCTAAAAACAAACAATTGTAAAAAAATCAAGATTTTGCGAGTTTTAATAAAATATATGTGAATTTTGATAGAAAATACATATAAAAGGTGGAAATAACCGTAATTTGTAGGCTTAAAGGTCATGGGTAAAATGAAAAAAACACATACGTGAATATAAAATAGTGAACATGTTGATGAAATTAAAGAAATCAGATTTTGCAAGTGGACAATGCTTTGAATGATAACCCAACAAGCCAAGCTGTTCTTTTTCCCGCTTAATAAAAAAGGAAATGCAAGTTGCAGCTCGTTTATTTCCACCTCCTTTCTTTATGCTTCTTCCCAATCCAGAGGATAACATATTTAAAATTTTATTAATAAAAAAAAAACAATATTGAATAGAGAGAAGCGCAAGTTGCATGTCCTTTTACATCACGAGAGTCACGATATGTTTCGTTTCCAAGTGATCTTCTTTAGAATATAAATATATAAATGTGATTTCATTTGTCTTTTAATCTTTAGATGATACATTTCTATCCACACAACCAAAAATGTGTGATTGATAGACAAAACATGAATAGTATAAAATAGGCCTGTACATTTTGGGACGGAAAACCTGTTCCAATTCGTATCCGTCCCGAATTTCTCGTCTCACTTCTAATTTGTTCAAATAATTACCTATTCGAGATTGTTTATTTTATTCAAATGGATATGGAAAAAAAACGGGTATTAGATAGAATATCCGAATTACCAGTTTAAAAATTAAAAATTTAAAAATTATTTTTAATTTCCCAAATTATTGAGAGTTTGAGAAGAGATTTTAGCTACGGAAATTTTCCAAATCCGTCCCGTTATCCGAATTTCTCGTCCCGTTTCTTATAGGAATACTTTGGATATTATTTTTCAATACTCAAATTATTCGTTCCCGTCTCTTTTCCGCGATTTTTCGTCCCGTTTCCCAAAATCAACATGCCTAGTATAAAATTACTTTTTCATATCTCAAACTTACAAATGTCAATTTGTTGTATTTTTATGTTTGCAATACTACAATTGAAGTTTACCACAACTAGGTAACAAAAATAGTATAAAAGTTTAATCTATGTGTAAATAACATAAACAAACACTAATTAGTACATGTAATATAATGTTTTTGTGCTAATATCGTCATTATATCACTGTTTGAATTCAAATCTGAAATTATTTATAACAAATAATAACAAACACCAAAATGAATATGTTATATATAGCAAATATGTTTCATACTTACATTTACTATTTTTTGTGGTCGTCAAATATTGACAAATTATAACACAGCTTACTAATCATAAGATACATTACTTAATGTGGTGTAAAAAATAAAATGAATGGAAAAGAGTTGGCGGTGCAAGTGGGAGCGGGGTATAGCTGCAATGTTTTGCAAGTTGGGCAGAACATATTAATTGTGATTTTGCAAATTGAGTTTTTTTTCTTTTTCTTCTAATAAATCAAATAAATAAATTTTGCTTTTGTATCCTTCACGCCAACGTTTCCTCTAATTTGATTGGACCTCTGCCCAAGTTTCCGCTCGTTCAAGAGAAGGCAAAACCACAAAAAAAAACAAAAAATCGAATACAGATATTATGAATATAACTCACAAGTTGTAAAAGATTAGTACTTTATAGCTTCTTGTTATTAAGAAGGGGATCAATTGATGTTTCTAAAGCGAACCAACCTATATCGGCGTTCGGCGTACGGCTTTAAATCTATTTTTGGGTTGGGTTAAGGTGGTTTATCATTTGTACTTAGTTACTTACTTTATTTAGTTTTTGTTGTAAACATTATTTTAGAAGGTCCTAAAGGAACGTAGAAGAACTTTACGATATTATCAAAATTATTCTTCAAGTAAATCTGTTTAATCCTCCATATTAATCTATGTTAAAAATATCTCATCTCGAAAGTGAGATGAAATATTGAGTGATATATGAGAAATATAATACAATTTACTAAAAATAAAGAGATTTATTAAATCTGTAAAAAGTTTTGTGTATCCAAAAAATTTAGTTATACAAAATTTAAGAATCCAATAAATATCCATAATATTCTCAAAATTGTGGTTAGTGAATAAAATAGTAAAAAATTCATGTTTCAATAACACTAGATTTTAGTATAATCACAAAATCAATGATAACTAAAATTTTAAAATAACAATAAATTTCAAATAAATTTAAAATTCATCAAAACAATAACAATAGATTTTACTAAAAAATATAAGAATCTATAGACCAATAGCAATATAATCTAAAAAAATTTAAACTCTTAAGATTCTATATATCAATAACCATTTGGAGTTTCACCACCTATATTTAACCTATTTTTAAAGTGAGTTTGTATACATGCTAAATAGTTTCACCACCTATTTTTGGACTTGTTACTTCCTACAGTTTTTACCGGGAGGTTTGGTTTAATAATCTAAACAATTTATGTAATTTGAAAATTAACCCATGTTTTCAAGTTTTTGAAAACTAATCTGTTTAAAGTTATAAGACAATAATTCTTCTATAAAATTTAAAAATTTATAATTATAAAATATATATTTTAAATATATTAGATAAATTGTCGATTATTGCGAGTCCAAATGACCATCAAACTAATACTAATTGTATCGTTCTTGTCATTGATTCAAGTGACTACAAAAGATTAAAATACAATAGAATCGGAAAATTAAAATACAATAGAATTAGAAAATTGATTTTCAATCGAATCTTTGTAAGATATTGTAGAGGAATCTATAACAGTGTTATACCTCCAGTTGAAGTAATGTACAAGCTTTTCAATCAACAATCATTGCATCAGTTTCCTGCAAAGATTATCAGATACACTTGCCAAAATCACTAGTGACTCATGTCTCTTATAATTTTGCATGAGTTCCGCTATCACTTTAACTATACGTTGGTTACTTTTTCTGACATTTTTAATTAGTTTTGTTGATCCAGTGCAACTCCATTTTTTAGTTTTTAAATAACACAAAACCATTCTTTATACTATAGCATAAAGGTCATTTCGTCAATCAAATTATTATTATGCAATATATAAGAATTTCGGTATGCCAAAAATTCTTAACTTAATTTTCCTATAATCAACTATTCATGAGAGATTGAATCGAGTGAACTAAACATTATATAACGTGAACACAAGCCATAGATTTTCTGGAGTTCAACATTTTTAATCTTTTCATATGTGTGATTTCTTATAATTTTATATTTTATTTGTAATCCATATTTTGCCTCTTCTAGATCAAGTAAAATGATATCCTTTTTTATTTTGTCAATTATTTTATAATATAATTATTTACCCAATGATATTACAATTTGATTTAAAAACACTTTATATTTAATTTATTTAGGATATTTTGATAAATTCAAATAAAAAGGTTAGTCTTCAAAATTTTAAAAATATGGTTTAATTTTCAAAATACATAAAAAATTTGTAATATTTTTACAATTTTTTTCTTTTTTATCTAAATGATTTTTTTTCTAGGAAGGAGTTTAAATATATTTTCGAATAGCTGGCTTAAGAAAGTTAAAAAAAAAAAAAAAAGAATAGCTGGCTTAAACATCTACGGCGAAAAAAAGGTTAGAGAAAGTAACAAGTACGTCCATAAAAAGTAGTAACATTTTACGGTATGACCAAATGGTTTTGATAAAATAACAAAAAAACAATGAGAGTGAAAAATGAGTGATGATGGGTCCAATGGGACCGAGGAGCGGGTACGCGAGGTCCATGACGACCTATGAATCTTGATTCTTGAGCATGACTGTGGGTTAATCTGGTGGGCATGATACACATGTTTTAATTTATATCAAACATATAAATATTAATTTCATTTTTTAAGTGATCAAATAGAAAGAAAAAAACATGTGAATTAAAAACTGTAAGATAAAGAAAAAAAATCTGGATTTTTTTTGAATTTTTAAAAAATATTGAAAATGATATAGTGAAACTTTTTGTTGTTGTCACCTGAACAAATTATATAAAAGTCGAAAAGCGAAAACGCGATAGAGAATTACATGTCTCATAGTTTACCACACCGGAGATAAAACGGAAACAGAGGTAAAACCAAAACAAACAAATCTAAAAACAACAGAACCACATTGACAAACCAAACCAAGCCAAGAAAGAAACCACTTGGAATAGCGGATCCCGAACTGGATGGAGACGTAGAAACAAAGAACGATAAATAACTTAACCGGATGAACCACCAACAGGATGAAAGCAGCATAGTAGTGGAACCGGAAAGCAGAATGCTGCAGCAAGCAAAGAAAGACCTGCAAGTTAAGGCAAAGACACCAAGACCAGCTAAACCCAAAACGCAGTTCCACAACCACAAGGCAGCGGACAGAAGACTGTAAGCCGATATAATTCCCAAAACAGAGAAAAGGAAATAGACACAAACCGAACGAAGCCTCTGGACCAAGCGAAGGCATAAACAAGGCAGCAAAGACGATGGAAACAACAAGGCAAAAGAGCAGGCTAGCCGAACAAAACACGCAGGATGTAATCTTGTAATTGTTGTCGAAGACACCACGATCTAACGCTAACCAAGGCCCGTCCTTAAAACTAGAGAACAGTAAATCAAATAGCAACTCCAAGAACACTCGACAAAACCTGACCTGCAACAAGAGGACCTAAAACCAGGAGCCACCAACACTAACAAAGGACTCCACTGACGGCTTAGGAGGCAATCGAATACCAGAAGACCAAGATCCATGAACACCGAGAAACAACCAAAATAACTCCGAGACTTCTTCAAAAAATACTCAACCCAATATCATTGAGGGAAAGCTGTTGATGTGCATCGCCGCTTGAAGATTATTCGAAAAACACCGGAGATCAAAGAAGCAAGGCTCTGACCCAAACCGACAACTGTTTTGACCCACCAGAACCTAAACCTATGGCGAAACCAAAAGAAAGACAGACAAATCACCACTCCTACCCTAACGACAAGCAATCACCACCACCTAACAACTTCATAGATGCCACCACCACTCACAAGCAAAAGAAAAGGAGAGAAGCTTGAGGCCACCGGAGATCCAAAGGACACAAGCGAGCCACCGCTGAGAACCCAGAGGGAGACAAGGAGAATGCGAGGTATGGAAGACCTACCAGAGAGAAACCTAGTCCTCATAAGGCCTCACAGGAGGAAGAGAGCCCAACCTTACACCAAGACAAGAGAAACAACAGCTACATAGTACACTTGAGGAAGCCAAAATGACCCACAAGGAGGACCCAACCCAGAGAGCAAAGACCACTGGAGCACCTTAATCCGATCTAATCGCTGTCTTTAGATGAAAGAGAAAACGGAAGGAGATACGCCATAGAAACACCACCAGAAAAGATTCTCAACCGCATATCCACAAATCCTCCCAAGCCGAAACAAAATCACCTGACCAAGAGCATCATATCTAATCGATCTGCAAGGAAAAAAAATTAGAGAGCTTCCGAACAAGAGAAAGAAGGAAAAAGGCTTCCCTCTCGCGGTGGAGGTGAGAACCAACGAACACCAGAGAGAAAGATCGGAAATTTGGAGGTCGACGGCTTAGGATAAACTTACAGGTTTTTAGAGAGAACGATTGTCTCTTGCGAAGATTTTGCCAAACTATTTTTATGCATCTGTAGTGAAACTTACTATTATTATTTTTCAATAAATAATTTATCTTAACTTATAATTGTCAGTTATTTATTTAATGAAATTAATATATATATATATATATATATATATATATATTATTTTTAAAGTGGTTAAGAAACATGACCATTTATCTGATATATAATTTTATATTTTATATTTTCTAATTGAGTATATGTAAAGATATAGCTAGTCTATTGTTATATTTAATAATACTGGGAATGTCGATATAAGCTTTTGTAAAAATTCACAATCCACAAAATGTACTCGATCGTTAATTTTGTTACTTTGGCACGACATCTTACACAAGCACACAAAACTAACAAAATTTTGAGATCCGATTTGTAACTTATAAAAGACCAACTTTTTTTCTACTATTTTATTTTGTGTTCAATATGCATTAGAAAATATATAATTGAATGAGCTACATAATGGGCCGAGGGCATCCGCCTCTATGCCCAACTGGGCCCAGTCAATATATGATCACAAATTCAACTAACGTGTAATAAGAGTAAGACAAATTCTAATTCAACTATACACAACATATTTCATTTTTTGAGCTACACACGACATATTAATAACGTTCGACAAAAAAATTTTCTTTTTAAATAGTGTATTATCTTTGTGTAGAAGCCATGCTAGTTTTGTTACTTTCTCCGTTTTCATAGTTGTTGTTTTTGAACTTAAATTTTGTTTTATAACAAATATCGTTTTATATTTCAATGGAGATTTTTATAAAAAAAATTCTAGTTTTATTTTTGTTGTTTTACCTTATTAATTAGTGAGATCAAATTATATTCTTTATATATTAATTAAAAAGACTGAGAGAGAAAATAAGTGCAAAACATCATAGATATTGTTTAAGGAACACACATTATTTAATATAATCAATCAGAATATTTCAATTTAAATTTACTTTATGCAAATTATATTAATGTGTATTTATACCATAGAAATATTATATCATCCAATGGTATTTGACAATATGATTGATATTACCATTATTTTCTTTAATATCGTTTACTGGTTAATCATTGTTTTAGTTAACGTTGAGATTTTGGATATAACCTTATAACTTATAGCATTTTTAATATTTACAGAAAGCATGATAAATTTATTGATAAAAATTTTAATATATCTAAAGGTTTCGAAAATTCTTCTTACAAGGAGATACAAAAATCATTGTTTTGTTTGATATCAATCCAACTGTTGAATCTTATAAAATTATCATTGTCAATATTAGTAAAGTTCAAACAGTTCATACCAAAAGAATTGAAAACAAAAATCATGTTTGAATTTCGAAAATCACCAGTTTTCGCATTTTTTTAAAGATTTTTACACATTAATGCATTTTTTTTTGGGTTAAACTTCTAAATTTCTACGCATTATCTTACTGATCAAATCAATCTTTGAAATTTTGACAAATAAATTTGAGAGAATCTATAATCTCAAACGTATTTAATTTATAAAAAATACTTGCATCTAGACCAAGTGTTATGCAAATAAATATTTGTAAGATAAAATATATTTAACTATATTGGAGATGTACATATAATATAATTCTAATTTTTTGATATAGTAAAACATTTTTTATGATTTTGAAAAAAAATTCTAATCACACGCTTGACACGGATCACAATTAGTGTATTAATAACGAGTAAACCAGTTTTTAACTTTTTTTAACAACACTTATAATAAAACTAAGAGAGTATATGTTTTCAATTTTTCTGATGTTTCCGGAAAACAAGACACTAATAATGCATCTGTTCATAAAAATGATTTAAGTTTTTACACATTTATAGTAACAAAAATTAGGACATAATACTCTTTCTTATCTAGTATGACAAATAATTATTAATAAAATTTTTATGGATTAATCAAAGAGACTTCTTGAAAAAAGCATGAAATTTCTGTATTTGAACTTTGATTATGGAAATAGAATTACATTATGGAAACAGAATTACACATAGATAGTGTTCAAGAAAGTGTTAGGCGTTAAGTGGGTGGCGATCCTCAGCCTAGCGTCTACAACGCTTAGTCGGAGTCTAGACGATTTTGTAGGCGGGTTAGACGGTTTTATAATAAAACTATATATATATATATATATATAATCTAATTATATATATTATAAAATATAACATAATGAAATAATCTTAAGAAACATGATCCATGAAAACTAAAATAAACGTAAATATAGACTAAAGAATAAAAAAAATTGAGTTTTTAAAAATGAATAAACTCTCATGATGATTCTACTCACATTTCTCTTCACCTTATTCTCTCTAAACATGCTCATCATCTGACTCAAATATCAAAACGGTGTTGTTTTGAATTTAAAAAAAAAAAAAAAACAGGCGGATTTAACCCGTCCAACCCGCTTAGTGGCCGCCCAAACCCGCCTAGTGGCCGCCCAAATCCACCTAGTGGCCGTCCAAGCCGCCAAATGACCTTTTCCACTTAATACCACCGATTAATGTAAAATCCAAGCTATCTAGGGGCGCCTAGAGCCTAAACAATGCCTAGGCCGCTTTCTTGAACACTGCACATAGGAATAAATAAAATATCCGAAATCCAAATTAAAATCAGGAAAGATAATATAGTTTTCGGTTTATTCCGTCATTTTTCTAATAAATTACTTAGATAAATCTGTTTTAATAATAAAATAGAATTAAGAACGATTTCTTTTTCGATGTCAAGCATTGCATGAATTGTAAACTTTTTACATTATTATTTAAAATATGTTTGTCGATTAGTATATAAAGGATATAAGGGATATATAATGAAGCAACCAATGGAATCTTGAGGTAACTTTAAGACAACGAATCGTATGAATGTGGAAACGTCAACAACTTAACCTTACCTTTATTTACATATATATTATATTATTTGACAATCTCTAACTAGGAGTGGAATTATTATCCGAAATCCGAGATTCGATTCGGAATCCATTCCGATCCGTTTCAAAAATTAAGATATTCGAAGTGTCCGGATTCAGATAAGGATAGTAAAATCTCGAATCCGGATCCGGATAATAAAATTTCAAGGTCTGGATATCCGGACGCATTAAATATATTAAAAATATATACTTTTTACATATATTAAGTTATTTATATATATATATATAAATTGATTTTGATTTTTTTCTAATATATCATATTTATTTTGAAAAATATTATTCAAAATTTTAATTTTTATATATATATATTTTTAAAATATTTTAATTTAATTATTTAATTATTATTTTCGGATCCATATCCGGATATCTACGGATATCCTGATGTTTTGTCGGATACTCAAAATTCGAATATCCAGAAACCACGAATTCGGATCCGAATACTTTTACCACGGATCCGACAGACCCAAATCCAGATTTAGATACCCTAAACTTTCAAAATATCCGGAATCGTCTCACTCTTACCTCTAACCATATTCTTGCATTATGAATACAAAAGCAAACAGGCAGACTAAACTGTCGCATGTAAATCCCATAATGACCCCTTTGGGCACACCTTTTCTCAGTTATCTATTACTACGAAGGCCAAGGGTATTCTCGATAAACATTTTAATCGATAGTCGCCTTCACTTGAAATCCAAGGGAGGTGAACCACACCAACATAAAATACCGTCTAACTAAACTAACTAAAACAAACAGCTTATTTTGTGTCTGATCCACCAATTATATTCGATTAAAAGTTATATCCAAAACTATTTATGAAATTTGTTGACGATATATGTGAAAACTAGTTAGATCTCTGTGAAACTGAAAACTCAAAAATCTTCGACGTTTCAATAGGAGTTCGACCTAATATCCCTCTTATTTAACTTCCGTCGAGCCAACCATATATCGGATATGATAGAAAAACAAACTCTTTCTTTTACCATTTCTCTTTTTTGTTCGGATTGGTTCCAATTCGTTATAGCGGTTGAAAAACTGAACGAACATATTTCTTTTTTTTTAGTTATAAACTGAACGAACATATTTCTTAGTAATGAAATTTCACGTTTGAGTTATAAACAAAAAAATTGAAAACGACATTAGAAGCGTGAGATAAGGCAAGAGAACACTTGAGTCGTGACATAAAACACACACTACTTTAGTTCATCTACAATACAAAAGCCCTCTCCATTTTTTGTAAGGGCCGATTATTTGCTAGCCAAGTTCTAGATAAATTCAAACACTACTTAAGTTCATCTAAAATTCTAATATTGTTATTTATAGATTAGGATATATACTTGAACATCACAAGATCGAGATTACGGTCAGATCCTTCTTCTAGAGTCAGCGTCCGATTCTATCTCATAGAGTCTTGCCTGACTTTATTTCCTAGAGTCCTTGTCCGACTCTAACTTCAAGTCGTGAGCTCATTTCCACCTCTCGAAATCTTGACAGATTTCGGCTCTTCGGACTAACTTCTACACTTGAAATTTTCTTGCCTCAGTTTCATAGACTTGCAGTAAAAAATATACTGATAATGCCAAACATTAACCATAAACCGTAATACTGAAAAAACCGAAAAAATATGGAAAATATTCTTATTTTGTTTTATTCGATTGTGGACTAAATTTGTCCACAAAACAATGAAGAATTATTTTGGTCCACAACACAACTAAACACGCCTCAATTTGTTCATGGACTAAATTCGTCCATTTAATTTGGTCCACTACACTAATACAATTTGTTTATAATATCTTATTCATAGACAAAATTGGTCCATTGACTAAATCCGTCCACTTAATTTTAGTTCACCATGCTAATACAATTGGTTTGTAAACTAATTTATACACTCAAGATAAACACTTAATTTTGGTCTAATACAATTGGTCCAAAAAAACTCGTCAACTAAAGTTGGTCCACGGTTTTGTTTTGTCCATGAAAAGATCTTCTCAGCCCACATAAGGATATAAACGTTTTTTCTCCTTTTAAAATGGCATGATAAAAAGTTTGTGTGGGTTGTGCCATCACCCATAATTATTTTCTGAAAGTTGGTTTTTAGAAAATAATCTCTAAGTTCGGATTCCTTGGCATCGATTTTCCGGCTTTTTTGGATTGAAACCGGCATTTTCAGATTAATATAAGTATGTTTTGTCCAAAAATAATAATAATAATCTCTAACATAACTACTTCAATCTACCAGATTCATAATGGAGAGATTTTGTTCTTATCTCAGTAACATAATATATGTTGAGAGTGGCCTCCATGTTTAATCTCCTTTGATGACAAATAGTTTGTTCTTTCTCAATCTCAGCATGGTGGATTGAATTTTTCTCAGTACTACTGTTTTTTTTATATATCATTTTGGTAATATGATGACTGTACGATGACTACAACAATATAATACAATCCAAATCATTTATCTAGGATTTTAGATATAGGTGTGTTTGAACTTTGAAAATGCAGCCTCCTCACCTTGAAACATTTCCTCCACTAGTTTATTAGAATATGAAACTATTAGTTTCCCATTTCCATTATGGTAACTTAATTTTCTTTAGCATTGTTAGAATCCTACTTTGTGTATGAATTCAAAGACCAAAGCACAATCATATGAGTATGCAAAGTTAAATCTCAAGCTCAAAGCCTTTAAAAACATTCTTGGGCATTTAGGAAAGAAGTTCAAGAAGTTTTCCTTCTCTGATCAACTTGAAAAATTATTAATTTTTTGCAAGTGGGCATTGCTTGGCAAACTATCAACACAAAATTTAGAATTATATCATTCAGATATATATATAGGCATAAGTTTATTCATAGACAGCTACTGAAATATGATTGGCCACCAAACTACAAAAAATAGCTTCAAGAAGGCTCAAGTTAAAAGGGAAGTTAGAGAAAGACACATCAATATAACCCAAAACAAACATATCATATAACAATAACAATAACTACACAAAACCAATGGCAAAGCGACAACTGTTGATGTTGGGAATCAGGGCGAGCTTTCACACTATCGCCGCCGTGCTTGTGGCCGGAGTAATATTCACTGCCGTGTATTTGTCCCGGAACGGTTTGACAAAGGAAAAACTCCAAAGGGACGATGTTTCGGACGGCGGCGACGACGACAGTGGCAGAGAATGTAATTTGTTCGAAGGGAAATGGGTATTTGATAACGAGTCATACCCTCTTTATAAAGAAGAAGATTGCAAGTTCATGTCTGATCAGTTGGCTTGTGAGAAGTTTGGGAGAAAAGATTTGAGTTACAGATTTTGGAGATGGCAACCTCACACGTGCGATCTCCCAAGGTTTATTTCCTTCTTTATCGTTTTCACTTCACATTTTACATTTTGTTTTGTCATCAACATGATTCACATCTTTCTTTCTTTATTTAGTTATTTATGGCAATTACTATAAACATGTTGCAATTATCTTCGCTGATAATACACTTTTCCGTTAATTATACAAGGACGTTTGTTTATTCATTTAGCAAAAAAAAATGACATAATTCAACTAACTTCTCATACAGTTTTTCCTTTTCTATATATATGTATCTAAATTCATGCATAAATGGTTGGAAGTTTTTTTTTTCTGTTAGTTAATATTACTGAAAATTAAAGTTAATTACAGAGGAATTATTTCTGAATTTTCACGGCTTACAAACAAGAGTTAATAATTTTTTTTTTAAAATTGCACAATTGATCGTAAGGGCTGAGATAGATCAAAATGTCTGAACCAGAACGGGATTAACTATTTTACAACCAAACAAAAGAGATTTACAAGTGGTTGGGCCTAATTTGGGCCCTTTTTTTTTTTTTTGCCATGGTGTACAAAGAGATTAACTAATTGTCATTATCGAAATCGGTACCAATATTATCATCTTGTGAATCTTTTTTATGTAAAAAAGGTTTAATGGGACGAAGTTGCTGGAGAAGCTAAGAAATAAGAGGATAGTGTACGTAGGAGACTCCTTGAACAGAGGCCAATGGGTATCAATGGTGTGTATGGTTAGTTCGGTCATTACAAACCCAAAGTTGATGTATATGCACAACAATGGCTCTAATCTCATCACCTTCAAATCCCTCGTAAGTCCTCCAAAAAATTATTCACACTCAATTAACTAGTTTGTAAATGGGCAGTTAAATAATAGAGAATTATGGCCGTCTTTTAGAACATTCAAGTAAGTAGATTCACACATAGACCCCATTTTACAATTAAGTTTTAGAAGAAATTTTAAAATATATAAAAAATATAGTCTTTAATTTTGTTGTTGTTCATTTTAATATAAAATTTTCACCGAATGTCCAAATAATTTAAGACGGTTTAAATTATCAGGAATACAATGCGACAATAGATTTTTATTGGGCTCCCTTGCTGGTCGAATCCAACTCGGACGACCCGACCAACCACAGGTTACCTGAACGGATAGTTCGGATCCAATCCATAGAGAAACATGCGAGGCATTGGACAGAATCCGACATCATCGTCTTAAACTCTTATTTATGGTGGAGAAGGCCTCATATCAAGACCCTGTAAGTTTCTTTACTCATTGTTAAACTCAATTATTCTCAATATATAGATGGGTGGGTAACATATGAAATAAAAATAAAGGTGGGGGTCGTTTGAGAAGTTAGATGGAATATACAAAGAAGTGGAGATGGTAAGAGTTTATGAGATGGCTTTGCAAACACTGTCTCAGTGGTTGGAGGTTCACGTTAACTCCAATCTCACCGAACTTTTCTTCATGTCCATGTCTCCCACCCATGAAAGGTAATCTCCAAGTCTTTTTCAAGATGCATCATAATGCCTTTTTGATATATTTTTATTTCTCATAGATTCGCATCTTCATTCTTTACTGTTTTTTTCTCTCTTTTTGTGAATATGTTATTTCTCCCAATATATCAATTAGTTTTTAGAGTGGGAGTGCAATTTTTCTCTAGTTAAAAGTTGTTTCATGTTAGATAATAGATATGAATATAATTAAAGGTCCTTTTCTTTTTCACGGACATATTTCTAAAATAGGACAAAATAACTTACTGTTTTTATCAAAAAATATTTTAAAATTATAAACATAAATGGAAAAAAAATCCTTAAAGGAAAGTTAAAGATTCGAAAAGACTTTTTTATTTTGACGGTCATTAATATTATGACATGATAAGTTTAATTAATGAGTACTTTGAATGATGCATATGATCGGCATTCACAATATGAGATTGTCACATTGGTATTATTTGGTCAACATATGTTCTAATACAAGATAACAAGTAAAAGAAATACATCTATGTAGGGCTGAAGAATGGGGAGGAAAAGTTAATCAGAACTGTTATGGAGAAACTAGTCCAATAGATAAAGAAGGATACAATGGAAGAGGGTCGGATCCAAAGATGATGAGAGTCGTAGAAAATGTGCTCGACGGGATAAAAAACCGAGGATTGAACATGCAGATGATAAACATTACGCAATTATCGGAGTATAGAAAAGAAGGTCATCCTTCGATCTACAGAAAACAATGGGAGGCATTGAAGGAAAATGAAATCTTGGATCCAAGTAGTTACTCAGATTGTATACATTGGTGTTTGCCTGGTGTTCCTGATGTTTGGAACCAACTTCTTTATGCTTATATTGTTGACAACCACTCTAATTCGTGATCATGAAAATTATTCTTACATCTTCTTTTTTTTCCTTTTCCACTTCAATTGTACAGCTGATTTACTTACCTTCAATTTATGTTTTTCAACTTGTAGTTTCTTGTTTGTCATTTTTTTTTTTTATCATATCGATGAATTTTTTTTATGTGATTGCATTTTTTCTCTGATTTTTGCAAAATTATCTTAAAGGTTATTGACTTGTTGTTGATAATCATAATCATTAAACTATCAAGGTTTTCCCCCCCTTTTTTTAATCAGAGTGTTCGAAAAAGACACAATTAGAAACATTTTTTGGGTCAAAACAATTTTGGGTTTTGGGCCATAATTGATTAGGCTTCGAAAATTTTGGATCGGTGTTCAACTTCAAGAAAATCCATAAATCTTAGACACGCTAGCTAAAAATGTGCGTTTTTATTCTATTTAGTTCTAAAAACATTTTTTAATCTTTAAACCTTCAAAATGTGATTGAAACGCAGTTAAAAACATCTCCAACCTCAATTTAAATCTCACTCTAAAAGGAATACAAAATAGGATTACTATTTTTTTTTTTACTCATCATTCTATTTTTACTCTAAAATAAAATGGAGTAATAGGTTAGAGATACTCTAAAAGTTGAAACAACCCGGAAACAAACCCACTGATAAAGAAAAACATATGATTTACAATTGTATGTTTACCAAATGGTTGTTACATATTTTTTTAATTTTTAATTTGTATATTACATGTTATTGACAGAAAAAATTAAATTATTCTTTTCTTTTTTATTCTTTTATAAGATTAATATATATATATATATATATATATAGTTTCTACAAGTATTTTATTATTCAACTGTTTGTCATAAATTATAACTATCTTTATCAATTTTGACCGTTTTCCTTTTATAATCGCTATGTTAAAATAATGGAAATACATTTTACCATTGACGTTTTGGCTCGGAATTTTTGATTTGAGTTGTTAGGCAACTTTTATGTCGTCAGACACCGATAAAAAAAAAATAGTTCGATTAAATCGGTATCTTGGGGGAAGATTTTGATACGGTCATGTATATGTTTTTGATTTAATCCGATTCCAAAAAAAGTGTAGTAGGAGCAATAGATTAGGATTTGATCCGCTTTCAAACCTTCAAAAAGAATAGGCAATGCGGTTGTCTATCTCTCATCGATTCTCATATTAGTTTTCTTTCGTTCATTGTTTTTTTTTTTTTGGCTATGTTGTCTCTCTCAAATCTAATGTGATGTATTTATCTTCGTTTATGTATGTTTCCTTTATTTGAACTGTGTTTCCCTCGTTTAGATTTGTATCGTCGGAGATATCGATTTATTCCGTCGGCTTTTGTAACTTCTTTCCGGGAAAAAGAAAGAAAAATGAGACTTTAGCATTGAGACTCTAAAGAAATATATGTGCATGGAAAGGTGTGTGTTGTTAAATTCTGTGTCACAAAGTAGAAGGCGGAGAAACTGGGGAAGTTGGCAGGACAGATGCAGAAATTATAAAGCCGCCCTGAAGTGACGCTCCAATTATTGTTTTGATTTCTTCCCATAATTTCCTCCATTTATTTATTCAATTCTCGAAAAACTAAAAAACTTAAATTTCAATCATCCTTTTTTGGATTTTTCGAAGAAACTCGTTTCATTTATTGTTTTATTTTATATTCTGACTTATAAATTGGTAATAGGCCCAATTGATTGAGGACTGTGTGGGTGATGACCATTTTAACGAAAAGCTGATCAAATGAAGTTGAATATTGTCAGAATGAATGTTTTTGCAAATTTTCAGCCAACTAATACTTTTTGAATGTTTATTTGGTTCCTTTTATATGGAGGCTTCCTACTACTCTGATTCTATGAATCTTGCTTTGTATAAGATCCAAAATAGTTTCACACAAACAAATACTTGATGATAATACAAGTTTACATTTTAAATTCCTTATTTATTTTTTTTTTCACAAAAATTCATTGTTTATTTATTACCAGAACTTTTAAGAAAAAAAAAAACTTTTAAATTCACATGTATATATATATTTTTTTGTCAATCGGCTTCTAGACAGAAACGATGTAGAACAGAATGGGATGGGTGTATGACAGGCAAAACAATATCAAAATTCATGAAAAATTATATTATTCCGTCTGCATCATATTTATCCGGCTCCGCCACAACCGCTATATTCAAAATTGTTTATATGTATGCTCTAAATCTCTAATATATAAAAGAACTTATGAAAATAAAAATTTTGGACCTCATATTTGGTAGACAGAGTCTCTAAAATTTTTGTAAGCTTTATTTTTAATTTTTGTAGACAGAGATAAGCTTCTTCTTTTTTTCTTGAATAATATTTTATTTAATTAAAATGGCTATGGAATTTAAGGTTTTGCACACATGTATTACTCACTTAGATTGGGTCCATGGCCATAAAATTTAGATTGTATAATTTTAATACTGATTAAATTTAACACCAATTAATTTTAAATATTACTTAATTAGAGAAAATAGATTAATTAAAAATAAAATTTAGATTGAAAAAGAATTTGCAAATGATATTTAAATTAGTAATCAAAATAATAATATTACGCATTGCATTGGATGACATTTAGTGATTAATAGAAGATGGGTTTTGACCATTTGAAATATTATTCTAGAAAAAGATAACCAAACAATAGCTCTAAAGGCCATGGTAAAGCTATCTTTCAGGTGAATTATTATATCTTTTCATGCAGATGTTAATATGTTATCAATAGTGATTACATTTCTTTACTTGTTGTCATTCCTGAGAATTTTTAAAATTAATTAGGTCAAGCTCATGCAAATTTTATTTCCATTCCAACTTTTAAAGATCCACTTAAGTTCAAAATATCATTCCAACATTCTCCAACGTACTAAACCAAATCAAACGTTCGGAATTTTCTAATACCAAGCTTAAACGCAAGCCGAAATTATGAATGAAATCAAAGTTGAATATTTTTTACCCATGCTCAGTTACAGAAGTTAACTATGTATACCAGAATATACTAATAAAATAAAATATTTGTATATTTATGAAAGTCGTGTTCATAAATTCTATGTCACACCATAAGAGCACAACCGGGTAGAGATGGCAGAAGATAGAGACTATAGAATTCCATGTGTATTAATAGCAAAATAAAACTCCAACTTAGATTCGTTCTTCTTCGTTTATTTGTTTTTTTTGTTTTTAATCTTTATAACATTAATGTATCAGGCTATTGATTGAGGGCTGTTGCCTATGATAATGACCTAACGAAAAGCTGACCCAAATTAAATTGAATAATGTCAGGTTGAATGTTTGTAAATTCTCAGCCAATATATATATAATTGATTATTCGTGTGTGTGTGTTTTGTTTTCTTTTATTTGGAAGCTCTCCAGCAACTTAGAACACATGAATCTTGCTCCGAAAAGGGAACACCTCATCTGATCCCTTAATATTCAGATTATGAACCTCATATTAATTTCAAGCTATTTTTTCTTTTTTTTGGTGATTGCATTTTTAAAACTAAAATTTCAAAACCACAATCTATTCAATTAATTAAGTAGGGAATTTGAATTCAGATAGTTATACATCGGTAACACTAATATAAATTATTAGATTACATATCTTGGTCTAATAATAGTAACAAAAATATTTGCTTTTCTTTTTCCAAATGTGTATGTTCTAGTAAAATTTGATTCTAAAATTCGACCACCATGAACAAACCTCGTTTGGTTTCTTCGTCAAACTGTTTTCTTAACTTAATTTTTGCTAGCTCATATATATATAACTTTCACTGTAAAATGGCACATATTCAAATATGAAACTGTTGATTAGGTATTTTCATGATTTTTATCGAAACTACTTAAATATGTTATATAAGTAATAGTTAGCTATCCAAAAATATTTTTAACTATTTTTGAAAATAGTTAACAACATTGTTTTACTGTTTTTTAATATAGCTTATCTGATTATATAGTTAGGTGGGCTATTTCAATATATAGTTAACTATTATGGTTATTGTAAAAGATTCAAGTAAATAGTAAAGTTTAATTATCTAAAGACGTTACATAAAATAACATGTTGTGAGAAAAAATCGTTATTTAGTAAAATAAAAATGCATGTTACTTATCTAATAATATGAAAATTACATGTCATTTGTCTTTTTTTTTTTTTTAAACTGTGGAAGTTCCATACTTTCGGTTCATAATATTCTCCAGTATCCGGAGCCAGTTGTTAATAATATTGTGTTTAAAACGTAGTGATTTTGAATACTCATTCTTAAAATCATTAGATCACCATTTACTTGGTCATTTCGCTATAAATGTGATTTCCTTTTTAAATGAGTGCAATTTTCGTTTTGTTTATAATGTCCCAAATAGTCGATTTGATCCGTTATTTGTTTTGTTTTAGTTAAAAAAATCCGGAACATAATCATAGCTATTTCAAAAACTTATTTCAGATTTAATCGGTTAGGTTACCGATGCAAGATATTTCTGATAAATCTATCACCTGGCTTCAACTCTTTTAAACTGTAAAATTATTTGGTAATGAATCTTTTGATTTCGTTTCTCAATTAATCATAGAGAGCTCTGAATGGTTTTGGACCTTTTGGTGGCCAAACCCTCGTTTTCTTTAGAAAACAAAAAAAATAAGTGGAAATAAAAGCAATTTTAAATGGACAAGAATGTAGTGATGAAAGTGAGAGATATGGGAGGAGAGGGCTATTGAAGTATTGACTACACCGCATGATGTGAGATTGATGTGAATATGATAACTAATAACACCCAAACTCACTATTATGAGAAAATGTATCTTTAAAAATGATATTGTCAAAGCTTCGATGCGCTATAGGGGAACATAATCATTATTTGAAAAGAACCAATACAACCTCTTTTTTTCTTTTGACGAAAAAAAAAATTCTTTGTTTTAGAGATAAAATCGTATATAACTATCCAAAGTTTGGGCATGAAACTCAAAAACCATCTAAACTTTTGATATATTATTCTAGCCAACACAATCAGCAGGTAACATCCTTACCAGCTATACAAATGTTTTCTACAGCAAATACGCCGTTAAACAATAATAGTAACATTATTTATAAGTTTATCATAGTTATTTGTTAGTTAGCTCTCTCTTTCGACAAAATCATTAAAATTTAGGCCATTTTGTAAGTTAGTTCTTTTCTGGACAAGCGCATTATAATTTAGGTAATTTTGTAAGTTAGCTGGAATATAAACAATATTTTGTCTAACTTCTAGAGTATAACCACATTTACGCGCCAGACAATTTTAGTCAAATCAGAAACTACCAGTATAATTTTAGGTATTTTGTAAGCTAGTTCTTTAAACACTTCAAGATTAATAATATATATTAGATAAATATGCGAATAGTTAAATTAATTTTGTACGGTCTTCTTGTACATCAATCATAGTCATCATATATCTTTTGAAACCAGTGGATATGTATTTGATTTACGACCGTAGTCGGCAGGAATGCATGAAGAAAAAGAGAAAAAGAAACAAACTAAAAAGTCACTTTACCAACAAAAAAAAATCTAAAAAGATAAAGCAAAGTCTTCACATTCATTAATTTAATCATATTTGTAAACATATATAGAAAACTAACTTCACCGTTATTTTACCAGAATTTACCTATTTTGGCAAGAAATGTACTTCTGATATTAACTATTTATTTATCTAAAAATCTAATTATCCACTCTTATAAAAAGAAAATTGATAATTAATTGCAATATTTTCTAATATCATAGAAAATGATTTATCTGTGTTGAAAATAAATACTAATATTTTATATTTTATAATCTATGAAAAAAAACTGTGAAATCTCGTAATTTGCAAATGTGCCTAAGTTTTCAAATATTTTGAATCTTGGACCAATGGTATTAAATAATCTCGTAAATACTAATACTTTATATTTTCTAATCCAAAAAAAATACTGTGAAATTTCATAATTTACAAATGTGCCTAAGTTTTCAGATATTTTGAATCTTGGACCAACGATATTTAATAATATGCAGTACATAAATATATTATTATAATTTAATCACAAATTATCAACAATATAGTGAAATATATTTCAAGATTATCATCCGCGTTTCATGTATCAGTACAAATAGATACAAGCAAGATTCTGGAAAATTAATTTATGTTCACCTAAAATATAAAAATCAAATTTGTTAATATTCACTATATAGCTCAATCAAATATTAATGTGATAATATAACAATTTGATCAAATGTAATTTATGTACAATTTGGAGTGTCAAACATTGATTAGTTAGTAATATTTTTATTTTAATAAAATGTCGATGGCTAAACTAATGAATATATGTGAGATTAGGTTTTTTTTTATTTTTTAGCTATGAATTCATGGTTAAATAAATTAGAATTCCAGATTACACAAAATCATAGGACATTACAAGTCCCCGAAAATAAAGCCAATCATATACAAAAATTCGCCGGAGATAAAACCCTAAAAAAGAAGCTAGCGAAATTACAAGTTCAACGAAAACTATAAATCGAACGAAATCAACAACCAAAACCAAAACAGAGCAATAAAATATGATTAACCCGTATCAAGGCTAAAACAACAGTCCCACACATTTTTTAGTCTTCTGGAGAAACCAATGAAAGCGAAAAACAGAAAGATCTAAGACCAGATGACCCAATGATAGAATAACCTCCTATAATGAAGCATGACTACCTTTCAAACATAAGAACAAAGCTTCGCAATCCGACAAGAAATCTCCATAAAGGAAACTTGAAGTAGTATTCCGAATGCAGTGATGTCACCCAACGACTAATTGATAAACATTCATGGTTCTTGGCTTGAAAAAATGCATGCACTCTGATGTACACGTGATAAAATAACGATTTTTTATTTTCAAATGAACAACAACAAAAAGTATAAGCTTTTCATAGATTTTATTGGATCTTCATTTTTCCAACACTATACAAATGTTTGGGTCATGGAAAAATTCCTTAGAAAGTTATGAAATGTTAATATACATTGGTATAAATTCATATAGGATCGACGATCTATTTCCCTACGAAAACTATCATATAATTATATATGTAGCCCAAACTAAATCCTCTTTACATATATCTCCGAAAATAAAGTTCGAAACATATATTTCCCCCAAATAAAATTTTGAAACCTATATACCCACCGATATCGGTTTTAATCGGTTTGAATGGTTTAAAATCTAAACCCGATACAAAACCATCTAACCCCAATACTAAACCAAAAAATATCAATAATACATTATAATTTTTATTATCATCATCATCAACACCATCGACCAAATCGTCTTTCGGTTCCTCCATGAACTACCGCAACAATCGTAAGAGCTCACCCTTATTTTCCTTACATTCCGAGTCCAACCCCTTCAAAAATCTGTCTCAGATCGATCCATGGAACCACTAAATCTTCAATTTTCTTTCTCTTTCTCATCCTCTTCTCCTTGCGATCTCTTTACTCTCTCTTACCTTTTCTTCGTTCTTCTCCTTCATTCTCTCTATTCCCTTTCTCATTCCTTGTCTCTCTTCTCTCTTGCTTTCACTCTCTTTCTCTGCGTTTTCTCCTTCAAAGAAAGACCCATTTCTCAAGCAGAATCGTTTCGTTTTCTCAATTTCACTCTCTCATCTTCTCAAATTAAACTCATACTCGCTAAATCGATTTTTCTAGCCGTTGTTTTACTCCTTCGATTCCAGGCTCTATGTTACTGCGGTGCAACTGCTATGATCTTGGCTGAGCTCTCTGGTACAGTCTCCGCCATAGTTTTATCGGAGTCTCGAAATCGGTTTGCCGAGGATAATGGCGGAATTGGTTCATCTAAGGTTCATGGGTTTTGCATCTCGTTTGTTGGGTTGTTGTTGTTATCAATCAGCTGGGATCGAGTAGGTGAAAAGAGCATCGGAATCAACCACTAGATCCATTCCGTCTCTGGTTAGCAATCATCGCCGTTTTAATCGTCGGAAGTTTCGCCTAGTAAGATTCCATTTTTGGATGGAGAAGTGAGTTGCTGGAGAAAATGTCGTGGTTATGGATCCGACAATAATCGACTTTGTTTTTGAAGAATCAAAGTAATAAGTGGTATCCGATTGAAGAAAGTTTAGAGATATGAGAGAAGAGCAAACCCGATTGATGAAGAAGAAGATGATTTTTTTTTAATGTATTACGAAATGGGGTTTGGTTTTGGTTTTGTTTTCGGGTGGTAATTGGATCTTAATCCGGTTAAAAATCATTTGAAGTCGTTAAACTATAATTTTAAAATAGTAAATCAACTAAAACCGATTTTTGTGGTTATATAGATTTCTAATTTTTTTCCATGGATATATAAGTTTCTAATTTTTATTAAAAGAATATATATAAATAGAACTTAGCTTGGATTGTATATATAGTTATATGATAGTTTTCGTGAAAAAATACATCATCAACCAATTCATATACTTAAAATCTGGCATATAGTATTAGAGTAGATGCATCTATAATTTATTCGTCAACAAAATCATCTATAATGTATTTGAATCAAGTCTCCTTCATTTCTGTGAATCAAAGGACTTGAGAAGAAAAAAAAGTCAAAACAATCGATACGGGATCCAATAAATCACATCTGGACTATATAGTATAACAATACTTTCTAAAAATAAAATAAAAGAAAAAGGCAATAAATTTAAGAAGTATAAATTATTACAGAAAAAAACAAGAGTATTATAACTTAATAAAAAAAATGGGTAAAATATACAAATTAATAATTTCCTTCGAACCCAAGTTCCTTAAACCTGCATCGTCTGTCTATAAATAACACTCTCTCTTCTCCTTCTTCTTCCTCACTTCCATCCTCTTAGCTTCACTTTCCTCTCTAATTAATCTTTTTTTTAATCTTTTTAATTTTTAACCAAAACAAGAAAGAAAGTAGAGAAGAATCTGTAAAGCTCAGGAGGGATAGCGCCATGATGATCTCGTTCATATCGATTGTTTGGCGCTATCCATCCTGAGTTTCATTGGATCTTCTTACTACAATGCAAAAGGCATAAACAAACGCCTAAAACCACTTGAAAATCAATTATCTGTAGAGTCTCATTTTAGCTATTTTTCATAGTCCTCACCTCAAAAGCATCCTATTTTCTTTCTTATTTGTTTAAACTTAGAAACTATCATATTTATTTTCTTGTTTCTAGAACAAATCATGAAGAGAATAAAGAATAGATCTCATATTTAGTCTCTTTCTCCGGTGAAGTCAGTAACTGGACCGGCGACGTCTCTCCTTTGTACGGTGGATGGGGCCCGTCGGGTAGGTTTAATCTGGTTCCTATTAATTACAATCAGTGTTGTTATTACCGTTTTGGTAAAAAAATAATTGTTTAATGTCGGTCCAAACTTTCTAAACCAATTATTCTGAAAAAGTTGAAAACCTAATCAATTATATACAAATATTCTTACATTAAAGTAGTCATATCGGAGATGCTACTATTGCAATATCATATTTTCTTTTTCTCTCTTTTTCTTTTAGATTTGTTTTCAGGATTTACTTACTTTATAGTGACTGTGGTTTGGGGTCAGGGTAAGTGGGGAACAGATATGCTCTGCATGAACCACGTGGACCAACATGCATATGCACAGTTACATTTATTTTTCTCATAGGTTTCATTTCCAATTTTCCAATTTTTTTTTTTCAATTTATATTATCTTCTTGGTGATTCTTCTTCCACGTTTTCACTCCCTTCTTCACGCGCGCACACACACACATGTATGTGTGGATATATAGATAAATATCGTTATTTATTGCATGAAAGTTTTATGTAATATTCAAGAGAACACCGGTAATTACGAAAATTTAGCTTCTAATTTGAATTTCTATGTTTGTTTCTCTACCAATTCTAACCATAAAGATAGTTGCTCTATATGAATAAATCCTAAATCTTACTCGTTTTAAACCTTGTGAACTGTTTAGTTTGTCTTGTTAGTCCAATAACTTTGATCTACTTGCAAACGTTGGGAAACCAAACACAGTTTAATCTATATTGCCATATTATACAGTCTCAAAGGGAACATTAACGGGACCTGTGATCAAATAAAATGTATATAGTTATATATGTGATTCTTATCTTAAAGTTGATCAAGATTAAAAACAACACGAAATACTCAGCAATTGAAAGCAAGCTGAGATTAAAAATTACTGGGGAAAGTGTATCCTCAATAAGGACCTTAATTAACTTAACCACTGCCCACTAAAAAAAGCTCACTTTATACTCTTTCACTCTTTTGAATGTAAAACTCTATAATTTCAAAAGTAGAATATAATTTTTAAATGATACTAGCGAAAACAAATAATGTATTTACGTCGAACTAATTTACATTACCATTATATTGAAATCGGTAGCAATTTTGACATTTGAAAAAAAAAAAAATCTCTGAAATGTTTCTACGTAACTATTATTGCGATGAGAAAGACGAATTATTTGATAAACAAGGGAGAAAATAAATATTTGCTTACGAGTTAATGCATCGCAAGACTTTTGCAATGGAATTTCGTCGTGACAATCATTATGTTGCCAAGGTTGCGACGTACTAACGTTGTTTTGAATTTAGGAGAATTTAAATTAACCATTTACAATGAATTTTACTGCTACACTGTTTTTTTCATCTATATATGCCACTATCTTATCACCGAGTTGCATCGGTTTTACAGTTGTGATTTAACAAATAATTTAATGAAATTATTTCAGAATTCGGATTGGATATCAAACTGAACACCTTGTTGATTCGCAAATTAAGTTGTTTGATCGAAAGGTCCATTAACTTCAGATTAATTAATTAAACTTCTAATTTCCAAGATGTCTTCAAATTCGACAAAAATATCAGTGATTAACATTATAATTCATATAATATAATGATCATGTTGCTAGATTAAATATATGTTTTTGTGATGTGATTTGAAATAGTTAAAACTAGTAACTCTAATTATTTTATTGTCTCGGTTTTCCCGAGTTTTAGTTGATACTATTATTTTAGTCTTATTCAGTCAAAATATGAATTAGTGTCTTCTTGTGTTAAATTAAACCCGCATACTAGTTTTTTTGACTAAAAACAGAAAAAAACATAGGAAAAAAGATCTTGGTATTTAATATCTTACAAATTTACATTATTGATAAACCCAATGAATATCTCACTAATAAAATTAATATTTGGCGGTGAAGTTTTCAATTTAAATAAAATAAATATATTAATATTATATTAGTAAAAAATTTATAGGATATCTCAGCAGATGTTCTTACTGCATTTTAACGTGCAAAAAAAAAAAAAAAAACCGGAAGAATGCTTTTTTTTTTTTTTTTTGCTGGGACCGCAAGTCATGTGATGCTGCTTTGCCGATACTGCACGGCGTCGCAACACTATCTCAATAGTCAATTGATTATTTAATTCTTACAACGAATGGGTCCGCACAATTTTCCCAATTTACGATGAAAGTGGTGACTTCAATTCTATGCCTTACCCGTCTACTCTATGATCTCTTAGACCTATTATATCCAACTCTGCTAAATGGTAAAAAGTTAAAACGTTGAGCATCTTTAAATATATTTCTTTTTTTTTCATATGTACTAAGAAACAAATCTGCGAATTGCCGTTAAGCCTGTTAATTTGATTTTTTACCTGCAAGCCCCACCCCATTTAACCTGCCATGGGGTGAGTGCAGGTCAGCAAAATAAAAACAAAACAAAATTGCGGATTAAACGGGTTAGAGTGGTATAAGGCAGGATGGGTGCGGATTATAGAAATTTAGGAAGCGGGTTATGCGGGTATCCGCAAAAAATCAAAACTGTCTAACAAAAAAAAAATTGTCACTTTATGAGACAGGAGAAAACCTAATCTCACTTTCATTTCTTCATCCGCCGTTAGCCTCTTTATCTCTTTTTTTTTTGTTGCTAAAACCTTCATCTCTCTCACTCTGCAAATGGCTTTGTCAAATCTCTCTCTCACTGCAAATCGTTAGCCTTCATCTCTCTCTCGCATCTCTGCAAATCAACTCTTCCTCTATGCAATTTGGCCCTCTTCGTCTTCGTCTCCGAAAATCTCCCTCTCTCTGTAACTCGACGACCCTCCATCTTCGTCTTTGGCCTCGACTTCCTTCGTCTTCGTCTCCGAAAATCAAAACCTTCTCTCTCTCTCTCTCTCTCTCTCTCTCTCTCTCTCTCTCTCTCTCTCTCTCTAGACTCTCTCTTTGTCTCAACTCTCTCTCTTTGATTTTTTTTCACGAAGCGGGTCACCCACCTGACCCGCTTGATTAGTGCGGGGCGGGTGCGGGTATCCAATCTATTACTTGCGGATCCAGTGGGTTCCTTTTTTGCAGATAAATTTAACCCGAACCCGCGGCGGGGCGGGTTAATGGGGCGGATCCAACCCGCATGACAGGCCTAGTTGCCGCGCGGAAAAAATTAAATTCATGAAATGATTGTTGTCAAAATTTTTAACAAAGCGCTAATGTGTAAAAAAAGAAAATTTGCGGGTTTTTAATGAACAAAAAAATTATAATGTTGGGACTCTGAAAATTTATTAATTTATAGAGCTACTAATTAATCGATAAATTAATATTTATTAATTTATAGAGTGATTTTTCTAGTCCATGATTTTTTAAAAATTTTCTTTTATTTAAAATAAAAATTTTACCTAAAAGTTCATACAAATTCTTTTAAAATTATTTTTTATTTAAAATTTCTTTTATATTGTTTACATATTCATCTTATTCCATACTATGTTATTAATCTCGGTTATCATAATAAGATGGATGCTAATAGCCTACTTAACTATCCATATGAAAATGAGAAGAAATTGCGGCTACAATTTTTGGTATTGATGATGAAGTTGAAAACGAGATAACAATACTTTTGGAAGTATTTAATCATAAGAAAACAATTATCACGTCTATAACTTTTCAACTAGATGCAGATCAAGATGACAATACCATGAATTTTTGATGCAATAAGAAAAATGAGAGAATAGTTCCAATAAGATTCCAACTTTAAGAAGAAAATATACAACACTAGAGTCATACATTACTAAATTATCATATATATATATATATGCATAAGATTTATAATTATTAATTTATGCTATTATTGGAACCATATTTTTTTACATAGGAGTTTCAAAAAAATTATTATCTTATTATCTTATCGAATTTTCTCAATTTTTACACTGACCCAACTTGGGACCGAAATAATTTATTAATTTATAGTGATTATTAACTTATAGAGTATTAATTTATAGATGTTCTACTGTATAAGCAGCCACTGCTATTCCTCTCTATGACTCCCAACTCTTTCCCACTGGCTTCGGTGGAGGTGTTTTGCTGATGGTAAGAATCAAATGACAAAACATCTACCACTTCAATCCTTTCTATTTTTTTTGATCTGTCCTCGTTCCATATAGGCTTTCCAAGTTAGCAATTAAGAACATGGAACAACAGTAGATGCAACTTGCTAAACATGACATAACTACTTTGAACAAAAAATGAAACTACATTTCCTCCTCCTTTTCTCTATTGTATGAAGTTTGCTAATTAAGCTTCACAAAAAATTCCACAAACCTAGCTGCAAGTTTACACAAAATTCTAATATCTGTATTTATTTCTCAAAAGTATCAATCAAGACAAAACCTATACAAAACAAGAAATTGAATATAAATATGATATGGCGAGACTTGTGTTGTGTATCGGCCTAGTCGATTGCTGTTAAAAAGAAAAAATTTAATATTACAAGCAAATGAAAAATTGTGGATTAGCATATAGGCAGAGGGATCTAAATTCCAAACCTACATGGAGAGAAGGTTTCTTGTGGCCAAAAATATTTAGCTAAGAAAATATCTCTGAAACCATACGCAAATGTCAGAAAAAATAAGTGTAGTATCGCCAATTTGTTTCAGTTGGCTGCGTAATTACCTCCACAACGTGGTTTGTGTCAAACAACAACGTTGAATTCTTCTGGAATAAAATTTCTTTAACTGTATCAAGATTCAGAAATAAACTTAAATTTAAGCATGAGTTGCAAAAAACAAGCATAAGAAGTGTAAATTTAAGCACAAAGCATTAGCAGAGGAAAATATTCCACCACACAAATGCTTAATGGTTCTAACACACATAAAAATACAGTAAAATAGGCAGAGAAAGGCAGTACCCGACTCCAAAACAGAGTGACTTACCGGATAGATGAAGATGGTACTAATTCGACTGTGATTGAAGAATGGTTAAGAACCATGCATGACGTCTTTTTCGATACATGATTCAATGGGAGAAGACTGATGATAAACAGAGTCAATGCGACATTAGTGTAGGAACCCATCGGCGCTTAAGATGCAAATGGAGAATGGTGAACAAAGGGACCATGAGAATCCGCATATGGCATACAAATGGTTCTTAGGCGCTTAAGAATGCAAAGCAAGTTGGAGAAGAGAGGGACTGATGATAAACTGTGACTCGACTGTATTCAGAGATTAGAAGAGACAAAAAGAAATATCCATCACGATTTTAGAAAAGACTTTCACTATTTTTGATTTGTGCCTGATTTTTCCAATAAAAATGAAGTAAAAAACACAATTATTCACTTGGAAATTTCAGTTGTGAATTGTGAAACGGTATAAGAGACCAAAAGGTTTCTCAACGACATATGGGTTGCCTTGAAGGAAGAAACCTTTCACTAAATAAACAAAAGTAATAAAATGTAATATTCTATCCCATCAATTTTCACCGTCTGTTCATAATTTAAAGCAATACGAACCGTCAGATGAGTTTTTTTTTTCCTATAAAAAATGCTTACGTCATCAGTTTCTAAAAACAGGTTTGTATTATAATAATTTGATCAAAAACTTAGATTTCTCAATTTGTTAATAACAACCCATATGAGTATAGTCTCCGACTCAACTAATAAACGAAAATATAAATATGCTCTCATTAGAAATTAGAAACTACAAGAACATGTTCCAAAACTAAAAAAAATAAGAGAAATTTCAACAATTCTTCAAGAGATTGGGTCTCAATACCAACAATAGAAGAAAAAAAGCATCATGAAACATCAACAAGTCAAGTGAGATTAGTGAAAAGTAGGAGGGACACAATTTTCTAAAAATTATGAAATCTTAAATCCTAAAAATCACCACCTTCAAAATTTGGATCAATTAGTGTTTTATAAAATCTACGATCCAAAATATCATCTCCTTCAAAGTTTGGATCAATTATCTTTTTAATCTTTCTACAATATAGACAAACCGTAATGACATAACAAATGAGTAAAATTAAATTAACTTTTAAAAACAAGCATAATGCAATTTCTGAATCATCATCTCAATCAATGTAGACATAACGAAAGTTTGAGAATCCCCTTGCATTGCATATTCACATAGAGATATATAGTACAATACATCAAAAAAAAGTCAGGAATTCACCCAGATATGGAGAACTACAGAATCTATATACGACAAATAATAAAAATATCTTAAAACGTCACATAATCCTTTAACGCCTCAATTTCTGGACGGTTTAAACAAATATACCGAGTCTTATATTGTGAATCGATAAAACTTCTACAAGTGTACCACAAAAACGAAATCTCAACAAAAAAAATTAAGTCGACAGGTTTTGCTGGATAAAGAAACAAAAAATCTGTGTAGCCCCGTAAGAGTTTGTCCAATGATTGCAACCAAGACAATGAACAGAGATTAGCAACACATAGATTTACAATCTAAAGATTGCAAAACATGACTTGAATAAGAACAAAAACGTGTCTATTCATGAGGAGATTCCAATTCAAACATAAAGAACAAAACATCAATACTTACCAGATTCGTGATTTCTAATACTAAGAATAAAGAGACAAATACATGGATTAAGAATTTTATGTTCTAGTATTATGCTTTCTCTCAAACAGTCCAACAATTTACCCAACTAAATTAACATCCAATACTATCACTAAACTTACATTCTCACAAAAAATGTAAGTTTAGGTTTTCAGAAAACCCAGAAACCTATATATAGCGAAAGAGGGAGAGATGTCAAAAGAGAAATAAGGCCAGAGTAAATCGGCAAATAGTTCACCTGTGAATCAGTGGTCGACGAAGAGAATTGATGGCGGCGGCGAAGTCGGAGGGAACAAACCTAACCCTTGCCTTCGTAAACAATTAATGATGAGATTTCTCGAGGGTCTTGCGAATAAAACACTCACTTACCGAGAATCAATTCAACAAAATAGAAGGGAGACGTACCCGATCGAATGAATTGAAGATATTGAATTTGATTTAGTGTTGACGGCAATTCAATTGTGATCTAGAGATGGTGAAGAAAAAATAGGGAGAAGGAATCCTTACGAGATTAGACGGCGGCGAAACACGCTTTTGAAATGAATCAAGGGCGATCAATTCTTAAAAATATCAGTTTTCGATTATCAAAAACATCATTATCGAAACCAATCACGAATCTTCTGAAATTGAAACCAAAAGCAACGAAGAATTTGGGAATTTGCCTAACCTTGATTAACATATCTTTAAGAATCTCGTGGTTTTGAGAGAAAAATGAAAGAAATTATGAAACGGTTTAAGGTTTTTCAATAAATAAAAACAAACAATCGCAACTCTTCATCAGTAAAAAAGATAATGTCTACGACCCCTATTCGCTAAAAGAGAAGCAACTTTTCATCCATACTGATCTTGACCCTCCATTAGATTTAAAGAAGTTATATCAACCGTCGGATGAGTTTTTTTTTCCTATAAAAAAAGATGACGTCATCAATTTTAAAAAAGAGGTTTGCTATTATATATAGATTCTAGTCTTTGGATATTTCCGGATAACAAAGAAAATACTCCAAAAAATATTATGGTCTTTGCTTTGGTTATGTTTTGGATTTTCTTTTATCAACAACATTGTACGAGTTCGAATTTGGGTAAAAAAAACGACAATAACACAAAATAGTAGATTATATGTTATAGTTGGTTTTATTTTGGTTAAATCAATGAAATGAAATGTTTGAAAATCAATTATTTCCTCCGAACATCTTTTTCTCATTTTCTTTGTTTTTTTCTCTACTTGCCGTTTTATTTTTAAAAATTTGTAATTTAAGTTTTGACATATATTATTTTTCTGTGTCGTGAATTCGGCCTTATAAAAGATTATAAAATAAACGAATATAAAGAAAAAGCAATATTGAAGCAAATACCTTTTTGTCTAGGGTTTATTATTGATTGTGTGAATAATGAATTACAAATCCTTATGACCTCTTTATATAAATCCCAAAACTCGATACAACTAGAAATATGAAATATTCTATTCCTAAGATATACCATCCACCCTCCCACATGTGAACCATAGTCCAACTAGGAATGAGATTTTAAGTCACCTAGAATAACAAACTCCACCTTAACGAAAAATCTCATGTACCATCACCTTCATAACCTGTGTTCACTTCCTAGGGAATTTCTTCTTCTTCCTCTAGCACTGGAAGACATTGACCAAATCCAAACAATGCTTGAATTTCTCCGCAATGAATGGCTTGGTCAACATATCTGATGTGTTATTCGACGTGTGCACTTTCTCCAATAGGATATCACCTGAAGCTACCAACTCCATGATCTTATGATACCTCACCTGAATGTACTTCGTCCTAGCATTATACACTTGATTCTTGGCTAGATAAATCACACTCTGACTATCACAGTGTAACATAACTCCACCGTTCTCAACACTCAACTCTGCTACAAGCCCTTGATCCATAACACCTCTTTGGTTGCCTCTCCCATTGCCATATACTCAGCTTCCATGGTAGACATTGCCACAATAGATTGTAGAACAGATCTCCAACAAATAGGACCTTCTGCAAGAGTAAACACATACCATATAGTAGACCTTCTATTATATAGATTTTCTGCATAATCTGAGTCAACATACCCCAAAACTGCAACACACTTCTGATCTCCGAACATAAGTCCATAATCAGCTGCACCCTCAAATACCTGAAGATCCATTTCACAGCATTCCAGTGCTCTATTCCCGGATTTCACTACAAGAAAACAGCAGAAGAGTGACTACTTTTTGCGCCTCTTTTTTAGTCACAATATTTTGTGACTACTTTGTGACCATTTTGCGACTAATAAGCGACCAACACATCATTAGTGGCTTTATAGTCGCAAATTTACGACGAAATTATATCGTCGTGTAATAGTCGTATATTTGCGAGTGAAGTGAGACTAATATTTGACTACATAGTTTTCGTCGTAAAGCAGTCGCAAAGTAAGACCAATTAGCGACCCTATTATTAGTCATAAAACACAGTCGCAAAAGTAGTCACAAAATTGTGACTACTTAGCAACTTGTGATGATCGTCCCAGTTGAGTCACAAAATCGTAATTAAATACCCACTAACAAGCGACTAATTTGTGACGATGCTATGAAAGTGAGACTAATTTGCTTCTATTACCAACTCATCCGTGTGATTTTGAAAAAACAATAATGGAAAATTGTGAACATATGTAGTTTTAAGTATCTACATAGATTTAACTAGTTTTTACACTAAATAGATAATATACTTCTTGAAAACTTATAACTTTGGATTTGATGAAACATCTTTGCATCTTACATAACAGCTTAACATATATTACATATGTATTTTATGGTTAATTAGTATTAGTTGAGGGTTTAATTTTTGCATATACTTCATGAAATCAGAAAAGACTGATTGGTTAATCATGTGGACTATTTTTATGGTTTTAAACTGTTAGGGTTTAGGGTATAGCTTTGTGACCAAAAAAATAGTCACAAAACTGTCAGTAATTTGGGACTACTTTGCTACTATCGTCTAAATTTGCGACTACTTTGTTACGAATTTGAAAAATTTCGAATTTTCTATATGTCAAGGTTTGAAATATTTGGGCTTTTAGTGAAATATTTTTGGGCGTATAGGCGGGAATTAATTCCCACTAAAATTATTTTGCGACTACTTTTAGACCAAATTGTGACTCTAACGTAAAACAAGTATTCAAATTTAGATTTCCAAATCAGTTTTCCAAACCCTAAATTTTGTTCTTTCTCTCTCGATACACGGCGATTCAAACCCAGATCGTTCTTCTCTTCCATTTTCTTACTGATTTGGGTCTGAATCTTCATCTATCAATCATTGTTGACCAATTTCCTTCTTGATTTAGGTCTCTTCATCGCTCTCTCTCTCTCTCTCTCTCTCTTTCCTAAACCCCAAACGAAAGATTCATCTCTGAATCTTTGACTCTTCATCTCTGTCAAAGATTTGGGTCTCTTTCTGCTTCTCATTGGCTCTCTCTCTCTCTCTCTGTCCATTTTATTTACCCAATCGTAAGATTCAACCCTGAGGTCAAGTTGCTAAGGAAAATCCACTAGAGGTTGAGTTACTAAGTCATAAGTCTGTCGGTGGGGGTAGATCAACCGGCGGAGCGTTCAAGCCAACGGCGGAGTTGGTTCAACCTCAAGCGGAGGTCTTCGAGCCAACGCCAGATTCTCCTTCCTTGTGTCATATTTCAAATATGAAGTCCCCTTCTCACTCGATTTCTCATCTTCTCTCTCTCTCGCTCTGTTGACGGAATCGGGTGTAGCTTCGTCTGCTTTGAGAGTTCTTTGAAGAATCTAGGGTTTCTCGGTCGGTTTTGGTTTATGGGATTTTTTTTTTTAATTTGGGTTTTGTGAATTCGAAGAATTTGCGTTCTCTGGTGTGAAGATTTGGTCGAACTTGGTTACCTTTCTACTTTTTGGTGGCTGAGATAATTAGTCTCCATTTATCTTTTTTCTTACCCATTTGTGTTCGTCGATTCTCGCTCTATTACAGACGCTGATCATATTTTCATCGGTCCCATTCACCGTGAAGTTGCCTATAAGGTCGATTCAGCTTTGGAAGGACTCGTTCCTGATTCGGACAGGTACCTGAGATTTTCCCCTTTTTTAGCGTTTCAATTTCGAAGTATATTGGTTTGAATTTTACTTGCTGAGCTTAATCGAGTCTTATGAATGTGGCTTGAATAGGTTGGTATTGAAAGTCTGTTTGATTTATGGTAAAAACTGAGTTGTTGGAATTGAAAAATCTTGGCAAAGTTGAATCTAAAATGTTAAATGAGTGCTACTTTTTATCCCCAATCTTTGGAGTTCGTTCACTAGTTACTAGATGAAATCCAAAGGTCAGGGGAAGAAGGTTAGGAACCTTTCTTTCTGCGCAAAATAGAAAATGCCATCTTTGTTTTTTCCCTTTGTTGAATCTGAGTACCTTAGTGAATTGATGATTCCTTTTTCTTGGCCTAATTTTGTGTTATATCTATACTTTGGTGATTGAACAAAACATGAAAGAGATGGAATTTTTCACTGAGTATGGTGATGCCAACCGTTATCAGATTCTTGAAGTCATTGGGAAAGGAAGCTACAGAGTTGTTTGTGCAGCTATTGATACACACACAGGATAAAAAGTCACCATAAAGAAGATTAATGATGTATTTGAACATGTCTATGATGTTCTTCGTATCCTTCGTGAGGTCAAGCTTCTTCGGCATTTAGAATACCATCCACAACTCCTCAAGGATTATATGAACGGATCTGAAGGCTCAAGTTTCTTATATCCTAGGTTTTTACTTCTTCCTCTTTTGGACATTAGTATATGTCTTCCTTTGGTAGCAAAATATATGTGAGACATCATTCTTTCTTTATTCATTGTTATGGATCTTATATTTAATGTTTCTTTTGCTTTAATATTTTTCAATGTTTTAATTTTAGCTTCTAATCATTTTAATTTCAGTTTTTTAAATTGAATATATATATATATATATATATATATATATATATATATATATATATATTAAGATAGTTGCAAAGAAGTTGCTAATACGTGACAGTTTTGTAACTAAATTCACGTTGTCACAATTTAGTCTTTAATATACGACTACTACATTTTGTCACAAAGTAGTCGCTTATGTATGACTAAGTTTAGTAGTCACAAAATGTCTTAAATAAGTGACTACTTTGCGACTATTATATTTTGCGACCAAAAATTTGCGACTACTTATTTTAGTCTCTAAATAGTCACAAATTGCGATTTTGCGACCATTTTGTGACCTTTTTGGGAGTCACTCATCCCTTGTTTTCTTGTAGTGTTTGACATGTACTTGCTGACTTGACTAACATTTTGAGCTAGATCAGATCTCATGCAAACCATATCATACATTAGGCATCCAACTGCAATAGCATAATGTACTTGTACCATATCTCTGATCTCATCATCAGACTTAGGACACTGAACTGCTGAGAGCCTGAAGTGAGACGCCAAATGTGTAGATATTGATTTTGAATCAGCCATATCAAACCTCTCTAACACCTTCTGAATGTAGCTCTTTTGAGAAAGTCATAATCTCTTAGAGCTTCTATTCCTATGAATCTCCATCCCAATAATATTCTTTACAGCACCAAAATCCTTCATCTCAAACTCTCTTCCCAGTAATCTTTTCAATTCCATAATATCATCCATATTTTTCCCAGTAATGAGCATATCATCAACGTACAAAAAGAGGAATATGAGAGTATGGTTATCGAGGTACCTTACATAAACACAGCAGTCATACACCCACCTCTGATATGCAATGTTCAACATATATGAGTCAAACCATTTCTACCACTGCCTAGGAACCTGCTTCAACCCATACATAGACTTCTTCAATCTGCACACTATGTTCTCTTGTTCTTGCATCACAAAACCTTTAGGTTGCTCCATATAGATCTCTTCCTCCAAATTTCCATGAAGAAAATCTGCTTTCACGTCCATTTGTTATAAGTAAAAATCCCAACTAGCTACCAGTCCCAACATAACTCGTATGGAAGTGTGTCTGACCACATGGGAGAAAATATCGTCATAGTCTATCCCCTTCTTCTGTGAGTAATCCTTTGCTACTAACCTCGCTTTGTACTTCACTGCTTCCTTCTCAGACCCTCCTGGTTTCACCTAGAAAACCCACTTACAACCAATCACTTTCTTGCCCTTTGGTAAAGGTACAAGATCCCAAGTATGATTCTTCTCTAGACTCTCATTCTCTTTTGTTGTAGCACCTATCCACCACTCTCTTTCTGGACTAGACATAGCCTCCCAAAAGCTAGATGGATACCAACCAGAAGCGCATAAGCAACCATGTCTTCAAACCCGTACATGACTTGTGCTTTTATCACACGTTTTGGTCTGTTTGCAGCTGTACTCTCTTCTCCACATTTTTATTACCTTTCTGTCCTTCTTGGACACCCTGCCCATCACTTATTGCTGTTGATCCAGTTTCATTGGACCCCTCCTGAACTGTCTTAGAACCTGTGTCAGCCTCAATCGTAACATGCACTCGTTCTGATCTTGCCTGCTGCACCATACTCTCTTCATCAAACACCACATCTCGACTGATCACCTTTTTCTTAGCCTCAGGATCCCATAACTTAAAGCCTTTCACACCTTTCTCGAAGCCTAGAAAGATGCACTTCTTCGACTTAAACTCTAACTTAGATATCTCGTCGCTTGAAATCAGCACATAAGCTTGACATCCAAAAATCCTCAATTTTGATAAATCAATATCTACCCAGTCCAAACCTCTTCAGCGACTTTATCTTCTAGGGAAACCCTTGGCGATCTATTGATGAGATAAATCGCCATGTTTACTGCCTCTTCCCAGAACTATTTTTAAAGCCCTGGATTTAGTCTTAAACACCTAGCCTTCTCTGCAATTGAACGGTTCATTCTATCACTGACATTTTTCTGCTGAGGTGTTTTCCTCACTGTAAAGTACCTCTGAATACCATGCTCCTCACAAAACCTCTGGAATGCGCCATCAGTATACTCTGTGCCTTTATCTGATCTCAAATACTTAACCTTTCTCCCTGTCTGGTTCTCTACTTCAGCCTTCCAAATCTTGAACTTTTCGAATACCTTAGATTTCTACCTTAAGAAGTACACCCAAACCTTCTTGGAGAAGTCATTGATGAATAAAAAAAGTATCTTGATCATTCCAATGAATGGTCCCGAGTTGGTTCCCACACATCAGAATGGACATAGTCTTAAAGACCTTTTGTCGTGTGTTCACCTATCTTCAAAGACACCTTGGACTAGTTTCCCATCATATAGAACTTACAGATATCCATCTTGCAGCTCATCATTCCATCTAGAAGACCCGTCTTATGGAGTTGATTCAAATCATGCGCTAAAATATGCCCCATACGCATATGCCATAGAGCCGTTTTATTAGATTCAGATTCCGCAGCTGCAGCTCCGCCTACAACCACGCTTTCCATCAATCTGTATATGTTTCCAGCTGTAATCAGTCCTTTCATCACTATCACACCTCCTTTACTAACCTTCAACACATCTTCATCTTCATCAGCACTGAATCTGAATCTGTTTCTGTGGAGAGTACCTATGGAGATAAGATTCTTCTTTACCACTGGAACATGTCGTACATCAATTAGCATCCTAATTGTACCATCGTGCATATGTAACTTGACTTGTCCAACTCCCACGATATTACAAACCTTGTCACTGCCAACTGAACTAACCCAATATTTCCAGCCTTGTACCTCTCAAACCATTCCCTGTTCGAGATCATATGTAGGGATGTTAAATGAAGAATTTTGGCTCGGCCTAGTCCTATATAATATAAGCCCGGCCCTGTTTTAACCCTGTAATTTGTACATGAATGGGCAAAACCAGGTTTAGCCCATTCCTATAATTTTTTTTTTTAAAACAAGCAAATTATATTAGTTTGTGTTTTAGATTAATATTTTAATTTTGTTAGTTTATATAAAAATGGGCTTTGTATATTATATTTTTTTCTTAATCCATTTTCGTTTTTTTTTTTTGAAATATTATTATATAATTGTTTACTTTTTCTGTTTCTGTTTAAATTTATCACTTTTCATGAGAAAGTTATTCTATCCTAAGTGTTTATCTTTTGTTAGATATAGGTTATGTTTGTTTGGCACTTGCCAGCGATTGTGACCAGTGATAGCGACTAAATGTTGTTTGTTTGGGTGTTATAGCTCCCATCGACCAATCGCTGCAATAAAAAAATAAAATAATAAAATAAATTTAAATTTAAATTATACCACATTTTTCCGCCAAAACAAAAAAAACCGCATTTTTCCGCCAAAAATAGCGATACTGTAAAATCTTGTTTTTCCCGCAAAACTGAAAATAGTATTTTTCGTCAAAACCGAAAAATGTGTTTTCCCACCAAAACCGTAAATTGTGTTTTCCCGAAAAACCGTAAAATCGCAATTTTCTGCCAAAACTATAAAACCGTTTTTTTCCACCAAAACCAAAAACTGCATTTTTCCGCCAAACCCGTAAACTGCGTTTGCCTACCAAACCCGTCAAATCGTATTTTTCCACAAAAACCGTAAAACTGCATTTCTCGCCAAAAACTGCAAAATCACGTTTTATAGCCAAAACTTCAAATCGCATTTTTTCGCCAAAACCCAAAACTGTGTTTTCTGTTAAAACTACAAGCCTGGTTTTCTGCCAAAACCGCAAAATCATATTTTATCATATTTTTTGTTTTTATTTTATATGCTAGAAATTTAGAAAGATAAAATAATTTGGTTATAGAGAAAAAAAAAACTTATCCATTGCTAAACCCAATAATTAATTGAGTTTAGTCCATTTTTAGCCATGTTACCAAAATATATGGTTAATGGCCTAAAATTTTAACATGGGCTATGGATAACCCTATATACTTGAGCCCATTTTAACATCCCTAGTTATATGGAATGAAGTGCTTGAATCAAACATCCAAGAATCTGCGTTTTTCGCTGATGTTACAGCGAGCATATTACAATGAATATCCTCTGAATCTTTCATTTCCTAGACCACATTTGCAGACTTTGTAGAATACTGCAAATTTCTGTTACCGTTCTGTCTCTTGTCAGGACAATCTCTTTTGAAGTGGCATGTTTTACCACAACCATAGCAAATAGCCTTATTCCCGACTTTTGGATCTGATTTGCTTCTGCAATTACCTCCTAACTGCTTCGCTTTCTGTCTTCCCCTTTCCTGGTTGTAGTTTACATACAACCCATCGCCTTGAGACCTCTTTGAACCGCTGTTCTGTCGTCGCTCGTGATGAGATAGCAACGATGCAGTGATAGTCTCCAGCTTTATCGTTTCCTTATCGAATGTTAAAGCTGTCTATAGGTTCTCATATGCAGGGGGTAGAGAACACAGCAGGATCATAGCTTTATCCTCGTCCTCAATCTTTACATCCACACGCGTCAGATCACCAATGATTTGATTAAACGAGTTAACGTGCTGTACAAGATCACCTCCATCAGGCATCTTCAACCCGTATAACTCCTGTTTCAGATACAACTTTGTAGACAGCGACTTCGACATATACAGCTTCTCTAACTTATCCCACATAGCTTTCGAAGTTGTAAGATCCATTACCTGATGAGTAATCTCGTTTGACAAGCACAGACGAATCATCGAAACTGTCCTCTCCTGCATATCATCCCAATCATCCTGTGTGATCGCTTCTGGCTTTGCATCTAACATCGTCCTCTTCATACCCTGCTGCGTTAGCAGATTTTTCACCCGTTCTTGCCATAGCCCAAAGTTTCCATTAACATCAAATTGCGGAATCTCGAACTTAAGAGAATTTTCTCCTCCAGCCATTGCCCTAGAATCACAACCATAACATGAAACTCTGATACCAATTGTTGTGAATTCGACCTTATGAAATATTATAGAAGAAACGAAATATAGAGACAAAGCAATATTGAGGCGAATACCCCTTTATTATTGATTGTGTGAATAATGAATTACAAACCTTTATGACCCTTTTATATAAGCCCCAAAATCCGATACAATTAGATATATGAAATATTATATTCCTAAGATATATCGTCCACCCTCCCACATGTGAACCCTAGTCCAACTAAGAATGAGATTTCAAATCACCTAGAATAACATTCTGAAAAGGATACCAAAAGTGATATGAGGTACATATATCTTTAAAAAATTGGGATACCCGGATTATCCGATTTACAACTATCGAAATTTGAATTCGTGAGTTTTGGATATATGAATTTTAGAACCGAATCCATTTAAAAAAAAAGCAAAATTGGGGGTGAATATGTGATATACCAATACAAACTTAATGCAAAATTGAAATCACCAGAAAATCGGGATGGATATAAATTTATGAACCGGACAAAGCTTGGATGTTCATAAACCAAAGGCGTTTAGCCCCTTAACTCGATAAAATAACCGACCGAATTAGTAGAAATGATAAGAGGGCACTTGACAATCACAAATTGAGATGTATACGTGATATACAACCAATAAAAAGCCTATGCAAACTCGAAGTCACAAATAAAAAAAAAAGCCCATTAAAAAGCCCATAAAAGGTCCAGACAAAAAGGTGCAACTAGTTTTAGAACACGGACACTTGAGCTTCCCAATCCGACCGTTTAATCAGTTAGTAGTACTTTAGTAGATAGATAAAGAACATGCGGTTCTCTTTCTTCTTCTCCGCCGAGATTTCTCTCCGTCTCTCTCTCCGCAAATGGCGGCGGTCGCGACCTCCTTCTCTCTCTCTCCCCTTCTACCTCCCTCAATTTTCCAACTTCACAATCTTCCTCGAAACCCCAATTTACCGATTCGAAGAACAATCGTCCGTAAATCTTCCCCTCGTGATGATTCTCCCACCGTCGCAGCTTCTTCTAAACATTCCTCTCCGCCGCGGCCGCCGGAAAAACAGATTTTACAGAATCTAGTGGAATCTTCTAAACCGGATCCTGATCCCAAACCGGATCCTGGGTAGGCTTCTGTAATTTTCTTTCTACTGGTTCCTAATCTTTTATTTGAGTTATAATTTCTTGTTTTGTTGGGTTTAGGATTGGTAAAATTGGAATGGAGATTATGTCAATTGCATTACCGGCTGCATTAGCTTTGGCTGCTGATCCTATTACATCGCTTGTTGACACTGCATTTGTCGGCCATCTTGGTAAATTTTCTTACATGTTCTTGTTTTGGTTTTCGAACTTCACATTTTTTTTCCAAATTTTTACATGTAACATAATAATGCTATTAAATCTTATGTAATGTGACAGGTTCTGCAGAACTAGCTGCGGTAGGAGTTTCGGTTTCTGTATTCAATTTGGTGTCGAAGCTATTCAATGTTCCTTTGCTTAATGTCACAACATCGTTTGTTGCGGAAGAGCAAGCTATTGCTGCTAAGGATGATAATGATTCTACGGAAACAAGTAGTTTATATTTCCTTCAATCTTTAATGCAATTCTAAGATTGCTATGTTTGTTTCTTATTTTGTTCATCTTTGTTTTTGGGTGTTAAGGAAAGAAAGTGTTACCTTCTGTTTCAACGTCCTTAGCTCTTGCTGCTGGAGTTGGTATTGCAGAGGCGATTGCGCTCTCTCTTGGATCTGATTTCTTGATGGACATCATGGCTATACCTTTTGTATGTCTTAACCTTCTCTCGGATCACAGAAACGCATAGGCTATTATTATCTTTCGAGTTTCGTAAGCGAGCTCTCTTTTCTCTCGGTTTGTGAATTTGCAGGATTCACCGATGCGAATACCAGCAGAGGAGTTTCTCAAACTTAGGGCGTATGGTGCACCGCCAATTGTAGTTGCATTGGCTGCGCAAGGGGCTTTTCGAGGTTTCAAGGACACTAAGACGCCTCTATATGCCGTGGGCAAGTATTGCACAACCATCTTTATATTCTTGTATTCACCCGCCAGTTGTTGTAATATCAGTCGTATCTACTAAAATGGATACGCCTTTAGCAGTTTTGCATACAAGTTTAATTTCGGTACTTGTTTCTGATGTGGTAAAACTCTGGATCAACAGTTGCGGGGAATGTGCTTAATGCAATAATGGATCCAATTCTGATCTTTGTTCTTGGTTTTGGTATCTCTGGTGCTGCGGCTGCTACCGTGATTTCTGAGTACGTCCAAAAATGTGGTAAATTTTTGATACTTTGTAGACTCGTTCTCTGTAAACGCATTTATCTTAATATGTGACTTCTTATTTTTCTCACTTGTCAATGTTTCTTCAGATACTTGATTGCGTTTATTCTTCTGTGGAAGTTGAATGATAATGTAGTTTTGCTCTCTCCTCAAATCAAAGTGGGAAGAGCTAACCAGTACCTCAAATCAGGTATCTCCACAAATTGTTCGAGTTTCTGTAAAAGATTCAAACGCAAATGTTACGATGTGAAATGTATTAGCTTATGCGTAGGTGGGCTTCTGATTGGTAGAACGGTGGCACTGCTTGTTCCATTCACGTTGGCTACTTCGTTAGCGGCTCAGAAGGGACCGACTCAAATGGCTGGCCATCAAATCTGCTTGGAAATCTGGTTGGCTGTCTCTTTACTCACCGATGCTTTAGCCATTGCTGCACAGGTCTATTATCTTTTGCAACTCAGCTTCGAAACATATCTTTCGAGCAAATTTTTTTATTGAGATTTAAGAATCCCATTAATAAGATGCAAGATTACGCTTTGTGGAGAAATTTTTCACTTAAATTGTCTACCTCTATTTTCAGAGTCTTCTTGCCACCACTTTTTCTCAAGGAGACTACAAACAAGCCCGCGAAGTTATCTTCGGAGTCCTTCAAGTTTGTATTCAGCAGAGCCCTTGTTTATGATTCCCGTTTTATATATGCAAATCTCAATATTTCTGCTTGTTTGATGTTATTTGAGCAGGTAGGTTTAGCCACTGGATCTGGTTTAGCAGCTGTTTTGTTCATCGGATTCGAACCCTTTTCAAGCTTATTCACAACGGATTCAGAAGTTTTAAAGATTGCTTTGTCAGGGACTTTGGTATGATCTTATCTTATACTCTCCGAAAAGTTTCAGAGAGCTCTGAATGTTTCTAAACAATGCTGTCCTGATGCAGTTTGTGGCTGGATCTCAACCGGTGAATGCTCTAGCGTTTGTTTTTGATGGCCTCTATTATGGAGTATCTGACTTCGGATTTGCCGCTTACTCTATGGTATCTCTCTTTCTCCTTCATCAGTTGGTGGTTTGATTCTCCCTTTTCACCCCAGCAAAAGTATATTAATTCTCGTTTTTGGAGCAGGTGATCGTCGGATTCATATCTTCCTTGTTCATGCTTGTGGCTGCACCAACGTTTGGCCTTGCCGGGATCTGGACAGGTTTATTCCTCTTCATGGCGTTGCGGTTAGTTGCCGGAACCTGGAGGTAAAAAAATTAAAAGACCATTCTATAGTTTCAACCCCATTCGAAACAACTTCTTGTTAAGGATGTTGTGTCATGTTTCAGATTGGGGACAAGAACCGGTCCATGGAAAATGTTGTGGTCTGCTCCAGAGAAGCCAGAATGAGGACGGATCGATCCTGTTTCTGCGTCAACATATTTTTGCGGTATGATGCGTGACTCTTAAGATAATAATGAAAATAAAGTGAACTAACAATGTAAAACATAGTCTTACAGTATAATTTGATGCAGCATAAACCCTAGATAGAACTAGAATCCGAAAAACCCTAAATACGGATTGAATCCACCTCCCTGGTAACCAGATTCATTGTACAACAATCCGTTATCCAATCCGAATCGATCAAAGCTATAACCTTCCTCTGATTTCACTGCTGGGTTCTCGTAAACCAGCGATTTCACTCTCTCGTTATCAGTCATGGGATCAAGATTCTCAGTCTTGTCTTGGCCAAGCTCGATACCGTAATCGTAGACTACATGATCCTTCCCATCTCTCCTTTCAATCACGTCATTACCGGTTTCAGAGACGTTGTCTGTCTCCAACCAATAGCTTCTAGAACTTTCCGTCTCATGGTTCTTCTTCATTTCTCCACCCGGCCCGTTTCCCGGAACTTCCGGGAAATTCAGCCGGGCGTAGCGTCCGTACATGGCAGTGGCAGCTCTGTCGTAAGCCAAGGCGGCTTCGGCTGCAGTATCAAACGTTCCAAGCCAAAGACGCTTGCCGCTACGGCTTGAGTTTCCGACATGCTGGTGGTGGCTCACGGGTTCACGTATCTCAGCAACCCATTTACCCCAAACCCTTTGTCGAACGCCTCTAAACCGACAAACCGGATTCTCTGGACCACCTTTTCCTCTCATACAACCTTTCTTCGAACCTTTGGCTTGAACCCTACGAGCCTTCTCCAACCCTTCTTCCTCGTCCTCCTTCTTCACCCATCTACTTAACGTCGCTTCCACTGGCTCAACCGCTCTTTTACGTCTTCTCGAGGATACTACAGAAACAGAGGAGCTCTGTTTTGATCCGTTATCTTCCTTTTCCATCGTTTTTACTCTCAGAAACAAAAAAATATGGAGCCAAAAGAGGAACAGCGAAAACGAGAGCAACCTATAAATTTACGAACATAAAACCAAATATAAATTTCGATATGAACATATAATTACTTTAGAAGACGTTAGAAGATTAAGGTGGGAACAGTTTTCTAGATATCGTCTGGGAACACGCGTGGTGCTGATGCCAATGTACGGCTATGGGACACGTGGCAAAGCCTAGGGTCTGGTCTGCGACGTCAATAATACCCTTTTAGGATAATTATATATTTTTGGCCTTTTATTAAGGGTATTGATTATTAGTATTAGATTACTTTGCGACTAAGACATTGAAGGTATTCTGAAAAAGAAAAATTATAAAATTTGGGTAATTATCCACTCTAAATTGATATCTTCTTTTTTTAGGGTTTTGGCTTACGCTGCAAGCTACCAATCTGACATCGTCCACTTATTTATTTCTGATTAGACGTTTTTTTTTCTTTGTTTCAAACTTATTTTTTTCTGAATAATACATTGCGACTCAATTTTATATACTGTGGTCAACGTAATTTTAGCGGTTTACATAGAAACATTACTATAATGAAAACAGTTATAACTTATAACCAGTGGTTCAAAATGCTTCTGATTGCCTGACTAGTGATTGGTAACATTTAGTTTATATAGTAACTAAATAAAAAGAATATTTTTAGTATGTTCGCAATCAAACGACTAAACGTACTAAAGAAAATACTAACAACAAATATATTAATTTCTTGTATGCTCGTGTACGAAATAACCATTCGGAGCCTAAATCTTAAAAATTAGTATGGTAGTGCGCATCAATAAATTTTTTTTTTTGTGGTACGGCTAAATGAAACCAATATAGTAGTCGAATTATTATTATTCATGGTTATTGAAGAAATAATATTTGAAGTTGTTTAGCACAAGAATTTTGGCACTTATAGTCTAATTAAAAAACATTTCAAAACGTGTTAAAAGAAAAAAAAAAAATATATATATATATATATATTTTCTCTAGAAAGTAGATCTAGTCATCGCGAGTGTTTATCGGACCGGCGCGTAGTGGCTTCCACAACACCGATGCTGGTCACCTCTGTACTCTAGTTTTCTTTGTTATCGGCTTTGTTTTTCTGCCTCGTTTGTGAAGATCTGGTGTGAGGAATGGTGGTAGCGACTCGATTGGGGTCGGATTGCGGTTCGGATTGCGGTTCGGACTGGCTCAGGCGAAGGGGTCCGGCTTCGGTTTCGATCCTCATCCCTTTCCATTTCTGATTTCGGTTCTGGCACGCCTCGCTTCGGACCTGGGATGGTCGGCCTTTTAGTGAGTGTTTGTTAATTCTTGGATCCGATCTGCTCTGTTTCTGGGTCGTGATGGGGTTTTTTTGGCTCTTTTCCAGTCTACTCTTTTCCCTTTGGTGGTTATGGTATGTTCTTTGCAATGGTTCTGCCGCTGTGTTGCACTTTTCCTCTTCTGGAGGTTTGTTTAGGTTGCCGCATCTCTCTTTCGACTCTAAGGTGAAGACTTCCTGATGTTCAAAATGCTTTCGGGGTATTTTTCCCTCGTCTAACAGATTTATGCCATTTCTCTCCGATTTTCCGAATAATTCTTCACCGACGATACATATCAACGGTTTGCTTTCGAGTATTGGGTTGAGTATCATATGAAGAAGTCTCGGGAAATTTTGGTTTTCCTTCTTCTTGTTGGTGTCATCTTCTTTTTTGTTTTATTTGGTCTAGGTCTTCTGCTTTGGATTTAGCCAAAGCTACTGGCTATAGTAGCTGTGGTTTATAAATTTAAGGTGAGTTGAGCGGTTTTCATTGCTATATGATGGTGCGTGTGGTGGTTTATACAGGTTCATATCATCTTCTTGTTAGATTTTTCGGGTAGAGTTTGTTTAAAATTAATATATTTTCGTATCGTTTAGATTGTTTCTTTTGTTTGGACTCTCAAATTCTTTTTGTTTGGACTTTCGAATCTCCCTTTTAAGCTTTGTTTTTCGAGGATATCACTATTTTTCCTTTATTTTGTATCAGTCAAGTTGTTTTAATAATATAATTCGAGATGATAAAAAAAAAAGCACAAGAATTTTGGCACTCATTGGACTTTTCGCAGCTCAAGATGCGTACTTAAAGAACAATATGTAGTTTTTGCCTTCACAAGAAACCAATTGTAAGTCATTGTCATTGTCATTGACACATCCTAGTCTACGGAGATTCTCGAGGTCAATACACATTTGGATTTTATTTTACTTTTGGCTATAGATTTCTTTGCAACTAATAAACTTTGAATTTCTAAAACCCAAAAAAAAAAGAAGAACTTTTTGAATTTCGTAATTTACTCGTTTCGTTAGGTGGAAGAGGTGAAATTGGTGGCTTGTACAAGCCAAAACCCATCAAAATTAATTAAAGTGGATTGTTACCTAATAGTATAAATGTTGGGTAACCATTTACTTTAAACAAAAAAGCTTCCTTTAAAAGTTCTGGCTTATGGATTAGCCACCAATTTGACATTTTCCACTAATATTTCCTTATCGTTAATTGAAGAATTTTTGGCTTAAACTCTATCATCTTCCAGCTAGAAAGTATTTGTCTCTTTCCCAAAACAAAAATCGAACTAAGAGCTGAAAAATGCACAACTTCTGAAAAAATTCGAAAACTTGCCGGTAATCAAGACCCAGTTGATAACATTTTTCATTTCTCATATATATCAACCCCGAATTTTAAGTGATGAAGTAAAAAAAATTCGACTTGTAAACCGACGTTAAAAATAGTGGTATAAATATTCTCGAATCTCGATTGGTAGCATTTTATCGGTTTAAATATTATAATAAATAGAAGTAAAAATGGGGCAAATTAAACCTTTAGAAAATCGAAATTAGACGGATAACACATCAACAAATGTTTTGTTTGTTCGTGGTACGGATCAAAGTCTTTACTCTTTCGTCCATGGTTATTGAGGTATTTGACCTCAAGATCTGACATTGATTGGACCACTGGCGGATAGGTTGCCCAAAGAGGACTTGCCACCTATAATTTTGTAATGTAATTTTTAAAGAATTTTTGGGAAAATTTAAAAAATATCCTATTTATGTTTTAAATTTTGAAAAATAGTCTTTTTATTTTTGAGAACTAACTCTTTTTATGTGTGATAAGATATTTTTATCCTAATTTGAATTAAAAATTACATTTTGAATAAATCAAAATTAAAATTCGAAAAAATAATATTTTTTAATATAAATATTAGTTATTAATTAAATTTTAAAATGTATTATTAGATAAATCTATTAAAATATTTCGAAATTTATCTTATATATATATAAATATTCACTATTTTGTTAAGAAGATGCCAAATTCAATGAAATTTCATTGAATCTAGATTCTTTATTTTTAAACCAATCATTTTTATCAATTTTGATTGGTTTAATTTAACCAATAAATTTAGCATAATTTTCATTATCCTAACAAAAAAAGCAGGATTGGTCTTGGATCATTGGTTCAATTAAACATAAAGATGCAAAACCTTTGATAGCATCAAAATCTTAGATAAGTACATATTTTTTATAAATAAAATCGAAACTACAATTTAAATAATATTATCATCAAAAAACTATTTTATTTTTAAAAATATATAAGATAGAAATTATTTTTTAGTTTATTGAAATTATTTTGGTAAATTTATATTTTTAAAAGTGTGGTTTTCAAAAAAAAATTAAAAATGTGTATTTTTCAAATTTAAAAACATAAAAGAGATATTTTTCCAAATTTTCTCTTTTGATTATGTCCCATTGAGATTTTAGTTTTTCCCCCCATCCTTTTGATTGATTGGACCAAATGCTTAAAAAATAAAAAATAAATTAACATAAATTCCAAATTCTCAAAATTAAGTTATACGGAAACCCATATTTTAGGTAGTTAAAAACCATAAATTAATATTAGTTGTGGTAATTGTTCAAACAATTTTTTTTCCGTTCCTTGTTATTTTTAGATGATATTACATATTTTTTAAATATTTTATATTTAAATATTTTTGCCTTGACAAAAACAATCTGTGAAGATTCAGTCCAGTCTGAAGAAACTCAGATGCTCAAGACTCAGCTATATCTTTAATACTGCTCTATCAACAAACCTAAAGACCGAATGCAACAGCCAATTTCAGAAAACGATCAATTTTTGTTGTGCATCTCATCTTCTCCGACCCAAAGACTGTTTGTCCGCTTCTTTTTCAAGTCAAATGTGGACATTGTTCTGCTGTTTATCCGGAAGCATATTACAGGCCGTGAAATTTTGAAATTTCATTTCTTTTAAAATCATATGCTCTGATCAGGTCTTAAGCTTTTACTTTGTATCATCAATCAAACGAAACAGCTTAAAGAAGCTTCTTTTTTATCATCTCTTGTATTGCATCTGGTTATGGGGCTTTTAAAAACCGTGAAATTTGGATGGATCTTGCATACAGTTGTAACCAAATTCGACTCTTTTGGTTGATAACAAGAAGAGAAAAAGCTCAACAACAATTTAATCTTGATTTTGATCATGAAACAGATCCAACACAGAGAACAAAAGAGGTAAAACTTCTTCCATATCAAAAATCATTCAAAGATATTATATTTCATCTATAGCTATGCCAATGACTGGACAAAAATTAGGTCTCAGAGATCCACAAATTCACCTTTATTTTTTCAGATTAAAACAAAAAAAACCCTAAAGTATCGATTGAACAAACGAATCATATGGAAAGATTTATCAAAAGCAAAATATGATTACCCAAGCGGACTGGTAAGAGATCGGAGTCGATTTACCCGCGAGCGGCAATGACAGCAGGCGCGGCGGATGAGGCGGCGCCGCCGAGGAAAGAGAGGAATCCGGTAGCTGCTGGCTCTTGCTCATCCAGAAACAGATCTTCCGGAGCCCTAAATGCGCCGTGTGCACAGATCAACGCGACACCAACCATAACAGCCGAAACAAGAACAGATCCGACATCGGTGAGGAAAACCACAAAGATGCTGAACAAGATCAAGCACCCTAGCGTCTCGCGATCGGAGAATGTACGACCGAGGACGACGATCGGCTGATCGGAAGGACGGAATAGGTAGAGGAAGAGCCAAGATGCGAGGAGACAGAGGAGGAAGACGAGAGAGAAAGGATGAGTCACCAGAGAGAATCCGACGATCGCAGTCGCGACGGTGAGGTAATTAACCTTGAAATACGAGTAGTTCTTGCGGATCCGTACGGCGGCGTCGGAAATCGACTCCGGTTTGGAAAATGCGGATCGATCTGCGAGGTCAGCCCAAGGACGACGCTGAGAGAGACCGTTTCTGACGGTTTCAGAGATCTGATTGATGAAAGCGCGAAACGCCGGAGTTGCAATCGGTGGCTGAGATTCGACGGAGGAAGGTGCGGCGGATGGAACGGTTTGTGAATTGGAGATCGGGAGGATTGGAGGAGCCGTGGAAGCCATTGTTGCAGAGTTTTTGGTCAGATCTGAGGCGAAAAAATTGGTTGAAGATAGAGAATATAGCGTGAGAAGTAAATCAAAGAGAGGGAAGGAGAAAGAGATATATACGGAAGAGAAACTGAGGTGACCTTCCTCTTTCCTTCGCAGCTACGGGTCACCGACAATAAGCGTGAATATATATATATTTTTTTAATTTTAGTTTAATTATGATCTATAGAAAAAAATTAGGCTAAATCTCGTGTTTTATTATAGGGTTAAATTTTTTTTATTTAAAGCTCTTTAAATTAAAAATTCCTGCAAAAAAAAAAAAACACTAGACTATATATCATATTAATTTTATATTAGCAATAAAAATTCCAATATTTTTTTCATGTTGATATATAGATATATATACAGGAGTTTCATAGTTATATTTTAACGAATATGATGGTAAATCCTTATCTTTGAACAATGTTAATTTAAAATTAATTTAGCTAATGATATACAGTGTCTTTTTTGAAAAAAAATAAGGAGAGTATCATAATTAAAATCCTTCAATTACCATAGTTTACGATTTGCCAAGAGCGGAGAAGAAGAGTATCCAAGCGACTATCTCTGGCTCTTTTGTGTGATCCTACTGCAACTATGCACATTGGCAACAATAATCATAAACGCACCAAAGTCATATTGTTAGAGAAACAATCCAAGCTAGTTTGATCAAAGATTACAAATTCCAAAAAGAGAATCAACTTGGAGATGTGTTTACAAAACCATTTGTTTCCTAATCATTTTCGAAAGTCTCATTGGGTCTCTCAAACATATATACACACCCTTGAAGAGGAATATTAGATATATCGATTTGCTGTTAACCGATTGTATTTCTCTGTCAAAGCCAATATGGTCGTATTGCGATTTAGCATTATAATTAACACTTGATACACATTTAAGAAAACCAAATAAAAAAACCACTTGGTTCACATAACAAAACACAAACAAGAAGTCAAAACACTGAACCAATTTATCACCGTAAGTTTAAAGCTATCTTCTTTTTCTTCTTCTTCTTATTCTTGCTCTCTTTGTTCAACAACACAGAGATCTTAGCGAATCCGAAACTCTTTCTCTTTCGAGTCGTCGACTTTTTCCCATTCTCCTTCCCTTCACTCTTCTTGCTCGCGGTTCCATCACCATTGTTATTCTTTGCAAGCATCTGACCCAACGACATTTTCCTTCTCTCGCTACCAACAGTCATGTCTAATTCCTCTGCAAGAAGTAGCTTCTTGCTGAGTATTTGCCCGATTGACATTGTTGGCTTCAAGACGGGGACTGAAGATGATGATGACCCGTCAACAACATCATATGTCAGATTCAGACCATTTACATCCATCAGACGTGTTGTTGTCTCTCTCTTGCTCTTGAACTTGGCAGTGTTGTTTACCGAAGAAGATGATCTTCTCCTCTGTCCGTTATCTGACCGCCAGTTTCGCAGCGCCTCTTCTGCTTCGAGTTTTGTAGCGTTTGCAGCGTCGACTCTCTCCACAGCTTCCTCCAATGCCCTTTTGCTTGTTTCAATTTCTTGGGCTGCTTCGTCTACTTTCTTCAGAATATCCGTCTTTGAAACATTCGCTTCTTCAACTCTCGACATTGCGTCTTCCACTCGCTTCCTCGCCTCTTCCTCTGCGTCTCTAGCGTTACGAGCTAGTGTCCCATACTCTTCAGCAGAGATAGTCACAGTCACGGCCTCGTCGTTGTTTTTACTTCCGGTAGCAGCCTTAATATCTGCGATTGCAACCGCCTCAGCTGCTCTGGCCGCTTCCTTCATCTTTCTAGCGGCCACCAACCTTATCTTGGCTGTTTTAATCTTGTCTCTTGTGTGTTCGATCTCAGCCATTGCTTTCACAACTTCCGACCGTGCATTCTCTCCTGTTTTCTTGAACTCTTGAGCTTCACGGCTCAGTCTCTGTACCTCCATTGAAATATCTGATGCATTATTCTCGATACCGTTCTTGCCGGTTTCACCCTCCTTGGCAAATCTTAGTCTCACTTCTTCTACCTCTAGAGAAATCACCTTCAAAGATTTCTGCATAAGTCTCTCGCGTGTCTTCTCAAGTGCAGCCTTTTCTTCCTGCAGTTTCTTGTTCAACAGCTCAACAGACCCGCGTATACCCGCAAGATCTACGGTGGTCTTGCACAAATTCATCTTTGCCTGGTTTAAATCCTTCAGTACCACACCCGCTGGCTTGATATGATCGTGAACTTCTTCTCTCAACGATTCCTCCTCATAAGCTTCATTCTTATGCTGCAGCGTCTTGCTGAGCTCTTCGACTGTGGCTTTAGTCGCCTCAAGCTCCTTCAGCACCTCAAGCATCTCGCCTTCTTTTACAATTAGATCGTTCTGTAGCTCAGCAGCCTGTGCCCTGAGTTCCATGATATCAGCTGCTCCAACATTTTCCTGCCACCAAAATTAGAAACCTTCCCTTACATATCCTAGTTGTAACACCTCTGATACTTGAGAAAATATGATACAAAACACACAGTTTTTACCAATGTGATGAATCTGAGGGGCTTGGCTTAAAATCAAGTTGAAAATTTTCAGGGTTTAAAGAAGCAGGCACTGAACAAATCCTAAGTTTTCTTTGTCATTATTGCTAAACAGGAAAGGAAAATCAAGCATTATCATCATCATCATGTCGTTTAAGACATAAACCAAACATCAATTCCAAGTTCTCAGCAAGAGAGAAACATATTGTCGGACATTATCTTGTCGTTTCAGACAACATCACTGCCTAATTAGTTAAACAACACTAGTGCGAAAAACCCAAAAATCATATTTTTCAAGTGCTGGAGAAACCTGAGAAGCTTCTGGGACTTTGTAGTTGTGAGAAGGTCTCCAGAAACCGAAACCGCCGAAACGAGTGGCCGCCTCTCTGACTGACTCGAACGGCGCCGAAGTGTCGATCTCGGCTCGGCCATTCACAGTACACGAGAGATCCGAGTCAGGGTTTAAGTTACCCGGCTCTATCACAGTGCCCAGTTCTAGGGATTCGGCCATACAAGTTCTTCGGGAGGAGAGCAAAGAAGGCGAGAGAAGTGAAGTAGGAGAGAGAGAGAGGTCTACTACTATTCGAGGATAGTGGAACCAAAACACTTGTGGTTGTGTTGTGATTTGAAACTGGTTTTGATAAAGACGTGTCGGAACGGCACGCCACGCCACGGTCGTCTCGTGTACAGTGAGATGGAAATAACAAAGTTGAAAAGTCGTATGTATCCGTTTGTGCTCATTTCAATTGGTTAAAAATTTGATCAACGTAAAATCAATAATTCAGTAGACTATGCATCCGATAAAACGGCCGATGAAAAGTAATCTAAATATATTCGATAATTAATTTATATGTTTTTTATTAATTATAGATAATAATAAAAAATTCTTTTTTTTTAACTTGATAATTGCATTATTATCGGTACAACTTGGTTTATTATGTACAACTGGATTATTTGGTTCGACTGTATAAGTTATTTGGTACAACTGGATTTAACTGGTACAATTGAGATCGTAATAGAGATACTTCAAATTAGAAAGCACATTAGATTCATAATAAATACATTAGACGAATAAGAGCAAAACCGAATTAGAAAAACGAAAAACGAAAAAAATGACCAAGAGAAACAAATTATTTAGGAATTGGGAGGAGGGGGGGGGGGGAACTGAAATATTTTCGAAATTATTAAAATTCATCCTGCCGGTGGTAAAGAGGACATTCGTAAAGATAAATTAACTAAAAATTCGTGTGTTATGAACATAGTTGTCCCTAAGTTCTCAGTTGTACGAAGATCCTAATAGTTCTACTTTTGCGATTTTAGCGTATTTGTAGTTAAACCTTGATATAAATTATTATGTTTTGGTTGTACACATGATTTTCGATTATTACTTATCATTTACAACGTTTTCAAAATAAAATTTGTGCAAAAGCATATATTTTGCCTTTTTTACATCATAATGTGGTTAATAACTTAATATTAACAAAGGCTTCTTATATTATAAGGTGTGTTTGATGTGAAAACAAGGATGTGTATTAGAAAAATGATAAATTCATGTTATCTATAGTATTAATAGTTTCCTAATAAATTAATATGTGTTTGGAGTTCTTAAGTGTCTGATTTGTTTATAAGAAAACAAGAATGTGTTTGGAGTTTTTTTTTATTAAGTAGTAGCTAGTAGTTAACCTTGTTTTAGCGGGTAGTACAAACCTGACAAATACAAATACATAATTGTTCTTAATGCGAAACAAATACAGAATTGTTCTTAGTTTCATCTATCGCAAATCTTCCTGCAGATCTTATCTACTAACGCCGAATAAGTTATCTCCTCCAAAGATGAGGTCTTAAACGATATAGCGTAGATGGAATTTCTTGAAGTCCATTTATACTCCTCTCTGTTCTGTGAATAGTATCCTCCATAAGCAAAATGTGTGTTTGTGTGGTTTATGCTCATTGTCTCCTGAATATAGAATAAAAAACTCAATTAGCAATTACACAATGTGTTACAGTAATACCATTTGTACCAGCTATCCTATATCTCTCAGTTATACATCTGTACCAGTTGTCCTATATCTCTCAGTTATACCGTTTGTACCAGTTGTCTAATATCTCAAAGTTATACCATTTGTACCAGCTGTCCTATATCTATAGATTTGGTGAACTCGGATTCTAATCTACCTAACAATCACTACGATTCAACAACTACAATCGATTAATTACCGATGCAAAGACCTAATCAACCCATAAAACATGGTTACCAACCCAATGTATATACCGAAACCAGCAATTTTCAAATCCAATCCCTAAATTGTGAAATCCCCAAGAAGAAGAACTCACCTCTTGAAGCTTCACCAATGGCGGAGAAGAGAGGAGCTAGGAACAAGAAACCGGTTGCAGAAGGAGGATGAGGAGGCGGAGGCAGAGGCCCGAGGGGAGGGGAGCCGACGAGATTTTTATTGCGCTCTCCGGCATGTCGAGGAAGGAAAGATGTCGTCGATGAGATTTTGGATTTTTTTATTTTTTATTTTATTTTTACGTTTTAATTTTATGATTTAAAATTAAATTATTTTAATAAATTTTAGTAAAGGCAGAAATGGTATATCACATGGGATTAAGTGGAATCAATGCATTCGATGGCATTCAGATTATTAGAGGGTACATGAGATATTTTTTTTTTACAGATAGTGGCATTTCAGACTTGCATTCTATTTCATCCTTGTTCCTTATTTAGGATAATTAGAAAAATTAGAATTTAGATATCCATGAAATCGCGGAAGAAAATATCGTATATTAATTTTTTTTAATTATTAAAATGATTATAATTAAGTAAAAATGTATAGAAACGGAAAGGGTGATATAGAGACATAAATATCTAACACATTTTGTATAGTTCTTATAGTTAAAAGTGAGAAGGTAAAGAAATGAAAAGACACGATTTTTAAAAATATTTTTAGAATATTAAAAATTAGTTTGAAATGAAAAAGTACCAAAGAATTATGAGAAAGAAACGCAATCCTCTAAATTATTTTCTAAAATTTTATTAAAATATAAAAAATGATAAGTTTGACAAGAAAAGAAAAAAAATGAAAAAGTTATGAGTAAGTGATGCAACCTTCCAATTTTTTTTTTGAAGTGTTGGAAATGGTTATATGCGAACATGTAAAATATGAAAATTATGATGTAAAGACACGATCTTTTAAACCACATTTAGAATTATTTAAAAATATTTATAAGTGAAAATGTATTAAACAAAAAATAATGATAAAAACGCAACTCTCTGAAGTATTTTTAGGATTATTACGGTTATTAGTGAAAAGTTACAAAGCGAAGAATTATAATAAAAACACGCGATTCTAAAAAAAATCTAGGATTATCAAAAACGTTTATAGGTAAAAATATCTAGAATGAAAATGATGATAAAACAACACGATTCTCTAATACAATTTTTAAGATTGTTACGGTTATAAGTAAAAAGTTACAAAGATGAAAAGATTTAGATTTCCAAAATATTTTCACATTATTTAAAAAATATTGAATATATTAGTTATGAAGTAATAAAATTTGATACCTTAAAAATGCGAATGTAAAATGTATGAGGATTTGTTGCTGTACAAAAATATATTTCTGTGAAAATATTTTACCAAAACAATTGTATGCATTAATAACCAAAAAGCTAGAAAATACGTTTTTATCATCTTTTTTCTATGCCCACTCTTATCCCTAACCAGAGATTAGTGATAATGGTTACTAAGTGTATATCATTTTCTGGATAAAAATAATTATAAACTATAATATGTTGAACAAAACAAAATAAATAGAGTTAAATAGACATGATTGCGAAAAGGCACAATCCTATGATGTATTAATAACTATATAATGGTTTTTTCTGAAATGACGCAACTCTAAAATGTATTTTCATATAAAACAGTTTTTTCCGAAAAGACGCAATCCTAAGATGCATTAATAACTATAAAACGGTTTTTCCGAGAAGACGCAACCCTAGGATGCATTAATGACCATAAAATGGTTTTTTCGAAAAGACGCAACCATAAGATGTAAATAACCATAAACGGTTTTTTTTCGAGAAGACACAACCCTAAGATGCATTAATAACCATAAAACGATTTTTTCGAGAAAAAACGCAACACTAGGATGCATTAATAACCATAAAACGGGTTTTTCCGATAAGACACAATCCTAAGATACATTAATAACCATAAAATGGTTTTTCGATAAACACAACCCTAGAAGACATTAAAATATCATTTAAACGATTTTTCGAAAAGATGCATTTTCACATAGAACGGTTTTTTTCGAAAAGATGCAACCCTAAGATACATTAATAACCATAAAATAGTTTTTACTGAGAAGACGCAACCCTAGGATGCATTAATAACCATAAAACGGGTTGTACTTTGTTTAGAAAAGACGCAACCATATGATACATTAATAACCATAAAACGAGTTTTCCCGAGAAAATGCAACCCTATGATGCATTAGTAACCATAAAACAGTTAATTTCGAAAAGAAGCAACCATATAATGGTTTTTTCCGAAAAGACACAACCCTATGATGCATTAACGACCATAAACATTTTTTCCGAGAAGACGCAATCCTAGAATGCATGAATAACCATAAAACAGTGTTTTTCGAAAAGACGCAATCCTATGAAGTATTAATAATTATAAAACGGTTTTTTTGAAAAAAAATGCAACTCTAGAATGTATTTTATAGGATTGTTATTATTAATAGATAATATCTCTTCTAGAAATGACAAGTTTAGGCCGCCAAAATCATCTGATTTCTATTGTGACCAAATCGGTTAAAATTGATCTAACATAAAATCACTAATTTTATTAGTATATGCATCGGAGTAACATGTTTACACGGCTGATTACAAAAGTATACTTAACATCATATTTATAATTTTTACATTAGGTAAATCTATTAAAAACGGCAGTTTGTGACTGAACACTTGGAATCGTAATTCAGACAAAGCAGCCCATAAAAACCCGGTACAAGGGATTGTGGTTCACACACGCAATTTCTAAATACTCCTTTCTACTTTGGCTAGTTATACAAAACAGGTTGGCGACTAGAGATAGGATTCGAAGCTGGAACTCGGGGCATATTATAGTATGCAGTCTTTGCGGGAATGCAGAGGATACGCGGAACCATATCTTCTTTGAATGTCGCTTATCAGGTGAAATATGGAAGAACATCACCTCAAAAATCCTCGGATCAGATTACACAACAAACTGAGATCGAATTATCACTCTTCTCACATCAGACCGGCATCGATACAACTTGTTTCTGGTACGTTATGCTTTCCAATCGACTCTTTACCACTTGTGGCGAGAAAGGAACCGAAGACGGCACAGAGAATTAATGCCAATAAAATTTCTCATTAAACAAATTGACAAGAACATTGGGAATCGTATCAGCTCCATCCGCATTATGGGGAATCACGCATACACTGAGACCATGGAGCTGTGGCTATCAACCCGCTAATCACGCAAACAGATCAATGCTCCCACGCTCTGTTTTTTAGCTTTATGCTCTGTTTTATGTATCATATAGATTTCCAGTTTTTTTTTTTTTAATTCTCAAACCATAAGCATTTATTGTAACCAAAAGCTTGATTTGAATACAATTTTACGTTCAATTCAAAAAAAAAAAAAATCTATTAAAAACAGTAATACAAAAACTGTAAATTTTCAAATAGTATCGTATTGACTTATATGTATTTGATTTTTTTGGTAGGAGACTTATATGTATTTGATTGATTGTTGTGTTAGCATGTGGGACAAAAAAAAAAAAAACGTCTTAATTGAATATTTGTATCTGGCGAGTGAATGTCTTGATAAACTGAAACTATGTGTGCATTATCGTATTCACTTGGTTGGTTATGGTTGATTTTTGTGTTTGTATGTTGACAGAAATGAACATACCCATTGGGTATTCGTATTCATGCCTGTTTTGTGATGTAGGTATCGAGTGTTGTGGGTATTGAGTGTAAGGTCGTGATATGGTCTTAGTGATTGGATTCTAGAGACGCGAGACTAGTGGTCAATGGGTAAATGGGGTTTAAAGGATTTCATGTATTTCTGAATAAGGATAATTGTAGCCTTCAACATTTTATATGATTTTGAATTCGTGTTTTAATAAATGTTATTGGTTTTTAAAATGTTATCTTCAGCTGCATATTTAATATAAATGTTTTTATATGGACCGGATTTTGTAAAACTGTACCAAGTGACCAGTCTTCATTAGACGGGATGATGGAGGCATCACGAACCAAAATTGTGTCTGAATCGGAGCTTTGTAATCTTTTTGCGATGGAAAAAGCTATCATCAAAGATGAGCTAGCATACCGATAATCGGGAAACCAGTCTTTGACAACCAGTAAGAAGAGGACGACAACACGGACATCACATAAGAGTAAAATGGTGAAGAGTTCGAGCAAGAAACTTTGGTAAGAATCTGAGCCCAAAACCTCTTACTTTCAAAATACGCATCTAATCATTTTGTGTGAAAACGTAATGCTAACTATAAAACCAGTTTTTGTAGGACCAAGTTAAAATATTTTAACTTTTGGCCCTAGGTTTTATTTTAACTTTTGGCCCTAGGTTTTATACTTGTTTTAATCGTGATTATACAAGTTAATGTTAAAAGAGCAATTCAAAACATTGCGTTTATATTAGAAAGAGGGTACATATGATAGTGTAGGATATTACATTTTTTACAAAGATATCAATTAAAGGACAGCTTTGGCAGAAGAATTGGACTTCCTTTCAACACTGTTCAATCATATAATTTCTCCTAAAGTCGAATTATAATGCTTGATTTATTGGATGTATATAGTTGCATATAATACGAAAGTTCTCCTTTCCATTGTTGCATAACCCATGATAGGATTTAGGGTACAAACTTGTGATTAACGTAATTCGTTAATTACTTTTTAATTTTCTCACCTAAAAGATTATCTTTAGTCACCATTGATGATAATAACGTCATGTATGTCGTGTGTCGTCAATTATATGTGTCCATCTTCTTGTTTGATTTTTCTTCTTTGTCCAACCATTAAACTACTATTGTCATTTTGTTTCTTTCTCTTTTGTCTTCGATTTCATCTTGTTTTCAGGAATGACTAATGCATTCTTTAACAAAACAAAACAAAAAATGACTAATGCATTCTGGTGTTTTTTGTTTTTAATACCCCTTCACTTGCTTTCCTACTCTATGTAAATAAATAGGTTTCAATTTATTTTTCGGTGATAAATTTAATCTTTTGTCCGCTTTAAACTCTTGGTTATAAATGAGAAGAAAAGACAAGGAGCTAAAGTATCAGATTAGGTTAACCATAAAGGCTAGCATATTATCAGATTTAATTATTTTGGGTAAGATTTTGTATAATTTTATCGATTTGTGAAGGTGGCTTCTGAGGCTACATTCGCGTTATTCACGGGAAAGGATAGGACAAAACACAAGTGATTTCTAGTGATATTAGAAACATCAAAATATTTGATATATTGAAAAATTAAGTTTATCAAAATTATTAAAAAAGATAAAGCTTTTTAAGAATATAAGATATTAAGAACATAATGTATACATCATATTTATAAATACTCTTGGATTTTTTTTTTTTTATAACGTTCTTTAAAGAAAATCAGGTCGGCGGCTCTTTGGAGATTACCGATGTTATTGATGGTATCACAAAGCATAAACGTTGTCGGCAAAAATGTAATTTCGGAGGCATTGAATGTTGCACGTATTAAAATCGTTTTTTTTAAGGTTGTTTTCATTCTGTTAGTGAAAATTTGACATCGAAAATTAGAAAATTTGTAAAATACTATATAAAAAATATGTGTCAATTTATTTATTGCTAATTAATTTTGAGTTGGAAATTCATATTTAACATGGTATCAGAACCACCCGAATGTTGGACCACTCCATAGATGTTATTCTTACAAAAATCCATACTTTAGATGTTGATGTTCGAGCATGTGGGGTGGAGGGAATAGTGAAAGTCTCACATCGGAAGTTGGAAAATTTGTGAAGTAGTATATAAAAGACATGGACAAATTCACTCATTGCCTATTAATTTTGAGTTGGAAACCTATATTTAACAAATTCTTTTTCAGAAGATAGAAATCCTCTCAAAAATTCAAAGAGCAGCAATAACACGTTCCAAATAAAAACATGTTTATCACCAACCATATATATTTAGCGACCCTACATGAATTCAAATTTTATTTCAATATCATACAATTTTGTTTTCATACCACTGTTAAAATTTGTCGTTTGTAAATAATTTATCAAACCCAATAATGCGAATTCAATTCACGGAAAGAATCATAAATGTCTTGAAATAAATCTAGAATTAAGAATATAGGCGGAATTGAGAACCATCACTTTAGAAAACCAAAAAAAAAAAAGGAACCATATCTCTATAGAAATACGTCGATTTGAAGTAAGTAAAAAGTCCACAGCTACAACAAAAGTGTAGGTAATTAGTTAAAAATAATTATATATAATTGAAATGAAATACGATAAATCTTACGGTTGATTAATCCCAGCGACATATGCAACCAAACACTAAGAAATTAAATTATGTTCAAAGAATATGACCTTAGTCAAAAGAACAGGTGAAATATTTATGAATGAATTAATAATTATTTCTACTTCAACCACTCTAGTAAATAGTTTAACACGTAAGGCCTTAAAACAATACCTAATACTATAGAAGAAAACACTAAAGGTTTCTCTATATAATGTTCTTTCTACGTATTAGCTAATTCACCATCATCCACACTCACAACCCAAATCATCTTTTGTCTTCCTCCTTGAAAAAGAAAAATGGGGTTTTCTCCTTCATTTTCTTGCAGTGCTATGGGAGCCCTAATATTGGGTTGCCTTCTTCTTCAAGCATCAAACTCTGTTGCTCAGTTGAGGCCTGACTTCTACTTCGGGACATGCCCGTTTGTTTTCGATATCATTGGGAATGTCATCGTCGATGAATTGAGGACTGATCCTCGTATTGCAGCTAGCCTCCTTCGCCTTCATTTCCATGACTGTTTTGTTCGTGTAAGGACTACTTTCAATCTAAAATTTTAACTATTACATATTTCCAATATTATAAAATATTATCTATTTACGTACCGTTAACATGTATAAAATAGTAGCTAAAGCCAATTTTCAATTAATAAATATCATGGTCAAAGAAAAATATATATCATGGTCATATAATGTATAGTATGGTTTTTGTAGGGTTGTGATGCATCTATCCTGCTCGACAATTCCACAACATTCCGGACCGAGAAAGATGCTGCTCCAAACGCAAATTCGGCTAGAGGATTCGATGTCATAGATAGAATGAAAGCAGCCGTAGAGAGAGCTTGCCCAAGAACAGTTTCTTGTGCAGATGTTCTCACCATCGCTTCTCAGATATCAGTGCTTTTGGTATGTACATGCCTTATACCGGAATCGGATGAAATAAATCGAAAAATGTTATGAATTTTGATGTTAATGTTATGTTAATATAGTCGGGAGGTCCATGGTGGCCGGTTCCTTTGGGGAGGAGAGACAGCTTAGAAGCTTTCTTCGATCTGGCTAATACAGCGCTTCCCTCTCCATTCTTCACTCTTGCTCAACTTAAACAAAGTTTTGTTGACGTTGGCCTAGACCGTGCCTCCGATCTAGTCGCTCTTTCAGGTGAAGTTTATATATATTGAAACCTAGCACTTCTCAACTAAGTATTTGGAATTTACATGGTAACTTATAAATAATAAACCTACAAAGTTAATTCAATCTTTTATATAGTTATTTGATCAGAGATGATTTTCCGAAATATGCTTTTCCGAAATGATTTGGTTTTGGCTTAATTTGGCTTTGATAAGTTCTTATTAGATTTTAATTTTACAATATTTTCTTATGGAATTTTTTTCATATAAACTAATCGACTAATATGATAAAATAACAACAACAAAAAGTTATAAGACAACATATGATATCTTTTGAAAAAAAATTATTATAAAGTTTGTCTCTAACATCTCTTTTAATATTTTTGTAGTATATAAAAAAAAATTTGAAAGTGCTAATTTGTACGATTAGAATTTTATAATAGCAATAATAATAATTTGTATAATGAAACGGGATGACTTTTTTCTACAAGGGTTAATTATAGTTCGAATCTTAGGATAAGATATTGTCGTCTAAAAAATGTTTTCTTCAGGCATATTAAACAGTCAATATGAAGTAAGTAAGGAAAAAAAAACCATTTTCTTGAAATACATGACCAAATTGCTTGAAAACAAAACATGACCAAATATAATTGAGAAAAGAAAGAATATAATCAAATAAAAGTACCATCTCAAACTAATCTCGCATTCTAGCATGTGAATTGAAAAATAACATGAATTGGTAAAACGATAACACATGACTCATCTTTGATTAAACAAAGTCTAAACCTTTTTGGTCTTTGTTTTCAAAATGGTAGGTGGTCACACATTTGGAAGAGCACAATGTCAATTTGTGACACCTCGTCTCTACAACTTCAACGGTACCAATAGACCAGACCCGAGTCTAAGCTCAACTTACCTCGCCCAGCTCCGTCAATTGTGCCCTCAAAACGGAAACGGCACCGTTCTTGTCAACTTCGATCCCGTGACTCCTGATGCTTTCGACAGTCAATACTACACCAATCTTCGTAACGGGAAAGGTCTGATTCAGAGCGATCAAGAACTGTTCTCGACTCCACAAGCCGACACTATTCCACTTGTGGAACAATACAGCAGTAGCACGTTCGTGTTCTTTCGAGCATTCGTTGATGCAATGATTCGTATGGGAAATCTTAGACCTTTGACTGGAAATCAAGGCGAGATAAGACTCAATTGTAGGGTTGTGAATTCGAGGATTAGGAGTGTGGAGAACGAGGATGATGGAGTTGTGAGTTCGATGTGATTATGTTCGATGATATATGGATATGTAAGAAAGGTATAAAATGCGTGTGGGAACAATAATATATATTTCGACTAAATAAAAGTTCTCACGAGTTATGAGAAAAACTATGAAATTTGGTCTTAAATCTTAACATTTTTTTTTGGTTAACCAAGAAATTTCAGACCTAGGTTTATAATCTCTTTGGTCTCCACTAACACTTTTTTTTGGTTGACCAAGTAGTTTTAGACCTAGGTCTATAATTTCCTCGGATCGGTGACTATAACGGGCTAATTTAGTCTCCTCTCCATCACCGGTGCTTGAAATCGGAACTTCCCCGATTTCCCCCTTTTGAAACCGGGTCACTTGTAATTCTTGTTTTCGATTATCTGATTACTAAAGAAGTGAATGAAATTCAATATCGTATTCGTTTTTGTAAGTAAATCGTAAGAGATTTGTCGAGTTTAATGGTTTGAAAAAAGAAGTAAGGATTAAACAGAGCCTGTAGGACCTATTTTTATTATAGTCATGGAACTACAATCCTAAATCCTAATAGAAGACTCAGACATAATAAAACTTTTTAACAAGGGAATAGAAAAGAAATAAGAGTTGTAAACAAACGAAAGCCCAAACGAAAAAAGCAAACACAAAAAGCCCAATCTAAAATATCTGTAAGCAGATTTGGTTGCTACATCATCAATTCCTCCTTTTTCTCTCATATCTCCTATCGTTCCAATGTATTTTATTTCGTCTTTTTAACGTAGTTTCCGTGTTTATATTATTGTAGTTAAAAAGAGTCTATACTAATATATTGTCTTAGGAAACGGGCTTATAAACAAAAGAAGACTACGGGAACAAATATAAAGATAAAGAGATAAGATGGAAACAATCAATAATTTGGATTGATGGAGCGGAAACACGTAACGATAGCTTGTTCTAAGAGATTCCCGTGAAGCTCAAGAACAAGGGGGATATGTTTTGATATATCACCGATAGATCAAAACTAAAGTTGAGTTTGAAGAATACTCTTCAAGCTCTTTATTAATTCAATTCAAAGATAGAATCTCTTTACAATGCGTGAGAACAATGCTCATAGGTCAAATGTTTCACGCCGGAGAATATATAATTAGAACTTAGAAGCATTGTTTATTGAGAAAAATAAAATAAAATAATATGCATTGATTAGAATCGCGAGCATTGGAAAATCCAACTCCACTAAATGGGTTTCATTGGGACAAACAAACCACCAAATCCACAACATGCACTCGACCATTTTATGTATATACTTCACTTGGAAGCACGTGCCCCATACCAATGACACCATTCCCTCGTATTTATATAATTTTATGCTTACGATTTTGGGACTTTGTAGCAACACGTTAAAAAAAGGAAAGACAATTATGCGTCTAATCTTTGGGATAGATCTTGATTTAAAAAAAAAAAAAAAAAAAAAGGAAAGACAATTATATGTCCAATCTTTGGGATAGATCATGATTTGGATTTTGTAGTTATCATGAAAAAACAATTTCGATCTAATATTGTTGTAGGCCGTAGGTGATCAATCTCATGAGTCATCATGACACCCATTCCATTTACCAAATAATAATGCATTACTTTTCTTTTTGGTACGATACCAAATACACAATGATTTAACATTTACTTAATTATACACAACTTGATATAGTTATATATAAACCAGTTTACGAAACAACTTCTGTATTAAACATTTAACTTATACACTTTATACTACTACTCTATCGTGAAGAAAATGAGGTGGGAACACCGAGACGTAAACTCCTTTTTCATATATGTTTTTAAAATTGGTTATAGTGGTAGAATAACGGAAAACTGTACTTTGATATGTTTTTTTTCTTTTAAAAGATAGAAGAGAAGTGTAAGTAGTCACGATTGATTGTTGGAAGTAAATATGAAAACTCTGTTAGATAAATGTCAGCGAAAATGAGTTATGAACAAGAGTTTTTATTATTTACCCTGGAGTTTGGAGATTCACCGGTTTGTGAAACCATTTGTGGATACACAATCTCTATCACAAATGGCGTCATTTTGCCTACAGAAATATTATATCCTTTTTTTTTTCCCTTAACTAGTGTAAATTTTGGACCGAAAACAAAACCAATTCCCAAATTTGTTGATAACCAGATATTTTTGTCATTTAAAAAGCTTATAATGCTTCAAATCGATTCCAGTAATTTTCGTAGATGATAGGACTCATTTATAGACTTTACACCCACGTATAGTGAGTTCTCTGTCACTCGAAGAACTATATTGGACCACACGTCTTAGATAAAACATTGTGGATTGAGATTTCTTTTGTTGTTTGTTTTTTATGGCACAAAATACAAAACTAAAGTTGCATGTGAATTCTTTTGACATAAATAATTTTTTCTTATCCAACGTCAATAACTCAATGGCAAATCACATAATTTCCAAAAAAGAAATCGAGAAAATTCTAAATTCAAATACCGACGACGGAAAAAAAGTAATATTAATTTGTTTTGTCTCTAATCTGGAAAAGTTATGGTCTATACCTATTATTTCAAGGATTTTAAGTCCTCTTGAACAATCACTGGGAGACAAGGTCGTATAGAATCAACAAATACGTGAAGGTTGGGAAAACACGATTATGGATGTTTTCCGACGGCTCATCGATGCTCAAATTATAAAAGAGCAAAAAGGAAGAGAATGAAAGCGATCATGGGATAAACGTGGAGAACTATGAAAAAAGTCGAAAAATGAAGAAAAAAAAAGAGGAAATGAATGGTCCACAGCGTATCAGGACGTTTGAATAGATAAATTTGAAGGTGAGACAGAGGAAAAACATAGTATTCTAGTGAAGAGGAAAGTCGAGGAATGACCGAAGAGAAAGATTCGAGATGGATCGGAGAGATGACCGGGAATGGTCGGAAAAGACTAAACTCCGAAAGTAATGGGTCTTAATCTCTAGAGAAAATAGTGGACTCAGAGTTTTTTGTGTAAAGATCGAATTGGGTTTATGTGAAGGATAAGAGGGATATTTATAGAGTTTTACCTGTCCGGGCTAGAATACTGGGCTTCGCGTACATAGTCGGATTGGGTTTGGGTTGCTGGTTTGACCCGGTACGATGCACTCAAGTGCTTTTCACTACCACATTTGTCTTCGAACGCCAGCTGTCCGACAATACGGCTCTGCAGCGCGGAGATATGCCTTTATCGTATTGGTCCATCGTCATGGTGCTCCTCGAAATAAATTTTGCATGCTTTAATCGTTCTGTGGAGCATAAACCACTTGTTTTTACCCTAGACATGCATATGTGAAAGGCTTTTTACCCCTTTGACCAAAGACTTGATTTTAAAGATATTTGAAAGAGTTTGTAATTCGCGCCTAAAAGAGAGTCTATACCTAGTCTGAGTTCCTGATACAGGAACTCGGGCACCGCGTGTTGCTTTCCGAGGAGTGGCTACCTATACGTCTAACCACTCGAGTTCCGATCCAGATCGTCTCTAGTAGCGTGGCCACACCACCGGGGATGGGGATCGGTCACAGGTGGCCTTATCCATCAAGTTACTTGCGCAATTGTAGATTAATGGCCAAATACATCTAGGACTGGCCCGATGTGTACACAAATGGCTTTAAGAGATACGCATAAACTAGATACACGTGGCGCTAAGAAGTTCGTCTAAACTAAAAAGGATTATTTTATCCCTAACACCTATAACTTTTTGGTTAAACCAAAAAACCCAAAAAAAATCCATATAATATATATATATATATATATTTATTTATTTAAGGATTTATATCTACATTAATCAAAAAAATTTCATAATTTATATTATATATATACTTGGGTCCGATTGGTAACCTAAACCAGTATAAGTTTTTCAGCTGTAAGCTGTTACAGCTAGTACTGTCAATTCGGATTAATCCGCGGTTTTTTTTCTAGGATTTTGGTGGACTGGTCCGCGGTGGACTGCGGTACTAAAAATTAAAATCCTAATCCAAACCGCTTAAAGTTTACGGATATGCGGATCAATCCGCGGACTAATATTTTAATCGGAACGAAATTTTTTTTGTTCTCAATTGATCTTAGGAGCCATAACTATAATTTAGTGTCCATAACCATAAATAAAAACCATCTAATAATTTGAAGATTAAAAGACAAACTTCAGAAAACAAGAGAACTAGAAAAGTATCAAATAATGAAGATTGAAGAGGTAACTTCATAAGCAAGAGAATTAGAGAAGTATCAAGTAACAGACTGAGAAATAACTTTATGAGTGAAAACAAAAGAAGTAACTAAGATGTTTTTCTTCCACCTGAAATGACTTCATAAGTCAAAATCCTAGAAGTGAAACAATTGTAAAAGATTTATTTTAATTTTAAATATTTAAGTTTTTTTATGAATCCGCGGTAAAGTTCATAAACCGCACGTATCAATCCGCTACAGACCGTGAACCGCGGCGGTCTCAATCTGCTAGACCGTGGATAGGAAAAATGAAGTTCTAAACTGCTTAATTACAGGGCAGATCGGACTACGATCCGTGGACTTTAGTTCGAATTGACAGCTCTAATTACAGTATAGTACAAAGCTGTAAAAAATAATTGTAAGAAAAAACTATACAAATAAAACTGATTATAATATTTTGGTAAAAAATTTGATATCTCTTTTATGATTGGTACAATTTAAAACGTTACAAATATAACGTGTTTGTTCGAACACAGTATATTTTTCCATGTTTACTAATTTGGGACTCGAATGTCGTCATGTCAGTCAACATTCGGTAAAGACTGAACAGCTAATGATGTCATTTGCGGAAATTAATTATTTTTTATAGACCAGCTTACAGATTTATTGCCTCAGATAAGATTTAACCACATTTCAATCCAATCATAGAAGCATTAGAGAATTTCGTAATTAAACGGAAATCTAAGGGACCATCTTGTAAAAAATCAAAGTTTGTTAGGTATATACCGGCGACACGTCAGCATTAATCCAATAGATTGTCTCTCTATAAATAACTTCACCTCTCTCTCTTTCCCATTATATACAGTGTCGTAGTCTCTCTGCAAATTTAATCATCGGAGAAAACAGAGAGAGAGAGAGAAGTCGGAGAGATTATGCAGAGATTCACGGCGAAAAGATCGGTGCGAAACATTTCCGTTTCCCTTTGGCGGCGATGCCTCTCATCGACGTCTCAGACGGCGACGGTCAAGGATTCCGACGAATTTCTGGCGAGGCTTCCTCCGTTCGATTATATCCCGCCGCCGTATACAGGACCTTCCGCTGATGTCATCCTTGACAAAAGGAAGGAGTTTCTCAGTCCTTCCGTGTCCTGTCTCTATCGCAAGCCGGTAAATGTCCGATCATATCTATAATATATTGGAGATCATAACACGTTTTTCGATAGAAAATTATCATGATGTTATTTTCTTTCCGATCGATTGATTTTGATTCGTATATCAAATTTTGGGTCACGATCCTGTGTTTGATCTCCGTATGGTAATCAAATGACGAAAAGCTTGAAAATTTAATGTTTCTCTTCATCGAAAACAGATAAATTTTTATGATTTCTTAATACCACCACTTGGCTAGATCCGAATATTCTTTGACCAATGATGGAATCTATTAAATAAATGTTGAATCTCTTATCTTTAATTTGTTTGTTCTTTCCCAATTATCATGCATGTAAAGGGGGACGTCGGTTACAGACTCTTCTTCAGGCATATCTCGTTGAGTCATTAATTTTGTGTTTGTGTTTTTGGGTGTTGCAGTTGAACATTGTTGATGGGAAGATGCAGTATCTGTTCGACGAGAGTGGTCGGAGATACTTAGATGCTTTTGCCGGGATTGCAGTTGTGAATTGTGGACATTGCCACCCTGATGTTGTGGAGCCAGTAATCAATCAAATCAAGCGACTTCAGCATCCTACTGTTCTTTACCTTAATCATGCCATTGCTGATTTCTCTGAGGCTCTCGCTGCCAAGCTCCCTGGTGATCTCAAGGTACGGAGGCTAATGAAATCCACGATTAGTTTGATTGTCATGTTCCAAAGTTGATTACTTTATGTGGTTTTGGTTATGGGAATAGGTGGTGTTCTTCACGAACTCAGGGACGGAGGCTAATGAATTGGCACTCATGATGGCAAGATTGTATACTGGTTGTCAAGATATTGTCTCGATTCGAAACGGGTATCATGGGAATGCAGCTGGAACGATGGGGGCTACTGCTCAAAGCATGTGGAAATTCAACGTGGTTCAGGTACTACATACAGATTTTGTTATGTCGTTTTCCGGTGAACTAAGATAAAATGTTTGTCAGTGTTCTGATATTCTTTTTTTGCTTCTTTGCTGCTGATAGACTGGAGTTCATCACGCTGTAAACCCCGATCCATATAGAGGTGCGTTTGGTTCTGATGGAGAGAAGTATGCAAGAGATGTGCAAGATCTCATACAATATGGCACCACCGGACACATTGCTGGTTTTATTTGTGAAGCTATACAGGTAATCAACGTTTTAACTGATATTGAAATTCATTTGCAGTCATATAATAGTGTTATTAGATCGTAATTGTGAATGCTCCGTCATTGTCAATGTCACTGCATATGCGAATAGGGAGTTGGAGGGATCGTGGAACTAGCCCCGGGCTATTTGTCAGCAGCTTACGATATTGTAAAGAAAGCTGGAGGGTTGTTTATTGCGGATGAAGTTCAGTCTGGATTTGCTCGCACTGGCAATTTCTGGGCATTTGAGGCCCACAATGTCGTCCCTGACATAGTAACCATGGCAAAGGTTAGAGTTGTCCCAATAATGGTAAAGGGCACCAAATCCTGAGAATTGAAACAGTATTGATTTCCCTTTTATGGTATGAAAACAGGGAATTGGGAATGGGTTTCCTTTGGGAGCGGTTGTGACAACTCCAGAGATTGCAGGAGTATTGACTCGCCGATGCTACTTCAATACATTTGGTGGAAATGCTGTGTCTACTACAGCTGGCCTTGCTGTTCTGAAGGTGATTGAGAAAGAGAAGCTTCAGGAAAATGCATCCATGGTCGGATCTTATCTCAAAGGAAAACTCACTCAGCTGAAAGAGAAACACGAAAGTAAATCTCTCTCTTTCTCTCTCTCTCTCTCCCTCCCTCTCTCTCTCTTCATATAATGTGTTTATGCTTCTCTAATGTAGTTATCGGAGATGTACGGGGAAGAGGACTGATGCTTGGAGTGGAGCTGGTGACTGATCGCAAGCTTAAGACTCCTGCAACCGCAGAGACTCTGCACATAATGGATCAAATGAAAGGTTGGTTGGTTTTGGTATTTTTTTTCTTTCTATTTGTATCAGATGAAACTCGAACTAAAAAGTTTAATTAATAATTTGTCCATGATGAATATTGTCACAGAGTTGGGTGTGTTGGTTGGAAAAGGAGGCTACTTTGGAAACGTCTTTAGAATCACACCACCTCTCTGTTTCACCAAGGACGACGCAGGTTTGTGTCAGTTTCATTTCTTTGATATAAAAGGAGTAGAGAAAAATGAAAACAACATTAAAAACAAGAAAAATCTCTTTGTGGCAGATTATCTCGTGGAAGCTATGGACTACTCGATGTCGAAGATGTGAAGAAAAAGAAAAAAAAAAACTGAAAATGGTTCGATAGATGTTCTTTTATGAAATATGGTTAGCAAGTTGCGATGAATCATATATAATGGTTTGTAATTATGCTTCGAACAACCAAATGATTGATGAGCCAACATCTCGTTGCTTCTCAATCACTATGTTTTCTTTAATGTTGAACCTTTTCTCTCCTTTTTTGCGTCAAAATAAATCCCATCATTACACACTTCAGATCATCATCATAACGAGATAGCAAAAATGTGGAACATAAGTAAAAGTTACAGGCATCACAAACACAATATAGAGCAGGACGAGCAAAGCAAATCTGAAACCACCTGAAAGTATCATCAAGTAGATTGGGATACTGCAGTTTATGGGATTCTATCATCATCATCCTTTTAACCTGTTCTGCTCCCTGTTGTCCCACGAACAAATCCCGGAGAAGTCTAAGATGGCTCTACAAAGATCCCGACAACCTGTCATCAGATACAGCCTTATCTATCTATTTAAACATAGCTAATCGCATCATAACATCTCGCGGCACGCCAATCATCGGTAGGAATGTAATGATAACGACCGCAACACTGCCATTAGAACCTCGGAGTTTTTTAGTAAAAGAATCCAAACAAGTTCAGTAATCATACTATTAAACTTCTAAATCCCATGATTTGCTGTTTCCAGCTGCTAAAGCTGTCTCCCCAAACCAATTGTTCAACACAAATCCACAAAAGGGTAAGAAAACAGAAGCCAAGGTAAAATAAGAAAAAAATCGCCTGGTCTCATCAAAGCGTTTAAGTATGTCGTACCAAATCCTAAAATCAAACAAGATGAGAAAGGAGAAAAAAAAAAAAGTACATTCAGTTGTACACACCATTATATTCACAGTGGGAAAATAACGAAGCACCAACTTTTTGTTAACTCATTTTCCTCCCTCCTCCTATCATACTTTGCTGCGCCTGAGAAGCATTATTAGTGTTCGTAGACTTGTTATTATGCTTCCCGTCTGCGTTCCCAAACACATCCAGATCTTCAAATAATCTGTACGATGGAACAAACGGCTTCGGTCCTACAGATACACCTGGATTGCTTGCAGCTGAAGTAGCCTGGGGATCTCCGGCTCTTGTGGGGAATGAGTTGGATTGCTGCAGGGATCTCCCGGCTAGGGCTGATGTGTCTGTGTATGACGCAGTTGCATTAGCCCGTGGAGTATAGTATGCATTCGCTGATGTTGAAGCCCATGGCGGAGGCGGATATTCATACGGGTTCTGAGGTCTACTTGCCGGTTGCATCTGGAACTGCGCTTGTCCCTGCGGTTGAGCATAGCCCTGCTGTGTTTGAGCCTGTTGCGGTTGAGAATAGCCTTGCTGTGTTTCAGGCTGTTGCGGTTGCTGGGATTGTGCCCATGGAGCGACGTAATTATCAAACTGTGGCGAAGGCTGTGGATAGATATGGGTGTTTTGATCTGAGACAGCAGGAGGAGGAGGTTGAGAGGATGGAGGCGGTGGAGTTGACGGTGTAGACAGTGTGATACTCAATAGGTCAATCATGTCTTGTTCTTTTGTGTTCACTGGAGGAGGCGGGTCAGGCAGAGCAAGAGCAAGAGCATTGCTTGCAGCAATATGAGACTCTGAGCTGGTGGGGTCTGTAGCCACAGATGCTGGTGGTTTGGAATGCCTGAAACACCACAGCATGATATGTCAAAACTAAGTTTATGATATGCACTGTTCCTGAATCCAATTGTAAAAAAGACCTTCGAGCTAATTGCGCAAACTCATCTTCCTCCTCTTCGTACTCCTCATCAATTGGGCTTTTTCCCGTAGAAACAGTTGTGGGAATTGGGGAACTAGAACCAGCTATGGAACTAGAATCTTTAGCTTCCGAAGACTTGGGGCTCGAATCAGCAGGTTTCGAAGAAGCCTGGACTGGCAGAGGAGAACCAGAAGCTATTGCATCATGTCTAGCTAGCAGAGTTTGAAGACAGTCATTTAGATCGAGCCCCCGGCCCAAAAGTTCATCATCTCTGGCACATAAACAAAAGACTGTTTAGCACAACAATGGAACCTCTAAAGTCAACAAGATCATTATGCATTCTAACATATTTAAACAAAGTGATTCCTGAAAATAGAGGACCAACCCAGTCGAGGTTAGCATCTGCATCAGCTTCTTTTGATTGGAACGACACCGCTCGACCAAGTCAACGATGACTTCATCTTTCACAGCCTGCATAATAGGAAAACCCTGGGTAAAGCAATTGATTTCGTTCCCAAAACGCAATATAGCTGTATAACAGATTCCATACAGCACGGTCACTGGGATCCACAGCTTGTAGCATGTCGCTCAAGAGATCCATCACGTCCCTCATGGACTCAAGACTTGACAAGCTACAATTTAATCAAGAAAAGAAAACTGTGATTGTTGAAAATTTTGTACAAAATCTAAAACTGCCAGTCCACATCAACAGCATACTGAACTAACAAATCCACTTACCTTAAGCCCTCAACCTCAGTTGCCATTGCTTCATCAAGCCTTCTCGACGAACCGCTGGGCATTCCATAACCCACTTGAGGTATTCCATAACCCGCTTGAGGTACTCCATAACCTGCTTGAGGCACTCCATAACCCGCTTGAGGCACTCCATAACCCGCTTGAGGCACTCCATAACCAGCTTGCGGTATTCCATAACCCGCTTGTGGCATTCCATAACCAGCTTGCGGTATTCCATAACCCCCCTGAGGCTGTCTTAACGCTGGATGACACGCTGGTGGTGTTATTATAGGAGACGTCTCAGGTGAACGCCGGGGGAACTCAACTCCAGAACGCTGCAACAAGCAACAGCTACCTTGAGAATATGAATATCATGCAAATGAGCATCTGCGAAAATCGAAAAGCAAATGGCATGTATATAGAGATTTATAGTAGATAAAAAACACGGAGTAACATGACATATGTGGAACATTATCCCACAACAATAAACCTCAACTTTCACATTCAGCACAGGTCAAAAATCTGGAAGAGATGTAGCAACAAATACTAGACCAATTTTACAGTCCTTCGGATTTAGAACAAGAGATGACCGAAAAGTATTTTAAGCATAGCAATTACACTACAAGCGAGTATTTACCCTTAACTCATCGTATGCCCAATAATATTGCGGGTATTTTCCCTCTGGACCCCCAAAAGCCTTCTGCCAAGAGTCCAGCATGACCAATATTTTATCCCTTACTTGCATGTCTGCCTATAAAGTCGAATGGATCATCAGCAACATGAACAATCTGAGCACTGTGGAAACACATTACATAGAACCCTGAACAAGAACCAACCTTCTTTTTCACAATTTTGACCATTTCCCCCAATAAGTTTTTCTCTGCAACTTGATGGTGCAAATAATCTCCGCAGTTCTTTACCAACGTCTCCAAAAGCTAGCACAAAACAAGTTGTAGAGAGTCAACGAAAGTCGGAAAATAAGCGCAGAGAAGAATTGGCCAACAAGGTCCCAAATTTCACAACTACAAACATCATACCGTGAGAGCAAGTTGTTGAACTCTCGGACTCTTATGCTGCAACCTCTTCTTAACAGCTTTAACAACATCTTTCGCCTGCCTGAGATCAAATCATTACGCGCAAAACCGTTAGCGCAGACAGAACATGTTCCTACTCCAATCAATCAAGAATTAATCAGATTGGTCGATATAAAACAAGCACAAACCAAATCCCAATTTTGCATGTGATTGTAAGTTTCTGTAGAAACCCTCTTATTAAATCCAAAGGTGCGTATATGTATAAGAACGTCAACAAATTCAAAGATAATCTAGTATTAGCAAGAACAATCAACCTAAGTCAACAATTCCAAAGGAAACTATAATCTAAACCAGAATTCCAACACCAAATCGAAAAAATTGATTACCAGTGAAGAGAATTGACAGAATCGCAGATTTCCATGTTCGTAGTCCAATCAGGACCAAGCAGAAGATCGCTGGTTGCTTTATCAACCGCAACCGTCGCCGAAGCTGAAGACGACGCCATATCTTCGCCGAGAGAGCTCAATAACACGATCGGAAAAACCGAAAAACGAACAATAACTTTCCGGCTAGCGAAAATCAACAAAACCCTAAAAAAAAGAGCTTCGTTTCTATCTTCTTTCCCAGCGCAGAGAGACGGAGTCAGCGGGAATCTTTGCTTTTCGCCTTCTTTTTCTTTCCTTTTCTCTATCTCTCAAGAAAGACGAAGAAGAAAATTAAAAATATAAAATCTTTTTTTATTTATTCTGATCGATCCATTATGCTCTCTCTCTCTCTCTGTTTTTAAGGACGGCAGATTTCCCGCTCCACGCGCTTGTTTAGTCCGTGACCCCACGCGCTTCACAATGTGGTCAACGTTTTTAAACTATAAAGTACAGTATAACTAATTTTAGGTGGATAATTCCTTTTTAATGCTGTTTATTCTTTACAGATGGGATTTCATATTATATACGATTACGTGTTGAAAACCATCCAAACAAAGTGTATATAATAAAAGTTTTTATAGTTGTGTAATAAAAGTTGGGATACGTATTATCTAGATTTGAGATTTGACACGTAGGTTTTTGATTGGTGCTATCATTTAAAAGATTTTTTTTTTTATAACTTAAGATATGTGTATTCCCAAAAAAAAAAAAATGTGTGTATTCCATGAATAAGTAAGGGTGGAAAAAATATCTGGAACCGAAAAATCGAGTCGGAACCGATTCGAAATTATCCAAATCGAATCTGAACCGGAACCGAATCCGAACCAAACCGAAAACCGAACGGGTACCCGAAATACCCAAAACATAAATTAACCCATTTATATTTTGGTTTTAGGTTGGATATGTTCAGATAATTTGGATAGATTTTACAATTTTTTCTTTATTATTTTTTCGAATATTTCGGTTATTTCGGATATTTTTAGGAATATTCGAATAGTTCAGATAAAAATAACCAATTTAGGTGAATTATTTTAATTTATATATATATATTTTTTTTTCCGGGTATTTTGGGTATTTTTGGATAGTTTGGGTAAAAAATATCCGGAATCGAACCGACCCGAATGAGAATCGAATTTTTCGGGTAATTATCGGTTCTTATAATCAAGAACCGAACCGACTCGAAATCGATTGGAACCGAACCGAGACTGCAAAAATATCCGATGGATCCTAAACTCATCTATCCGAAAGATCCAAAACCGATCGGTTCTTATCCGAAATCGAACCGAATACCTAAATGCCCATGGTAAATTTTCCAAACTTTCTTTTTAGCCACCAAACCAAACCAATTTCTTGTTGAGCATGGATTTATAAAAGGGAGATTTTCAAAAATATCTTATTTATATTTTTAAATTTGAAAAATACACTTTTTTTTTTCTTTTTTGAAAACTAACTTTTTTCAAACTTTTTTTTATCTTAATTTGAATTAAAAAATTATATATTCTCATAAATAATAATTAAAATTTGTTATTATTATTAATATTTATTTTATTTTTATTTGAGATAAATATGTTTTATTGATTTAAAATTTACATTAGATAAATTTATGAAAATATGTCAAACTTAAGTTGCTTAAATAAATATGGAGAACCGTTGACTTTGTTTCATTTTTACCACATTAGTAGTCGACAACTCTTCTCTAAACAGTCGGTGAGATAACTTTTTTTCTTTAAACCAAGAAACCACACAAATACAAATATAAATTATTCGAAACGAATGAAGAACGAATAAGTAATTATAAATTATTCGAAACGAATGAAGAACGAATAACTTTTTTTCTGTGTTGTGTTGCGTCGAACACAACACAAAAAAATATATTAAAAAAAATGACGATGACGAGTAGACATTATACTGGATACGACGATGATGAAAAATACGACGGTTATGAATATAAATTACGGTAGATACGATGGCAAAAAACTGGATCGGCGAAATTGATCGGCAATTTAAGAGAAAAGATATAAACATTTAATATTTTGCTAAAGAGAAGACAAAAGAATATTCGATGAAACCTAGATTAATTCATTATTTCGATACCTATTGGTTTTGTCAATTTGATTGGTTTAAATGAAACGTTTAATTTTTTTCGGAGCGCAATTCCATTGTTTTAACCAAAAAAATTGGTTTGATCTTGGACTATTTTGGTTCAATTAAATAAAAATACAAAAAAAAATTACAGCATCAAAATCTTAGATAAATAGATATTGTTATATAATAAAATCGAGACTAATAATATCTAGTATTATCATCACAAATTTTTAAAAAATAATATATAAGATATATAAATTATTATTCAGTTTTATTGAGGTTATTTTAATAAATTTAATATTCTAAAAGTGTAATTTTCTAAAATTAAAAATAAAAGTGTATTTTTCAAATTTGAAAACACAAAAGAGGTATTTTCCAAATTTCTTCTTTATAAAACGTATGAGAGATTTTGATAAATACTCCAAATTTTATTGCAAATTTGAAAACTACACTTGATCTTATAGAAATTTGAAAACTATACTTTATTATATAAAAGTACGTAAATACCCCTATACATATTTAACTCATTATTATATAAATATATATATATTTTTTTAAATTATTAAATTTAAATTCAAAATTATGTTTAAACTAATTAATTTCAGTTATAAATTTTAATTTCGTTTTTTTAAATATACTGTTAATTACATTATCTAAAATATAAAATTTTGACTAAATAAAAAAAATTAGTCAAGTCGACTTATTTAAAATATTTGGTTTATATTTTGGTTGGTTGATTTTTTTTTACTTTGTCGGCATATTTAAACCATTGAGTTATTTTAATATTTTCATCTATTTAATTTTATCTTTTGTCGACATATTTTAAACAGTCGACTTATATTTTGGTTGATTGATTTTTTACTTTGTCGACTTATTTAAACCATTGACTTATTTGTTTTTATTCATCGACTTAATTTTTTTTTCGCCGACTTATTTTAAACAGTCGACTTATATTTTGGTTGGTTGATGTTTTACTTTGTCGATTTATTTAAATTATTGATTTATTTTTTATGTTCGCCGACTTAATATTTTTTTGGGTTTATTTTAAACTATCGACTTATACTTTATTTGGTTGGTTTTTTACTTTGTCGACTTATTTAAACCATTGACTCATTTTTTTATGTTCGTCGACTTTATTTTTTAATTCGTAGACTTATTTACGAACAGTCGACTTATTTTTTTGTTAGTTGATTTTCTACATTGTCGACTTATTTAAACCATTAACTTAATTTTGTTGATCATAGACTGAATATTTTTTTTCGTCAATTTATTTTAAACTGTCGACTTATATTTTGGTTGGTTGAGTTTTTACTTTGTCGACTTGTTTAAACCATTGACTTAATTTTTATTTTCCTTCACTTAACGAATTATCATCTAAATTAATTAAATTTTAAATTAATTTTAAATTAAAAATAATTTGTTATCAATTTTAAATGATGAAATGTAAATTCATAATTATGTTTTTAAAATTAATTCATAATTAATTTAAAATTAATCATTATCTAATATCTTAAAAAAATTAAAATATTTTAAATTAATCATTATCTAATATTTTAAATTAATTCTTATTTTTTATGAATTTTGAGATTAAAAACAAAATACAAGATTACTTATTAATTTAAAAATTATTAGCTAACATTTATTTTTTTAAATCAAATCATCAAATATATACAGTATATGCAATAAATCTAAAATCTGGTTATGCTGTTTTTAGAATATTTCTGAACTAATCAGAGTAAGACAATGATTTTATATATTTAATAATTAACACGGAAGGGTAAAGTTTCCAAACTTGTTTTTTAGCCCAGCGAACCCAATTTCTATATATATATATACATACGCCACGAAATAAAAATTTCTCAGAAGAAAAAAAAATGGAGAATAAGTCGTTTTTTGGTTATACCATTATCGTAGTCGCATTATTGTCCGTCCTTGCTCGTGGTACCCTCGCTCAACCGCCAAAGGGAAACCCTGGAGCCGATGTCAAACCGAAAGAAACGTTCGCAGCTCACAACGAGGTCAGAGCAGATGTCGAGGTGGGTCCAATGGTGTGGAACGAGACTCTTGCGGCCTATGCACAGAGCTTCGCTAACAAACGAATCGATGACTGTGCTATAGTGCACTCCTCGGGACCTTATGGCGAGAATATAGTCCTCGGGAAATATCCCGAGACCGGGATGAGTGGTCCCGTGGCGGCTCAGTTTTGGTCGGACGAGTCGATGTCCTACCGTTATTCCACCAATACCTGCCATGGTGCGTGTCATGACTATACTCAGATGGTGTGGCGTGACTCGGTCCGGCTCGGTTGCGGCTCGGTGAGGTGTCAGAATGATGAGTACGTTTGGATCATATGTAGCTACGATCCTCCGGGGAATATCCCTGGTCAACGTCCCTATTGATGTTTACCATAAGGAATCCAAAGCATATCTCTATGACATTAAGTAATCAAAGAATAAGTTTATTTATGAATTGATGATTATATATGTTTTGTTACAAGTGCTTCATTACATGGTAACATTTGATTTGGCATGAACGAACAAATACATTGCAGATCAATAAAATAAAAACATTTAAGTGTAAGGTCGTATAAAAAAAAAACATTTTTTAGAGTTTGGAATCAGTCTGAATGTCTGATATATGGAAGGCTTGTTCAGGGAAGGATTTCTTGTTGCTTTAAAGTTGATATGATATATCTCTCTGTTTTGCAGATGGGTCAAAGCCACTCTACTGGCTTAATAAACAATCTTTTGAAGCTCTTTGAGCCACAAACCACCACCGGAGAAGAGAAAATGCCCGCCTTATACTCCAAAAAGGCTGAGGTACTTTTGAATTGCTTTGCAAAACCGTCAAGTTTCTTAGAATCTTATATGCAGATGACCTGAATAATGATCCGAGTGCTTCTGGAGATCCATACAAGACATTATTTGTTTCAAGACTTGTAAGTTTTGATTATTTTTGGGTTGAGTAACTTTTCTTAGACAGGTGAGTTTTGTTGTGCGTGACTTTTAGCCTGTAGAACTACGAATCCATTTGAATCTTATGGACCAATTAAACGAGTAGGTTATGCTGAATATTACTGGTGTTATACACTTTACATTGTTGGCAGTTGGAGCTGGGGGTATTAGAAACCCTTTTCTCTTTTCGTATTACAACATCTATAAGGATTCAGTATCTGGGACTTGAGCCACTATGAAGGATGCAAGGAACTGAAGAAAACAACTAGGAAGAGGAAGAGAGAAAGAGATCAAAGTTGAAATACAAGCGAGTTCTTGACAAAGTGGAGGGTTTTGAGAATCTAACTTGTCTTTCCACTCAAGTATTCTGGAAATCACCTTAAGGAATAGCAGCGATCTCAAAGTGCCTAGCAGGTGTTTAACAAAAGGTTTTTGCAAGGAAAAACATGTTCAGAAACAGAGGAAGATGGCTTGCTCAAAGTTACAAGTTCAGAAAACAAAATGGCAAGGACAAAAGAGTTCTCATATACACACAGTTTCACTACATGGTTGACTTAATTTATAAGGTAGCTGAGCTTGCTATATTTATGCGTCAGTAGTGTATACCAGGTGGCATCTATAGACTCTAGCATCAATTCATGATTTCTTCTAACTAGAGAGTCCTTAGATGTTAGGAAAATACAAATTTATTGGCGTGCTCAGTTGGTGTTGTTGATATGTGAATGTCTTCAAGGAATAAACCATTCCTTCCACTAAATATGAGCAAGAGTTAGAACTCAAAACTCCTAAAGCACAGTTGTAGGAGATAAAGAGTGACGATATTGAAGCAATAGACACTAAGAAACAGAGGAAGAATTCTGAAGGAGAAGAAGAAGTTCAAAATATGGACAGTGAGAGAGAGTCACAGAGGCTACTAAAGTGGTTCTGTCACATGAGCATTGACCAAATAAATGGCTGACAAAATACAACCACTGAGGTTTATAAAATCAGTTTTTGTGTCTTGTTCGTATCAATTATCATGTTAATATACTTTGGATTAGAGATTTTCTTTGTGTTTACCTATGATAATTGCCATTGTCTTGTTCTTCTTGTACACACAATGAAAGTCTCCTGGTGTATTTACACAAGTGCCTCCACCACAATATTTTAGGTCGTAGAGACTTTACTGGGTTATACAACCCTTACAATTAAATATTAGCTAATCAAATTTTTACTGCTTTTATTTTTTTTAAAGTCACTACAGTCACTTTTTCATTTTTTCTTCTTCCTTTGCTGCTGTTTTTTTCAAAGTCTCCGGAAACAACTTTGTTTCTCTCTCCTCATATAATAAATATTTTTTATAATTATTATTCTTATTTCTTCTTCCAAAAAGAAATAGAAAACTTTTTATGAAACAATACTAAATTTATCAAAAAATTTTTTTGACTAATTAATTATTATTATTCTTTTTCTATTCTTTTGAGATCTATTTTTCTTATATTATATTAACTAAAAAATTATTAATTAAATTAAGTGTAAACATTTCGGGTTAAATTATATGACTCTATTCATATCTAATTTAAATTATTGGAAATTTTTCAAAATTACCAATATTTCATAAAATTATCCCAACATTTTTAAGTTATCAAAATTTTAAAAATATTTACCAAAATATGTAGCATTGGTGTTTTGTTCGAATATATGGATTCAAATAGGATATTATTCATATTTTTGACAAAAAAAAATTATAGTAAAAATCATAGGTTCAACAGTTTTTGTTATCAATCAGACTTTTGAAAATATTTAAAGTAACAGTTACAGTTTCTACAGGCAAAAGTCTATAGCAAAAGTCTACAGCCACAATCCTTACCAATCAGCCCCTTAACTTTTAAATATTAGACTGTGACTTTAAAAACAAAAAAAATCTGATTTTGTTGGCTTTAAAAAAAATAAACTATCGTAAGAACAAAAAAGAGAAGTTATGCTGTGAGTGTTTTTAGGAGGACTTTTATGACTTTAAAACCACTAAATCTTGATTGGCTAAATCTAAACTTTAAAAACTTTAAAATAAAGTTACAGTCTTAAAAGTTTCTCCTGATCATCCCCGTCTCAGAACCCTTTAAAACTGATTTACTGAAAGTATATACGAATTTGTCGAAAACCGAAGAAACATATACTAGAGTTACATCGGTCGATCCACCCATTTATCTGTCAATCCAAACAATATAGATCGATCTATCTTGAATATTGTCGAGTCTCTTAATGTTTAATGTTGTTTACAGTGAAAACATGACCTTTTGCTAAGACGTTTCAAAAACTATATATGTTTAGGAGCTAAGATTGCTGATGTGGCAGCTTATGGGTGTAGTTTTCAAAAGCTGATGTGGCAGCTTATGGGTGTAGTTTTCAAAAGCTGATGTGGCATCATTTTAGAGTATTTTTTTTCTTTTTCTGATGATATAGATAGACTGAGAGGCTCAAATAAGTTATTTTACTTAGTAGTAAAACTCTTAAATCATTGGCATTGAAGAATGTGTTTTGATAAGACTTTCAAAACGTTTGTAATAAGACATTCTTTACCATCAAAGAAATCCATTCGATCACAATTTTAATTAGTATAAAGTTCAATATAGTTAAGAGAAATAAATTTAGTCGAATTGATTTCTCAGGATATGCCACTGAATTTTTAGTCACTCTTTGTTCCATATAAAAAAAATGTTGCACGAACATTGCCCACTTCGAAAATACATATGCTAAATTTAATGTTGAAACTATCAAATACACTTACGTCAAATATTATAAGGTGTTGCAACCAATAGCCACAAGATTGTTGGAGCGCCCAATAGTATAAGGTGTTTCCGTGAGATTCAACAGACTTTCAACCTCTTTTCCATCGCCTCTAACCCAAGCATAGGACTTTCCAAAGAATCCTCCTGAGCATCCTGTCAACGTAATTTGTACTTCAACACGAATAGAACCATAAGGAATGGGTATGTATTGGCTTGGTAGATTAATCTTGAGCAGTGTCTTGTTGATACTTGGAGGAAAATGCCACAAACTCACCATATTTTCTACCCCTCTTACATTGAACTTCAAAGAATTTGTTCATATAGCAATTCTTTTCAATGCCAAATGAATACGGTATGAATGTTTTGCCACATTGCCTTAGGCATGCTTCTTCAACAAATGCAGAACTGGAAATTAGCACCATCAGAGATAGAAACAGGGCCAATCGGATCATTTTTCTCCATTGAAACAAGTGAAAAGAGAGAAAAAATAAATAAATTAGAATCCATCTAAAGACCATAGACTTTCCCTCAAAGGACTAAACCAATGCAAAAAAAGATTCAAACTGAGCAAACAAAATGACAAAAATGAACATGCAAAACAAAAGCAAATTACAAGAAAATAATAAGAAAAAATGACAAAAATAGAAATTATATGTTTAAATTTGAGACATTAAAACAAAAATAAATGATTATTTACTAATTACGCCAAAAAGTTAATAATATGAAGAGGTAAAATAAATTAAATTTATAACGGTGATTAAATTAGTTAAATTGGGCGATGAGACAAAGTTGTTGTAAACATGTCATAATTTAAATATTTTATTAAATAAAATAACTTGTGTGAAGTAGAAATTTAGTTTTAATATGATATGGAAGAAGTAGTTGGATTGTATTGTAATATGAAGGGTATGAAGTTGAAATGCATTTTTAAAAAGAGTGTAAGTAACCAATCATAATCTAAATATTTACATCAATAAGATTTAATATATAGTTCTTACATTTTCATAAAACTTATTTTTATTACATCTAATCGATTACAGATAACATGTATTTTACTTTGCTTCTTATTATATATAAATAAATTATTATTAAAAACTCGAGTATCACGCATGTCATAATCTAGTAACTTATATATATGGATGGTATTTTGTAATCGAATTACAAATAATTGACACAACAATCTTTTATTATACTTTGCAATTCACAAGGAATATGAATAAAATTACGGCCGACAATAGTACAAAGCATCGATCATATATAATTCATATAGAAAATATAAGAAAACATACCATAAGAGCCCCACTCATCATTATAAAAAAATATGGGATATATACATGATTACATTAGTATGTTAATAAAATTAAAACATAAATTTTTTGATTATCTATTCATTTTTCAAAAATACATATTTAAATAAAACAAATCGAACACGACATTTTCGTGTATCGAATACTATAGAGAAAGATTTGAGAATCATAAAAATCAACTTAACCGATCTTATCTCGTATAATGATATATAACATATAACTTCTTTCATATTTATATGTAGTTGCAAATAATATGGATCTAATTGACTAAAAAAAAGATATTGGAAATCGATTAGTCAACCTATTTAATCACTTAAGTACGAATTATATAAATTATAATTATGGAACCTATAACATATAACTTCTTCCATATTTATTTTTAATATTTTATGTGTAAAATTGATCTTCATTATTCCATACTTATACCATTTTGAATTTATTATTCAATTTTTAATTTTTAGATCTAATTTTTAAAATCAGTATTCTAATTTTATAAGTAATTGTTATTTTTGTATATAAGATTTTAAAAAAAATATTTTGAAGATAACCAATTTCATTATTTTGATATTTTAAGTTTTTTTTTTCTTATCATTGTTATCCTTTTTTTTTCAGTGCCACATTTATTATCTTTACTCAACGCAAATATTTGTATTTATTTATATTTTTTATTAATATTTTTTTGAAGAGAACATTATAAAATTATTCATTAACATTGTAACATCAATTTATTTTAAAAAGAATAAGAGGTACTAAACCCTAACATGGAAGTCTAAACCCTTATAAATTCTAGCATCAAATCTTAAATCCACATACAAACACGTATATATTGATTTTTTATAGTAATCATATGCAATCAAATTCTTTGATCAAGATGTTAAACCCTAGCATGAACGTCTAAACCCTAACCATGCACACAATCATTGGAAATTATACATAGACTCATTTGATGGTTTACAGAAAATGCATAGGCTAGGATTCAATTCCTCGATTCATCGTGATCCTCTATCAGCAATCAAATCTCCACATTATATCATTTCATAGAATAATTCGATCGATGAGTTTTAATTTGATTTATTTGTTCTTGTTTCTACATAAAGTATTTGAAACACATGAGCTTACTGTTCGGATTTAGATAATAATAATTTTTAAATATATATATATATGTTTTGTCTTTTCTTTCGGTGGAGCGTCTGGTGTTTCCCTCTTTAACACTAATTGTTTGGATCAGATTTTGGGTCCTCCGTACGGAGTCGTAGATTTCTTGCATACAACCTTAGAGTGTCCTATGGGAATAGTCAGAGAGCTCCTGGTACGTAGGACTTCCGTCCTCTTGGGGGATGAGAGGTGCGTCCCCCTAAGTTGCTGTCTCTGGTGAGATATTCACGATGATTCTCTGGAGATGCGTTGGACCATACATAAGTAACATCATCAGGAAGATCTTCGGAATGATGAGAATGAGTTTCTTCTTAAAGACTCTCTGACGCCCAAGCCAGGCTACCACTGGATAGTAAATTGATTCAAGAGGTGAGTGTGTTAATGAAATACATTAGTATGTTAATGAAACTAAAACATAAATTTTTGGATTATCTATTCATTTTTCAAAAATACATATTTAAATAAAACAAATCGAACACGACATTATCGTGTATCGAATACTACGAAAAAAAAATTTAGAATCATAAAAATCAACTTAACTGGACACCTTATCTTGTATAATGATATATAACATATAACCTTTTCATATGTATACGTAGTTGCATATAATATAGATCTAATTGACTAACAAAAGAGATTGGAAATATAGATATATAACTTTTGCGTAAACACCATAACACCATATTTTAGAATAAAAATACTAAAATATAACTAACAAAATCAAAATAGAAATGGATAATTTACAAACATAACTAATGAAAATCTCAATTCCATAAAATAACTAAAAACTCAAAATTCTAGATATTTAAATATTTTCATATAAATCACATTCAGTTTCTTCATTCAAAATCACTCGTTTAAAAAATAAAATTGTAGCATTTTAAAATGTTAAATTTGGTATGGACGGATTTAAAGAATCGTTGGGACGTTTATTAAAAAAAATATAAAGTGTATTATCTTAAAATATATATTTTTGTTGTAAAAAAATTCACAATTAAATGAATATTTTATGTTTGCATCGATGAATGTTATGTGTTGTCCCAAAATGATTCACACCAACTTATAGAGTTCAAAAATAATCTATTAACAATTTATTAAAAATAACCATACACACCAAAATGATTCTTAGGAAAATGATGCCACTTATACCATTTTGAATTTATTATTCATTTTTTTAGTTTTGAGATCTAATTTAACAAATCAGCACTCTAATTTTATAAGTAATTGTTATTTTGTATATAAGATAAAAAAAAATCATTTTGAAGATAACCAATTTTATTATTTTAATATTTTAAATTTTTTCTTTTATCATTGTTATCCTTTTTTCAGTGCACAAATTTATTATCTTTAAGCACCGCAAATGTTTGTATTTATTTATATTTTTTATTAATATATTTTTTAAGAGAACATTAGAAAATTATTCATTAACATTATACCATCAATTTGTTTTTTAAAAAAAAAGAGGTGCCAAACCCTAATTCGGGAGCCTAAATCCTTACAAATGGACGTAAACATTGAAAATAATACATAGATCCTAAATCCTAAACTCTAGCATCAAATCTTAAATCCAAATACAAACACGTATAAATTGATTTTTTTTAGTAATCGTATGCCATCAAATTTTTTGATTAGAGATGTTAAACCCTACCATGAACGTCTAAACTCTAACCATGCACACAATCATTGAAAATTATACATAAACTCATTTAATGATTTACAGAAAACGCATAGGCTATATGTAAAGGATTCAAGTCCTCGATTCATCGTGACCCACTATTAGTAATAAAATCTCCACATTATATCATTTCATAGAACAATTGATCGATGGGTTTTAATTTGATTTTTTTGTTCTTGTTTCTACATAAAGTATTTGAAACACATGAGCTTACTGTTCGAATTTAAACAATAAGAATTTTTTTTTTTTAAATAATATGTTTTGTCTTTTCTTTCGAGGAATAATTCATTAGTTCCGTTTATTTGGGTTTTAGTGTTTATTTTATCGGAACTATGAATTATTCCTCAAAACAGACATAATCCGAACAAACCTCTTCATCGAATAAAAGACTCAAAAACAGAGGAAGCCTTGTTAAACACGAAAAAGAAGTATATGTTCATGTAACAAATTCCTTTCAAACATAAAGGGTAAAAATATTATAAGGAGATATCTTGTTGAAGAGGCAAAACCTAAAAGAAGAAGTAGGATTAGATAATAAACTCCTTTCAACGAAAAACGAAAAATATGTAGAGATAATATTATTAGAAAACTACCTTATAGAAAAGGTCAAATTTTGGAAAAAAGAAAAATAAATAAGAATCATTAAAATAGCAAGAAGAAAAAAATGAATAGATCAAATAACTAACACAAAAACACAATTACTAAAAATGTATGTCATCATAGATTCAAGACACGTAAACAAATTAATATTAATTTTAAATTTTAAAATAAATATTAGAACAAAAGTACATACCAAATTTAATAATAATAAATAAGATTTTATAATAAACAATTTTTTGTTAGAAATAAATAACTGATTATTATTAGAAATAATACAATATATAAAATACAGACTATACTTAAGACAATAAAAAGATGAATATAAGATACGAATACAACGGTAATAATTAAGACACTAAAAAGACGAATATAAGATAAAAAGAACACAAGCTGTATAATAGAGAACAAAACACATAAATTTAAGAATAAATAAGAACAAATTATACCTCAGAGAAGTTTAAAATCTATAAAAAAGAATAAAACGATAATCATGAGTAAAAAATAAATAACAATTTCACAATATAATAAACAACATGAATAGTATAATAGATAACAAAACACATATCATAAACAATAAATATAAGAACGAATTATACCTATAAAAAGAGGTTATAACCTATAAAACGAGTAGAACGATAATTAATAGAAAAATAAAAAGAAATAAACGAATAAACAACAAAACTAACAACATGTGCAGTATATATTCTATAAACACAAAAACGAACAAAATAATACCTCGAAGACGGCGACATAACCTACAAAAAAACAGAACAAATAAAACAATATCATTAGGGCAAAAAGAAAAAGGTATTACAGAACAAACAATATGTGTAGTCTCTATCGTATTTATAACAAACAATAAAAAAAATACCTAGGGTTTTAAAACAACCGACACAAACAAACGGGCAAATAAAATAAACATTAAAACCCAAAACGGATAAAATAAATGGGCCACAATAAAAACATACACAAACTCATAACAATTATATACGTTCGAAATAAGGATATTTTAGTCATAAAATTTCGATGGCAATGGATTGTAATTAAACGATTTTATTAATGACATAAAGGTAAAAACAGATCTGAGAGTGATTCTGGAGTCGCCACGTAAGATTTCGCACTTGCTAAATAATAGTATGATAATAATATATAGAATTAATCCCTCGTTATATAGGTAGAGAAATAACCCATAAACTTGCCGGAAAAAAGAAAGAAAAGAATAAGCAACCCACTGATCTCTCCCCTGATCAAGAAATCTAATGTTTGAAACAGTCTAAAAAGATTGAAACACAAGTGAGAAATTTAGAATGGTCTAGAAAGATTCTCCTAACATCTACCCTTTTTTTTGGTGTGCAAAAACGAGAATGCAGATCTATCCACCTTCAACAAGAACAAGCTATAATGCAGAGATCTTTCTTTCTCTCCGTTTCTCATTTTCTTCCTCTAAGTCAAACATTTTCTTTACTTCGTGTTAAAAACTTTCTTTTTAGAAAAGCACAAAATATGGGTGTTAAACAAGAGTTTCCTAAAGAGGAAATACATATTTAACTTAATTCTTTTATTCTTCTTTTCTAACGGGTAACATAATTTAATGTGTGTGTGTTAATGTTTTAACTTTTAAGGAAGTTGTGGCAAGCTTTAAGACATAATAACACCTAAACCAAATGATTAGCACAATTCTCTTCCAAACCGGTAAAATCCTGAAATAATTCGACCGGATAACGATTCACCGGTTATTGGTGGGTTTATTCGGATTTACCGGTGCGGATTATCAATCTAAAGATATAGATTAAATTATTTTCAATATGGTCCAAACGGATAGAAACGGGTTCACAAAGGTTGTAAATTTAAATACATATATTTGAGAATAAATATATGTATCGTTCATACGTAATTAGATACATAAGAATTAGCGGGATTTGTATTAAATACCTTTTTTAAAAACATTGTTATTCATATCATCTCTAATCTTATGTTGATATTAATGGAAACATGCTAAAAAGTTTAACCATCTTAGAATCTAAAGAATTATGATAATACTAAAATATGCTACGGAACTGGCTTTGCATTACATATTTTTAGACGCTTTATCTTCTCCTTGGTATGTTTGACTTCCTCCGGTGGTGCTCTTCAATTCAATCACTATTCACAATATTATATCATTGTATGTGCCTGATTTGTTACAAAAGTAGTTGAACATTAATTATAATCTATCTTGAATGATTAGGATTTATGACAAAATCCAAGGTAAAAAAAAAAAAAACCATTAGTATTAATAAAAATACATAATGGGAGACTATTATCAAACCTTGACATGTGAAGGTTGATGATATATGTAACTTAATGCTATTTAGCTTCTAAAGTTCCGCAAGGTAAAAGAAAAGGGAATCAAAATCATTTCACTCCACAAAATCCAACTAAAATCCAGACACGCATTTGCACTTAAACTTCCATATTTATCTTCTATTTACGACTCTTAACTACTTCATCTTATCCCCAATAACAGCTCCTAATGCTCCAAGCTGAGTGTATTTGTGCCCCCAAGACCCTAAAGAAGGTTAAAAGAAGTTGCAGTTTTGATGTCTTGAACAGACTGAAACACCTCATACCGTTAAAGAACCACATAACTTCCTCGCATGGAAATTAATAAAATAACATATAAAATCACCAAAGTACAACTCACTGGTTTGTAAGCTGCATCCGAATCATCGACTTGTACACCAGAAAATCCTAATCGTTTAGAACCTCTATCCACGAACTAAAAAAACATAACACGACAAATTCAATGATTATTTGACGCCAATTCTAAAATATCAAAATCAGTATATACCTCCTCAAAATGTAAGATCGGTTCCTCCGACTCAGCACCCTAGCAACCAAACATGAAAAAGAACAAAATAAATAACATATTCTTTTTGTTTTTTGTTTTTGATAATCAGGAGATGATCCGAATTTTTACCACCCGACTAATCCTCCAGGATGATTGTAGCCGTAGAATAGTCCATTCACCGGATTTTTTAATGGACCTAAAGCGTGACACCATTTTAACTGGCCAAATAGAGGTGAAAGTGTTCACAGGGGAAATCGAACTCAAGTTGAAAGAATTTACTACTTCTTACCACTAGACCACCACTATTTGATTAATATAAATAACATATTCATACGAACAAAGAATCAACGACAAATAAATCTAGATTCAAAAGTACTTTAAAATCAATAAATATCTAGATAATTTTTTAAAAATATCATAATCAATATATACCTCATCCGAAAATAAAACCGGTTCCTCCGATTCAATTCGATCATAAAAAAGTACATAATAACCATATTTTCATATGAACAAAGGATCAAAGACAAATAAATGTAGATTCAAACGTAAACAAATTAAGTTGAGAACATACCTCTATATCAAGCTCCTGGATATAATAACACAAACAAAGAAACATTAAATATACCAAAAATTAGCATATAATTAAACAAAACTTAAATTCATTTTTAATTTAATAGTTTAAAAATAGATTCTATGATTAATTATTTTTATGCTAACATTTCATATATTAAATAGAAGTTACTAAAAAGGATTTATTTTATTTTGTATCTTAATTAAATTATAAATTTATGTAGGATTTAGAAATGTCTATATTGATTTTAAAATTAAACAAATGAATTTTAAATCAAACATGTGGATGTGAATTAGTATTTACTATTTATAAATCCATTCAAAATAATAATGACTTTACTATTTGAACTTTTGTATTTTGACCTCAAAAACATTTCCAATTTGTTAAAATTCTATGTAAAATCATTTTTATTAAAAAATAACAATTTTTTTATTAACCAACATCGAATTTTAACCGGTATTTAGAAACACCATCGATTTATTTTGAGATTCACATGTTTAGTGGATATTGAGTTTTCCGAAATATTTATTTTGGATATATCATCAGCTTCCTATATGAAATGTCTTCCATGGCTTCCAGGTTTCCGGTCTCTGTTTTCTAATTTACGCCGCCGGTGAAATCTACCCATCGATTTGAAAATGGCAAGATCTTCATCGTGGCATCGAATGTCAAATTTCCTGAGAAAATATCGAAAAATCCCTCATTCCTCCTTCAAAACGAAATGGAACGAAACCCTCAAGCATAAATCCGCCATGGAAGAGCTAAAACACGGTCTTGTCGTCGCAGTTTCAGGCTCGATCGAGAACGGTGGTGTTATACGAACCCTCATAACCTCATTCCGACTCCATAACTGCGAGCCCACTCCTCAAGCTTACAGATTTGTTATCAAAACCCTAGCCAAAACCTCACAGCTAGAGAACATCGAATCTGTTCTCAGTCACCTTGAAATCTCCGAGAAGTTCGATACACCCGAATCCATTTTCAAAGATGTCATCTTTGCTTATGGGTTTTCCGGTAGATTCGAAGAAGCGATCGATGTTTTCTTCAAAATCCCTAATTTCAGGTGCGTGCCTTCTGCTTACACGCTTAATGCTTTGCTCTTAGTTCTTGTGAGAAAAAGAACAAGTCTTGAAATGGTGCCTGAGATTTTGTTGAGAGCTAGTAGAATGGGTGTAAGGTTAGAGGAATCTACTTTCGGGATATTGATCGATGCTCTCTGTAGAATTGGTGAGGTAGATTGTGCTACTGAGTTAGTGAAATACATGAGTGATGATTGTTTTATTGTTGATCCGAGGTTATACTCTCGGTTGCTGAGTTCTGTATGTAAACACAAGGATTCTTCATGTTTCGATATCATTGGGTACTTGGAAGATCTGAGGAAAACTCGGTTTTCACCAGATTTGCGGGATTATACAGTCGTAATGAGGTTCTTGGTCGAAGGAGCAAGGGGGAAAGAAGTTGTAAGTGTGCTGAACCAGATGAAATGTGATCGAATAGAGCCCGATATTGTTTGTTATACGATTATATTGCAAGGTGTTATTGCGGATGAGGATTACCCGAAAGCAGACAAGTTGTTTGATGAGTTGCTCTTGTTAGGTTTGACTCCTGATGTTTATACCTATAATGTGTATATCAATGGCTTATGCAAGCAGAATGACATCAAAGGTGCCCTAAAGATGTTGTCTTCTATGGAAAAGCTAGGTTCTGAGCCTAACGTAGTTACATACAATATATTGTTAAAGGCATTAGTTAAATCCGGGGATTTGAGTCGAGCAAAGACTCTATGGAAAGAGATGGAGACAAATGGGGTTGACCGGAACAGCCATACATATGATATTATGATTAATGCGTTTTTTGAAGTAGACGAGGTTGTTTGTGCGCACTGTTTATTGGAGGAAGCCTTTAACAGGAACTTGGTTGTGAAGACTTCAAGAGCCGAGGAAGTCGTTTGCAGGTTATGTGAGAAAGGTTTGATGGATAAAGCAGTGGAACTTATAGCACACCTGGTTTAAGGAGCTTGAGATGACCTGCTTTTCATAGCTGTGGACCAACTTGAAATACCTGCAATCTCACTTGTGGTTTTAACAGGAAATCATTTACAATCTTTACTGCTGTGACAACTAAGCTACTATTCACATTACCACAAATCTTTTTCTATAATCACACCAAATACATCTATTAAACAGACAAGTTTCAATCCTTCACAACCCAAGAGAACTTGAAAAGTTGTTATTATTGTACCAAAACACAGCAGAAAGTAAAAGAAAAACCCGGCAGCAACATCATATGGTTCTTTATTAACTAAGATAAGCATCGCAATGCAAGAAGTCCCATAGGGTTCCAAGAGCATCTCTAAGCATTTCCAAAACACAACCCCTCTCAATGTTCTGCTCCTGCAGACCACAAGAGTAATAATCTCTATAAGCCTCACTTCCAACAGAGTTTCAAAGAATGCAAAAGCACGTTAATTTACCTGTAACTTAGTATTGATGCCTTTAAGCATCAGAGCCACCTCCCTCTTGATTTCCCCTGTTCCAATCCTCTCATTGAATCTATCAGTCTCTCTAACCCTAAGCCTTAGAGTTTGGTTTTTGTAGACTGTCGCTCTAACGTGACAAGCTTCAAATATTCTGTATCCATCCCCAGATGAAGATTTACCAAGCGGCCACCTTAAACCGCCTTTCACATTTGGATCAACAGTCGCTGAATCTAGTAGCCCTTTAATGTTACTTATCTCTTTCTCCTGCCCATCATAGAAAGATTTACCCAACTTAAGTCCAAGAGAGGCATAATATATTTAGAAGAGATACAGATATCATATTCAACTCACGGTGAGAGCTGTCATTTTCCTTTTGGCAGAGAGCAACAGTCTCGTGTCGAGATTCTTATCAATGCATGACACATCGACAACCAAATGCCTAACAGGATTAAGCTCGGCCTGTGCAAAAGCAAAACTCAAGCTTCAATGTAAGATGTTAGAAGTCAAGTAAAAATGTGGCACAGATCAAGATAATATCAATGATGTGATCAATCATATGTTCTCAGAACAATATTTCTCAATGAAGTTATTGGTTTGTTACGTTTATGTTTCTTATGTTAGACGTAAAATAGGAGATAACTCTTGTTATTTACTCTGGTTCTATCACATACATACAAAGAACACGAGACTTGCCTTGTACATACTGAGCCGTCCATCTTCCTTAAGGGTACACTTACACTTGATGGTTTCATTGGGACGAGTATAATGCGATACCTGAGAATAGAAGCCGGACACAACAAAGCATATTCAAATGACATCCAAAGAATTGTTCTAAGACAACAAAACAAGTACCTTCACAACGTATCTTTCCTTTTCCTCGTCAATACAGAATTCATGGCTTGGTACAACCTTAGACTTGATGTGTTGTATGTAAGAAGTTGGGACGTCTGCAGAGAACATCTTATTCGACTTTTTTCGCGAACTTTCAGCCACAGGACCAGCTTGACGCCTGGTTTTATGTTGCATATGTTAGCAAAGTAAAAAGGAGTTTTTATGTAAGCAACAAAATATTAAAGATCAGACTCACTTACCCATAGAAGAGAATTTTACCAAAACTAGCAACCAATCTCAATACATGATGATTCTCCTCCTCCATTGCAGTCTTAGCTCGTTCATATGCCGACACAAGATCCTCCTCGACCTTTTCTGCTACTAGTAACAGCCACCGAGTTCTCTCTTCTTCTTGGCTCTCTCCAGTATTCATATTCACTATGGATATAAACATATGAAAAACCACACTCAAAAAGACACAATGCATGTTCTTTTGGCATGACAAAATAGTCGCTTCGTTTCAGCATCTAGATGATGTTCGTTTATGTCAAAACACATAGCCAAAGTCCAGATTCTGCGTGTTAAGACACTAACAAAAACAGTCTCTTTACCTTTTTGGACATTGTTGTTCATAAGTATTGAAGGCTTTTCTCCATTTCTGCATTCGACAGAATCCGAGGACAGAGGCACAAACACAACAGATGAAGAAACCTCATCCTCAATTCCATTAGAACCAATAAGAAACCATTTGGAAACGGAATCTCCTGAATATATAATACGGTTGAGTTTATCACTGCTAGTCTTTAAGTTGAGGTTTTTCTTGAATTTGGTAACAAGAGAATCTGGAACAGGGGAAGGTCCGTTCGGATCCTTCGAATGTCGCTTATGTGGAGGAACATAAGACATGTCTGGACCTGAAACTCCATAGAATTAAAAAAAAAAAAAAAAAGCTTTCAAGATCATGAGCTCAGAGAGGATCTGCTTAGTACACGATTACAGAGAAAAATCACATCTTTCGGAAATCATAGAAAACGAAGACAGATTTTCAAGATGAGAGAAGGAAGAAGGAGAATCATTACCTTTCGTCGATTCAACAGTGAACTCCAAGAGACTCTTCGCTCCCTTTTTCTATCTCTCAATTGACTCAATCGCTTTCTTCGAAACTTTAATAATTTGTGTTTTGGTTTCGATGGCCATCACAGTCAAGCATGTTTTTTTTTCTTGTTACTTTTCTTTTTGCTTTTGCAATTTAAATTAACTTTGATTGATGTACGGCTGTTATTGGCATAAATTTTAATTGATTTTTTTTCTTCTTCATCTAGATTTTATTAAAACTAGTTAGACTTCCCGCGTTATATGCGGAGATAATAATTTAAAAACAAATTTAAAGCAATTTGATATGTTGCGTGAGATGATATAAGTCATTTTCGATATTTATTAAAAAATTTCTTAGATAAATGTTTATTATATCATACTCTCTCTGTATCAAATTAATTGATGTTTTAGAGAATTTTTTTTATATCAAATTAGTTGATGTTTTCATTTTTCTAGGTAAAAATTTAATATCTTTTATTTTTAGTGACTATTTGAATTTTACAGTATTAAAAGAATACGTATTTTTTTGGGTAATTAAGTCACAAAATTTGGTAAGTATTTATTTATGGAATATATGGTTTTTGTTAATTTCAAATTAAAATTTTAAAGAAATAAATATAAATTTAGTTATGGAAGATTTTGTAGGAGATTTAGTTATGATTAATTTAAATTTATAATCAAAAATTCCTTAAAAATTTGCCATGTCATTACTTTTTAAGCCAAATCATATTTTTTCAAGTCACGTCATAATTCTTTTGCTGAGAGTGACTGTGGAGGTGACACGTAAGCGTTTTTCCAAAATCACTTCACAAATAATGTTAAGGGGATTTCTGAAATGAGATTACAAAAGTCGGCAGAAAATGGAGATACCCCGGAATACTAAACCCAAAAGAGAGAGATATTCATGCAAACAAGGGAAACATTAAACCGAAACTAAACCTAGGGACGAAACACAAGTCCAATCAAAGTCGAAAAAACTAAGCTGACCGCTAGAAATTAAAGGCGGAGATTGGTCGAGATAGGAATTTCAAAAACGAGGAAACACACTTTGCCATGGACAAACGTGAAGACCGTAGACAGATTAAAGCTATAAATGAACTCAAATCACCGATAGAAGGATAGGAGCCATGAACCCACTCAAAGAATCCTAGCCAAACACCCAAAAGTCGGGAATAGCTAACCGATTTGAAACCCACTTTTGCTGGTAATACCACGAAGCTCAAGCTCCACACGCAACAGCCTTCGCATGGTTAAAAGAACTAGCCAAATGGCAGGCGAATCGCGAAGCCGACAGCGAGAGCAGCTAAGCCGCAACGCCAACAAACCAGAAGACTTGTACAACTGGCGCCTGCCTCTTCACCAAGACCATAACAAAAAACCAGAACCGAAACTTCAACCAATAGAGAACTATTAATAAAACAGCCAAAAATCACCTAAAAACAACTAACACTAGAGCCTAGCATATCAAATTAAGAAACCGACCAAAGGGCCTGGTACAAATGGTCGACACAGAGCTAAGGGATTGGACAAAATAATCCAACGAGACTCAACAAGAAAGGAAACAGCAACAAACCGACCTTTGAACCAGCCAAAAGCCGACCTTAACCACAACCAACAGTAACCGAAACCGCCGTCAGAAACCCTAGCTGTCTCCAACCAAAACTAGATCCCTCGCCGAAACTCCACTTAAGATCAAGACGAAGAGTCGAAACTCACAAAATCCAACAACCTCCATGACGGAGACCCAAAGTGACGAAGAACCGAAAGCAAGACCAAGATCTGCTTCTCAACCTTCAAACGAGCGGAATCGGCGAAACTCCCGAAAGGATGCCGCACCCTATGAGAAAGGAAGACTAAATGAATGCACACGAAACCCTTCCCGGCACCGACGATGAATCGTCGGCCACCGGGAAAAAAGACCCCACGATGTTTTGCACTTTTTGCTCTCTTTTTCTCTTTTTTATGTGACCTTAACATAATTTATATCTCGATATGAGATTTGAAAATTTTTATTGATATTAAAAATTCATGAAAACTCAAAACATCCCAATTTTTTGGTTGAATACATCTCTCCAAAAATTTACTTTCGAATTTGAGGTTTTTGTATTTTTAACTTAAAACACTTCTAAATCCGTCAAAATTTAATGTGGATTTTAAAAATTAATAATAAATCATTAGACGAATAACACAGGATTTCAATTAGTATTTAGAAATCAGTGAATGAATAACAAATAATTTTAACAAGAATTTTAAAATCACTAATCCAGTAACACATAATAGTCCTGGACAAAAAACTCGGACCCAAAAACCCGAAGCTGGAACTGACCCGAAAAACCCGGTTCGGATCGGGTTCGGATATGCCTATTTTACCCCATTGGATCTTGCACTCTTATACCCACGGTTATCGGTTCTGGTCCGGTTCCTACCTGAGAACCGATCGGATATTCGAATGTACCCGAAGATTTCACTTAATGACATGTTGTCACCGCCAGTTCCACTACCCAATGGCTCAAGTTCTCATTTTCGATTTTGAAACCCTAATACGAAGATTCGAAGACGATTCTCGAATTCCCAAACTGGAAACCCCAAATCGTCGAAGCTCAACGTCCCCTCCATCAGAGATGTCCCAAAATCGATCACTGGTACTCGATTAATCATCATCCTCCTTCGTATCTTGCTTCGATTGTCGTTTATTTGCTTGCTTACTATTCTTCTGTCTACTTGCTTCGATTCGTCGTTGTTCTTTTGTTTTAATTTTGATTCTTGTTTGTTCTTCTGATTGTTAATCGTTTATCAACTAGATAAGCTTGGATTGATAGTTCATATGATTGATTTGGATTATGTCTAGATAAGCTTCTGATTCGGTTTTGTTTCTTAGTCGGTTTTGATCTCTGTCTCTGTGATCAATGAGTGATGAGTCTGTGATATTTCGTTTTCCCTGTGAGTCTAGATATGTCTCTGTTAGTCCCTACAATCATCATTCATCAACTAGTAAGCTCTAATGCTTTATATTTCATTTTCTCTTTCACTCTTTGTCTCTTTATCAAATTGTAAGCTATGTCTCTGTGAGTCTAGATAGGTCTCTGTGTCTGTGATTCTCTACAATCATCATTCATGAATTTCATCAACTGTTGAGCTAAGTTTGTATATGTATAAGTTGTATCTGTTAAGCTAAGGTTGTTTAGTTGTGTCTCTCTGTCTCATTCTATTAGACGTTAGTTAAGTTATGCTTGATTGATTCTGTTATCTTTGTCTCATTCTCTTATTTGTGTCTCTCTGTCTCATTACTTATATCATTATGTTTTCTTTGTCTCATTATCTTTCATGCAGATGGCGTCTTCTGAGCATCCAAATAACACAGATATCCCAATGGGTGGTGTTAATGATGGATCTGATGGAACATACAATGATGTTGAAACACCACCAAGTCATGGAAATAAAGGCAAGGGTAAAGAAACATAAGGAGGTAGTGGTTCAAAGACAAAAAGAGGACAAGGTCTTGGGTTTGGGATCACTTCACCAGACAGAAAGACGATGATGACAAAGCTAATTGTCATTATTGTGGGAAAGAGATGGTCTGTCCAACCAAGTCTGGCATATCCAACTTGAAGAAACATATAAAAATCTCTCTTGCAAGGCTTTCAAGGTATGGCAAGCTGCTAATAAATTCAAAGATCAAACTGTGTTAACTCCTGATGGTAGTCTTCGGCTTTGTAAGGTCTCTGAATCTGTGGTTAGGGAAGCTTCTAATGAGATGTTGGTATTAGGTGAATTACCTTTAGCTTTTATAGAGAGCTTAGCTTGGAGATTTCTGCTCTAGAGTTCAACTGTACAAGCCTCATTCTAGGAGAACAGCCACAAGATATATTGTGGAGATTTATGTCAAAAGGAAAGCAGCAATGAAGAAGATTCTTGGACAGAACAAGCAGAGACTGTCATTGACTACTGATATATGGGTTTCTCCCCATACTGGAGCTAGTTATGTGGTGATAACAGCTCATTTTGTTGATGCTTGGTGGCAGTTAAGGAAGCTTATCATAGGATTCAAGAACATCCATGATCATAAATGTGCAACAATTTGTAACGTTCTTGTTGACTGTTTAGCTGAGTGGGACATCAAGAGAGTCTTCTGCATCACCGTAGACAATGCCACAGCTAACAGTTCAGCCATGAAGAGATTCAAGGAAGAATTCAATCAACTTGGAGATGATGCATTGGTTCTAAAAGGTGAGTTTCTACATTTAAGGTGTGCTACACACATACTTAACTTGATTATGAAGGAATGTTTGCAGGAGATAGACAACAATATGAATGTTATTCGTAATGGCTTACTAAACTAACAGCCACCGAGTTTTCTCTTCTTCTTCACTCTCTCCAATATTCATACTCACTGAATATAAATGATACACAATGTTTTAACCCTAAAAATATCACTGCAAGTGCACAGCAAACGAAGTAGTATTTAGGGATCGAATCTACAGAGACCAAGTGTTACTCAATAAACCTATGAGAATAAAGTGAAGCTAAGACACAATATAGGTTTTGTTTGTTTTTGAAAGCAATAATGAAAATGAGAAAGCAATTAAACGATGTAAACTTATGGATTAAAAGCGTCAGGCTTTAGGGAAGTTCGCAGGGAATCAAGAATTGCAGAGATAGAATATCGAACAGAGAAGCAATTAAACACCGTTCTAGAACTCGAATCACGATTATATAATCAACCTAATTTCGTAGAATCAATTACTATGTCTAACAACCTAAGATCCTAAACTCTCGTTTCAGGAAGTTAAACATGCATTAAAGTTCAAGTTCGATATGTTCACAAAACACCTTAGCATCAGCTTTCGTTGGCTAAGGATATTTTGCTCATCTATGTTCATTCAGGTATTTTAACAAACACTTTTGGTGCGCTAAATATCTAATATCAGAAACTAGGTGATTGATCTAGTTTAAGCAATAATAACAACAATAGATGGAGAACTCTTGGATAAATCCCAATTCTAAGCATCCAAATCTCAGCAATTCATGAAATCTCTTTTGAAATCCTAAAACCTAACTATGAAACTACTCACACATGATTGCAGAGAAAACACAAAGAGATAAAAAGGAATTGCATAATTGTATTAAAGAATAAAAATCGGGGTTCAAAAATCTTCTCTAGAGATGCAGAGTTAGAGATTCGTCTCCCAAAGCTTACAAAGAAAAATAGCCAAAAGTCTGAGAAAAATAAAGTGTATGAAAAATAAAGTGTGTTCTGAAAAGTGGCTGAAAATAGGATTGTATTAGTCTAAAAATTGGATATGGGTCAATCCAAGTCAAGTCGGGTCGGATCTAAAAAACTGCAGGCGAAATAAAAAAATCTGGTTTCTGCCATCGGGTGTCTGCCTGATGGGGATGCCCGATGGCAGTTTCCAGCAGCTTTCATCAGTGAGAATTCTGGGTGAAATATGGTTTCTGTCATTGGTCTGTTTGCCTGATGGAGGTGCCCGATGGCAGTTTCCAGCAAAATATGTCTTCACCAGAATTAATATAACTTTTGCTCCACTTATCCGATCGACTTCAAACCACTGCTAAATAAAAGCTAACTAAACTGGCCATCTTGTGTCCAACTTTAAGCTTGATCCAACAATGAAAAGCCTTTCAACGAATGACAAACTTCAACCACCTCTACCATGCATCTCTTTGCACCCATAATGACTTGTTTTCCTCCAAAAGCATCATAAGACCTGAAATGACTCAATAAAGGATTAAAGACTCTAAAACACACACTTTGACTCGATAAAGACTCAAAACAAGCGTTAGAAAATGGTAAAAAACGCAGTACATCAATAAACATATACAAAATCACACTCAAAAAGACACAAAGCATCTTCTTTTGGCAAGAACGATTGTAGCACTAACAAAACAGTCACTAGTGTTGTTTCGTTTTGTCAAAACACATAGCCAAAGTCCAAATTCTGCGTTAAGAACAAACACAATCTCTTACCTTTTTGGAAGTCGTTATTCATCAGTATTGAAGGCTTTTCTCCATTTGATCGGCATTCGACAGAATCCGAGGACACGGGCACAAGCTTAAGAGATGGAGGAATCTCATCCTCAATTCCATTAGAACCAATAAGAGATTTTCAAGTTGAGAAAGGAGAAAAAGAATCATACTCCCTCCATTTTAAAATGATTGATTTTTTAGAGTTTTCATACATTTTAAGAAAATAAATTAATATTTAACTATAAATGCATTATTTTTTGTACTAAACAATTTTCAATAACTTTAAACCAATAATAATTCAATAAAATCAATTAATATGTTTTGAAATTTACAATTCATCATCATTACTTCATAAAAACTGCATAGAAAATGTAGAAAATCAATCTTTGTGAAACAAATTTTTTTTTAAAACATCAATCATTTTGAAATAGAGGGAATACTAAATTTTCTGCTGAAAAAATGTTAGAGGAGAATATTTTTAGGGAACACGAAGAGACTCTTGGCTCCCTTTTTTATCTTTCAATTGACTCATCGGTTTCTTCAAAACTTCAATAAATTCTGTTTGGTTTCGATGGCAATTAGCCAATTACAGTACATGTCAATCTTTTTTTTTTTTTTCTTACTTTTCTTATTGGATTCAACATCATATGGCCATTACGCAACATCATATGGTACTTTATTACGCAAGATTGGCATCATTGCAACGCAAGAAGTCCCATATAGTTGATAGTTCCAAGATCATCTCGAAGCATTTCCATAACATAACCCATCTCAATGTTCTTCTCCTGAAGACCATAACACAATCCATCTTAACGTAAACGAACTCTTTACTTTTTGGTAATATATTCAAATTTTATCCCAAAAAAAACTAATATTTAAACTAAAATAGAATAAAAAATACTTTTGGAAAAAACAAGACATTCAATTTAACAGTCGATGTGTGACAAAAAAATTTCTTTTACTTTTTATCATTTACAAAAGATTTTTTTTTTGTATTTCTGTTTTTTTTTATATACTTTTATTTTTTTTGTCAACATTTTTTTTAGTATTTCTTTAATTTTAAAAGGTTAAAAATTACAATTTTAAAATTTATTGTACCCAAAAACAGCAAATGTTACCCAAGAGAGGCATAACTATTATTCACATATATATAAATATTCACTCACCGTGGAACCATTATTATCGATTAGTAGAAGGAAAAAAAAACTGCTTGTTAACAGTGATTACTAATCTCACTGGTGGCATTTTCAGGGCCGGACCAAGTGTTAACCGGGAATCATTTACAATCTCAACTACTGTAACAAGTAAGCACATCCATCAAACTTGACTGTGATGATTGCGAATCTTTAGCTTGTATTGTCCTGCTTAGATTAACATTAGAGCTCAAGTATAGTATGCCTGAATTATGCAGAATCTGAGTTCACATACATGAAATGACCGGTAACAAAACACAAGTTCTGTTTTATAATTGTCAACACCACAACTCTTAACATTATTGTACCCAAAAACAACAGAAGGTAAAAGAAAAACCCAAAAGCACCAGTAACATCATATGGTTCTTTATTACATAAGATAAGCATCACAATGCAGGAAGTCCCATAGGGTTCCAAGAGCATCTCGAAGCATTTCCAAAACACATCCCCTCTCAATGTTCTGCTCCTGCAGACCACAAGTGTAATAATCACTATAAGCCTCACTTCCATTAGAGTTTCAAAGAATGCAAAAGTACAATAATTTACCTGTAACTTAGTATTGATGTCTTTAAGCATCAGAGCCACCTCCCTCTGGATTTCCCCTGTTCCAGTCCTCTCATTGAATCTATCAGTCTTTCTAACCCTAAGCCTTAGAGTTTGGTTTTTGTAGATCGTAGCTCTAACGTGACAAACTTCAAATATTCTGTATCCATCCCCAGATGAAGATTTGCCAAGCCGCCACCTTAAACCGCCTTTCACATTTGGATCAACAGTCGCTGAATCTAGTAGCCCTTTAATGTTACTTATCTCTTTCTCCTGCCCATCATAGAAAGATTTGCCCAAGTTAAGTCCAAGAGAGGCATAACTTATCCAGAAGAAATACAGATATCATTATTCAACTCACGGTGAGAGCCGTCATTTTCCTTTTGGCAGAGAGCATCAGTCTCATGTCGAGATTCTTATCAATGCATGACACATCGACAACCAAATGCCTAACAGGATTAAGCTCGACCTGTGCAAAAGCAACACTCAAGCTTCAATGTAAGATGTTAGAAGACAAACCAAGTAAAAATATGGCACATATCAAGGTAATATCAATGATGAGATGAATCATATATTCTCAGAACAATATTTCTCAATGAAGTTATTGGTTTGTTACGTTTATGTTTCTTATTTTAGACGCAAAATAGGAGATAAGTCTTGTTATTTACTCTGGTTCTTATCACATGCATACAAAGAACACGAGACTTGCCTTGTACGTACTGAGCCGTCCATCTTCATTAAGGGTACATTTACAGATGATGGTTTCATTGGGAAGAATATAATGCGATACCTGAGAATAGAAGCCATATTCAAATGACATCCGAACGATAGGTCTAAGACAACAAAACAAGTACCTTCACAGTGTATCTTTCCTTTTCCTCGGCAATACAGAATTCATGGCTTGGTACAACCTTAGACTTGATGTGTTGTATGTAAGAAGTTGGGACGTCTGCAGAGAAAATCTTTTTCGAGTTTTTTCCCGAACATTCAGCCGAAGGACCAGCTTGACGCCTGGTTTTATGTTGCATATGTTAGAAAAGTAAAACAAGAGTTTTTTTTTTTTGTAAGCAACAAAATATTAAAGATCAGACGCCGAATCACTTACCCATAGAAGAGATTTTTACCAAAACTAGCAACCAATCTCAATACACGATAATTCTCCTTATCCATTGCAGTCATAGCTCGTTCATATGCCAACACAAGATCCTCCTCGACCTTCTCTGCTACTAACAGCCACCGAGTTCTCTCCTCTTCTTCGCTCTCTCCAATATTCATATTTGCTGAATATAAACATATACAAAACCACACTCAAAAAGATACAATGCATCTTCTTTTGACATGACAAAATAGATGATGTTCTTTTTGTCAAAACACATAGCCAAAGTCCAGATTCTGCGTGTTAAGACACTAACAAACACAGTCTCTTTACCTTTTAGGACATTGTTGGTCATCAGTATTGAAGGCTTTACTCCATCTATCCATTCGACAGACACGGGCACAAGATTAACCGATGGAGGAATCTCATCCTCAATTCCATTTGAACCAATAAGAAACCATTTCCAAATGGGCTTTCCTGAATATATAATACGGTTGAATTTATCACTGCCACTCTTAAAGTCGAGTTTTTTCTTGAATTTGGTAACAAGAGAATCTGGAACAGGGGAAGGTCTGTCCGGATCCTTCGACTGTCGCTTATGTGGAGGAATATAAGACATGTCTAAACCTGAAACTCTATAGAACAAAACAAAAAACAAAAAGCTTTCAAGATCAAGAACTCAGAGAGAGAAAATCACATCTTTCAGTGATTTTTCAGTGATTTTCAAGTTGAGAAGAGACAAGGAGAATCAATATGCCTTTGGTCGACTCAACGTCTTCTGATGTTTTGTGCAGAAAAATCTTAGAGGAGAATAATAGTGAACGCCAAGAGACTCTTCGCTCCCTTTTTAATCTTCCAATTTAGTCTTTAGAGAAATATTTGGTGCACATCGGTTTCTTGAAAAACTTTAATAAATTGTGTTTGGTATCGATGGCCATCATAGTACTGTCCTATTAGTGCATGTCATGTCAAGCATGTCTTTTTTTTTTTTTTTTTTTACTTTTCCTTTTGCTTTGCAATTTAGGATTGGTTACACTTCGTAATTGCGTAATGGCATAAAATACATTTTAAAGTTGCGTGATAAAATTATTGTGCGATTCGATAAATTTTGTAGAATGGCATAATATAAATATTTAAAAATATATTTTTACTATATCTAAGATATTATTTGATGTCATAAGAAACTATTAAAAACATGAATTTAAAAAAATTAATATCAAAATTATCCTTTTAACATTATTTGTGAAGTGATTTTGGAGAAAACGCTTACGTATCAGCTTCACAATCGCTCTCACCAAAAAATATGACATGGCAATACACTAAATTTAGCTATAATTTTGCATAGAATTACTATTCAATGCCACTCAAATTTATTAATTACGTTGCCATTTATTAATTACATTGCCATACCATGCACCCTATCAAGACCATGCAGCATGTCAGACCCTGCACTTCGTCAGGATCTTATACCCCGTCATGACCCTACAACATATCTAACCCTACAACATATCAGCCCCTGCACCTCGCCAGGACCCTGCAGCATGTCAGACCCTGCACCCCGTCAACTACCTTGGACCCTGCAGACCAGCCTGTCAGTCAACTGGCAAATAAGACAAATAAAGTAGGTGGAAAGCACTCAAGTACTAACCCAACCCAACATACATCCATTAATATGATATACTAACCCGGGTATGGTATTCCCTATATAAACACCCTCTTTCTCCATTAAGAAAGGGGAATCCATCACTTACTCATATTTTATTTCTCTCTTGAAAGTAAGATTCTTTCTCTCTTTCTCTATCTTCTCTTATCTACTCAAGTTTTATTATCTCTCTCTAAACACTTAACCTTCCTTGCTTCTTGAAACCTAGTCTCTCCCATATTCCGACCATTTCAGTCATTATCTTCGTAAAAGACACTCGTTCTCTTACTTCCAAAAGAGGGAGCTTCTTAGTTCAGGTTGTAACTTGTGGGTTGCAATGTGATCCTTCTTATTTTATTTTTTGTTTCCATTACATGGTAGATTTGCTGAAAAAGTAGAATTTGTCTATTATGTTCTTGTCTAAGCGTACCAATTAAACGTAGACAGGTCCTGTGAAGATGTATATGCTCTTGGTGTTTTGAATGTGTAATCTTATCTTCCTCTGTGCACTTCTCATAGCTTTCTCTTCTAATCTCTTGCAAAGAAGAGCATCTCATTTGAGGAATGGAGGAACACCCGAAAATGCAGTAACATCACATGCCAAGTGGGTATTATTTATTTTATGTCTTGTATGTTTGTCATTTCCATTATGCTATATATTTAGTTCCCTAAGTTCCTATATTTAAATTTAACTGTGAGCGATGATGGTTGCTTTAAATGATGATGGTTGCTTTAAATCATTCAACTGGCACAGATTGCATGCATTATTTTTTTGGAGGAGCATTTACAGACTCATCATTCAGATCCGGCGCGAGTATGTGAAGTTGAAAACTAGAAAGCTGGAAAAATCAGGGGAAAGCTTCAATCCTTCCCAACCCAAAAAAAAACTTGAAAAGTTGTTAATTGTACCAAAACACGGCAGAAAGTAAAAGAAAAACCCAACAGCAACATCATATGGTTCTTTATTAAGTAAGATAAGCATCGCAATGCAAGAAGTCCCATATGGTTCCAAGAGCAACTCTAAGTATTTCCAAAACACAACCCCTCTCAATGTTCTGCTCCTGCAGACCACAAAGGTAATATAAGCCTCACTTCCATTAGAGTTTCAAAGATGCAAAAGCACAATTACATACCTGCAACTTAGTGTTCATGTCTTTAAAGTATCAGAGTCACCTCCCTCATGATTTCCCCTGTTCCAGTCCTCTCATTGAATTTATCAGTCTCCCTAACCCTAAGCTTGAGAGTTTGGTTTTTGTAGATTGTAGACCTAATGTGACAAGCTTCAAATATTCTGTATCCATCCCCAGATGAAGTTTTACCAACCGGCCACCTTAATCCGCCTTTCACATTCGGATCAACAGTCGCAGAATCTAGTAGCCCTTTAATGTTACTTATCTCTTTCTCCTGCCCATCATAGAAAGATCACCCAACCTAAGTCCAAGAGAGGCATACCAACTCCAGATATATTACCAAATTCGACTCACAGTGAGAGCCGTCATTTTCCTTTTGGCAGCGAGCATCAGTCTCATGTCGAGATTCTTATCAATGCATGACACATCAACCACCAAATGCCTTACAGGATTAAGTTCGGCCTGTGCAAAAGCAACACTCAAGCTTCAATGTAAGATGTTAGAAGACAAACCAAGTAAAAATGTGGCACGGATCGAGATAATATCAATGATGAGCTGTATCATATGTTCTCAGAACAACATATCTCAATGATCTGTTAGGTTTATGTTTCTTATGTTAGACCTAATTAAAAAGAAGACATAACTCTTGTTATTTACTCTGGTTCCTATCACATGCACATAAAGAACTCAAACTTTCCTTGTACATACTGAGTCGTCCATCTTCCTTAAGGGTACATTTACAGCTAATTGTTGCATTGGGACGAATATAATGCGATACCTGAGAACATAAGCCAGACACAACAAAACAAGTATCTTCACAATGTATCTTTCCTTTTCCAAGTCAAGACAGAATTCATGGCTTGGTGCAACCTTAGACTTAATGTATTGTATGTAAGAAGTTGGGACATCAGTCGAGAACATCTTATTCGAATTTTCCGCGAACTTTCAACCACAAGACCAGCTGGATGCCTGGTTTTAAGTTGTACTTGTATAAGTTAGAGAAACAAAGGGGAGTTTTTGCAAGCAACAAAATGTAAGATCAGACGTTGAATTGCTTACCCATAGAAGAGAATTTTACCAAACCTAGCAACCAATCTCAATGCATGATGATGCTCCTCCTCCATTGCAGCCTTAGCTCGCTCATATGCCGACACAAGATCCTCCTCGACCTTCTCTGCTACTAACAGCCACCGAGTTCTCGCTTCTTCTTCACTCTCTCCAATATTCATACTCACTGAATATAAACATATACAAAACCACACTCAAAAAGACACAAAGCATCTTCTTTTGGCAAGACCGATTGTAGCACTAACAAAACAGTCACTAGTGTTGTTTCGTTTTGTCAAAACACATAGCCAAAGTCCAGATTCTGCGTTAAGACACTAACAAACACAGTCTCTTACTGTTGAGACTGATTCATAACCCAGCAGTCTCGTCTTAGTCAAATTCGTTTGTGTTACCGATCGATTCGATATTTAACGATATGGGTTTCAAATCACGCAAAGTAAGAAGCAGAGAAAAATGAAAGAGACGACACAGAAATTGTTCACCCTGAGTTCAGCTCTCGATGTGAGATACCTACGTCTCAGGGGCCAGGAAAACCCAGCAATCCACTATCGAAGATCTCTTAGCTTCTCACAGAGATTGAGAGCTCAAGAGGAAGAAAAAAGTTTCCGTTAATCCTTTCTCTCTCCTTTACAGGGTTTTTAATGCTTCTCATCTTTGTAACAGCAAACCTTGTCTTCAGTCAGAGTCTTTCACTCTAACCAGCTCTTCTAAACCAATCTTCGATTTCTCCGGTTCAATCTAATGAATTAAACCAGCCTGCAATTGAGTTAAAACCAACAAAACTCCACCTTCACTCAGATTGCAGAACTTTTACTTAGTGAATTGCTCAAACCTCGAAAGGTTTCCCCTGGCACTCTTGCTTCCTTATCAGCTCCTGATCACCTTCAACAAGCTTAAGGCTTCATTAAACTTGTTGACAGGAACTACCTTTGTTAAAATATCAGCTGGATTTCCAGACGAAGCTATCTTCACCACTTAAATGTCTCCTGAACTTATCCACTGTCTTATGAAGTGAAACTTAGTTGCAATGTGCTTGGTACGACCATGATACACATTGTTCTTTGCCAGACATATGGCACTTTGTGAATCACACCAGATTCTCACACAGTCTTGTTTAAGACCAAACTCTTCCATTAGACCTTTCAACCACAATGCTTCCTTTGTAGCTTCATTTAAAGACATGTATTCTGCCTCTGTGGTAGACAAGGCAACCACTGGTTGAATTCCAGACTTCCAACTCACAGAGTTTCCTCCCACAGTAAATACATATCCTGTTATTGACCTTCTTCCATCAAGATCTGATGCGAAATCAGAATCACAGAAACCTTGAACTAATAGATTATCTTCCTTGGTATAAGTCAAACTTAGATTCAAAGCTCCTTTAATGTACTTGAGTAGCCATTTAAAAGCTTCCCAATGCATAGCTCCAGGCTTACTCATGTACCTACTCACAATTCCAATCCCATATGCCAAATCTGGCCTTGATCCAACCATAGCATACATCACACTACCCACTGCACTAGAATATGGAATTTCATCTGTGTCTATGCACTCATTCTCATCTCTTACAGCAGCAAGTTTGAAATGTGCTCCAATGGGAGTGCTAACACTTTTAGCATCATTCATTCTGAATGTTTGAATGACCTTCTTCAAATACTCCACCTGAGTTAGAACTAGTGTGCCTTTCACACGATCTCTCAAGATTTCCATCCCCAAGATTTTCCTTGCAGGCCCTAAATCTTTCATGTCAAACTCAGAGCTCAACATTTCTTTTAAAGAATCAATGACCTTCTTATTCTTTGCTACAACCAACATATCATCTACGTAAAGAAGCAAGTATTGTAAACAGTTTTCACTTACTTATTTGACATAAGCACAATGATCTCTATTGCATCTGTTGAAACCTCTTGCAATCATGAATTGATCAAACCTCTTATTCCATTGACGAGGTGACTATTTCAACCCATATATTGACTTCTTCAGTAAGCAAACCTTGTCCTCTTTTCCCTTAACTTCAAACCCTTCTGGCTGAGACATATACAACTCTTCTTCTAGAGTACCATGAAGAAATGCCGTTTTGACATCTAATTGCTCTAACTCCAAGTCTTGATTGACAACCACATACAAGAGTGTTCTGATAGAGATGTGTTTCACAACGGGAGAAAAAATTTCTTGGTAGTCAATGCCTTCCTTTTGGGTGTACCCCTTTGCAACCAACCTAGCTTTGTACCTACCTTTCTCAACTCCAGGAATTCCTGGTTTTATTGTGAATATCCATTTACTCCCAATGATCTTTCTCTTCTCTGGTTTGTCTACCAGATCCCATGTTCCATTTTTATCATGAGAGCCCATCTCTTCATCCATAGCACCAAGCCATTTCTTTTTATCCTTACTATTTACAGCCTCTTGATAGTCATTTGGTTCCTCCACCTCAAACATTTATGACACAGTCAGTGCAAATGATACCTCATTATCTTCAGTAAACCGAGATGGTGGAACAATCACTCTTCTTGGTCTATCTCTGGCCAATTGATAATTCCTCATGTAAGAACCTGCAAACTCTCTATCTGAATCCTCCTCTTCATCTTCTTCTGAATCAGATACTTGTATCACTTGTTCTCCACCTTGAGATTGATTCTCTGCAGGTTTTACAATCTCTTTTCCTGAAATTTCAAGATACACTTTCTCTAACTGATTACTACTTGAACTTCCAGCTTGATCTTGCTTTCCCTTCTGAGATTCCACATCTTTGTATACCATGCTTTCTAGGAACTTCACATTTCTGCTTACTGTTATCTTTTGATCCTCTAATAACCATACTTTGTATCCTTTGGTCCCTGGAGGATACCCTATAAAGATTCCCTTCACCGCTCTGGGTTTTAGCTTTCCTTGATCCACATAGACATACACAACTGAACCAAACTTACGAAGGTGTTTGTATCCAGGTTGTTTTCCAAGCCACAACTCCTCTAGAATGTTGTTGTCTATAGCAGAGGAAGGTGTCCTATTTATCAGGTATGCTGCAGTGTGAGCTGCCTCAGCCCAGAACCTTTCTTCCAGACCTGATTCACTGAGCAAACACCTTACCTTTTCCATCACAGTCCTATTCATTCTCTCTGCCACACCATTTTGTTGAGGTGTGTACGTACATGTCCTGTGTCTTTCAATACCATACTCTTTGCAGAACGAATCAAATGATGAGTTGCAAAACTCAAGTCCATTATCTGTTCTAAGACATCTAACCTTCTTATCAACGTGATTTTCTACAAGAGCTTTCCATTCACGAAAACCAGCAAAAGCTTCATCCTTAGTCTTTAAGAAGTATAGCCATACCTTTCTTGAGTAGTCATCAATGATGGACAGGAAGTATTGACTCTTTGAAAGTGAGGGTTGCACATTAGGAGATCCCCAAAGATCAGCATGCACATACCCAAGAACTTGTTCAGTATTGTGCTTCCCCAGACTGAAACTAACCTTCTTTGACTTGCCAAGTACACAACTCTCACAGAACTCTAACGATCCAATTTGTTTCTTCTCAAGTATTCCTTTGTTAACTAGAATTCCCAAGTTCTTAGTACTCATGTGTCCAAGACGACTATGCCAAAGTGACGTTTCTTTTCCTTTTGAAACTGCAGAACAACCTCACTTTTGACAGTCTCTGCATCTATCACATACATCCCATTTTTCAACTGAGCCTTCAAAGAAAACCTCCCCTTCATGTCAAATTTAATAACACCATTTCCACCAGTGTGAGTATATCCTAACTTATCAAGAACTCCTGTTGGAACTAGATTTCTCCTGAGATTAGGAACAAACCTGACATTGTTCATTTTCTTGATTGAACCACCATGCGTATTTATGTTGATAGTGCCAATTCCTTGTGCCTCCACCACATGATCATCACCCAACAAGATTTGACTCCTTACATCCTGAAATGTGTCAAACCAGTCTCTCTTAGACGTCATATGATGAGTACATCCTGAATCCAATACCCATACATCATCTGGAGTCTTTTCTGACATACTCAAGGCAACAGATTCCATTGTTTGTTCTAATAGGACTGCAGCTTCTCCAGAACTTTCTTCTCCAAACTTCTTCTTTCTAGCAAAACAATCTTTCTTCATATGACCTTCCTTATTGCAATACCAGCATGTCATCTTTCCCTTTGGCTTAGATTTACTTCTGCTTCTCCCTCTAGATTCACCAGGTTCTTTTGAGAATGGTCTTCCTCTATCTCTGGTAAATAAAGTTGAAGCAGATCCTCTCTCCATCCAGCTACTTTCTGCGATTTCACGTTCTCTAGACTTAGCAGAAGAGATTACCTCCTCCAAAGACAGTGAATCTCTTCCATACTTTAAAGTATGTTTCAACTGGTCATAGTTTGTAGACAGAGAACTCAGAAACAAAATTGCTTGCACTTCTTCAGAGACAGAAACATTTAAGCTATTCAACTCAACCACTATCTTTAGGAAATCATTCATCTTGAATATATAGAACTTCAGCTGTTGATAGATCCTATTGGGTAGTGAGCTCTCCATGTATAGCCGATTCAACGTAGACCACATATCTGCAGCTGTTTCACAGTATCGAACCTTCTTAAGAACTAGATCTGTGATGTTTAGTATGATCAAGTTCTTAGCCCTCTCAGATTTATCCAGTTTCACAGGATCGATAACTACCTTCATACCGGTTATTATGGCTGGTTGCGTAGCTGTTTCTCCAGTCACTGCCGGTTGTTTCTCTTCAGATTTCGACACCGGAACAGTCATCTCCAGCTTCGTATCTCTTCAGATTTCGACACCGGAACAGTCATCTCCAGCTTCGTATCAGTCAGAATATCTTTCAAACCTTGTACTCCAAAGTGTGCCATCATCCTTATTTTCCATAACGAGAAATCTCATGTTCCATCGAACCTTTCCACATCAACACGCGTATTTGACATCGGATCTCTCCCCTTGAGCTCTGATACCAATTGTTGAGACTGATTCATAACCCAGCAGTCTCGTCTTAGTCAAATTCGTTTGTGTTACCGATCGATTCGAGATTTAACGATATGGGTTTCAAATCACGCAAAGTAAGAAGCAGAGAAAAATGAAAGAGACGACACATAAATTGTTCACCCTGAGTTCAGCTCTCGATGTGAGATACCTACGTCTCAGGGACCAGAAAAACCCAGCAATCCACTATCGAAGATCTCTTAGCTTCTCACAGAGATTGAGAGCTCAAGAGGAAGAAGAAAGTTTCCGTTAATCCTTTCTCTCTCCTTTAGAGGGTTTTTAATGCTTCTCATCTTTGTAACAGCAAACCCTTGTCTTCAGTCAGAGTCTTTCACTCTAACCAGCTCTTCTAAACCAATCTTCGATTTCTCCGGTTCAATCTGATGAATTAAACCAGCCTGCAATTGAGTTAAAACCAACACTTACCTTTTTGGAAGTCGTTATTCATCAGTATTGAAGGCTTTTCTCCATTTGATCTGCACTCGACAGAATCCGAGGACACGGGCACAAGCTTAAGAGATGGAGGAATCTCATCCTCAATTCCATTTGAAGCAATAAGAAACCATTTGGAAATGGAGTCTCCTGAATAAATAATACGGTTGTGTTTATCACTGCTAGTCTTTAAGTTGAGGTTTTTCTTGAATTTTGTAACAAGAGAATCTGGAACAGGGGATGGTCTGTTCGGATCCTTTGAATGTCGCTTATGTGGAGGAAGATAAGACGTATCTAAACCTGAAACTCCAAAAAAAAAAAGCTTTCCAGATCAAGAACTCAGAGAGGAATTGCTTAGTACGATTTGTAAAGAAATTTCACATCTTAGGGAAATTATATTAAACGACGACAAATTTTTCAGGTGATTACAGTATATATACAAAGGAGCGAGGAGCTAAAAGAAGTATCATACTAAATTTTCTGCAGAAAAAATCTTACAGGAGAATATTTTTAGTGAACACGAAGAGACTCTTGGCTCCCTTTTTTATCTTTCAATTGACTCATCGGTTTCTTCAAAACTTCAATAATTTCTGTTTGGTTTCGATGGCAATTACAATACATGTCAATATATATATATATATATATATTTTCTTTTCTTATTGGATTCAACATCATATGGCCATTACAGAATGTAAACGCAACATCATATGGTCCTTTATTACGCAAGATTGGCATCATCGCAACGCAAGAAGTCCCATATAGTTCCAAGATCATCTCGAAGCATTTCCATAAGACAACCCATCTCAATGTTCTTCTCCTGCAGACCACAAGTGCAATAATAACCACTATAAGCCTCATTTCCAATAGAGTTTTCAAAGATGCAAAAGCACAACCATTTACCTGTAGCTTAGTGTTCCTGTCTTCAAGTATCAAAGTCACTCCCCTATTGATTTCCCTTGTATCAAAGTCAGTCTCTCTGACCCTAAGCCTAAGATTCTGGTTTTTGTAGATTGTAGCTCTAACGAATATTCTGTAACCATCCGCAGGTGAAGTTTCACTAATCGGCCACCTTAATCTGCCTTTCACAATCGGATCAACACTAGCTGAATCCAGTGGTATTTGAATGTTACTTATCTCTTTCTCCTGCTCATCATAGCCCAAGCTAAGTCCAAGAGAGGCATAACTCTTAATCACATATATATAAATATTCAACTCACCGTGAGAACCATTATTATCGATTATTTAGTAGAAGGAAAAAAAAACTGCTTGTTAACAGTGATTACTAATCTCACTGGTGGCATTTTCAGGGCCGGACCAAGTGTTAACCGGGAATCATTTACAATCTCAACTACTGTAACAAGTAAGCACATCCATCAAACTTGACTGTGATGATTGCGAATCTTTAGCTTGTATTGTCCTGCTTAGATTAACATTAGAGCTCAAGTATAGTATGCCTGAATTATGCAGAATCTGAGTTCACATACATGAAATGACCGGTAACAAAACACAAGTTCTGTTTTATAATTGTCAACACCACAACTCTTAACATTATTGTACCCAAAAACAACAGAAGGTAAAAGAAAAACCCAAAAGCACCAGTAACATCATATGGTTCTTTATTACATAAGATAAGCATCACAATGCAGGAAGTCCCATAGGGTTCCAAGAGCATCTCGAAGCATTTCCAAAACACATCCCCTCTCAATGTTCTGCTCCTGCAGACCACAAGTGTAATAATCACTATAAGCCTCACTTCCATTAGAGTTTCAAAGAATGCAAAAGTACAATAATTTACCTGTAACTTAGTATTGATGTCTTTAAGCATCAGAGCCACCTCCCTCTGGATTTCCCCTGTTCCAGTCCTCTCATTGAATCTATCAGTCTTTCTAACCCTAAGCCTTAGAGTTTGGTTTTTGTAGATCGTAGCTCTAACGTGACAAACTTCAAATATTCTGTATCCATCCCCAGATGAAGATTTGCCAAGCCGCCACCTTAAACCGCCTTTCACATTTGGATCAACAGTCGCTGAATCTAGTAGCCCTTTAATGTTACTTATCTCTTTCTCCTGCCCATCATAGAAAGATTTGCCCAAGTTAAGTCCAAGAGAGGCATAACTTATCCAGAAGAAATACAGATATCATTATTCAACTCACGGTGAGAGCCGTCATTTTCCTTTTGGCAGAGAGCATCAGTCTCATGTCGAGATTCTTATCAATGCATGACACATCGACAACCAAATGCCTAACAGGATTAAGCTCGACCTGTGCAAAAGCAACACTCAAGCTTCAATGTAAGATGTTAGAAGACAAACCAAGTAAAAATATGGCACATATCAAGGTAATATCAATGATGAGATGAATCATATATTCTCAGAACAATATTTCTCAATGAAGTTATTGGTTTGTTACGTTTATGTTTCTTATTTTAGACGCAAAATAGGAGATAAGTCTTGTTATTTACTCTGGTTCTTATCACATGCATACAAAGAACACGAGACTTGCCTTGTACGTACTGAGCCGTCCATCTTCATTAAGGGTACATTTACAGATGATGGTTTCATTGGGAAGAATATAATGCGATACCTGAGAATAGAAGCCATATTCAAATGACATCCGAACGATAGGTCTAAGACAACAAAACAAGTACCTTCACAGTGTATCTTTCCTTTTCCTCGGCAATACAGAATTCATGGCTTGGTACAACCTTAGACTTGATGTGTTGTATGTAAGAAGTTGGGACGTCTGCAGAGAAAATCTTTTTCGAGTTTTTTCCCGAACATTCAGCCGAAGGACCAGCTTGACGCCTGGTTTTATGTTGCATATGTTAGAAAAGTAAAACAAGAGTTTTTTTTTTTGTAAGCAACAAAATATTAAAGATCAGACGCCGAATCACTTACCCATAGAAGAGATTTTTACCAAAACTAGCAACCAATCTCAATACACGATAATTCTCCTTATCCATTGCAGTCATAGCTCGTTCATATGCCAACACAAGATCCTCCTCGACCTTCTCTGCTACTAACAGCCACCGAGTTCTCTCCTCTTCTTCGCTCTCTCCAATATTCATATTTGCTGAATATAAACATATACAAAACCACACTCAAAAAGATACAATGCATCTTCTTTTGACATGACAAAATAGATGATGTTCTTTTTGTCAAAACACATAGCCAAAGTCCAGATTCTGCGTGTTAAGACACTAACAAACACAGTCTCTTTACCTTTTAGGACATTGTTGGTCATCAGTATTGAAGGCTTTACTCCATCTATCCATTCGACAGACACGGGCACAAGATTAACCGATGGAGGAATCTCATCCTCAATTCCATTTGAACCAATAAGAAACCATTTCCAAATGGGCTTTCCTGAATATATAATACGGTTGAATTTATCACTGCCACTCTTAAAGTCGAGTTTTTTCTTGAATTTGGTAACAAGAGAATCTGGAACAGGGGAAGGTCTGTCCGGATCCTTCGACTGTCGCTTATGTGGAGGAATATAAGACATGTCTAAACCTGAAACTCTATAGAACAAAACAAAAAACAAAAAGCTTTCAAGATCAAGAACTCAGAGAGAGAAAATCACATCTTTCAGTGATTTTTCAGTGATTTTCAAGTTGAGAAGAGACAAGGAGAATCAATATGCCTTTGGTCGACTCAACGTCTTCTGATGTTTTGTGCAGAAAAATCTTAGAGGAGAATAATAGTGAACGCCAAGAGACTCTTCGCTCCCTTTTTAATCTTCCAATTTAGTCTTTAGAGAAATATTTGGTGCACATCGGTTTCTTGAAAAACTTTAATAAATTGTGTTTGGTATCGATGGCCATCATAGTACTGTCCTATTAGTGCATGTCATGTCAAGCATGTCTTTTTTTTTTTTTTTTTTACTTTTCCTTTTGCTTTGCAATTTAGGATTGGTTACACTTCGTAATTGCGTAATGGCATAAAATACATTTTAAAGTTGCGTGATAAAATTATTGTGCGATTCGATAAATTTTGTAGAATGGCATAATATAAATATTTAAAAATATATTTTTACTATATCTAAGATATTATTTGATGTCATAAGAAACTATTAAAAACATGAATTTAAAAAAAATTAATATCAAAATTATCCTTTTAACATTATTTGTGAAGTGATTTTGGAGAAAACGCTTACGTATCAGCTTCACAATCGCTCTCACCAAAAAATATGACATGGCAATACACTAAATTTAGCTATAATTTTGCATAGAATTACTATTCAATGCCACTCAAATTTATTAATTACGTTGCCATTTATTAATTACATTGCCATACCATGCACCCTATCAAGACCATGCAGCATGTCAGACCCTGCACTTCGTCAGGATCTTATACCCCGTCATGACCCTACAACATATCTAACCCTACAACATATCAGCCCCTGCACCTCGCCAGGACCCTGCAGCATGTCAGACCCTGCACCCCGTCAACTACCTTGGACCCTGCAGACCAGCCTGTCAGTCAACTGGCAAATAAGACAAATAAAGTAGGTGGAAAGCACTCAAGTACTAACCCAACCCAACATACATCCATTAATATGATATACTAACCCGGGTATGGTATTCCCTATATAAACACCCTCTTTCTCCATTAAGAAAGGGGAATCCATCACTTACTCATATTTTATTTCTCTCTTGAAAGTAAGATTCTTTCTCTCTTTCTCTATCTTCTCTTATCTACTCAAGTTTTATTATCTCTCTCTAAACACTTAACCTTCCTTGCTTCTTGAAACCTAGTCTCTCCCATATTCCGACCATTTCAGTCATTATCTTCGTAAAAGACACTCGTTCTCTTACTTCCAAAAGAGGGAGCTTCTTAGTTCAGGTTGTAACTTGTGGGTTGCAATGTGATCCTTCTTATTTTATTTTTTGTTTCCATTACATGGTAGATTTGCTGAAAAAGTAGAATTTGTCTATTATGTTCTTGTCTAAGCGTACCAATTAAACGTAGACAGGTCCTGTGAAGATGTATATGCTCTTGGTGTTTTGAATGTGTAATCTTATCTTCCTCTGTGCACTTCTCATAGCTTTCTCTTCTAATCTCTTGCAAAGAAGAGCATCTCATTTGAGGAATGGAGGAACACCCGAAAATGCAGTAACATCACATGCCAAGTGGGTATTATTTATTTTATGTCTTGTATGTTTGTCATTTCCATTATGCTATATATTTAGTTCCCTAAGTTCCTATATTTAAATTTAACTGTGAGCGATGATGGTTGCTTTAAATGATGATGGTTGCTTTAAATCATTCAACTGGCACAGATTGCATGCATTATTTTTTTGGAGGAGCATTTACAGACTCATCATTCAGATCCGGCGCGAGTATGTGAAGTTGAAAACTAGAAAGCTGGAAAAATCAGGGGAAAGCTTCAATCCTTCCCAACCCAAAAAAAAACTTGAAAAGTTGTTAATTGTACCAAAACACGGCAGAAAGTAAAAGAAAAACCCAACAGCAACATCATATGGTTCTTTATTAAGTAAGATAAGCATCGCAATGCAAGAAGTCCCATATGGTTCCAAGAGCAACTCTAAGTATTTCCAAAACACAACCCCTCTCAATGTTCTGCTCCTGCAGACCACAAAGGTAATATAAGCCTCACTTCCATTAGAGTTTCAAAGATGCAAAAGCACAATTACATACCTGCAACTTAGTGTTCATGTCTTTAAAGTATCAGAGTCACCTCCCTCATGATTTCCCCTGTTCCAGTCCTCTCATTGAATTTATCAGTCTCCCTAACCCTAAGCTTGAGAGTTTGGTTTTTGTAGATTGTAGACCTAATGTGACAAGCTTCAAATATTCTGTATCCATCCCCAGATGAAGTTTTACCAACCGGCCACCTTAATCCGCCTTTCACATTCGGATCAACAGTCGCAGAATCTAGTAGCCCTTTAATGTTACTTATCTCTTTCTCCTGCCCATCATAGAAAGATCACCCAACCTAAGTCCAAGAGAGGCATACCAACTCCAGATATATTACCAAATTCGACTCACAGTGAGAGCCGTCATTTTCCTTTTGGCAGCGAGCATCAGTCTCATGTCGAGATTCTTATCAATGCATGACACATCAACCACCAAATGCCTTACAGGATTAAGTTCGGCCTGTGCAAAAGCAACACTCAAGCTTCAATGTAAGATGTTAGAAGACAAACCAAGTAAAAATGTGGCACGGATCGAGATAATATCAATGATGAGCTGTATCATATGTTCTCAGAACAACATATCTCAATGATCTGTTAGGTTTATGTTTCTTATGTTAGACCTAATTAAAAAGAAGACATAACTCTTGTTATTTACTCTGGTTCCTATCACATGCACATAAAGAACTCAAACTTTCCTTGTACATACTGAGTCGTCCATCTTCCTTAAGGGTACATTTACAGCTAATTGTTGCATTGGGACGAATATAATGCGATACCTGAGAACATAAGCCAGACACAACAAAACAAGTATCTTCACAATGTATCTTTCCTTTTCCAAGTCAAGACAGAATTCATGGCTTGGTGCAACCTTAGACTTAATGTATTGTATGTAAGAAGTTGGGACATCAGTCGAGAACATCTTATTCGAATTTTTCCGCGAACTTTCAACCACAAGACCAGCTGGATGCCTGGTTTTAAGTTGTACTTGTATAAGTTAGAGAAACAAAGGGGAGTTTTTGCAAGCAACAAAATGTAAGATCAGACGTTGAATTGCTTACCCATAGAAGAGAATTTTACCAAACCTAGCAACCAATCTCAATGCATGATGATGCTCCTCCTCCATTGCAGCCTTAGCTCGCTCATATGCCGACACAAGATCCTCCTCGACCTTCTCTGCTACTAACAGCCACCGAGTTCTCGCTTCTTCTTCACTCTCTCCAATATTCATACTCACTGAATATAAACATATACAAAACCACACTCAAAAAGACACAAAGCATCTTCTTTTGGCAAGACCGATTGTAGCACTAACAAAACAGTCACTAGTGTTGTTTCGTTTTGTCAAAACACATAGCCAAAGTCCAGATTCTGCGTTAAGACACTAACAAACACAGTCTCTTACTGTTGAGACTGATTCATAACCCAGCAGTCTCGTCTTAGTCAAATTCGTTTGTGTTACCGATCGATTCGATATTTAACGATATGGGTTTCAAATCACGCAAAGTAAGAAGCAGAGAAAAATGAAAGAGACGACACAGAAATTGTTCACCCTGAGTTCAGCTCTCGATGTGAGATACCTACGTCTCAGGGGCCAGGAAAACCCAGCAATCCACTATCGAAGATCTCTTAGCTTCTCACAGAGATTGAGAGCTCAAGAGGAAGAAAAAAGTTTCCGTTAATCCTTTCTCTCTCCTTTACAGGGTTTTTAATGCTTCTCATCTTTGTAACAGCAAACCTTGTCTTCAGTCAGAGTCTTTCACTCTAACCAGCTCTTCTAAACCAATCTTCGATTTCTCCGGTTCAATCTAATGAATTAAACCAGCCTGCAATTGAGTTAAAACCAACAAAACTCCACCTTCACTCAGATTGCAGAACTTTTACTTAGTGAATTGCTCAAACCTCGAAAGGTTTCCCCTGGCACTCTTGCTTCCTTATCAGCTCCTGATCACCTTCAACAAGCTTAAGGCTTCATTAAACTTGTTGACAGGAACTACCTTTGTTAAAATATCAGCTGGATTTCCAGACGAAGCTATCTTCACCACTTAAATGTCTCCTGAACTTATCCACTGTCTTATGAAGTGAAACTTAGTTGCAATGTGCTTGGTACGACCATGATACACATTGTTCTTTGCCAGACATATGGCACTCTGTGAATCACACCAGATTCTCACACAGTCTTGTTTAAGACCAAACTCTTCCATTAGACCTTTCAACCACAATGCTTCCTTTGTAGCTTCATTTAAAGACATGTATTCTGCCTCTGTGGTAGACAAGGCAACCACTGGTTGAATTCCAGACTTCCAACTCACAGAGTTTCCTCCCACAGTAAATACATATCCTGTTATTGACCTTCTTCCATCAAGATCTGATGCGAAATCAGAATCGCAGAAACCTTGAACTAATAGATTATCTTCCTTGGTATAAGTCAAACTTAGATTCAAAGCTCCTTTAATGTACTTGAGTAGCCATTTAAAAGCTTCCCAATGCATAGCTCCAGGCTTACTCATGTACCTACTCACAATTCCAATCCCATATGCCAAATCTGGCCTTGATCCAACCATAGCATACATCACACTACCCACTGCACTAGAATATGGAATTTCATCTGTGTCTATGCACTCATTCTCATCTCTTACAGCAGCAAGTTTGAAATGTGCTCCAATGGGAGTGCTAACACTTTTAGCATCATTCATTCTGAATGTTTGAATGACCTTCTTCAAATACTCCACCTGAGTTAGAACTAGTGTGCCTTTCACACGATCTCTCAAGATTTCCATCCCCAAGATTTTCCTTGCAGGCCCTAAATCTTTCATGTCAAACTCAGAGCTCAACATTTCTTTTAAAGAATCAATGACCTTCTTATTCTTTGCTACAACCAACATATCATCTACGTAAAGAAGCAAGTATTGTAAACAGTTTTCACTTACTTATTTGACATAAGCACAATGATCTCTATTGCATCTGTTGAAACCTCTTGCAATCATGAATTGATCAAACCTCTTATTCCATTGACGAGGTGACTATTTCAACCCATATATTGACTTCTTCAGTAAGCAAACCTTGTCCTCTTTTCCCTTAACTTCAAACCCTTCTGGCTGAGACATATACAACTCTTCTTCTAGAGTACCATGAAGAAATGCCGTTTTGACATCTAATTGCTCTAACTCCAAGTCTTGATTGACAACCACATACAAGAGTGTTCTGATAGAGATGTGTTTCACAACGGGAGAAAAAATTTCTTGGTAGTCAATGCCTTCCTTTTGGGTGTACCCCTTTGCAACCAACCTAGCTTTGTACCTACCTTTCTCAACTCCAGGAATTCCTGGTTTTATTGTGAATATCCATTTACTCCCAATGATCTTTCTCTTCTCTGGTTTGTCTACCAGATCCATGTTCCATTTTTATCATGAGAGCCCATCTCTTCATCCATAGCACCAAGCCATTTCTTTTTATCCTTACTATTTACAGCCTCTTGATAGTCATTTGGTTCCTCCACCTCAAACATTTATGACACAGTCAGTGCAAATGATACCTCATTATCTTCAGTAAACCGAGATGGTGGAACAATCACTCTTCTTGGTCTATCTCTGGCCAATTGATAATTCCTCATGTAAGAACCTGCAAACTCTCTATCTGAATCCTCCTCTTCATCTTCTTCTGAATCAGATACTTGTATCACTTGTTCTCCACCTTGAGATTGATTCTCTGCAGGTTTTACAATCTCTTTTCCTGAAATTTCAAGATACACTTTCTCTAACTGATTACTACTTGAACTTCCAGCTTGATCTTGCTTTCCCTTCTGAGATTCCACATCTTTGTATACCATGCTTTCTAGGAACTTCACATTTCTGCTTACTGTTATCTTTTGATCCTCTAATAACCATACTTTGTATCCTTTGGTCCCTGGAGGATACCCTATAAAGATTCCCTTCACCGCTCTGGGTTTTAGCTTTCCTTGATCCACATAGACATACACAACTGAACCAAACTTACGAAGGTGTTTGTATCCAGGTTGTTTTCCAAGCCACAACTCCTCTAGAATGTTGTTGTCTATAGCAGAGGAAGGTGTCCTATTTATCAGGTATGCTGCAGTGTGAGCTGCCTCAGCCCAGAACCTTTCTTCCAGACCTGATTCACTGAGCAAACACCTTACCTTTTCCATCACAGTCCTATTCATTCTCTCTGCCACACCATTTTGTTGAGGTGTGTACGTACATGTCCTGTGTCTTTCAATACCATACTCTTTGCAGAACGAATCAAATGATGAGTTGCAAAACTCAAGTCCATTATCTGTTCTAAGACATCTAACCTTCTTATCAACGTGATTTTCTACAAGAGCTTTCCATTCACGAAAACCAGCAAAAGCTTCATCCTTAGTCTTTAAGAAGTATAGCCATACCTTTCTTGAGTAGTCATCAATGATGGACAGGAAGTATTGACTCTTTGAAAGTGAGGGTTGCACATTAGGAGATCCCCAAAGATCAGCATGCACATACCCAAGAACTTGTTCAGTATTGTGCTTCCCCAGACTGAAACTAACCTTCTTTGACTTGCCAAGTACACAACTCTCACAGAACTCTAACGATCCAATTTGTTTCTTCTCAAGTATTCCTTTGTTAACTAGAATTCCCAAGTTCTTAGTACTCATGTGTCCAAGACGACTATGCCAAAGTGACGTTTCTTTTCCTTTTGAAACTGCAGAACAACCTCACTTTTGACAGTCTCTGCATCTATCACATACATCCCATTTTTCAACTGAGCCTTCAAAGAAAACCTCCCCTTCATGTCAAATTTAATAACACCATTTCCACCAGTGTGAGTATATCCTAACTTATCAAGAACTCCTGTTGGAACTAGATTTCTCCTGAGATTAGGAACAAACCTGACATTGTTCATTTTCTTGATTGAACCACCATGCGTATTTATGTTGATAGTGCCAATTCCTTGTGCCTCCACCACATGATCATCACCCAACAAGATTTGACTCCTTACATCCTGAAATGTGTCAAACCAGTCTCTCTTAGACGTCATATGATGAGTACATCCTGAATCCAATACCCATACATCATCTGGAGTCTTTTCTGACATACTCAAGGCAACATATTCCATTGTTTGTTCTAATAGGACTGCAGCTTCTCCAGAACTTTCTTCTCCAAACTTCTTCTTTCTAGCAAAACAATCTTTCTTCATATGACCTTCCTTATTGCAATACCAGCATGTCATCTTTCCCTTTGGCTTAGATTTACTTCTGCTTCTCCCTCTAGATTCACCAGGTTCTTTTGAGAATGGTCTTCCTCTATCTCTGGTAAATAAAGTTGAAGCAGATCCTCTCTCCATCCAGCTACTTTCTGCGATTTCACGTTCTCTAGACTTAGCAGAAGAGATTACCTCCTCCAAAGACAGTGAATCTCTTCCATACTTTAAAGTATGTTTCAACTGGTCATAGTTTGTAGACAGAGAACTCAGAAACAAAATTGCTTGCACTTCTTCAGAGACAGAAACATTTAAGCTATTCAACTCAACCACTATCTTTAGGAAATCATTCATCTTGAATATATAGAAACTTCAGCTGTTGATAGATCCTATTGGGTAGTGAGCTCTCCATGTATAGCCGATTCAACGTAGACCACATATCTGCAGCTGTTTCACAGTATCGAACCTTCTTAAGAACTAGATCTGTGATGTTTAGTATGATCAAGTTCTTAGCCCTCTCAGATTTATCCAGTTTCACAGGATCGATAACTACCTTCATACCGGTTATTATGGCTGGTTGCGTAGCTGTTTCTCCAGTCACTGCCGGTTGTTTCTCTTCAGATTTCGACACCGGAACAGTCATCTCCAGCTTCGTATCTCTTCAGATTTCGACACCGGAACAGTCATCTCCAGCTTCGTATCAGTCAGAATATCTTTCAAACCTTGTACTCCAAAGTGTGCCATCATCCTTATTTTCCATAACGAGAAATCTCATGTTCCATCGAACCTTTCCACATCAACACGCGTATTTGACATCGGATCTCTCCCCTTGAGCTCTGATACCAATTGTTGAGACTGATTCATAACCCAGCAGTCTCGTCTTAGTCAAATTCGTTTGTGTTACCGATCGATTCGAGATTTAACGATATGGGTTTCAAATCACGCAAAGTAAGAAGCAGAGAAAAATGAAAGAGACGACACATAAATTGTTCACCCTGAGTTCAGCTCTCGATGTGAGATACCTACGTCTCAGGGACCAGAAAACCCAGCAATCCACTATCGAAGATCTCTTAGCTTCTCACAGAGATTGAGAGCTCAAGAGGAAGAAGAAAGTTTCCGTTAATCCTTTCTCTCTCCTTTAGAGGGTTTTTAATGCTTCTCATCTTTGTAACAGCAAACCCTTGTCTTCAGTCAGAGTCTTTCACTCTAACCAGCTCTTCTAAACCAATCTTCGATTTCTCCGGTTCAATCTGATGAATTAAACCAGCCTGCAATTGAGTTAAAACCAACACTTACCTTTTTGGAAGTCGTTATTCATCAGTATTGAAGGCTTTTCTCCATTTGATCTGCACTCGACAGAATCCGAGGACACGGGCACAAGCTTAAGAGATGGAGGAATCTCATCCTCAATTCCATTTGAAGCAATAAGAAACCATTTGGAAATGGAGTCTCCTGAATAAATAATACGGTTGTGTTTATCACTGCTAGTCTTTAAGTTGAGGTTTTTCTTGAATTTTGTAACAAGAGAATCTGGAACAGGGGATGGTCTGTTCGGATCCTTTGAATGTCGCTTATGTGGAGGAAGATAAGACGTATCTAAACCTGAAACTCCAAAAAAAAAAGCTTTCCAGATCAAGAACTCAGAGAGGAATTGCTTAGTACGATTTGTAAAGAAATTTCACATCTTAGGGAAATTATATTAAACGACGACAAATTTTTCAGGTGATTACAGTATATATACAAAGGAGCGAGGAGCTAAAAGAAGTATCATACTAAATTTTCTGCAGAAAAAATCTTACAGGAGAATATTTTTAGTGAACACGAAGAGACTCTTGGCTCCCTTTTTTATCTTTCAATTGACTCATCGGTTTCTTCAAAACTTCAATAATTTCTGTTTGGTTTCGATGGCAATTACAATACATGTCAATATATATTATATATATATATTTTCTTTTCTTATTGGATTCAACATCATATGGCCATTACAGAATGTAAACGCAACATCATATGGTCCTTTATTACGCAAGATTGGCATCATCGCAACGCAAGAAGTCCCATATAGTTCCAAGATCATCTCGAAGCATTTCCATAAGACAACCCATCTCAATGTTCTTCTCCTGCAGACCACAAGTGCAATAATAACCACTATAAGCCTCATTTCCAATAGAGTTTTCAAAGATGCAAAAGCACAACCATTTACCTGTAGCTTAGTGTTCCTGTCTTCAAGTATCAAAGTCACTCCCCTATTGATTTCCCTTGTATCAAAGTCAGTCTCTCTGACCCTAAGCCTAAGATTCTGGTTTTTGTAGATTGTAGCTCTAACGAATATTCTGTAACCATCCGCAGGTGAAGTTTCACTAATCGGCCACCTTAATCTGCCTTTCACAATCGGATCAACACTAGCTGAATCCAGTGGTATTTGAATGTTACTTATCTCTTTCTCCTGCTCATCATAGCCCAAGCTAAGTCCAAGAGAGGCATAACTCTTAATCACATATATATAAATATTCAACTCACCGTGAGAACCATTATTATCGATTATTTAGTAGAAGGAAAAAAAAACTGCTTGTTAACAGTGATTACTAATCTCACTGGTGGCATTTTCAGGGCCGGACCAAGTGTTAACCGGGAATCATTTACAATCTCAACTACTGTAACAAGTAAGCACATCCATCAAACTTGACTGTGATGATTGCGAATCTTTAGCTTGTATTGTCCTGCTTAGATTAACATTAGAGCTCAAGTATAGTATGCCTGAATTATGCAGAATCTGAGTTCACATACATGAAATGACCGGTAACAAAACACAAGTTCTGTTTTATAATTGTCAACACCACAACTCTTAACATTATTGTACCCAAAAACAACAGAAGGTAAAAGAAAAACCCAAAAGCACCAGTAACATCATATGGTTCTTTATTACATAAGATAAGCATCACAATGCAGGAAGTCCCATAGGGTTCCAAGAGCATCTCGAAGCATTTCCAAAACACATCCCCTCTCAATGTTCTGCTCCTGCAGACCACAAGTGTAATAATCACTATAAGCCTCACTTCCATTAGAGTTTCAAAGAATGCAAAAGTACAATAATTTACCTGTAACTTAGTATTGATGTCTTTAAGCATCAGAGCCACCTCCCTCTGGATTTCCCCTGTTCCAGTCCTCTCATTGAATCTATCAGTCTTTCTAACCCTAAGCCTTAGAGTTTGGTTTTTGTAGACGTAGCTCTAACGTGACAAACTTCAAATATTCTGTATCCATCCCCAGATGAAGATTTACCAAGCCGCCACCTTAAACCGCCTTTCACATTTGGATCAACAGTCGCTGAATCTAGTAGCCCTTTAATGTTACTTATCTCTTTCTCCTGCCCATCATAGAAAGATTTGCCCAAGTTAAGTCCAAGAGAGGCATAACTTATCCAGAAGAAATACAGATATCATATTCAACTCACGGTGAGCCGTCATTTTCCTTTTGGCAGAGAGCATCAGTCTCATGTCGAGATTCTTATCAATGCATGACACATCGACAACCAAATGCCTAACAGGATTAAGCTCGACCTGTGCAAAAGCAAACTCAAGCTTCAATGTAAGATGTTAGAAGACAAACCAAGTAAAAATATGGCACATATCAAGTAATATCAATGATGAGATGAATCATATGTTCTCAGAACAATATTTCTCAATGAAGTTATTGGTTTGTTACGTTTATGTTTCTTATTTAGACGCAAAATAGGAGATAAGTCTTGTTATTTACTCTGGTTCTTATCACATGCATACAAAGAACACGAGACTTGCCTTGTACGTACTGAGCCGTCCATCTTCATTAAGGGTACATTTACAGATTGATGGTTTCATTGGGAGATATAATGCGATACCTGAGAATAGAAGCCATATTCAAATGACATCCGAACGATAGGTCTAAGACAACAAAACAAGTACCTTCACAGTGTATCTTTCCTTTTCCTCGCAATACAGAATTCATGGCTTGGTACAACCTTAGACTTGATGTGTTGTATGTAAGAAGTTGGGACGTCTGCAGAGAAAATCTTTTTCGAGTTTTTTCCGAACATTCAGCCGAAGGACCAGCTTGACGCCTGGTTTTATGTTGCATATGTTAGAAAAGTAAAACAAGAGTTTTTTTTTGTAAGCAACAAAATATTAAAGATCAGACGCCGAATCACTTACCCATAGAAGAGATTTTTACCAAAACTAGCAACCAATCTCAATACACGATAATTCTCCTTATCCATTGCAGTCATAGCTCGTTCATATGCCAACACAAGATCCTCCTCGACCTTCTCTGCTACTAACAGCCACCGAGTTCTCTCCTTCTTCTTCGCTCTCTCCAATATTCATATTGCTGAATATAAACATATACAAAACCACACTCAAAAAGATACAATGCATCTTCTTTTGACATGACAAAATAGATGATGTTCTTTTTGTCAAAACACATAGCCAAAGTCCAGATTCTGCGTGTTAAGACACTAACAAACACAGTCTCTTTACCTTTTTGGACATTGTTGTCATCAGTATTGAAGGCTTTACTCCATCTATCCATTCGACAGACACGGGCACAAGATTAACCGATGGAGGAATCTCATCCTCAATTCCATTTGAACCAATAAGAAACCATTTCCAAATGGGCTTTCCTGAATATAATACGGTTGAATTTATCACTGCACTCTTAAAGTCGAGTTTTTTCTTGAATTTGGTAACAAGAGAATCTGGAACAGGGAAGGTCTGTCCGGATCCTTCGACTGTCGCTTATGTGGAGGAATATAAGACATGTCTAAACCTGAAACTCTATAGAACAAAACAAAAAACAAAAAGCTTTCAAGATCAAGAACTCAGAGAGAGAAAATCACATCTTTCAGTGATTTTTCAGTGATTTTCAAGTTGAGAAGAGACAAGGAGAATCAATATGCCTTTGGTCGACTCAACGTCTTCTGATGTTTTGTGCAGAAAAATCTTAGAGGAGAATAATAGTGAACGCCAAGAGACTCTTCGCTCCCTTTTTAATCTTCCAATTTAGTCTTAGAGAAATATTTGGTGCACATCGGTTTCTTGAAAAACTTTAATAAATTGTGTTTGGTATCGATGGCCATCATAGTACTGTCCTATTAGTGCATGTCATGTCAAGCATGTCTTTTTTTTTTTTTTTTTTACTTTTCCTTTTGCTTTGCAATTTAGGATTGGTTACACTTCGTAATTGCGTAATGGCATAAAATACATTTTAAAGTTGCGTGATAAAATTATTGTGCGATTCGATAAATTTTGTAGAATGGCATAATATAAATATTTAAAAATATATTTTTACTATATCTAAGATATTATTTGATGTCATAAGAAACTATTAAAAACATGAATTTAAAAAAAATTAATATCAAAATTATCCTTTTAACATTATTTGTGAAGTGATTTTGGAGAAAACGCTTACGTATCAGCTTCACAATCGCTCTCACCAAAAAATATGACATGGCAATACACTAAATTTAGCTATAATTTTGCATAGAATTACTATTCAATGCCACTCAAATTTATTAATTACGTTGCCATTTATTAATTACATTGCCATACCATGCACCCTATCAAGACCATGCAGCATGTCAGACCCTGCACTTCGTCAGGATCTTATACCCCGTCATGACCCTACAACATATCTAACCCTACAACATATCAGCCCCTGCACCTCGCCAGGACCCTGCAGCATGTCAGACCCTGCACCCCGTCAACTACCTTGGACCCTGCAGACCAGCCTGTCAGTCAACTGGCAAATAAGACAAATAAAGTAGGTGGAAAGCACTCAAGTACTAACCCAACCCAACATACATCCATTAATATGATATACTAACCCGGGTATGGTATTCCCTATATAAACACCCTCTTTTCCATTAAGAAAGGGGAATCCATCACTTACTCATATTTATTTCTCTCTTGAAAGTAAGATTCTTTCTCTCTTTCTCTATCTTCTCTTATCTACTCAAGTTTTATTATCTCTCTCTAAACACTTAACCTTCCTTGCTTCTTGAAACCTAGTCTCTCCCATATTCCGACCATTTCAGTCATTATCTTCGTAAAAGACACTCGTTCTCTTACTTCCAAAAGAGGGAGCTTCTTAGTTCAGGTTGTAACTTGTGGGTTGCAATGTGATCCTTCTTATTTTATTTTTTGTTTCCATTACATGGTAGATTTGCTGAAAAAGTAGAATTTGTCTATTATGTTCTTGTCTAAGCGTACCAATTAAACGTAGACAGGTCCTGTGAAGATGTATATGCTCTTGGTGTTTTGAATGTGTAATCTTATCTTCCTCTGTGCACTTCTCATAGCTTTCTCTTCTAATCTCTTGCAAAGAAGAGCATCTCATTTGAGGAATGGAGGAACACCCGAAAATGCGCAGTAACATCACATGCCAAGTGGGTATTATTTATTTTATGTCTTGTATGTTTGTCATTTCCATTATGCTATATATTTAGTTCCCTAAGTTCCTATATTTAAATTTAACTGTGAGCGATGATGGTTGCTTTAAATGATGATGGTTGCTTTAAATCATTCAACTGGCACAGATTGCATGCATTATTTTTTTGGAGGAGCATTTACAGACTCATCATTCAGATCCGGCGCGAGTATGTGAAGTTGAAAACTAGAAAGCTGGAAAAATCAGGGGAAAGCTTCAATCCTTCCCAACCCAAAAAAAAACTTGAAAAGTTGTTAATTGTACCAAAACACGGCAGAAAGTAAAAGAAAAACCCAACAGCAACATCATATGGTTCTTTATTAAGTAAGATAAGCATCGCAATGCAAGAAGTCCCATATGGTTCCAAGAGCAACTCTAAGTATTTCCAAAACACAACCCCTCTCAATGTTCTGCTCCTGCAGACCACAAAGGTAATATAAGCCTCACTTCCATTAGAGTTTCAAAGATGCAAAAGCACAATTACATACCTGCAACTTAGTGTTCATGTCTTTAAAGTATCAGAGTCACCTCCCTCATGATTTCCCCTGTTCCAGTCCTCTCATTGAATTTATCAGTCTCCCTAACCCTAAGCTTGAGAGTTTGGTTTTTGTAGATTGTAGACCTAATGTGACAAGCTTCAAATATTCTGTATCCATCCCCAGATGAAGTTTTACCAACCGGCCACCTTAATCCGCCTTTCACATTCGGATCAACAGTCGCAGAATCTAGTAGCCCTTTAATGTTACTTATCTCTTTCTCCTGCCCATCATAGAAAGATCACCCAACCTAAGTCCAAGAGAGGCATACCAACTCCAGATATATTACCAAATTCGACTCACAGTGAGAGCCGTCATTTTCCTTTTGGCAGCGAGCATCAGTCTCATCGAGATTCTTATCAATGCATGACACATCAACCACCAAATGCCTTACAGGTTAAGTTCGGCCTGTGCAAAAGCAACACTCAAGCTTCAATGTAAGATGTTAGAAGACAAACCAAGTAAAAATGTGGCACGGATCGAGATAATATCAATGATGAGCTGTATCATATGTTCTCAGAACAACATATCTCAATGATCTGTTAGGTTTATGTTTCTTATGTTAGACCTAATTAAAAAGAAGACATAACTCTTGTTATTTACTCTGGTTCCTATCACATGCACATAAAGAACTCAAACTTTCCTTGTACATACTGAGTCGTCCATCTTCCTTAAGGGTACATTTACAGCTAATTGTTGCATTGGGACGAATATAATGCGATACCTGAGAACATAAGCCAGACACAACAAAACAAGTATCTTCACAATGTATCTTTCCTTTTCCAAGTCAAGACAGAATTCATGGCTTGGTGCAACCTTAGACTTAATGTATTGTATGTAAGAAGTTGGGACATCAGTCGAGAACATCTTATTCGAATTTTTCCGCGAACTTTCAACCACAAGACCAGCTGGATGCCTGGTTTTAAGTTGTACTTGTATAAGTTAGAGAAACAAAGGGGAGTTTTTGCAAGCAACAAAATGTAAGATCAGACGTTGAATTGCTTACCCATAGAAGAGAATTTTACCAAACCTAGCAACCAATCTCAATGCATGATGATGCTCCTCCTCCATTGCAGCCTTAGCTCGCTCATATGCCGACACAAGATCCTCCTCGACCTTCTCTGCTACTAACAGCCACCGAGTTCTCGCTTCTTCTTCACTCTCTCCAATATTCATACTCACTGAATATAAACATATACAAAACCACACTCAAAAAGACACAAAGCATCTTCTTTTGGCAAGACCGATTGTAGCACTAACAAAACAGTCACTAGTGTTGTTTCGTTTTGTCAAAACACATAGCCAAAGTCCAGATTCTGCGTTAAGACACTAACAAACACAGTCTCTTACTGTTGAGACTGATTCATAACCCAGCAGTCTCGTCTTAGTCAAATTCGTTTGTGTTACCGATCGATTCGATATTTAACGATATGGGTTTCAAATCACGCAAAGTAAGAAGCAGAGAAAAATGAAAGAGACGACACAGAAATTGTTCACCCTGAGTTCAGCTCTCGATGTGAGATACCTACGTCTCAGGGGCCAGGAAAACCCAGCAATCCACTATCGAAGATCTCTTAGCTTCTCACAGAGATTGAGAGCTCAAGAGGAAGAAAAAGTTTCCGTTAATCCTTTCTCTCTCCTTACAGGGTTTTTAATGCTTCTCATCTTTGTAACAGCAAACCTTGTCTTCAGTCAGAGTCTTTCACTCTAACCAGCTCTTCTAAACCAATCTTCGATTTCTCCGGTTCAATCTAATGAATTAAACCAGCCTGCAATTGAGTTAAAACCAACAAAACTCCACCTTCACTCAGATTGCAGAACTTTTACTTAGTGAATTGCTCAAACCTCGAAAGGTTTCCCCTGGCACTCTTGCTCCTTATCAGCTCCTGATCACCTTCAACAAGCTTAAGGCTTCATTAAACTTGTTGACAGGAACTACCTTTGTTAAAATATCAGCTGGATTTCCAGACGAAGCTATCTTCACCACTTAATGTCTCCTGAACTTATCCACTGTCTTATGAAGTGAAACTTCGTTGCAATGTGCTTGGTACGACCATGATACACATTGTTCTTTGCCAGACATATGGCACTCTGTGAATCACACCAGATTCTCACACAGTCTTGTTTAAGACCAAACTCTTCCATTAGACCTTTCAACCACAATGCTTCCTTTGTAGCTTCATTTAAAGACATGTATTCTGCCTCTGTGGTAGACAAGGCAACCACTGGTTGAAGTCCAGACTTCCAACTCACAGAGTTTCCTCCCACAGTAAATACATATCCTGTTATTGACCTTCTTCCATCAAGATCTGATGCGAAATCAGAATCACAGAAACCTTGAACTAAGATTATCTTCCTTGGTATAAGTCAAACTTAGATTCAAAGCTCCTTTAATGTACTTGAGTAGCCATTTAAAGCTTCCCAATGCATAGCTCCAGGCTTACTCATGTACCTACTCACAATTCCAATCCCATATGCCAAATCTGGCCTTGATCCAACCATAGCATACATCACACTACCCACTGCACTAGAATATGGAATTTCATCTGTGTCTATGCACTCATTCTCATCTCTTACAGCAGCAAGTTTGAAATGTGCTCCAATGGGAGTGCTAACACTTTTAGCATCATTCATTCTGAATGTTTGAATGACCTTCTTCAAATACTCCACCTGAGTTAGAACTAGTGTGCCTTTCACACGATCTCTCAAGATTTCCATCCCCAAGATTTTCCTTGCAGGCCCTAAATCTTTCATGTCAAACTCAGAGCTCAACATTTCTTTTAAAGAATCAATGTCCTTCTTATTCTTTGCTACAACCAACATATCATCTACGTAAAGAAGCAAGTATTGTAAACAGTTTTCACTTACTTCTTTGACATAAGCACAATGATCTCTATTGCATCTGTTGAAACCTCTTGCAATCATGAATTGATCAAACCTCTTATTCCATTGACGAGGTGACTGTTTCAACCCATATATTGACTTCTTCAGTAAGCAAACCTTGTCCTCTTTTCCCTTAACTTCAAACCCTTCTGGCTGAGACATATACAACTCTTCTTCTAGAGTACCATGAAGAAATGCCGTTTTGACATCTAATTGCTCTAACTCCAAGTCTTGATTGACAACCACAGACAAGAGTGTTCTGATAGAGATGTGTTTCACAACGGAGAAAAAATTTCTTGGTAGTCAATGCCTTCCTTTTGGGTGTACCCCTTTGCAACCAACCTAGCTTTGTACCTACCTTTCTCAACTCCAGGAATCCTGGTTTTATTGTGAATATCCATTTACTCCCAATGATCTTTCTCTTCTCTGGTTTGTCTACCAGATCCCATGTTCCATTTTTATCATGAGAGCCCATCTCTTCATCCATAGCACCAAGCCATTTCTTTTTATCCTTACTATTTACAGCCTCTTGATAGTCATTTGGTTCCTCCACCTCAAACATTTCTGACACAGTCAGTGCAAATGATACCTCATTATCTTCAGTAAACCGAGATGGTGGAACAATCACTCTTCTTGGTCTATCTCTGGCCAATTGATAATTCCTCATGTAAGAACCTGCAAACTCTCTATCTGAATCCTCCTCTTCATCTTCTTCTGAATCAGATACTTGTATCACTTGTTCTCCACCTTGAGATTGATTCTCTGCAGGTTTTACAATCTCTTTTCCTGAAATTTCAAGATACACTTTCTCTAACTGATTACTACTTGAACTTCCAGCTTGATCTTGCTTTCCCTTCTGAGATTCCACATCTTTGTATACCATGCTTTCTAGGAACTTCACATTTCTGCTTACTGTTATCTTTTGATCCTCTAATAACCATACTTTGTATCCTTTGGTCCCTGGAGGATACCCTATAAAGATTCCCTTCACCGCTCTGGGTTTTAGCTTTCCTTGATCCACATAGACATACACAACTGAACCAAACTTACGAAGGTGTTTGTATCCAGGTTGTTTTCCAAGCCACAACTCCTCTGGAATGTTGTTGTCTATAGCAGAGGAAGGTGTCCTATTTATCAGGTATGCTGCAGTGTGAGCTGCCTCAGCCCAGAACCTTTCTTCCAGACCTGATTCACTGAGCAAACACCTTACCTTTTCCATCACAGTCCTATTCATTCTCTCTGCCACACCATTTTGTTGAGGTGTGTACGTACATGTCCTGTGTCTTTCAATACCATGCTCTTTGCAGAACGAATCAAATGATGAGTTGCAAAACTCAAGTCCATTATCTGTTCTAAGACATCTAACCTTCTTATCAACCTGATTTTCTACAAGAGCTTTCCATTCACGAAAACCAGCAAAAGCTTCATCCTTAGTCTTTAAGAAGTATAGCCATACCTTTCTTGAGTAGTCATCAATGATGGACAGGAAGTATTGACTCTTTGAAAGTGAGGGTTGCACATTAGGAGATCCCCAAAGATCAGCATGCACATACCCAAGAACTTGTTCAGTATTGTGCTTCCCCAGACTGAAACTAACCTTCTTTGACTTGCCAAGTACACAACTCTCACAGAACTCTAACGATCCAATTTGTTTCTTCTCAAGTATTCCTTTGTTAACTAGAATTCCCAAGTTCTTAGTACTCATGTGTCCAAGACGACTATGCCAAAGTGACGTTTCTTTTCCTTTTGAAACTGCAGAACAACTCTCACTTTTGACAGTCTCTGCATCTATCACATACATCCCATTTTTCAACTGAGCCTTCAAAGAAAACCTCCCCTTCATGTCAAATTTAATAACACCATTTCCACCAGTGTGAGTATATCCCAACTTATCAAGAACTCCTGTTGAAACCAGATTTCTCCTGAGATTAGGAACAAACCTGACATTGTTCATTTTCTTGATTGAACCACCATGCGTATTTATGTTGATAGTGCCAATTCCTTGTGCCTCCACCACATGATCATCACCCAACAAGATTTGACTCCTTACATCCTGAAATGTGTCAAACCAGTCTCTCTTAGACGTCATATGATGAGTACATCCTGAATCCAATACCCATACATCATCTGGAGTCTTTTCTGACATACTCAAGGCAACAGATTCCATTGTTTGTTCTATAGGACTGCAGCTTCTCCAGAACTTTCTTCTCCAAACTTCTTCTTTCTAGCAAAACAATCTTTCTTCATATGACCTTCCTTATTGCAATACCAGCATGTCATCTTTCCCTTTGGCTTAGATTTACTTCTGCTTCTCCCTCTAGATTCACCAGGTTCTTTTGAGAATGGTCTTCCTCTATCTCTGGTAAATAAAGTTGAAGCAGATCCTCTCTCCATCCAGCTACTTTCTGCGATTTCACGTTCTCTAGACTTAGCAGAAGAGATTACCTCCTCCAAAGACAGTGAATCTCTTCCATACTTTAAAGTATGTTTCAACTGGTCATAGTTTGTAGACAGAGAACTCAGAAACAAAATTGCTTGCACTTCTTCAGAGACAGAAACATTTAAGCTATTCAACTCAACCACTATCTTTAGGAAATCATTCATCTTGAATATATAGAACTTCAGCTGTTGATAGATCCTATTGGGTAGTGAGCTCTCCATGTATAGCCGATTCAACGTAGACCACATATCTGCAGCTGTTTCACAGTATCGAACCTTCTTAAGAACTAGATCTGTGATGTTTAGTATGATCAAGTTCTTAGCCCTCTCAGATTTATCCAGTTTCACAGGATCGATAACTACCTTCATACCGGTTATTATGGCTGGTTGCGTAGCTGTTTCTCCAGTCACTGCCGGTTGTTTCTCTTCAGATTTCGACACCGGAACAGTCATCTCCAGCTTCGTATCTCTTCAGATTTCGACACCGGAACAGTCATCTCCAGCTTCGTATCAGTCAGAATATCTTTCAAACCTTGTACTCCAAAGTGTGCCATCATCCTTATTTTCCATAACGAGAAATCTCATGTTCCATCGAACCTTTCCACATCAACACGCGTATTTGACATCGGATCTCTCCCCTTGAGCTCTGATACCAATTGTTGAGACTGATTCATAACCCAGCAGTCTCGTCTTAGTCAAATTCGTTTGTGTTACCGATCGATTCGAGATTTAACGATATGGGTTTCAAATCACGCAAAGTAAGAAGCAGAGAAAAATGAAAGAGACGACACATAAATTGTTCACCCTGAGTTCAGCTCTCGATGTGAGATACCTACGTCTCAGGGACCAGAAAAACCCAGCAATCCACTATCGAAGATCTCTTAGCTTCTCACAGAGATTGAGAGCTCAAGAGGAAGAAGAAAGTTTCCGTTAATCCTTTCTCTCTCCTTTAGAGGGTTTTTAATGCTTCTCATCTTTGTAACAGCAAACCCTTGTCTTCAGTCAGAGTCTTTCACTCTAACCAGCTCTTCTAAACCAATCTTCGATTTCTCCGGTTCAATCTGATGAATTAAACCAGCCTGCAATTGAGTTAAAACCAACACTTACCTTTTTGGAAGTCGTTATTCATCAGTATTGAAGGCTTTTCTCCATTTGATCTGCACTCGACAGAATCCGAGGACACGGGCACAAGCTTAAGAGATGGAGGAATCTCATCCTCAATTCCATTTGAAGCAATAAGAAACCATTTGGAAATGGAGTCTCCTGAATAAATAATACGGTTGTGTTTATCACTGCTAGTCTTTAAGTTGAGGTTTTCTTGAATTTTGTAACAAGAGAATCTGGAACAGGGGATGGTCTGTTCGGATCCTTTGAATGTCGCTTATGTGGAGGAAGATAAGACGTATCTAAACCTGAAACTCCAAAAAAAAAAAGCTTTCCAGATCAAGAACTCAGAGAGGAATTGCTTAGTACGATTTGTAAAGAAATTTCACATCTTAGGGAAATTATATTAAACGACGACAAATTTTTCAGGTGATTACAGTATATATACAAAGGAGCGAGGAGCTAAAAGAAGTATCATACTAAATTTTCTGCAGAAAAAATCTTACAGGAGAATATTTTTAGTGAACACGAAGAGACTCTTGGCTCCCTTTTTTATCTTTCAATTGACTCATCGGTTTCTTCAAAACTTCAATAATTTCTGTTTGGTTTCGATGGCAATTACAATACATGTCAATATATATATATATATATATTTTCTTTTCTTATTGGATTCAACATCATATGGCCATTACAGAATGTAAACGCAACATCATATGGTCCTTTATTACGCAAGATTGGCATCATCGCAACGCAAGAAGTCCCATATAGTTCCAAGATCATCTCGAAGCATTTCCATAAGACAACCCATCTCAATGTTCTTCTCCTGCAGACCACAAGTGCAATAATAACCACTATAAGCCTCATTTCCAATAGAGTTTTCAAAGATGCAAAAGCACAACCATTTACCTGTAGCTTAGTGTTCCTGTCTTCAAGTATCAAAGTCACTCCCCTATTGATTTCCCTTGTATCAAAGTCAGTCTCTCTGACCCTAAGCCTAAGATTCTGGTTTTTGTAGATTGTAGCTCTAACGAATATTCTGTAACCATCCGCAGGTGAAGTTTCACTAATCGGCCACCTTAATCTGCCTTTCACAATCGGATCAACACTAGCTGAATCCAGTGGTATTTGAATGTTACTTATCTCTTTCTCCTGCTCATCATAGCCCAAGCTAAGTCCAAGAGAGGCATAACTCTTAATCACATATATATAAATATTCAACTCACCGTGAGAACCATTATTATCGATTATTTAGTAGAAGGAAAAAAAAACTGCTTGTTAACAGTGATTACTAATCTCACTGGTGGCATTTTCAGGGCCGGACCAAGTGTTAACCGGGAATCATTTACAATCTCAACTACTGTAACAAGTAAGCACATCCATCAAACTTGACTGTGATGATTGCGAATCTTTAGCTTGTATTGTCCTGCTTAGATTAACATTAGAGCTCAAGTATAGTATGCCTGAATTATGCAGAATCTGAGTTCACATACATGAAATGACCGGTAACAAAACACAAGTTCTGTTTTATAATTGTCAACACCACAACTCTTAACATTATTGTACCCAAAAACAAAGAAGGTAAAAGAAAAACCCAAAAGCACCAGTAACATCATATGGTTCTTTATTACATAAGATAAGCATCACAATGCAGGAAGTCCCATAGGGTTCCAAGAGCATCTCGAAGCATTTCCAAAACACATCCCCTCTCAATGTTCTGCTCCTGCAGACCACAAGTGTAATAATCACTATAAGCCTCACTTCCATTAGAGTTTCAAAGAATGCAAAAGTACAATAATTTACCTGTAACTTAGTATTGATGTCTTTAAGCATCAGAGCCACCTCCCTCTGGATTTCCCCTGTTCCAACCTCTCATTGAATCTATCAGTCTTTCTAACCCTAAGCCTTAGAGTTTGGTTTTTGTAGACTGTAGCTCTATGTGACAAACTCAAATATTCTGTATCCATTTCCAGATGAAGATTTACCAAGCCGCCACCTTAAACCGCCTTTCACATTTGGATCAACAGTCGCTGAATCTAGTAGCCCTTTAATGTTACTTATCTCTTTCTCCTGCCCATCATAGAAAATTTGCCCAAGTTAAGTCAAGAGAGGCATAACTTATCCAGAAGAAATACAGATATCATACAACTCACGGTGAGAGCATTTTCCTTGGCAGAGAGCATCAGTCTCATGTCGAGATTCTTATCAATGCATGACACATCGACAACCAAATGCCTAACAGATAAGCCGACCTGTGCAAAAGCAAACTCAAGCTTCAATGTAAGATGTTAGAAGACAAACCAAGTAAAAATATGGCACATATCAAGGTAATATCAATGATGAGATGAATCATATATTCTCAGAACAATATTTCTCATGAAGTTATTGGTTTGTTACGTTATGTTTCTTATTTTAGACGCAAAATAGGAGATAAGTCTTGTTATTACTCTGGTTCTTATCACATGCATACAAAGAACACGAGACTTGCCTTGTACGTACTGAGCCGTCCATCTTCATTAAGGGTACATTACAGATGATGGTTTCATTGGAAGAATATAATGCGATACCTGAGAATAGAAGCCATATTCAAATGACATCCGAACGATAGGTCTAAGACAACAAAACAAGTACCTTCACAGTGTATCTTTCCTTTTCCTCGCAATACAGAATTCATGGCTTGGTACAACCTTAGACTTGATGTGTTGTATGTAAGAAGTTGGGACGTCTGCAGAGAAAATCTTTTTCGAGTTTTTTCCCGAACATTCAGCGAAGGACCAGCTTGACGCCTGGTTTTATGTTGCATATGTTAGAAAAGTAAAACAAGAGTTTTTTTTTTGTAAGCAACAAAATATTAAAGATCAGACGCCGAATCACTTACCCATAGAAGAGATTTTTACCAAACTAGCAACCAATCTCAATACACGATAATTCTCCTTATCCATGCAGTCATAGCTCGTTCATATCCAACACAAGATCCTCCTCGACCTTCTCTGCTACTAACAGCCACCGAGTTCTCTCCTCTTCTTCGCTCTCTCCAATATTCATATTGCTGAATATAAACATATACAAAACCACACTCAAAAGATACAATGCATCTTCTTTTGACATGACAAAATAGATGATGTTCTTTTGTCAAAACACATAGCCAAAGTCCAGATTCTGCGTGTTAAGACACTAACAAACACAGTCTCTTTACCTTTTAGGACATTGTTGGTCATCAGTATTGAAGGCTTTACTCCATCTATCCATTCGACAGACACGGGCACAAGATTAACCGATGGAGGAATCTCATCCTCAATTCCATTTGAACCAATAAGAAACCATTTCCAAATGGGCTTTCCTGAATATATAATACGGTTGAATTATCACTGCCACTCTTAAAGTCGAGTTTTTTTCTTGAATTTGGTAACAAGAGAATCTGGAACAGGGGAAGGTCTGTCCGGATCCTTCGACTGTCGCTTATGTGGAGGAATATAAGACATGTCTAAACCTGAAACTCTATAGAACAAAACAAAAAACAAAAGCTTTCAAGATCAAGAACTCAGAGAGAGAAAATCACATCTTTCAGTGATTTTTCAGTGATTTTCAAGTTGAGAAGAGACAAGGAGAATCAATATGCCTTTGGTCGACTCAACGTCTTCTGATGTTTTGTGCAGAAAAATCTTAGAGGAGAATAATAGTGAACGCCAAGAGACTCTTCGCTCCCTTTTTAATCTTCCAATTTAGTCTTTAGAGAAATATTTGGTGCACATCGGTTTCTTGAAAAACTTTAATAAATGTGTTTGGTATCGATGGCCATCATAGTACTGTCCTATTAGTGCATGTCATGTCAAGCATGTCTTTTTTTTTTTTTTTTTTACTTTTCCTTTTGCTTTGCAATTTAGGATTGGTTACACTTCGTAATTGCGTAATGGCATAAAATACATTTTAAAGTTGCGTGATAAAATTATTGTGCGATTCGATAAATTTTGTAGAATGCATAATATAAATATTTAAAAATATATTTTTACTATATCTAAGATATTATTTGATGTCATAAGAAACTATTAAAAACATGAATTTAAAAAAAATTAATATCAAAATTATCCTTTTAACATTATTTGTGAAGTGATTTGGAGAAAACGCTTACGTATCAGCTTCACAATCGCTCTCACCAAAAAATATGACATGGCAATACACTAAATTTAGCTATAATTTTGCATAGAATTACTATTCAATGCCACTCAAATTTATTAATTACGTTGCCATTTATTAATTACATTGCCATACCATGCACCCTATCAAGACCATGCAGCATGTCAGACCCTGCACTTCGTCAGGATCTTATACCCCGTCATGACCCTACAACATATCTAACCCTACAACATATCAGCCCCTGCACCTCGCCAGGACCCTGCAGCATGTCAGACCCTGCACCCGTCAACTACCTTGGACCCTGCAGACCAGCCTGTCAGTCAACTGGCAAATAAGACAAATAAAGTAGGTGGAAAGCACTCAAGTACTAACCCAACCCAACATACATCCATTAATATGATATACTAACCCGGGTATGGTATTCCCTATATAAACACCCTCTTCTCCATTAAGAAAGGGAATCCATCACTTACTCATATTTTATTTCTCTCTTGAAAGTAAGATTCTTTCTCTCTTTCTCTATCTTCTCTTATCTACTCAAGTTTATTATCTCTCTCTAAACACTTAACCTTCCTTGCTTCTTGAAACCTAGTCTCTCCCATATTCCGACCATTTCAGTCATTATCTTCGTAAAAGACACTCGTTCTCTTACTTCCAAAAGAGGGAGCTTCTTAGTTCAGGTTGTAACTTGTGGTTGCAATGTGATCCTTCTTATTTTATTTTTGTTTCCATTACATGGTAGATTTGCTGAAAAAGTAGAATTTGTCTATTATGTTCTTGTCTAAGCGTACCAATTAAACGTAGACAGGTCCTGTGAAGATGTATATGCTCTTGGTGTTTGAATGTGTAATCTTATCTTCCTCTGTGCACTTCTCATAGCTTTCTCTTCTAATCTCTTGCAAAGAAGAGCATCTCATTTGAGGAATGGAGGAACACCCGAAAATGCAGTAACATCACATGCCAAGTGGGTATTATTTATTTTATGTCTTGTATGTTTGTCATTTCCATTATGCTATATATTTAGTTCCCTAAGTTCCTATATTTAAATTTAACTGTGAGCGATGATGGTTGCTTTAAATGATGATGGTTGCTTTAAATCATTCAACTGGCACAGATTGCATGCATTATTTTTTGGAGGAGCATTTACAGACTCATCATTCAGATCCGGCGCGAGTATGTGAAGTTGAAAACTAGAAAGCTGGAAAAATCAGGGGAAAGCTTCAATCCTTCCCAACCCAAAAAAAAACTTGAAAAGTTGTTAATTGTACCAAAACACGGCAGAAAGTAAAAGAAAAACCCAACAGCAACATCATATGGTTCTTTATTAAGTAAGATAAGCATCGCAATGCAAGAAGTCCCATATGGTTCCAAGAGCAACTCTAAGTATTTCCAAAACACAACCCCTCTCAATGTTCTGCTCCTGCAGACCACAAAGGTAATATAAGCCTCACTTCCATTAGAGTTTCAAAGATGCAAAAGCACAATTACATACCTGCAACTTAGTGTTCATGTCTTTAAAGTATCAGAGTCACCTCCCTCATGATTTCCCCTGTTCCAGTCCTCTCATTGAATTTATCAGTCTCCCTAACCCTAAGCTTGAGAGTTTGGTTTTTGTAGATTGTAGACCTAATGTGACAAGCTTCAAATATTCTGTATCCATCCCCAGATGAAGTTTTACCAACCGGCCACCTTAATCCGCCTTTCACATTCGGATCAACAGTCGCAGAATCTAGTAGCCCTTTAATGTTACTTATCTCTTTCTCCTGCCCATCATAGAAAGATCACCCAACCTAAGTCCAAGAGAGGCATACCAACTCCAGATATATTACCAAATTCGACTCACAGTGAGAGCCGTCATTTTCCTTTTGGCAGCGAGCATCAGTCTCATGTCGAGATTCTTATCAATGCATGACACATCAACCACCAAATGCCTTACAGGATTAAGTTCGGCCTGTGCAAAAGCAACACTCAAGCTTCAATGTAAGATGTTAGAAGACAAACCAAGTAAAAATGTGGCACGGATCGAGATAATATCAATGATGAGCTGTATCATATGTTCTCAGAACAACATATCTCAATGATCTGTTAGGTTTATGTTTCTTATGTTAGACCTAATTAAAAAGAAGACATAACTCTTGTTATTTACTCTGGTTCCTATCACATGCACATAAAGAACTCAAACTTTCCTTGTACATACTGAGTCGTCCATCTTCCTTAAGGGTACATTTACAGCTAATTGTTGCATTGGGACGAATATAATGCGATACCTGAGAACATAAGCCAGACACAACAAAACAAGTATCTTCACAATGTATCTTTCCTTTTCCAAGTCAAGACAGAATTCATGGCTTGGTGCAACCTTAGACTTAATGTATTGTATGTAAGAAGTTGGGACATCAGTCGAGAACATCTTATTCGAATTTTTCCGCGAACTTTCAACCACAAGACCAGCTGGATGCCTGGTTTTAAGTTGTACTTGTATAAGTTAGAGAAACAAAGGGGAGTTTTTGCAAGCAACAAAATGTAAGATCAGACGTTGAATTGCTTACCCATAGAAGAGAATTTTACCAAACCTAGCAACCAATCTCAATGCATGATGATGCTCCTCCTCCATTGCAGCCTTAGCTCGCTCATATGCCGACACAAGATCCTCCTCGACCTTCTCTGCTACTAACAGCCACCGAGTTCTCGCTTCTTCTTCACTCTCTCCAATATTCATACTCACTGAATATAAACATATACAAAACCACACTCAAAAAGACACAAAGCATCTTCTTTTGGCAAGACCGATTGTAGCACTAACAAAACAGTCACTAGTGTTGTTTCGTTTTGTCAAAACACATAGCCAAAGTCCAGATTCTGCGTTAAGACACTAACAAACACAGTCTCTTACTGTTGAGACTGATTCATAACCCAGCAGTCTCGTCTTAGTCAAATTCGTTTGTGTTACCGATCGATTCGATATTTAACGATATGGGTTTCAAATCACGCAAAGTAAGAAGCAGAGAAAAATGAAAGAGACGACACAGAAATTGTTCACCCTGAGTTCAGCTCTCGATGTGAGATACCTACGTCTCAGGGGCCAGGAAAACCCAGCAATCCACTATCGAAGATCTCTTAGCTTCTCACAGAGATTGAGAGCTCAAGAGGAAGAAAAAAGTTTCCGTTAATCCTTTCTCTCTCCTTTACAGGGTTTTTAATGCTTCTCATCTTTGTAACAGCAAACCTTGTCTTCAGTCAGAGTCTTTCACTCTAACCAGCTCTTCTAAACCAATCTTCGATTTCTCCGGTTCAATCTAATGAATTAAACCAGCCTGCAATTGAGTTAAAACCAACAAAACTCCACCTTCACTCAGATTGCAGAACTTTTACTTAGTGAATTGCTCAAACCTCGAAAGGTTTCCCCTGGCACTCTTGCTTCCTTATCAGCTCCTGATCACCTTCAACAAGCTTAAGGCTTCATTAAACTTGTTGACAGGAACTACCTTTGTTAAAATATCAGCTGGATTTCCAGACGAAGCTATCTTCACCACTTAAATGTCTCCTGAACTTATCCACTGTCTTATGAAGTGAAACTTAGTTGCAATGTGCTTGGTACGACCATGATACACATTGTTCTTTGCCAGACATATGGCACTCTGTGAATCACACCAGATTCTCACACAGTCTTGTTTAAGACCAAACTCTTCCATTAGACCTTTCAACCACAATGCTTCCTTTGTAGCTTCATTTAAAGACATGTATTCTGCCTCTGTGGTAGACAAGGCAACCACTGGTTGAATTCCAGACTTCCAACTCACAGAGTTTCCTCCCACAGTAAATACATATCCTGTTATTGACCTTCTTCCATCAAGATCTGATGCGAAATCAGAATCGCAGAAACCTTGAACTAATAGATTATCTTCCTTGGTATAAGTCAAACTTAGATTCAAAGCTCCTTTAATGTACTTGAGTAGCCATTTAAAAGCTTCCCAATGCATAGCTCCAGGCTTACTCATGTACCTACTCACAATTCCAATCCCATATGCCAAATCTGGCCTTGATCCAACCATAGCATACATCACACTACCCACTGCACTAGAATATGGAATTTCATCTGTGTCTATGCACTCATTCTCATCTCTTACAGCAGCAAGTTTGAAATGTGCTCCAATGGGAGTGCTAACACTTTTAGCATCATTCATTCTGAATGTTTGAATGACCTTCTTCAAATACTCCACCTGAGTTAGAACTAGTGTGCCTTTCACACGATCTCTCAAGATTTCCATCCCCAAGATTTTCCTTGCAGGCCCTAAATCTTTCATGTCAAACTCAGAGCTCAACATTTCTTTTAAAGAATCAATGACCTTCTTATTCTTTGCTACAACCAACATATCATCTACGTAAAGAAGCAAGTATTGTAAACAGTTTTCACTTACTTATTTGACATAAGCACAATGATCTCTATTGCATCTGTTGAAACCTCTTGCAATCATGAATTGATCAAACCTCTTATTCCATTGACGAGGTGACTATTTCAACCCATATATTGACTTCTTCAGTAAGCAAACCTTGTCCTCTTTTCCCTTAACTTCAAACCCTTCTGGCTGAGACATATACAACTCTTCTTCTAGAGTACCATGAAGAAATGCCGTTTTGACATCTAATTGCTCTAACTCCAAGTCTTGATTGACAACCACATACAAGAGTGTTCTGATAGAGATGTGTTTCACAACGGGAGAAAAAATTTCTTGGTAGTCAATGCCTTCCTTTTGGGTGTACCCCTTTGCAACCAACCTAGCTTTGTACCTACCTTTCTCAACTCCAGGAATTCCTGGTTTTATTGTGAATATCCATTTACTCCCAATGATCTTTCTCTTCTCTGGTTTGTCTACCAGATCCCATGTTCCATTTTTATCATGAGAGCCCATCTCTTCATCCATAGCACCAAGCCATTTCTTTTTATCCTTACTATTTACAGCCTCTTGATAGTCATTTGGTTCCTCCACCTCAAACATTTATGACACAGTCAGTGCAAATGATACCTCATTATCTTCAGTAAACCGAGATGGTGGAACAATCACTCTTCTTGGTCTATCTCTGGCCAATTGATAATTCCTCATGTAAGAACCTGCAAACTCTCTATCTGAATCCTCCTCTTCATCTTCTTCTGAATCAGATACTTGTATCACTTGTTCTCCACCTTGAGATTGATTCTCTGCAGGTTTTACAATCTCTTTTCCTGAAATTTCAAGATACACTTTCTCTAACTGATTACTACTTGAACTTCCAGCTTGATCTTGCTTTCCCTTCTGAGATTCCACATCTTTGTATACCATGCTTTCTAGGAACTTCACATTTCTGCTTACTGTTATCTTTTGATCCTCTAATAACCATACTTTGTATCCTTTGGTCCCTGGAGGATACCCTATAAAGATTCCCTTCACCGCTCTGGGTTTTAGCTTTCCTTGATCCACATAGACATACACAACTGAACCAAACTTACGAAGGTGTTTGTATCCAGGTTGTTTTCCAAGCCACAACTCCTCTAGAATGTTGTTGTCTATAGCAGAGGAAGGTGTCCTATTTATCAGGTATGCTGCAGTGTGAGCTGCCTCAGCCCAGAACCTTTCTTCCAGACCTGATTCACTGAGCAAACACCTTACCTTTTCCATCACAGTCCTATTCATTCTCTCTGCCACACCATTTTGTTGAGGTGTGTACGTACATGTCCTGTGTCTTTCAATACCATACTCTTTGCAGAACGAATCAAATGATGAGTTGCAAAACTCAAGTCCATTATCTGTTCTAAGACATCTAACCTTCTTATCAACGTGATTTTCTACAAGAGCTTTCCATTCACGAAAACCAGCAAAAGCTTCATCCTTAGTCTTTAAGAAGTATAGCCATACCTTTCTTGAGTAGTCATCAATGATGGACAGGAAGTATTGACTCTTTGAAAGTGAGGGTTGCACATTAGGAGATCCCCAAAGATCAGCATGCACATACCCAAGAACTTGTTCAGTATTGTGCTTCCCCAGACTGAAACTAACCTTCTTTGACTTGCCAAGTACACAACTCTCACAGAACTCTAACGATCCAATTTGTTTCTTCTCAAGTATTCCTTTGTTAACTAGAATTCCCAAGTTCTTAGTACTCATGTGTCCAAGACGACTATGCCAAAGTGACGTTTCTTTTCCTTTTGAAACTGCAGAACAACCTCACTTTTGACAGTCTCTGCATCTATCACATACATCCCATTTTTCAACTGAGCCTTCAAAGAAAACCTCCCCTTCATGTCAAATTTAATAACACCATTTCCACCAGTGTGAGTATATCCTAACTTATCAAGAACTCCTGTTGGAACTAGATTTCTCCTGAGATTAGGAACAAACCTGACATTGTTCATTTTCTTGATTGAACCACCATGCGTATTTATGTTGATAGTGCCAATTCCTTGTGCCTCCACCACATGATCATCACCCAACAAGATTTGACTCCTTACATCCTGAAATGTGTCAAACCAGTCTCTCTTAGACGTCATATGATGAGTACATCCTGAATCCAATACCCATACATCATCTGGAGTCTTTTCTGACATACTCAAGGCAACATATTCCATTGTTTGTTCTAATAGGACTGCAGCTTCTCCAGAACTTTCTTCTCCAAACTTCTTCTTTCTAGCAAAACAATCTTTCTTCATATGACCTTCCTTATTGCAATACCAGCATGTCATCTTTCCCTTTGGCTTAGATTTACTTCTGCTTCTCCCTCTAGATTCACCAGGTTCTTTTGAGAATGGTCTTCCTCTATCTCTGGTAAATAAAGTTGAAGCAGATCCTCTCTCCATCCAGCTACTTTCTGCGATTTCACGTTCTCTAGACTTAGCAGAAGAGATTACCTCCTCCAAAGACAGTGAATCTCTTCCATACTTTAAAGTATGTTTCAACTGGTCATAGTTTGTAGACAGAGAACTCAGAAACAAAATTGCTTGCACTTCTTCAGAGACAGAAACATTTAAGCTATTCAACTCAACCACTATCTTTAGGAAATCATTCATCTTGAATATATAGAACTTCAGCTGTTGATAGATCCTATTGGGTAGTGAGCTCTCCATGTATAGCCGATTCAACGTAGACCACATATCTGCAGCTGTTTCACAGTATCGAACCTTCTTAAGAACTAGATCTGTGATGTTTAGTATGATCAAGTTCTTAGCCCTCTCAGATTTATCCAGTTTCACAGGATCGATAACTACCTTCATACCGGTTATTATGGCTGGTTGCGTAGCTGTTTCTCCAGTCACTGCCGGTTGTTTCTCTTCAGATTTCGACACCGGAACAGTCATCTCCAGCTTCGTATCTCTTCAGATTTCGACACCGGAACAGTCATCTCCAGCTTCGTATCAGTCAGAATATCTTTCAAACCTTGTACTCCAAAGTGTGCCATCATCCTTATTTTCCATAACGAGAAATCTCATGTTCCATCGAACCTTTCCACATCAACACGCGTATTTGACATCGGATCTCTCCCCTTGAGCTCTGATACCAATTGTTGAGACTGATTCATAACCCAGCAGTCTCGTCTTAGTCAAATTCGTTTGTGTTACCGATCGATTCGAGATTTAACGATATGGGTTTCAAATCACGCAAAGTAAGAAGCAGAGAAAAATGAAAGAGACGACACATAAATTGTTCACCCTGAGTTCAGCTCTCGATGTGAGATACCTACGTCTCAGGGACCAGAAAAACCCAGCAATCCACTATCGAAGATCTCTTAGCTTCTCACAGAGATTGAGAGCTCAAGAGGAAGAAGAAAGTTTCCGTTAATCCTTTCTCTCTCCTTTAGAGGGTTTTTAATGCTTCTCATCTTTGTAACAGCAAACCCTTGTCTTCAGTCAGAGTCTTTCACTCTAACCAGCTCTTCTAAACCAATCTTCGATTTCTCCGGTTCAATCTGATGAATTAAACCAGCCTGCAATTGAGTTAAAACCAACACTTACCTTTTTGGAAGTCGTTATTCATCAGTATTGAAGGCTTTTCTCCATTTGATCTGCACTCGACAGAATCCGAGGACACGGGCACAAGCTTAAGAGATGGAGGAATCTCATCCTCAATTCCATTTGAAGCAATAAGAAACCATTTGGAAATGGAGTCTCCTGAATAAATAATACGGTTGTGTTTATCACTGCTAGTCTTTAAGTTGAGGTTTTTCTTGAATTTTGTAACAAGAGAATCTGGAACAGGGGATGGTCTGTTCGGATCCTTTGAATGTCGCTTATGTGGAGGAAGATAAGACGTATCTAAACCTGAAACTCCAAAAAAAAAAAGCTTTCCAGATCAAGAACTCAGAGAGGAATTGCTTAGTACGATTTGTAAAGAAATTTCACATCTTAGGGAAATTATATTAAACGACGACAAATTTTTCAGGTGATTACAGTATATATACAAAGGAGCGAGGAGCTAAAAGAAGTATCATACTAAATTTTCTGCAGAAAAAATCTTACAGGAGAATATTTTTAGTGAACACGAAGAGACTCTTGGCTCCCTTTTTTATCTTTCAATTGACTCATCGGTTTCTTCAAAACTTCAATAATTTCTGTTTGGTTTCGATGGCAATTACAATACATGTCAATATATATATATATATATATATTTTCTTTTCTTATTGGATTCAACATCATATGGCCATTACAGAATGTAAACGCAACATCATATGGTCCTTTATTACGCAAGATTGGCATCATCGCAACGCAAGAAGTCCCATATAGTTCCAAGATCATCTCGAAGCATTTCCATAAGACAACCCATCTCAATGTTCTTCTCCTGCAGACCACAAGTGCAATAATAACCACTATAAGCCTCATTTCCAATAGAGTTTTCAAAGATGCAAAAGCACAACCATTTACCTGTAGCTTAGTGTTCCTGTCTTCAAGTATCAAAGTCACTCCCCTATTGATTTCCCTTGTATCAAAGTCAGTCTCTCTGACCCTAAGCCTAAGATTCTGGTTTTTGTAGATTGTAGCTCTAACGAATATTCTGTAACCATCCGCAGGTGAAGTTTCACTAATCGGCCACCTTAATCTGCCTTTCACAATCGGATCAACACTAGCTGAATCCAGTGGTATTTGAATGTTACTTATCTCTTTCTCCTGCTCATCATAGCCCAAGCTAAGTCCAAGAGAGGCATAACTCTTAATCACATATATATAAATATTCAACTCACCGTGAGAACCATTATTATCGATTATTTAGTAGAAGGAAAAAAAAACTGCTTGTTAACAGTGATTACTAATCTCACTGGTGGCATTTTCAGGGCCGGACCAAGTGTTAACCGGGAATCATTTACAATCTCAACTACTGTAACAAGTAAGCACATCCATCAAACTTGACTGTGATGATTGCGAATCTTTAGCTTGTATTGTCCTGCTTAGATTAACATTAGAGCTCAAGTATAGTATGCCTGAATTATGCAGAATCTGAGTTCACATACATGAAATGACCGGTAACAAAACACAAGTTCTGTTTTATAATTGTCAACACCACAACTCTTAACATTATTGTACCCAAAAACAACAGAAGGTAAAAGAAAAACCCAAAAGCACCAGTAACATCATATGGTTCTTTATTACATAAGATAAGCATCACAATGCAGGAAGTCCCATAGGGTTCCAAGAGCATCTCGAAGCATTTCCAAAACACATCCCCTCTCAATGTTCTGCTCCTGCAGACCACAAGTGTAATAATCACTATAAGCCTCACTTCCATTAGAGTTTCAAAGAATGCAAAAGTACAATAATTTACCTGTAACTTAGTATTGATGTCTTTAAGCATCAGAGCCACCTCCCTCTGGATTTTCCCTGTTCCAAACCGCTCATTGAATCTATCGGTCTTTCTAACCCTAAGCCTTAGAGTTTGGTTTTTGTAGACTGTAGCTCTGATGTGACAAACTCCCAATATTCTGTATCCATTTCCAGATGAAGATTTACCAAGCCGCCACCTTAAACCGCCTTTCACATTTGGATCAACAGTCGCTGAATCTAGTAGCCCTTTAATGTTACTTATCTCTTTCTCCTGCCCATCATAGAAAAATTTACCTAAGTTAAGTGCAAGAGAGGCATAACTTGTCCAGAAGAAATACATATATCATACTGAACTCACGGTGAAAGTCATTTTCCCCTTGGCAGAGAGCATCAGTCTCATGTCGAGATTCTTATCAATGCATGACACATCGACAACCAAATGCCTAACATGATAAAGACCGACCTGTGCAAAAGCAAAATTCAAGGTTCAATATAAGATGTTAGAAGACAAACCAAGTAAAAATATGGCACAGATCAAGATGAGATGAATCAAATGTTCTCAGAGCAATATTTCTCACTGAAGTTATTAGTTTTTTAGGTTACATGTTTCTTATATTAGACCTAAAATAGGAGATAAGTCTTGTTCTTTACTTTGGTTCTTATCACATACATACAAAGAACACTAGACTTGCCTTGTACATACTGAGCCGTCCATCTTCCTTAAGGATACATTTACATTCGATGGTTGCACCGGGACGAGTATAATGCGATACCTGAGAATAGAAGCCGGACACAACAAAGCATATTCAAATGACATCCAAAGGATTGGTCTAAGACAACAAAAGTTACAAAACAAGTACCTCCACAAGGTATCTTTCCTTTTCCTCGTCAATACAGAATTCATGACTTGGTACAACCTTTGACTTGATGTGTTGTATGTAAGAAGTTGGGAGGTCTGCCGAGAAAATCTTTTTCGAGTTTTTTCGCGAACATTCAGTCGAAGGACCAGCTTGACGCCTGGTTTTATGTCGTATATGTTAGAAAAGTAAAAAAAGAGTTTTTTTTTTAGGCAACAAAATATTAAGATTAGACACTGAATCACTTACCCATAGAAGAGATTTTTACCAAAACTAGCAACCAATCTCAATACACAATGATTCTCCTCGTCCATTGCAGCCATAGCTCGCTCATATGCCAACACAAGATCCTTCTCGACCTTCTCTGCTACTAACAGCCACTGAGTTCTCTCTTCTTCTTCGCTCTCTTCAGAATATAAACATATACAAAACTACACTCAAAAAGATACAATGCATCTTCTTTTGGCATGACAAAATAGTCGCTTCATTGGTTTCAGCATCTAGATGATATTAATTTTGTCGAAACACATAGCCAAAGTCCAGATTATGCGTGTTAAGACACTAACAAACACAGTCTCTTTACCTTTTTGGACATTGTTGTTCATCAGTATTCTGCATTCGACAGAATCCGAGGACACGGGCACAAGATTAACTGATGGAGGAATCTCATCCTCAATTCCATTTGAACCAATAAGAAACCATTTCCAAATGGAATCTCCTGAATATACATCACTGCTACTCTTGAAGTCGAGGTTTTTCTTGAATTTGGTAACAAGAGAATCTGGAACAGGTGAAGGTCTGTTCGGATCCTTCGACTGTCGCTTATGTGGAGGAATATAAGACATGTCTAAACCTGAAACTCCATAGAACAAAACAAAAAACAAAAAGCTTTCAAGATCAAGAACTCAGAGAGAGAAAATCACATCTTTCAGTGATTTTCAAGTTGAGAAGAGAGAAGGAGAATCAATATACCTTTGGTCGACTCAACGTCTTCTGATGTTTTGTGCAGAAAAATCTTAGAGGAGAATAATAGTGAACACCAAGAGACTCTTCGCTCCCTTTTTAATCTTCCAATTTACTCTTCGAGGAGAATATTTGGTGCACATCGGTTTCTTGAAAAACTTTAATAAATTGTGTTTGGTATCGATGGCCATCACAGTACTGTCCTATTAGTGCATGTCATGTCAAGCATATCTTTTTTTTTTTTTTTTTTACTTTTCCTTTTGCTTTGCAATTTAGGATGGGTTAGACCATCTCCAACGGGTTCACAAGGGTTATTAACTCATAAAAAACAAAAAAATTAAATGAGAAATGAGTTCTTGAGCAAAAACCGCTCCTTAAGCAAGGAGTTTAAGAACAGCTCCTTAAGGAGGCATGACAAAAATTACTTCTTGTTTCTTGAAAAAAAATAAAAATATTAATAAAAATGATATCTCTGCCACACACACTCATAAACATAGTTAACTAGGTTCGAAAATCGTTATAGTTAACTATGTTCAGAAATTAATAGATAACTATGTTTCTGATAATAGTTAACTATGTATGTTATTTTTCCATTATGCAAACTATAATAGGTAACTACGTTCAGAACGTAGTTAACTATATTTGTTTAAATAAGTAACTATTACAACAGTATTTTCATGTAGTCAATTACATCATAAAATTAGATAACTATGCTCTGAAAATAGTTAACTATATTTTTAAATTGGTAATTATTTTCTGAAAATAGTTAACTATGTATTTAGATAGTTACAAATAATGTGAAGTAGTTAACTATATTCTGAGATCAATTGAATATATAGTTTCGATGAAAATAGTTAACTATATTTTTAGATAGTTACAAATAATATGATATAATTAACTATACATGGATAATTTTGTCCAATTTTATTTTTTTCCGCTATTTTCCAATTATTTCTCTCAAAAGTAATATTCCACTTATTAACACTTATTTGAAATACTAGCTCAAAGTAGGTCTGCAATTTTGCATGAATTTGTTTTTCATTTATTTTAAATCGTACTTTACCTCTTTATCGTCTTGGAGAATATTACAGATCCAACCATCCTATTAACCACCCGGTAAAAAAAATCCACCCAGCTAAAATAAAAAATCTTCAATCCTCGTCACTTTCCTTTTTCTTTTTCTGATCGAACATCGTTTCTTTCTTTTTTCATTTTTCTTGTTGGAGAAATGGCTTATATCCTTCAATTGGTCGAAAATTTCAGATCTCTTCACAAACCAACAGATCTATATCATCACAAAAACAAGAAACACAATCCGAGAAGAAAGACCTAAAATCATCAAACAAAGAAGTTTCTACGAGGAAACCCAACAATATTAGGGATTCGCTCAACAATTAGAAATCAAAGGAACTTCAGACAGTCCAAAACCCTAGAAAACACAGGTTGAATTCAAAATCGGAGAAGAAAAAGACAGACATGGATTTTGGCTTTAACATTGTCGATGGTGTCGCTGCTCTCAAGCTCTAAGATTATGGTTTTTCCGGTCAAAGTATTGACGAAGATCTCCATATTTTCTCTTTCTCTTCTTGCTCAGGAATTTCTCTAGCTTTCTCTGTCTCGCTTTGATTATTTTTGGCGTTTTGTGAATATATACGCGAAAGTCCACGGGAGAATGTACAAGAAAGTGATCAAACCGCGCTGGAAACTTAGGAAGTCTGGAGTGTTGAGATCAGAGGATTCTTAATACTCAAACAGAAGTTTTGCATATACTTCGATAATTTATTGATAAGAGATGCAGAGCTTTAAATAGCCAATGACAATAACAAAAAGACAGAAATTTACGGAAGTAGATAGCAGAACTAGTCTACCTCTGTTTGACTCCTACAAACTAGGAGTTTATTTAAAACGCAAATAACAACTTAGACTTATTCAACTCAACAATGCCTCTCCTAAACTGAAAGCGATAGCCATCAGTTTACTTCAACTCCAAGCTTCGATCACACACTCCAAGCTTCTCTCTAAGCCTAGCAAAGACTTCCAACTTTAATGGCTTAGTAAAGATGTCTGCTACCTGATCTCCAGTTCCGCAATGCACCAATTGAACAACACCATCTTTAGTGAGATCCCTTAAAAAATGAAACATAACATTAATGTGTTTGCTTCTTCCATGAAGCACTGGATTCTTAGAAACCTTAATGGTTGAACTGTTATCACATAGGATCGTGGTACTCCTAGCTTGTTCCAAACCAAGTTTTTCCAAAATTCTTCTCATCCAGACACATTGACAGCTCCTCCACTTAGAATAAAAGCGTACCCACTTGTACTTCTTCTATCGTCCGTGTCTCCGGCATAGTCGCTGTCTGTATAGACAGTGAGCTCCTTACCTCCTCCCTTCTTATAAAACAGCCCAAAGAATTGAGTTCCTTTTAAGTACCGAAGCACTCTTTTGACAGCAAACAAATGTTGTTCCGTGGGAGCACACATGTATCGACTCAAGAGACACACCACAAACATGAGATCTGGCCTGGTGGAGGTGATATACATTAAACTTCCAATCAACTGTTTATAAAGAGTTTCGTCCACTTTACCTCCTTCACCTTCTTTAGACAGCTTTGAATCCGGAACTATTGAATTCTTAACCGCATTACCACACAGCAGATTAAGCAGATTAAACCTCTCCAGAATCTCCCCTGCATACTTTCCTTGATGAATAAAAATTCCATCTGCATCTTGTACCACTTCAACGCCAAGGAAGTACTTCATTCGACCCAAATCAGTCATGTCAAACTCCTCTTTCATAGATGACTTGAATTTTTCCAGCAGCATATGATTATTTCCAGTAAAAATCAAGTCATCTACATAAAGACTCACAATAAGAATGTTACCTTCTTCAGTCTTATGAACAGTTATGCTCATATTCACATCTCTGAAATCCCTCTTTTGTGAAATACGCTTTGATTCTGCTATACCACGCGCGTGGTGCCTGTTTGAGCCCATACAATGCCTTCTTAAGCTTGTAAACCTTGTGTTCTTCTCCTCCTTTGACATGCCCTTGTGGCTGCTCAACATAGACATCCTCAGAAAGCTCTCCGTGTAGGAATGCCGAGTTGACATCTAATTGAAACACATACCAATTTTTCTGAGCCGCCAAAGCTAGTATCATCCTTATGGTATCCCATCGAGCCACTGGAGCAAATACTTCATTGTAATCTACTCCATGTTGCTGGGCATACCCCTTTGCCACGAGCCTTGCTTTATACTTGTCGACTTCGCCTTTCTCATTCAGCTTTGTCTTGTATACCCACTTAACCCCGATTTTCTTTGCTCCTTTAGGTAACACCGTGACCTGCCATGTCTTGTTTTTTTTCTATTGAATCCAACTCGGACTGCATCGCCTTCAGCCACTTATCCTCTCCTCTTGCTTCTTCAAATGTCACTTGATCATCAAACATTACAAACATGGCCATATGACTGAATTCTTCTTCTTCTTCGGATAATTCTTCCCCTGTCGTGTAATCTCACAAATAGAGAGGCAAGTTGTGAGGTCTCCTAGCTGGTGGTGTTGCCCCTCCAGCTCCTCTTGCTTGATTTTCTGATGATGGTGGTGACTGATTTTCATGTGGCGGTGGTGATTGTTCTTCCGGTGGTGGTGACTGATTTCTGGATTTTCAACTTGCTCTGCTTCGGTGTTGATTTCATCATCTAGATCATCATCTGAATCACAACTTCCCCATATTAATTTTTCCTCATTTACTTTCTCCCAGTTCCAGCCCTTTTCTTCTTCGAACACAACATCCCGGCTTGTCACCACTGTTTCAGTAATAGGATTAAAACAACGATAACCTTTGGATTCATTACTTACTCCGATTAGCACACATGAGACACTCTTGTCGTCAAGTTTTTTTCTTCTTTGATCTGGAACATGAACGTGAGCTAGACACCCGAAAACTCTGAAATAATCCACCGTTGGCTTTACTCCACTCCACATCTCCTAGGGTGTTTTCTCTTTTAGAACAGAAGTCGGACTTCTGTTTAGAATATGAATTGCCCATCTCGTTGCCTCTGACCAGAATCTCTTAGGAACCTCCCTATCCTTCAAGATGCATCGAACCATATTCATTATGGTGCGATTTTTGCGTTCTACTACTCCATTTTGTTGTGGTGTAAATGCCGTTGTAAGCTGGCGACTAATTCCCTTCTCCTTGCAAAACATCTTGAACTCATTAGACGTAAATTCTCCACCTCGATCTGTTCTTAAACACACCAATGTTTCTCCTGTCTCTCTCTCCACTTGGCACTTAAATCTTGTAAACATGGTGAATGTATCAGATTTATTCGACAAGAAATAAACCCAGACTTTTCTGCTAAAGTCATCAATGAAAGTGAGGATGTATCTTTTGTCACTGTTTGATATTGGGGAGATTGGTCCACAAAGATCAGAGTGTACCAGCTGAAGCCTTCTTGATGATCGCCATAGGCTCTTCTTTGGAATGGGTTCGCGGTGTTGTTTCCCCGTCAAACAGCTCACACACGCCTTGACTCCTCCATCATTCTTCAAATGAGGTATTCCTCTCACCATGTTTTGGTATTTTAACGTCCTCAATCCTTTATAGTTTAGGTGCCCGTATCTACGGTGCCAAAGATGGAATTCATCCATTGACGTGGTTTGGAAGCATTCAGGCCCTGCATTTGATCCTTTCTCAGCCGCCATGACTTTGAATAGTTTGTTCGCTGTCATTGGAGTCTGCAAAATCAATCAAATTCTTGGATGGAACAGCTTGAACATTCCATGTTTTATCAGTACTTCACATCCCTTCTCAAGAAGCTGTCCAATGCTCAGTAAATTACTTCGTATATCCGGCACAAAATATACCTCAGAGATGATATGTGTTCCTTCCTCCAACTGTAGGCTCACGTCTCCCTTTCCCATTACTTGAAGTTGGGAATTGTTTCCTAACTTTACCGAGTGACAAAAATCTTCATCAAGTGTGGAGAACCATGCCTTGTTTCCACTCATATGGTTGCTACAGCCGGAATCCAAGAACCAAGCTTCATGCTTCTTATAATCTTCCGTAAATGCCATGAGCAACACATCATCTTTCTCTTCATCTACCTCCGCATAGTTTACTTTTCCATCCCAACTTGTACATTCGTATTGGAAATGTCCGAGTCTGTGACATTTGAAACATTCAATCGTGGCTTTGTTGAATGTTCTTCCACTGCCGCTATCTCGACCTCTTCCTCTTCCTTGGCTTGTTCTTCCTCGGCCTCTTCCTCCTCTATCATCAAACGCCACTTTCAGCACCTGATCATCTCCATTGATACTCGGTTTCTTCATCTTTTGCTCATGTACGAGTAAGGAACTCTGCAGCGCATCAACTGAAAGATTATCAATGTCTTTCGATTCTTCTATCGAACAGACAATGTAATTGAAATTTTCAGTTAATGTGCGAATGATTTTCTCCACGACCTTGACATCTTGCATTTCATCTCCGCAATTTCGCATATCGTTGGCCACCACCATTACTCTCAAAAAATAATCCGTCACGGATTCACCTGTCTTCATCTCTAACAGCTCGAAATTTCTCCTCAAGGTCTGTAACTGTGCACGCTTCACTCGTGCACTTCCTTGGTGCTTCAATTTCATTGAATCCCACAGTTTCTTAGAAGTATCTTTCAGTGTAATCGTTTTTAGAACAGATTTGTCGATTGCACTGAAGAGATAGTTCTTAGCTTTGAGATCCTTCAACCTCGCTTCACTTAGTGTTTTCTTCTGTGCGTCGGACAGAGTTGATTCACTCGCTGCCTCGACAAACCCATCTCTCACCACATCCCAATATTCTTTCGATTTCAAAAGATTCTCCATGAGGAGACTCCAATGATCGTAATCCCCATCAAATTTAGGAATGTTTGGTTGTGCAAAGCTACTTGACTCTCCCATTTCACTCACCCGTGTTTACACTCACACTCACTTGTGTTTCTCTCTTTCTCACTTAATAGTTCTGATACCAATTTTGTTGAGATCAGAGGATTCTTAATACTCAAACAGAAGTTTTGCATATACTTCGATAATTTATTGATAAGAGATGCAAAACTTTAAATAGCCAATGACAATAACAGAAAGACAGAAACTTACGGAAGTAGATAGCAGAACTAGTCTACCTCTGTTTGACTCCTACAAACCAGGAGTTTATTCAAAACGCAAATAACAATTTAGACTTATTCAACTCAACAAGGAGCTACTGTTTTGCTGGTGGTGGAGGAGGATCGGAGAGTGGTGATTCCAAGTCGAAACTGGGTGCTGGAGTAAGCGATGGTGTCTGTTCCGTCTTCAGACATCATTATTCTCGATGTTGAAGTACGTTCTTGTTGGAACTCGTTTTTGACAAAATGATTTAAGATCATTTTCCGGTGGATACGTTCATCAGGATGACCGGATTTTAGGCACGATAGAATCGTCGCCGTAAACACTATAACGTAGTGTATTTACTTGTCAAAATCGAAGTTGATTTGAATGAGAAATAAAGCTCCAAAGTGGATGACTTAAGCTTGTAAAGCTTCAAAAACTTGGCTAAGTGTAAAAACTAACAAATATCCCACATTTGAAATTTGGATTAAAAATCCTTAAATATATAAAGTGGAGACTCATAACAAGGTTCAAAATTTTCGATACACTTTGGTGTATTAGAGAAAGGAGATACTCGGGCCGAACTTCGGTTTTGGGCTTCGGGATTTGTCAAATGGGCCTACGGTTAAAAAAGATTTATTCTTTTGGCCTAGATTCCTTTTGAATTAAGTGTTGATCAAGTCAAACACATATATCTTCTAATGATTAATTTTAACATCAATTGATATTAGTATTTAAGTGCAAATTCATTGTATTTAATTTTGTAACTTATAAAATACTAATTATGTTGAAATAGTTATGATGAGATTAAATTCTCAAATTCCCTTTATGACTCACACGTTGAGGTTGAGCTTGATAATCAAGCCATGACTTTTCTCATTTTTATATATGATCAAATGATCATTATAGAAAAAAAGAGAATCAACAACAACAACAAAAATCTCTCACATCTTTTTTATCTTATTTTTAAATTTTTGTGTCTGAGAGTACAACACAGAAAAGCGTTCGTTTGATTCTGCTCTTGGGTTGTGTAAGACAAAATGATTGCAGTTGTATCATGGGATTCGGAACGCCACATAACCGTCACACTACGGGGCGTTTTCAGAATTAAGGATAAAGATCATATCTTGCCTCTGCATATCCATCTTCTTCCTAATTCATGTATCGGTATTTTTGTTGTATTATCGATTTATTTTATGCAATTCCTTTACAAATATCAGTTTGCCCATATTGTAGTAATTTGTGTTCCTACAGTTCTCTCTCCCTATCTCTAAATCCTTATTGATTTCGAATTCAATCTAATACTGCTATGTTACCAACATTAATGTCTTACTTTAGGTGAATCGTCTGTGAACGATCAGATCATCGAAAGGTTCTGGAATCACTGTCGAGCCGGAGCGAGCAAACCACCACCGTGGCTACGTCTGCTAGCGACAGTACTTTTATCCGTCTGAACAATTTGGAAATTCAAGGTGATGAGGCTGGTTCTCAAGGAGATTATGGGTATGTTTAACAAGCTCTTGTAATTTCACCTAAATTCTGGGATTTGGTAAATGATTTGGTGGGTTTTAGGGATTTAGGGTTTCATTGTATAGAAATGGCTGTTTTTTATGAGCTTAACCTTTTGCGAGTGGAGTTTGGCATAGGCTATGATGTAAGTATGATGTGTGGATCATACTTTTATAAGCTTGAATTTGACTCTCTTGATATGTATCCTTTCAGAGATTTTCTGTTGCTTGAAGTTTGTACAAAATGTACAAAGAATTTGCCTCTTTAGATACTTATCTTTCTTTGAATACTTATCTTTCGCATTATCCTTGCCGGGAGATAAAAAACCGTCTAGGCGACTTTTGTTTACCAAGTAGCTCGAGAAGGTGTGGTGCAATGACGGAAAGCGTGACATAGATCTCTGGTTCCCGTGGTTCGGGATCGGATGTGGTTCATGAAAACTTTTGTTTAATGACATGATGTATGATGGAATTGTTTTTGGAGGAGCATTTAGAGGCTCATCATTGAGATCCGGCGCGAGTATGTGAAGTTGAAAACTAGAAAGCTGGAAAAATCAGGGGAAAGCTTCAAATCCTTCACAACCCACAAAAAAAACTTGAAAAGTTGTTAATTGTACCAAAACACAGCAAAAAGTAAAAGAAAAAAACCAACAGCAACATCATATGGTTCTTTATTAACTAAGATAAGCATCGCAATGCAAGAAGTCCCATAGGGTTCCAAGAGCATCTCTAAGCATTTCCAAAAGACAACCCCTCTCAATGTTCTGCTCCTGCAGACCACAAAGATAATAATAATAATTAACTTCCATTAGAGTTTGAAAGATGCAAAAGCACAACAATTTACCTGTAGCTTAGTGTTCATTTCTTCAAGTGTCAGAGTCACACCCCTCATGATTTCCCCTGTTCCAGTCCTCTCATTGAATCTATCAGTCTCCCAAACCCTAAGCTTGAGAGTTTGGTTTTTGTAGACTGTAGCTCTAACGTGACAAGCTTCAAATATTCTGTATCCATCCCCAGATGAAGATTTACCAAGCGGCCACCTTAAACCACCTTTCACATTTGGATCAACAGTCGCTGAATCCAGTAGTCCTTTAATGTCACTTATCTCCTTCTCCTGCCCATCACAGAAAGATTTACCCAACTTAAGTCCAAGAGAGGCATAATTTATCCAGAAGAAATACAGATATCATATTCAACTCACAGTGAGAGACGTCATTTTCCTTTTGGCAGCGAGCATCATTCTCATGTCGAGATTCTTATCAATGCAAGTCATATCGACAACCAAATGCCTAACAGGATTAAGCTTGGCCTGTGCAAAAGCAAAACTCAAGCTTCAATGTAAGATGTTAGAAGACAAACCAAGTAAAAATGTGGCACAGATCAAGATAATATCAATGATGTGATCAATCATATGTTCTCAGAACAATATTTCTCATGAAGTTATTGGTTTGTTACGTTTATGTTTCTTATGTTAGACGTAAAAGAGGAGATAAGTCTTGTTATTTACTCTGGTTCTTATCACATGCATACAAAGAACACGAGACTTGCCTTGTACATACTGAGCCGTCCATCTTCCTTTCGGGTACATTTACAGTTGATGGTTACATTGGGACGAGTATAATGTGATACCTGAGAATAGAAGCCGGACACAACAAAGAATATTCAAATGATATCCAAAGGATTGGTCTAAGACAACAAAACAAGTACCTTCACAATGTATCTTTCCTTTTCCTCCTCAATACAGAATTCATGGCTTGGTACAACCTTAGTCTTGATGTGTTGTATGTAAGAAGTTGGGACATCTGCAAAGAACATCTTATTCGAGTTTTTTCGCGAACATTCAGCCACAGGACCAGCTTGACGCCTGGTTTTATGTTGCATACGTTAGAAAAGTAAAAAAGAGTTTTATTGTAAGCAACAAAATATTAAGATCAGACGCTGAGTCACTTACCCGTAGAAGAGAATTTTACCAAAACTAGCAAGCAATTTCAATACATGATGATTCTCCTCCTCCATTGCAGTCTTAGCTCGCTCATATGCCAACACAAGATCCTCCTCGACCTTCTCTGCTACTAACAGCCACCGAGTTCTCTCTTCTTCTTCACTCTCTCCAGTATTCATATTCACTATAGATATAAACATATGAGAGACCACACTCAAAAAGACACAATAATGCATCTACTTTTGGCAAGAACGTCAGTATAGCACTAACAAAACACAGCCAAAAAAAAAACACATAGCCAAAGTCTAGATTATGCGTTAAGACACTAACAAACACAGTCTCTTACCTTTTTGGACATTGTTGTTCATCAGTATTGAAGGCTTTTCTCCATTTCTGCACTCGACAGAATCAGAGGACAGAGGCACATACACAACAGATGAAGGAACCTCATCCTCAATTCCATTAGAACCAATAAGAAACCATTTGGAAATGGAATCTCCTGAATAAATAATACGGTTGAGTTTATCACTGCTAGTCTTTAAGTTGAGGTTTTTCTTGAATTTGGTAACAAGAGAATCTGGAACAGGGGAAGGTCTGTCCGGATCCTTCGAATGTCGCTTATGCGGAGGAACATAAGACATGTCTGGACCTGAAACTCCCAAAAAATAAAAAAAAACTTTCAAGATCACGAGCTCAGAGAGGAACTGCTTAATACGATTATAGAGAAAGATCACATCTTTCGGAAATCATAGAAAACGAAGACAGATTTTCACAGAACATATATATATATATATATATCCAAAGGAGAGACGAGCTAAGAAGAAGTGTAAAAGAAGAGATTTTCAAGTTGAGAGAAGGGAGAAGGAGAATCATTACCTTTCGTCGATTCAACGTTTCTGAAGTTTCTGCAGAAAGATTTTAAAGGAGAATCTCAATTGACTCATCGGTTTCTTAAAAAGACTTTAGTAAATTTGTGTTTGGTTTCGATGGCCATCATAGTACATGTCAAGCATGTCTTTTTCTTTTTGCTTTTGCGATTTAAATTAATTTTGATTGATGAATGGTTCCTGAATTTTAATTGATTTATGTTATTTTTGGTGACGTACCGTAAAAAGGTTCTTTTAGAACGAACAAAAATAATGTAATTTTAATATGTTTTTAGATATTTTTGGGTGGATTTAGGGAATTTGTTATTAAATTCCATGTAATCTTATTTATAACATGGAATTTGGATCATTGTATTACTAACTAAAGAAATTTTCTAAAACATTTTGAAATTATTAAAAATATAATGTTTAATATATTTCTTCCGGATTGCTTTCCGAGTATATTTTTATATCGAAATATGGACTTTCTATTTTGGAGAACAAAAGAAGTCGGACTCACCGAACCTCAAAGAAATACATTTCCATGGATCCTCTGGTATATATGGAAGGTAAGAAACCAACTGGTTTTCAACGGGAAAATGATATCCCCGAGAGACACACTCCAACTCGTGACCCTGGAAGCGGAAAGCTAGAACATAGCAAACCAAAGGACGTTGAGGAAGAGATAGAGAATTCATAATCCCATAGTAGACTAGGAGGACCCTCCCGGGGAACTCCAAATCTCGACTTGTCAAATCGATGCGTCTTGGATCGATCATGGACCGGTAAGTGGATTAGAGTGCTTTTTCGGAATAACATGGGTCATACCACATTAGGAGCGAGAGGGTATTGTAGAAGCATATCGGCGCTACACGCAGAGCTGGATGGGCTCCTTTGGGAGATGGCTTGTGATGTGTGTCAAATTGTATTTGTACCTAGACTTAGCTAGCAACACATTCTAGTTGTTGTAGCATAGCATAAGGTCGAACCAAGGGAGATTAGAACAAACTCACTAATTAACTAAGCTAAGCCCAATGATATTTTTGATTTTTCCAAAGTCCTAATTATGCAACTAAGTGAAAATAATGAAATGAGAATGCTAAAAGGAGACCAACAAGACTAAATAACTAAATAGAAACTAAACAAAATTAAACAAAATCAAAGCAAACCAAACCAAGCATAAACAAGTTCAAAACGAAAAAGTCAACTAAAATCAACAACTAAAAACTTGATTAAATATGGAAAACATGGGCTTTGGGCAAACCATTTGACTTGGGATGATCAATGACTAACTAATGATGTTATGACTAACAATTCAAACTCAATTCTATGACATGAATCTCACAAATAGACTAATCTACTCACATGGTACTAATCCATTTATTAACCATTCAATTAAGCTAATTTTTCAATTGCAATCAAATGATCAGTAATCATTAAGCATAAGTTCATAAAGCCACTAATCACCTTAAGCATCAATTTCCATTGGTTAAGAATGAAAAGCAAGGTTAGGATTCTCCTAGACATTTTATCAAACACCTTCCGGGCATAAAATGTCCATCATCAAGATTTTGATTGATCATATCAAATCTAACATTAAGAACACCCTAAACTATAGAAATCATAAGAATCTAAGCCTAAACATCACTAATCATCCATCAAACATCCCTAATCTACTAAGCCCAAAAACCCATTGAAAAACTACTCACTAATCATGATGCAAAACACAAAGATAAACATGATTAAAGACATAAACATGAAGAAGAGGTAAAATATTAAGAAAACTTCACTAGAAATGGTAAGATGACAAAATCCAAGCAATAATCATAAGAAAAGAGTTTGGAGCATAAAAGAGGAAAAAATCTGATCAAAACTTAAGTTTTTACAATGTTTAAGAGAGTATTTATACTAAAAAAAATATCTAGGTAAAACAAAAGGTTAAAGAGTCAAAGTCAACATAAAGTCAACAAAAAATAGTGCAGATCAAGCATCAGATCGATCGATCCACCCAATCGAGACATTTTGGATCGATCATATAAGTCTAGATCGATCGATCTGATGATATGTGTCCAGTAAATCGATGATAATCTTTACGATATGGCTCCGAATGACTTGAAATCACTTCCATTGGAAAGCTAACTCAATTTCCAATATCTCCACCAAATTTCAGATTAATCCGATATGGCTCTGATATGGCTCCGAATGACTTGAAACCACTTCCATTGGAAGGCCTTCAACAGACATGATCTTTGAGCCAATTCGGACTGCATCTGCATAATTTTGCCCGTTTGATCCATTCTTCTAACATCTTTGTGTCCAACTCACTCCAAAGCACTTAAATGAACACAAAACAAACCAAAAAGAACACAAAGACAACCTAGGACATCTAAAATGCAATAAGACTCATTAGGACTTTAAATGCAATAAAAACACCATGAAAAACAAAATAAACACAAGAAATAGAATGAAAATATGAGACACAAAGTGGTAAAATATATGATTATCAGCTTGCCTTGGAGAAAGGCGAGTCGCTTCAGTAAAGTTCGAGACAGACTGCACAAACTTGATACAAATAACGGAAAAGCCTTTCGATTGGCCATCATTTCATTCAGAGTTAGACCATTTATATATTTTTAAGATGTATTTCGAAATTTTTAGTTTGTCTTTTATCCTTCGGAGTGAAAATGTCTGTGCCGATGCTCTTGCAAAAGGAGCACGAGTACGTGATTGTCCATTTTCTCATGTAAGTCAGACAATTCTGGAATGGTTTGCTCCACGGGACAATCACCATACCGTTTACAATTGATTTAATCTATGGAGCTCGTTGACAAAAAAATAGAATGCCTAAAATATTTTCAATAACAATGGCTTTGAAGATATTTTTTTAAATCACTAGTTCAATAACATTGGATTTTAAAAGATTTTTAAAAATTTATGATTCAATAACATAGAATTTGAAAATTTAATACAAATCATTCCAAAGACTATAGATTGGATACACTCCCAATAGCCTTGTTCGAGCCGCATCAGATCAGATTATCTTATTATATAAATTTAGACGTGTTTAACATGAATGGGACACGTAGGTATTGCAACTTGCGGTCTACATATTAATTAATCGATTAGATTTTGACACATATAAATTATTTAAATTTAAATTTTTGTAATGTTCAGAAAATGAAGTTTTCCATAAACTCCAGCTCTAGATCACTGAGAAAAAACATTCAATTTACCATAATTTAGTTTAACTTCACTTAAAATAGAATTTTTCAATTTTAAAGATTTACTTTTTCGTTGCTTATGAAAAAAAGAAATAGAAATAATTTAATTTTTTTGAAACATGTACTAAAATTGGAAAAGAGAAAAAAAATGTTAAATATTGAAATTGGAAAAGAGACAAAAAATGCTAAATGCATAAGTGATGTTAAGAAAAACCATAACATATAAAATGAATAATAGCATATATTATATACATATATATGCATTTTTGTAATGCATATGGAGATTTAGTTAAACATTTATCAAACATTATGATTTTTAATTATATTTTGAATAATAAAAACGCGTGAAACGCGTATCATAATTATATGGATTATCAATTTCATAATATAAATATTTTGATTAATAATTTTGTTTACTTTTATCCGTTTATCCTAAATTAGTAAAATATAAACCTGAAAAAATCAGAATACATGTGAGCTTTAACGGTTTCAGACTGGGACAAGCCGACCTAGTTCGATTGGCATGGATACAAAACACAAGTTCTGTTCTTATTTGGTCACATGTTCAATCCTTCACAACGCAAAAAAAAAACTCAAAAACATTAATGTACAAAAAACACAACAGAGTGTAAAAGAGAAACCAAACAGCACCAGCAACAACATCATATGGTTCTTTATTACGTAAGATTGTCATCGAAACGCAAGAAGAGTCCCACATGGTTCCAAGAGCATCTCGAAGCATTTCCATAACACAACACCTCTCAATGTTCTTCTTCTGCGGATCACAAAGGCAATAATATTCTATATAAGCCTCACTTTCAATAGAGTTTTCAAAGATGCAAAAGGACAATAATTTACATGTACCTTAATGTTCATGTCTTCAAGTGTCAGAGTAACGCCTCTGTTGATTTCCCCTGTTCCACTCCTCTCATTGAATCTATCAGTCTCTCTAACCCTGCTGTGTAATGGATTCTTATGAGGAATGTCGGGGTCCCCCAAGGCTATTTCTTCTGGACAAGTATGATTTAGCTTGTCTTGTAATATTTGAAAGTGCGGTTTCGTGGCTAGATCTATATGTTTGTGTGTGTACGAATATGTAAGAGCATAAAGTAAATTGACACAAGAGATTTGTTAACTAGGGTTCGGTTTTCCTACTCTCCAGGACCATGTCCAGAAATAATTCACTAGAACAAAATTGCAATTACAATTGCATATGGTATCCGACACTACAATGCCTATCATTCTTTTCTAGATGAATTCACCAACTATGAAGATAGGTATCAAGCCCGTATGCTTGACTACCAACCGGCAGCACCGGTGCATCACCGTCTTCTCAACGACTGCGATCTTCATAGACAACCACCAACAGATCTACGAATCTGTATGATGGGACGTCGCCACACATGTGTGCATCTCTTCAAAATATCCTAGCCGTCGTAAGTGTTTTTGTCTACGCCTCTAGGTTTAAATACGCACGTCCTTAGATCCTAATGACTTTCCAAGTCACGTGGGCTTCAAGCCCATGAGCATCAAGGCCCGCAGCCAATCCTGTTAATAACTGCATCAACACCTGCATCAAGTACTGCCCATCATCTGTTTCAGCTCTGCTTCAGCTATGTTTGTCTTAGTGCCTCTGTCTCAGATTTTATTCTCTTCCTGTTCTAAGAGCTTCTTAAATCCGTCAGCAATACACTAACAATCTCCCCCTTGATGACTGAGTTTTAGAACTCAACAAATATCTCAGAGGACACAACACACCAACTACTTGGACGATCTTTAAACCTCAGTCTCACAATGCATAACATCTTTAATATTTTCTTCTCTAGTCGTTTGTGAGAGTTGAGGATATAACATCTTTTGTATGGTTTTGATTAGATTTGATATTTCGGGAGCTGGGGCATGCTTGAAACGCTACACTGATCCATCATTTGTTAGGCTCAAAACGTCTTCATATGAAGCATCATGGGATGATATTCAGAGAGAGAAGAAATCACTGAAAACTGGAAAGCTGGAATGTGATCCTTCTTGGTTTTATTTTTGTTTTCGTTACATGGTAGATTTGCTGAAAAAGTAGAATTTGTCAATTATGTTCTTGTCTAAGCGTACCAATTAAACGTAGACAGGTCCTAATAGGATGCATATGCTCTTGGTGTTTTGAATGTGTAATATTATCTTCCTCTGTGCACTTCTCAGTTTCTCATAGTTTTTCCTTCTAATCTCTTGCAGAGGAGAGCATCTCATTGGAGGAATGGAGGAACACCCGAAAATGCAGTAACATCACATGCCAAGTGGGTATTATTTATTTTATGTCTTGTATGTTTGTCATTTCCATTATACTATATATTTTGTACCAAAAAAAGTTCCTATATTTGAATTTAACTATGAGTTTGGTTGTTATATTTCGGAGTGGTTAGTCGCCCCACTTCAAATTTGAGTAATAGAATAGCCGTTTGCGGTAAAAAAAAAAAAAGAAGTAACTGTGAGCGATGATGGTTGCTTTAAATCATTCAACTGGCACACAGATTGCATGAATTAGTTTTGGAGGAGCATTTAGAGGCTCATCATTGAGATCCGGCGCGAGTATGTGAATTTGAAAACTAGAAAGCTGGAAAAATCAGGGGAAAGCTTCAAATCCTTCACAAGCCAAAAAAAAGACTTGATAAGTTGTTAATTGTACCAAAACACAGCAAAAAGTAAAAAGAAAAAACCCAACAGCAACATCATATGGTTCTTTATTAACTAAGATAAGCATCACAATGCAAGAAGTCCCATGTGGTTCCAAGAGCATCTCTAAGCATTTCCAAAACACAACCCCTCTCAGTGTTCTGCTCCTGCAGACCACAAAGGTAATATAAGCCTCACTTCCATTTAGAGTTTCAAAGATGCAAAAGCACAGTTACATACCTGCAACTTAGTGTTCATGTCTTTAAGTATCAGAGTCACCTCCCTCATGATTTCCCCTGTTCCAGTCCTCTCATTGAATTTATCAGTCTCCCTAACCCTAAGCTTGAGAGTTTGGTTTTTGTAGATAACAAGCTTCAAATATTCTGTATCCATCCCCAGATGAAGTTTTACCAAGCGGCCACCTTAATCCGCCTTTCACATTCGGATCAACAGTCGCTGAATCCAGTAGCCCTTTAATGTTACTTATCTCTTTCTCCTGCCCATCATAGAAAGATCAACCAACCTAAGTCCAAGAGAGGCATACAAACTCCAGATATAAATCAACTCACAGTGAGAGCCGTCATTTTCCTTTTGGCAGCGAGCATCAGTCTCATGTCGAGATTCTTATCAATGCAAACCAAATGCCTTACAGGATTAAGTTCGGCCTGTGCAAAAGCAACACTCAAGCTTCAATGTAAGATGTTAGAAGACAAACCAAGTAAAAATGTGGCACATATCAGTGAACTTATTGGTCTGTTAGGTTTATGTTTGTTATGTTAAGACCTAAAAATAGAACATAACTCTTGTTTGTTTACTCTGGTTCTTATCACATACAGACAAAGAACTCCAGACTTGCCTTGTACATACTGAGCCGTCCATCTTCCTTAAGGATACATTTACAGTTGATGGTTGCACCGGGACGAGTATAATGCGATACCTGAGAACATAAGCCAGACACATTCAAATGACATCCGAAAGATAGGTCTAAGACAACAAAACAAGTACCTTCACGATGTATCTTTCCTTTTCCTCGTCAATACAGAATTCATGGCTTGGTACGACCTTAGACTTGATGTGTAGTATGTAAGAAGTTGGGACGTCTGCAGAGAACATCTTATTCGACTTTTTTCGCGAACTTTCAGCCACAGGACCAGCTTGACGCCTGGTTTTATGTTAGAAAGGTAAAAAATGAGTTTTTATGTAAGCAACAAAATATTAAGATCAGATGCTGAATCACTTACCCATAGAAGAGAATTTTCCCAAACCTAGCAACCAATCTGAATACATGATGATTCTCCTCCTCCATTGCAGTCTTAGCTCGCTCATATGCCAACACAAGATCCTCCTCGACCTTCTCTGCTACTAACAGCCACCGAGTTCTCTCTTCTTCTTCGCTCTCTCCAGTTTTCATATTCACTATAGATATAAACATATGAAAACCCACACTCAAAAAGACACAATACTGCATCTACTTTTGGCAAGAACGATCAGTATAGCACTAACAACACATAGCCAAAGTCTAGATTCTGCGTTAAGACACTAACAAACACAGTCTCTCACCTTTTTGGACATTGTTGTTCATCAGTATTGAAGGCTTTTCTCCATTTCTGCACTCGACAGAATCAGAGGACAGAGGCACAAACACAACAGATGAAGGAACTTCATCCTCAATTCCATTAGAACCAATAAGAAACCATTTGGAAATGGCATCTCCTGAATATATAATACGGTTGAATTTATCACTGCCACTCTTAAAGTCGAGTTTTTTCTTGATTTGGTAACAAGAGAATCTAGAACAGGGGAAGGTCTGTTCGGATCCTTCGACTGTCGCTTATGTGGAGGAATATAAGACATGTCTAAACCTTAAACTCCCCAAAAAATAAAATAAAAACTTTCAAGATCATGAGCTCAGAGAGGAACTGCTTAATACGATTATAGAGAAAAATCACATCTTTCGGAAATCATAGAAAACGAAGACAGATTTTCACAGAATATATACAAAGGAGCGACGAGCTAAGAAGTGTATAAGGAAGAGATTTTCAAGATGAGAGAAGGAAGAAGGAGAATCATTACAGGAGAATATTAGTGAACACCAAGAGACTCTTCGCTCCCTTTTTAATCTTCCAATTGACTCATCGGTTTCTTAATAAACTTCAATAAATTGTGTTCGGTTTCGATGGTCATTATAGTACACATGTCAATCATGTCTTTTTTTTTTTTTTTGTTTTTTTTTTTTTTTTGGATTCAAGATCTCTTCAGCTTTTTTAGCCGTAGTCGAGAGCCGCAGCAGACTAAAAAATAAATGTGACCAAACTAAAAATAAATGTGAGCTTTAAAGCCGACTTAGTTCGATTGACATGGATACAAAACACAAGTTCTGTTCTTTTTTAAACAACAGACATGTTCAATCCGTCGTTCACAACCCAAAACAAAACCCAGAAACACTAATGTACAAAAACACAACATAGTGTGTAAAAGAGAAAGCCAACAGCACCAGAAACAACAACTTCATATGGTTCTTTATTACGTGAGATTGTCATCGCAACTCAAGAAGTCCCATATGGTTCCAAGATCATCTCGAAGCATTTCCATAACACAACCCCTCTCAATGTTCTTCTCCTGCACACCAAAAAGTGTAGTAATCACTATAAGCCTCATTTCCCAAAAGAGTTTCAAAGACGCAAAAGCACAACAATTTACCTGTAGCTTAGTGTTCATGTCTTGAAGTATTAAAGTCACTCCCCTATTGATTTCCCTTTTTCCAAATATCTCATCGAATCTATCAGTATCTCTGACCCTAAGCCTAAGAGTCCGGTTGTGGTAGATTGTAGCTCTCACGTGACAAACTTCCAATATTCTGTAACCATCCCCAGGTGAAGTTTTACCAATCGGCCACCTTAATCTGCCTTTCACATTCGGATCAACCGTAGCTGAATCCAGTAGTCTTTGAATGTTACTTATCTCTTTCTCCTGCTCATCATAGAAACTAACCCAACGTAAGTCCAAGAGAGCCATAACTATTATCCAGATAAATATATATATCACAGATTCAACTCACCGTTAGAGCCATTATTTTTCTTTTGCCGGCGAGCATAAGCCTCATGTCAAGATTCTTATCAATGCATGACACATCAACAACCAAATGCCTTACAGGATTAAGCTCGGTCTGTTGTGAAAAAAGAAAAAAGCTTTAATGTAAGATGTTAGAAAGACGAATCAAGTAAAACCAGTTAATATCAATGATGAGATGTATCATATGTTGTTATCGATCAGAACAAAATTTCTCAAATAATAGAGTGTACACAAGAGACTTGCCTTGTACATACTAAGCCGTTCATCTTCCTTCATGGTACATTTACACAAGATGGTTGCATTGGGACGAGTATAATGCGATACCTTCACAATGTATATTTCCTTTTCCATGTCCATAACAAAATCATGGCTTGGTATAGCCTTAGACTTGATGCTTGTTATGAAAGAAGTTGGGACATTTGTAGAGAATATCTTATTCGAGTATTTATGCGAATAGTCAGCCACAGGACCAGCTTGACTCCTAGTTTTATTTAATGTATGTGTTAGAAAACAAGGGAAAATAATGATTTTTTTGAAAATAAAAATATATAAGACCAGAATTTGAAATGCTTACCCATGAAAGTGAATTTTTCCAAACCTAGCAACCAATCTCAATTTAGCATTATCTAAAACATCATGATGAGACTCCATTCCCTTCTTAGCTCGCTCATATGCCAAGACAAGATCCTCCTCTACCTTCTCTGCTACTAAGAGCCACCGAGTTCTCTCTTCTTCTTCGCTCTCTTCAGTTATCATATTCACTGAATATAAACATAAAAACCACACTCGAAAAGACTCACTAGTGTTGTTCGTTTCAGCTTCTAGATGATGTTCGTTTTTGTCAAACACATAGCCAAATTAAGTCCAGATTCTGCCTTAAAAAAAACTAACAAACACAGTCTCTTACCTTTTTGGAGGTCGTTTTTCATCAGTACCAAAGGCTTTGCTCCATTTCTGTATTCAGCAGAATCCGGAGACACGGGCACAAGCTTCACAGATGGAGGAACCTCTTCCTCGATTCCATTTGAACCAAAAAGAAACCATTTTGAAATAGAATCTCCTGAATATGTAACACGGCTGCCTTTAGCACTGTTACTCTTGAAGTTGAGGTTTTTATTGAATTTGGTAACAAGAGAATCTGGAACAGGGGAAGGTCTGTCCGGATCCTTCGACTGTCGCTTGTGTGGAGGAATATAAGACATGTCTAAACCTGAAACTCCATAGAACAAAACAAAAAACAAAAAGCTTTCAAGATCAAGAACTCAGAGAGAAAAAATCACATCTTTCAGTGATTTTTCAGTGATTTTCAAGTTGAGAAGAGAGAAGGAGAATCAATATACCTTTGGTCGACTCAACGTCTTCTGATGTTTTGTGCAGAAAAATCTTAGAGGAGAATTGTCACATCCCCATCCCAAAACCCACTAACCATCCCCACTAAACTCATCCACCATCTCTACTAACCTTCTCCACCAACCCCTTCCACTTCTAAAATGGTCCCATGTGAAAGCAAAAGAACAAAAACATAAAAAGAGAAATAAACAAAAGAGGCGTGAGAGAGAAGGAGAAAAATGTTAGAAGAGAAAGAGAGAAGAGGAAAGAGAGAGAAACGTGGAGAGCCTCATACGGAGACGACAGCTACACGAACGGAGGCTGTGGTGGCAGCAACGACGGCGCTGGTAGTGGCTTGACAACATCGGTGAGGTCAAAGCAGATGCTGTACATGTCGGGGAAGATGAATTCGTACATGACAGTAAAAGATGAGCCGCCGCCATTGGTAGAAGGTGACCATGGAGGAAGAACATTCCAGTTATGGGGAAGGAGAGAAACGGACAGGCAAAATAGAGCGGAATCAAACGAAACATTATGGGTAAGTAGCCAAGTCATAGATCTTTCTATAGCCGAAAACCGTTTGTCAATCGGAGTTATGGTCTGAAAGTTATTGGTGTTTTCATGGGACAGATTTGTGCAGAGTGAAGCTGCGGTCAGCTGACTTTGCGTGTGTTTTACGACCAGGTCCGATGGATTTAGATTATGATATTTATATCCGTAGAAAGACATTCTTGTCTAGTTTTTGGAACACGTTTCCGATCTGAAAGCTGAGGTAAGGTCCGACTGGAAATCGATCTCGAAATTGTTCAAAAAGCATAGTTTTATGAACCCAGAATTTGTCCCAAGTATATTAAATCTGCTTCCAGTTTCAAGTTGAGGTTTTGGAGGCGATTTTCCGTTGATATATAAGGATTCATACTACGATCTTGGTGTCTCTGGAAAGGTGTTGTTGCAAGGAATATAGATCAAGTTTCAGATTTAAGATCCGATATAAATTCAGTAAGTTATATGTGTTTTTTTCTGGTCAAGAAACACTCTTTCTGTCCAAAACCCAGAAACCTTAATTTGAGCTAAAACGCAAACGCAGGCCTGAAACGCTATTTTCAACTGCAACCGCCTGAAACGCTATTTTCCTCAACTGCCCGAAACGCTATTTTCAACCGCAACCGCCCGAACCGCTATTTTCAACCGCTATTTTCCGGACTCAGTTTTTGGACATGATTGCTAAGGTGAGGAGTTTGGACTTGTGTATTCACAATGCCTAGTTATTCTTTTCCTTATCCGTTATATGCTAGGTTAAGGGTGATTGCTTGAGATAGGATTATTATTGTTGAGATCATGAGCATGAGTATAGTTTGATGTCTTCATAAGTAAAGAATGGTAAAGAGTAGTAAAGAATGGTAAAGAGTAAAGAGGATTGTTTGAGATTGTTAGTTAGTTCTGCGGACGATCGCGTACGTTAGCCCGTTGCAGAACTATGTTTGTTTGTTTGTTGGACTACGGACGATTGCATATGTAAGCACGTTGTAGCTCCATTAGGCCTTAGAGGGCCAGTGACGGGGATGACAGACCCAAAACGCGAGAAAGGGGTTGGCTCCGCCGTAAGAAAATAAGAAAAGAATATGAAAAGTTGAGTAAAGAATGTGGAAAGTGGAGTAAAAGATGTGAGACGTATACGTATGAGATAATGGTTGAATGATAATGATGTATGTCAGTAGTATGATAGGTTGATTGTGATTAGGCATGCTAGGTTGTGTGTTGTTTGTGCCATTCTTAATTTAGTATATGCGTATAATATTTGGAATAATTGTGTATTGTGAATCACCGTGGGTTGGCGTGGTCGCCTCCCTCACTGAGTAATTTTTCCCCGAATTGCCCAACCCTCTTTTTCCCTTTTTTTAGTATGTGTAGGTGTATTTCTTGTGTTGCTTGTGTTGCAAGTTAGGGCGCGAGACTTAGGACTCAAAGTGATCGGGGTCGGGTGTTACAAGAATAATAGTGAACGCCAAGAGACTCTTCGCTCCCTTTTTAATCTTCCAATTGACTCATCGGTTTCTTAAAAAACTTCATTAAATTCTTTTTGGTTTCGATGGTTATTATAGTACACATGTCAATCATGTCTTTATTTATTTTTTATTTTTTTTCTTATTGGATTCAAGATCTCCTTACCTTTTTGCTTTTGCAATTTAAATTTGTTGCGGATCTTGATTTGTCTTTGTTCTTAATATAACGTGATTTCTTTGGTTTGATTCGCAGAAAACTAAGAACACCACGATATAACGAGTTCCCAGCCGTGCTGGTATATCTCGTAGAAGCCGGTCCTTCCAAACTTCACTAATCAAAAGAAAGATACAAGAGTTTGCTATGGTTACAAGGAAGATCTTAGAGGAAGAAGATGACAACAACTTTGAGAAGAAAAGCATAGAGATATCGAAGTAGACGAGCAAAAAGCTTGATTGTAAAAACTCTCTTCTTCGATCTCTCTCTCTCTCTGTTTGTCTTTTCTTTTTCTCTCTTTTGTTGTAACGATGAGTTGTGTCGATCGTGAACTCAACGAAACTCTGCTTCTTCTTATCTTCTTCCTTTGTTCGTCTTAAAGTTGTAACCGACTTAACCGGTCTAACAACTTAGACTTTTGGGCTTCAACAATAAACAAGCCCATCTTCCTTATACATCTGGTTATGCAGTGGCACAATAACAACTGAGCCCATTCGGTTTGTGTGAGGCAAATTCAACAAAACTCCACCTTTTAACTTCAGACATATCTCTGAAACCGCCGCAATCGTAACCCTAGCACTCTCTCTCTTTTTTAGTGAAGCCGACAGCTTATCCTCTCCACCGCTATCTCTTCCGGTGACTCCGTCGCCTGGAATCAGATTGTCGACCATCTCAGGTACTCCTCCTCCCATGATTCTTCTCTATTTCGAAGAAATCCTGAGTAGAACCTTTTCTCTGGTGACCTTTCATCTAACCATAACTCGATCTGACCATATCTTTGTCACTGCATGTCTTCGATACCTTGAAGACTGAAGCTTGACACTTCCGGTGACTTCCTAAGCGAACCAAGGTAAATCCTTTTACCTTCCAACTCAGATCTGAAACACTGACCCTTTTGATTCCTTCTTCTGTTGACGAAGATATCCTAACCAGTTTGTTTTGTGTGTCAGATGAAGCTGAAACCCTTCAGATCATACCTCAAGGTTCATCATTTCTTCAGGTAATCTTTGCTCTAACCTATCTGATGTTTACATGTAGATACTCCACCTGGAATAAGTGACCAACTCAATTCGTTCATGCTCCAAACAGGTAACTCCAATTTCCATTTCTACCTTTGATTTTGATAAGTATCTTGTTCTCTGTTTAACCTGAGACTTATCTGCAAAACAATAAAAACTAACTCAGCTTGTAAATGTAATGCGAGGTTAAGAATACTTACCAGGAGTTACTGGAGCTGATGCCTGATTCAGTGGACATTGAGCAGCTCACAACAAAGCTGAAACTTCTGACCAAGTAATGATTTTGTTAGGAAATCCGCATGATTGACTGTAGTGTGTATCTTGTTTAGGACTGTAGAACCATCTTCAACCAAATCTCTGATGTCATGAAATTTAGTATCAACATGCTTTGTTCTTTCGCGATGAACTGGATTCTTTGCTAGAGCAATAACACTATGTGAATCACAATGCATGATAACCTTATCTTGTCCAAAACCTAATTCTGTGCAAATAGCTTTCAACTACACTGCTTCCTTAGCTACTGTTGACAAAGCCATGTGCTCTGCTTCAGTAGTTGAGAGACCAACAACACCCTGTAATCCTGATTTCCATGAAACTGTGTTTCCACCAATTTTGAATGTGTAGCCTGAAATAGATCTTCTCTTGTCTAAGTCTGCAGCATAATCTGAATCTAAAAAACCTTCAATTCTGATATCTGAATCTTTCTTGAATGTTAAACAGTTTTGAGGTGTACCCTTAACATATCTCAAAACCCACTTAACTGCTTTCCAGTATTCTCTATAGTGACAAGACATAAATCTGCTGATTAACCCAACTACATAAGCTAGATCTGGCCTTGCTCCAATCATGGCATACATTAGGCTTCCCACAACACTGGCATATGGAATCCTTTCCATATACATTGCTTATTTACCCTTTTCATCTTCATGTAGACTTCTCAGTTTCATTTGAGATGTAGTAGGTGTTGCTACTGGATTTGCATCAATCATACCAAAAGTTTTTAGAACTTTTTCTAAGTACTTCTCCTGTGATAAAATTAGAGTTGACTTCTCTCTGTCACGTATTATATCCATCCCTAGGATTCTAGATGCTTTTCCCATATCTTTAATCTCAAACTCTCTGTTTAAGCTATCCTTCAAACCTCTGATCACTATTACATTGCTTGATGCAATTAACATATCATCTACGTAGAGCAACAAGTAGATAGCCTTATTAGTTTCAACATCCCTCATATAGACACAAGGATCTAGCTCACTTCTGTGAAACTTCTGAGTCTTCATAAACTCATCAAACCTCTGGTTCCACATTCTAGGAGACTGCTTTAGACCATACATAGACTTCTTGAGTAGACACACCCTGTTTTCATTCCCCTTCTTGATGTAGCCTTCTGGTTGATTCATGAAGATCCTTTCCTCTAGGTTTCCATGTAAAAAGGCTGTTTTTACATCCATATGCTCAAGCTCATAGTCATGGTTGACAACTAATGATAACATGAGTCTTATAGAGACGTGTTTCACAACTGGAGAAAATATCTCATTGTAATCTACTCCTTCTGTTTGTGAAAAATCTTTGGCCAGTAACCTGGCCTTATACATTTGGTCTTCAACACCAGGTATTCCGGGTTTGAGTCTGAAAACCCACTTGCAATCTACTACCTTCTGATTTTTATTTCTCTCAACCAGAACATATGTTTTAGTTCTAGTTAAGGAATCCATTTCCTCATCACAAGCTCCACTCCAGAACTTTCTCTTATTACTTCTAAGTGCCTCAGCATATGTCTTAGGTTCCTCAACCTCTATCTCATCAGCAGCTGATAGAGCATATGCAACTAGATTAGAATCTTCATACTTAGAAGGAGGCTTTCTGTTTTTCCTTACCTCTATGTCTCTAGCTAACACATAGTTTATCTAGATTAGGTTCTTCATCAGAATCTTCTTTATCCTTTCTAGATTTTTCCTTGTCTGATTCAGAACTGGAGCTACTTGTAGCTTCTTCCACTTCAGGTCATTTTCCAGAAGTAGATGGACCTTTCTCTGACTCATCTAAAGATGATGATGAGTCTCCACCTTGATCTGATGACTCCTCATCAGATGTAATGCTCGGTGTTGGTCCTCGAATCAGATCATTACTGAATGACACTCTTCTAGTAACCTTTTCTTTAGATTTCTCTTTAGATTTTCCAACAGTGTCTTTGTACACTTCATGCTCATGGAATACAACATTCCTGCTAGTTGTACACTTTCCTTCTTCGGGTAACCAAACCTTATATCCTTTAACCCCAAAAGGATAACCAACAAAGACTCCCTTAACTGCTCTAAGGCTAGTCTTTTCCTTTTCTTGATGAACATAAGCAGAACCCCCAAATCTTCTTAGGTGACTCAAATCCTGTTTCTGACCTGGCCATCTTTCCTCTGGTAGCCTGAAACCAATGGCTGTACAAGGTGATCTGTTGATGATGTACACTGCAGTAGAAGCTGCTTCAGCCCAGAAACTTTGATCCAAACCTGTTTCAGATAGCATACATCTCACCTTATCCATAATAGTTCTGTTCATCCTTTCTGAAATCCCATTATGTTGTGGAGTATAGGTACATGTCCTATGCCTTTTAATCCCAAACTCCTTACAATAGTTATCAAACTGATTGTTGCAGAACTCCAAGTCATTGTCTGTTCTTAGACACTTGAGTTTCTTTCCAGTCTGAGTTTCAACTGAAATTTTCCATTCCTTAAATGTTGCAAACACTGCATCCTTTGACTTGAGAAAATAAATCCAAACTTTTCTGGAATAGTCATCAATAAAGGATACGAAATACTTGCATTCTCATTTGCTGCTATGAGTTGATGGCGATCCCCAAAGATCAGAATGCACATAATCAAGCACACCTTTTGTTTTCTGCTTTGCAGCATTGAACTTAAGCTTGTGTAGTTGTGTGACTTCCCAAGTACACAACTTTCGCAAAATCCCAAGTCAGCTATGTCTTTCTTAGGTAGGTAGCCATCCTTGACTAGCTGATTCAGTCCTTTCTGACTGATATGACCAAGTCTTGAATGCCAAAGACTGGTCTGGTCTTTCTTGGAATTTGTCACATTTGCTTCACCCTTTAAGATACTCCCTTGTAGGTGATACAATCCATCAGTTAGCTTTCTTGAAAAAATCTTATGATATTTTCTACAGAAAGTAACAACTTCATTTTCACCTTCATATCTACAACCTAACATATCTAGCAATCCATAGGATATCAGGTTTCTACCACCTTCAGGCATATATCTCACATCTGTGAGAATAACAGTAGTGTCATCTTCTGTTAATATCTTGACATTCCCTATGCCTTCAACTTCACTAATAATGTTATTTGCCATGAGAACCTTTCCACCTTTTATAGGCTTGAAATCATATAACACTTCTTTATCAGGAGTTATGTGAAATGTAGCTCCAGAATCTAGAACCCATTCATCTAAGGTGTCCACTGTGCTTGCAGATAGTACCACTAGTTGATCCCATTCTAATGGAGTAATCACTGTGCTTGCTGATAAAATTGTAAGTTGTTTAGTCTTCTCAGCTAGGTTAATAGACTCAGTAGTTCTCTTTGAGTTTTTGTTCTCTGAACAATCTCTCTTCCAGTGACCTTCTTTGCCACAATTGAAACAAGTGCCTTTGTTTGCCTTGTTATTAAACCTTGGTCTGGACTTTGATCTATCTCTGCTCTTGGACATTCCCCTGAACTTAGAGTTACCATTCTTCTCAAATATGTTAGTTGATCTGCCTCTATTCTCAACAACCAAACCCTCTGAGTTTCCTTTTCCTCTGCCTAGCATACCCTTCGGCCTCAATTCAGCTTCTTTAGCATATGGTGAAGTAGTCACTTCACTCAGTGTGAGAGTTTGTTTACCTTTACCATACTTAAGGGTATGAACCAACTGTTCATAAGCTGGTGGAAGTCCATACAGTACCTGAATAGCTTGGTCTTCATCAGAGAGTAATTTTTAAACTCTCTAAGTCAGCAATCAATTTAAGAAAAGAGTCTAAATTCTCCTCTATTGATTTGTTTTCTTCCATCTTGTAGCTAGCAAACTGTTTCTTGAGATAGATCATGTTGGGCAAAGACTTGGTTTGATAGTCTCTTTCCAAAGCCTTCCACATCTCAATGGTTGTGTTGTACTTCATGACCTTCCTCAAGATCAGGTCACTAAGGCAAGTTTCCAAAAGATTCATTACCCTTAAATTTTTTGCTACCTTCCGAGGATCTTTCTTACCTATCCTAGCTTCAGTCATTCTCACTGCATCTTTTACCTCTATTGCTGAGGCCTGTTCTGTCACAATGGAGTCTGTAGAAGCTGGTGTAGCTGGAGTTGCTGGAGTAGTTGATGTAGTAGGAGCAAAAGATGCTTCATCAACAACTTGCTCAGTTTCTTCTTGCAAAACAGATGCAAGACCTTGAATCTCCAACTGCCCAAGAAACTTGTACTTCCATAACCCGAAATCTTCTTTTCCATCAAACTTTTCAATCTCAAACTTTTCCAGAGTAGGATCCATCTTGTATTGATCTTGTGTTTGTTTCTATCCTGCAGGTAACAGAGACAACACACCAAAACAGCAACAAAGAAAAGATAAAACAAAAAACTTTAAGCAAAGATGAGAGACAAAGAAGATCTCACAAAGATTATGTTGTGGGAAAGTAAGTTTTCCTTTCTGATGAGTATTGATCCTCCTTGTTTGATCGGAAAACCTCTTGGTCCGATCCTTAATCCTTTTTCTCTCCTTCGTAGATGCTTGGCCTCAGATTATCAAGTTTGATATTCTCCACAGCTTCGCTGTAAAAACCTCCTTGACACCCTCACTGCACCTCCTTGTGCTCTGATACCATTTGTTGCGGATCTTGACTTGTCTTTGTTCTTGATCTAACGTGATTTCTTTGGTTTGATTTGCAGAAAACTAAGAACACCACGATATAACGAGTTCCCAGCCGCGCTGGTACAGCTCGTGGAAGCCGGTCCTTCCAAACTTCACTAATCAAGAGAAAGATACAAGAGTTTGCTAGGGTTACAAGGAAGATCTTAGAGGAAGAAGATGACAACAACTCTCAGAAGAAAAGCATAGAGATATCGAAGTAGAAGAGCAAAAAGTTTGATTGTGAAAACTCTTTTCTTCGATCTTTCTCTCTGTTTGTCTTTTCTTTTTCTCTCTTTTGTTGTAAAAATTAGTTGTGTCGATCGTGAGCTCAACAAAGCTCTGCTTCTTCTTATCTTCTTCCTCTGTTCGTCTTTCAGTTGTAACCGACTTAACCGGTCAAACAACTTAGACTTTTGGGCTTCAACAATAAACAGGCCCATCTTCCTTATACCTTTGGTTATGCGGTGGTCCAATAAGAACCGAGCCCATTCGGTTTGTCTGAGGCAAATCCAACAAAATTAACTTTGATTGATTGATGAATGTTTGAAAATTTATATTCTTTTATAGAAAAGCCTGAGAAAATCCAGATTTACACAATAGCCATGTTCGAGCCGCACCAAACTATAAAATAGTATAAACCTGAAAAAATCAGACCAGATTGGGAGAAGCCGACCTAGTTGGATTGACATGGATACAAAACACAAGTTCTGTTCTTTTTTGGACAACAACACTATAGTTTGACAAACTTTGATTAAAGAATAACTTTCTTTATTAAGTTTAGAAAATCTTTCAAAACTAAACTCCAAAAACTCATACCTTTGATCAAAACTCAATCAAGGTATTTATAGTCATAGCACAACATTGTTATTTCTATTCCTATTCCTATTCCTATTAGTAATGGAAAACTACTATTCTCCTATTACTACTTGAAATAGATAATTTCCTTTTAGCTTATCATATTTTTAACCGACTTGCTAAAGACTTCTTGAGCCGCAAGCTATTCGAAGCTTATCCAACAAACACAACGCACATGTTCAATCCTTCACAACCCAAAAAACAGAAACATTAATGTACAAAAACACAACAGAGTGTAAAAGAGAAACCCAACAGCAACAGCAACATCATTTGGTTCTCTATTACGTAAGATTGTCATCACAACGCAAGAAGTCCCATATGGTTCCAAGAGCATCTTTAAGCATTTCCGTAACACAAACCCTCTCAATGTTCTTCTCCTGCAGACCACAGAGGTAATAATAATAATCTATATAAGCCTCATTTCCAATAGAGTTTTCAAAAGATGCAAAAGCACAACAATTTACCTGTAGCTTAGTGTTCAAGTCTTCAAGTGTCAGAGTCACACCTCTCTTGATTTCCCCTGTTCCACTCCTCTCATTGAATCTATTAGTCTCTCTAACCCTAAGCCTTAGAGTCCGGTTTTTGTAGATTGTAGATCTAACGTGACAAACTTCGAATATTCTGTAACCATCCTCAGTTGAATTTTTACCGAGCTGCCACCTTAATCCGCCTTTCACATTCGGATCAACAGTCGCTGAATCCAGTACTTCTTTAATGTTACTTATCTCTTTCTCCTGCCCATCATAGAGAGATTTACCCAACTTAAGTCCAAGAGAGACATTATTACTATTTAACTATTTATCCAGAAGAAGAAAAAAATATCTATATATATATATGAAAATCAACTCACGGTTAGAGCCATTATTTTCCTTTTGCCGGCGAGCATAAGCCTCATGTCGAGATTCTTATCAATGCATGACACATCAACCACCAAATGCCTTATAGGATTAAACTCGGCCTTGTACATACTGAGCTATCCATCTTCCTTCATGGTACATTTACAACTGATGGTTACATCGGGACGAGTATAATGCGATACCTTCACAATGTATATTTCCTTTTCCACGTCTATACAGAATGCATGGCTTGGTATAGCCTTAGACTTGATGAGGTTTGTTATGAAAGAAGTTGGGACATCTGTAGAGAATATCTTATTCGATTTTCTTAGCGAACATTCAGCCTGGGGACCAGCTTGACGCCTAGTTTTATGTTTGTATATGTTAGAAAACGAGGGAAATGTATTTTTATTATGGAAAAACAAAATCTAAGAACAGAATTTGAAATGCTTACCCATGGAAGAGAATTTTACCAAACCTAGCAACCAATCTCAATTTAGCATTATATACATGATTATGATTCTCCATTCTCTTCTTAGCTTGCTCATATGCTAACACAAGATCCTCCTCAACCTTCTCTGCTACTAACATCCATCGAGTTCTCTCTTCTTCTTCGCTCTCTTCAGTTGTCATATTCGCTGAATATGAACATGTTAAAACGACACTCAAAAAGACGCAATGCATCTTCTTTTGGCAAGAACGATCATATATAGTAGTAACAAAAAAAGTCACTAGTGTTGTTCATTTAAGCATCTAGATGATGTTTCGTTGTGTCAAACATAAGAACGATTACAACGCTAACAAACACAGCCTCTTCTTACCTTTTGGGATATTGTTGTTCATCAATACTAAAGGCTTTTCTCCATTTCTGAATTCAGCAGAATCGTCGGACACGGGCACAAGCTTAAGAGGTGGAGAAACTTCATCCTCTATTTCATTTGAACCAATAAGAAACCATTTTGAAATGGAATCTCTTGAATATACAATAGCATTGCCTTTAGCATTGCTACTCTTGAAGTTGAGGTTTTTCTTGAATTTGGTAACAAAATAATCTGGAACGGGGGATGGTCTAACCGGATCCTTCGAATGTCGCTTATGTGGAGGGATATAAGACAAGTCTGAACCTGAAACTCCCAAAAAGGAAAAGAAAACAAAGATTTCAAGAACTTGGAGCTCAGAGAGAAAATGCTTAGTAAGCTTGAGGAGAATCACATCTTAGTGAAAATTATAGAAAACGACGGCAGTTTATTTCAGTTATTACAAAATCTATACAAAGGAGCATGCACGAGCTAAAGAAGTATAAAAGAAATACTCCAAAGGAGTAGATTTTTGAGGTGAGAAGAGAGAAGGTGAAACGTACACAAGAGTGATGTTCCTCCAGAGAAATAACAGTGAACTCCAAGAGACTCTTACCTCCTTTTTTATCTTTCAATTGACTCATCGGTTTCTTCAAAACATAATTTTATTAACTATTTTTCTTGTTAAAAATAAACTAGTGAAATGGTAAAAATGAACGTCCTCGCTCGCATGCAATTATTCAAATGATTACCTTCTTTTTTTTCGCGGTTTTGTGGTTGAAAAAAACAAGACCATCCACAATATTTGATGTATTAATTGGTATATTTATGCTGAAGCGTCACGTAGCGTGAGACGCATGATATCGTGTATTTCTTTTTTTTTATATCGTGTATTTCAACAAAAAAAAAGAGTAAAACTGTTCAAACTCGTGTAGAAACTATGTAAAAGTATGTTACAATTGCAAAGACACTTCCAAAAACGTTTGATCTGCAATGCCCTCTATAAAAAAATAGTATCGATAGTAATAAATCTTTTGGTTGAAAATAGTTTGGTGTATAAATGCAGAAAAACACAACAACAATTTGTTTCCTACGATTCTAAAATTTTGTTGAAATTTACTTTAAATACAATTACACTTATTAGTGCTCGATCTCAAATTTACAACTTCTTACTGTTCTCAACTTACTGTGAGATATCATAGATTAACAATATTGATTTACATCCAAGATTCCACCCTGTATATACACTCGCCTTTAACAAAAAATATATACACTCGCATTTTTATTGGTAAAGGCGAGTGTTCCATAATAAAAAATAAATTTATATTTTTAGTTATAAACATTCTATTTTTCCCATTATGTTCGTTGAATTCTGTTGATGAACATAGAATAAAACGTTACATTAATATGTTTCGCCAACAAAGAATTATATATAATGTTATTTTTATCTGTATAAATGGATTATCATTTTTCTTTTTAATAAATATATAATTAATATAAAATAATTTTATTTGCTATTATATAGTAAAATAATGTACATATCAAATATATGTTAGTTAGTTCTATTTTGTAAATATAAAATTTTATTTATATCAAATTACGCGTTCTATAACATTGAGTAAACTGTATAAAAAATGTAACACTTAAATAAAAGGAATAAAAAAGGGCAATTCTCAAAAATACCACAAAAATAAGTTTTTGTTCCAAATATACCATTATTTAGTTTTTTTTTCCAAAAATACCACTAAAAGTTTTATTTTTCCAAAAATACAACAAAATTAAAACTAAACATTAAATCCTATAGAGAAATTCTGAGATATGCCACTTTTCAACTGCCACTTTGCAAAAATGTCAATGTTTAAAAAATTTTACAAGCGTGTCACTCTTTTTTTCCTATATCCCCATATAAACCTTTGACTCATTTTAACCTAATTTTTTGTATTGATTTCTTCAGATCTTGCCTCCAACTCGAGAATTCCTCTAAAATTGTCGTCTCCGATCTCAAATCTCTCCGTCTCCGATCTCAGATCTCTCTGTCTCCGATTTCGCCGTCTTCGAACCCGTCGCAATCTCCTCTGAGAAAATTTGAGAAAGAGTTGTTGTTGATCTGGTGGTGCGTTTGACGAATAACACGGATCTGAGATTAGATCTGGTGGATTTGGGAAGAAGAAAGGTTGTTTAACCCGATTAATGACCCGATTGGTTGAAGATCTTACCTGTGTTAGGTCAAGAATGGTGAAAAATCAACTTCCGGCTAATATCCAGGGAAGATAGAAAAAAAAAAAAAAAAAGGAAGAGAAAACGCAATCGCGGAAGAAGAAGAATTGGAAAAGCTTTTGAATAGTTTTATAAAACTTACAAAATCTTATAAATACAGTTTTATAAATCAGTTTATAAAACCTTTTAAAAGCCTTACAATTTATTTTAAGTTTCAAACACTTATTGTAATGTTTTATAAGTCGCTTATAAAACCTAAACACCTTATAAAACTTACAAAATTTTATAAATACAATTTTATAAAACCTTATAAAAGCCTTACAATTTATTTTAAGTTTCAAACACTTATTATAATGTTTTATAAGTCGTTTATAAAACCTTTTAAATATCTTATAAAACCTTTTAAATACCTTATAAAACATTTTAAATAGGTTATAAAATATTTTAAATACTTTATAAAACCTTTTAAATACCTTATAAAACCTTTTAAATATGGTTTAGTTTTGAAGGTATAGCCCTTGAAGTGTTTGCAGGAGGAGTCTTTTAAATATCTTATAAAACATTTTAAATACCTTATAAAATATTTTAAATATGTTATAAAACATTTTAAATACTTTATAAAACCTTTTAAATACCTTGTAAAACTGTTTAAAACATTATAAAACTGTTTAAAAACATTATAAAATATTATAAAACATTATAATACCTTATTGTTTCTTGTGATGCTTGACTTTGTTGTTTACATAGTCTGATCAATTCTTGCAAGAATACTTTTGTTCTTGTTTTGTCTCTGTTGATGCATAAATTTCTGAGAGCACTTGGAGTGTTTGCAGGAGGAGTCTTTTAAATACCTTTTAAGTAACTTATAAAACATTTTAAGTACCTTATAAAAATGTTTTAAATACCTTTTAAATACCTTATAAAACTTTTTAAATACCTTATAAACCTTTTAAATACCTTATAGAATCTTTTAAATACCTTATAAAACATTTTAAATAGGTTATAAAGCACTTTTGTACACAGTTACAGAGATCAATCGTCTTCAGCTTTAGAAGATGTCTATCTAACAGAGATTTTAACATCAAAATAAGGTTATAAAAATTTTTAATTATGTTTTAAAACTTACAAAATATTTTAATTACAAAACTGTAAGACAAAAATAATGATCAAAAAGAAGAACGTCGTTTGATAAAATTAAAAGAAAAAAGTAGAAGAAGAAGAACATTCAACAACAAAATTAACCCAGATTGAAATCAATCTCAAATTGACAAATTGAAATATACCCCAAATACAACCCAAATTTATTACTACATTCAACCAAATCGAATAAAAAATCATCGATCTGTAACCCAAATCGAATCAAAAACTCTAGATTTGTAACCCAAATCGAGTCAAAAACTTAGATCTGTAACACAAATCAAATAAAACCATATTTGCGAGAATAAAAACAAGATCTGTAACAAAAAATGACGAAATCGGATAGATAGATAGATAGATAGATAGATAGATAGATAGATAATAGATAGATAGATAGATAGATAAAATAGATAGATAAAGATAGATAAAAAAAAAAAGATAGATAGATAGATAGATAGATAGATAGATAAAAAAAAAAAAAAAAAAAAAAAAAAATAGATAAAGATAGATAGATAGATAGATAGATAGATAGATAGATAGATAGATAGATAGATAGATAGATAGATAGATAGATAGATAGATAGATAGATAGATAGATAGATAGATAGATAGATAGATAGATAGAGATAGATAGATAGATAGATAGATAGATAGATAGATAGATAGATAGATAGATAGATAGATAGATAGATAGATAGATAGATAGATAGATAGATAGATAGATAGATAGATAGATAGATAGATAGATAGATAGATAGATAGATAGATAGATAGATAGATAGATAGATAGATAGATAGATAGATAGATAGATAGATAGATAGATAGATAGATAGATAGATAGATAGATAGATAGATAGATAGATAGATAGATAGATAGATAGATAGATAGATAGATAGATAGATAGATAGATAGATAGATAGATAGATAGATAGATAGATAGATAGATAGATAGATAGATAGATAGATAGATAGATAGATAGATAGATAGATAGATAGATAGATAGATAGATAGATAGATAGATAGATAGATAGATAGATAGATAGATAGATAGATAGATAGATAGAGAGAAATTGAGAAATTGAGAATTGGAGAAGAAGAGTCTCTGGAACGAAGGAAACAAAGAGAGAGAGAGAGAGAGAGAGAGATCTGTAACAAGTGAAAGAGGGAGGGAGGGAGAGATTTTTTCCAGGGACAAGATTGACTTTCTGTTAATAAATAGTGGCATAAATGAAAATAGACATTAATGAGTGACACGCTTGTAAAACTGTAATTTCAAAGTGGCATTATTGAGATTGTCCCAATCCTAAATCCTAAAAACTAAACCTTAACTCCTAAAAACTAAACTCAAACTCAAAAATTTAAATTATAAACCCTTAAAACTCATTTTTAGTGTTTGTGGTATTTTTGGAAAAACAAAACTTTTAGTGGTATTTTTGAAAAAAAAAACTAAGTGATGGTATGTTTGGAACAAAAACATATTTTAGTGGTATTTTAAAAAATTTCTCAAAAAAAATAAAAGCGATCTAGTGTTTTCACCCCTCCGGCGGCGACTGTCGCCGTGAGGGGTCAATGGTTTGGAGCTTTCTCTATCTGTTGCAGCTATCCTCGTCCTTGGTTACTCCTTCACGATTATGTCGATGGCAGCGGTGTTTGGAATAGATCTTTCCTCGGATCTTTGGTGGGTTCAGATATGGGTTCTGGGTGCTCAATGTTGGCTTGGTTTTGGCAATTCCAGATGTTTCTCGGGTGGCTTTGGTCTCTTTCCGAGTCCTTGATTCTAGTCCCGGACAGGATTTGTTTCTCCTTGTCTGCTAGTGATTTCGGCTCTGTTTGTGATTAGCAGTTTGGGTTGAGTTTTGGTGTTGCTGTTAGGGTTTAAGTCTTGCTGTTTCGGCGATCTTTGAATGTGTGCTTTAGTCTAGGCTTGCTGTTTTTGCTGTTTTTGAATTCCCCATCAACATTTCCTCTCTATTTGGCTTATTGTAGTTGCCTCCTTTCCTAATTGGTTCTGTTTTGGTGGTGATGTATCGGAGCTGATCGTTTATGGGTGACATCTTTGTGGTGAAGAAATAGTTTATCGAGGCAGGTTTTTACTCGGCCAGCAGCTTAGTTTCCTTTCTTCCCACCTTCCGAATAATTCTTCTATCGGCGATGCATATCAGCAGCTTGCTCTCAATGGTTTCCTCTCTCTTAGGTGAAGTCGTAGAGCGTGGTATTAGGTTGAGTATCAATATGAAGAAACCTCGGGTTGATTGGTTGCTACTCTACCTTATGTTGGTGTCTCTTCTTCTTGGTTCTTCTTTGTGTTTTGTCATCCATTTAGGCTTAGCTTAGCCTCGGGAGTTGGTGACTTTGGCTTCAAGTGTGTTTGTAGCTCCCTCGTCACTTCCATCTTTGCCGTGAAGTCTCCGTATATGAGCAAGGTGTCTATGTTTTTGGTGGTGCGGAAGAAGTCTTCCCTTTGCTCCTTTAGAGTTGGGATCGTTTGGTTAGGCCTTCTGATTCGGTATAGCAAGCTCTCTAATTTTATTTTCGTTTCTACGATGTAAGGTTCCCTCGTTTGAGTTTTATTTTCCTTGTTTTGGACTTTTGGCTCTGGGAAAATTTCTTTTTCCGTTGGTTTTTGGCTCTGGAAAGATTCGATCTTTGCCGGTTACGTGTATTTGCAAGTTTCAAATTTCAATATAATCTTCCAAAAAAAAAAAAAAAAAAAATTTGTCCAAATGTTAAAAACTAATCTGGTTGACTTTGGAAACAAAAATGCATTGTCATTTTCTTAAACACAGTATTTTCTACTGTCGTTTTTCTCAAATCACTCTTGATTATTACCCTAATTAGTCGAGTTATCATGTTATTTTTTGGGTTATCTCACCAATTGTCTCAGTTTCTTAAAGGAAAAATTAGACTATTTATTTCTCAAAAATTTCTAAAGTCTTTCAGCATCGATTATCACTCTCTCTCTCTCTCTCCGTCTCAACCATCCGCCGTTCGAATCAAATCCACAGAAAGTCCGTTTTGGTTCCCAGAAAGTGATGGCGTCACTTTTGTAACGTGGGCTCTCACTAATTCAATGGAGAGAGATAGAGAGTAGCTTTGGTAGGTTATTTCATCGCTGTAAAGTCCTTCCATTGAACAAGCAAGTTTCAGGGAGCTGATCAGAGAGAGGCTCAAACAATGCCGTTGACGAGGTACCAGTCTCGGAACGAGTACGGATTAGCAGATCCGGATCTGTATCAAGCCGCCGATAAGGATGACCCTGAAGCTCTGCTCGAAGGAGTCGCCATGGCAGGCCTCGTTGGCATATTGCGTCAGCTCGGTGATCTCGCCGAGTAAGTCTCTCTAATCTCCATTGGTTTAATTTCCTTTTGGTGTTGGGGATTTCAGTAATTGAGCTCGAATCGGGTTGAATTCGGGGTTTTGGGTTCTACTGTTCTTGACCCACGAGATTTAAAGCAAATGATTATCGATTTGGTTGTGGAAGTGAAAAAAGTTTGAATTTTTGATGGAATTTGACTTATTTCGTGTAATTTTGTGATGAAGGTTTGCTGCTGAGATGTTTCATGATTTGCACGAAGAAGTAATGGCAACTGCTTCTAGAAGCCACGGTCTTATGGCTCGCGTACAACAGCTCGAAGTCGAATTCCCTTACATAGAGAAGGCATTACTGTGCCAGACCGATCATTCACCTTTTTTTTCTAATAAAGGTCGGACTTTGATCCTTGCTTTTGTGGTATTAGGTTGATTCTAATTGAAAGCAAGGCAGTAGAAGATAGCTTGGTTTTATTATACTGATTTGCAAGATTGTATGCCACCTTTTCTTGGAACTATGTCTTCCAGATTCGCACTAATTTGCTTTGTCTACGTCATTGAAATAGTATTAGGATAGCTGATATTTTGTACTCAATGTGCTTCTGCACGGTATTATCCAAAGCATTATATCTTGCCAGTGTTGTTTTTCTTTGCTATGAACATTTATGATCTGATTAGCTAAGCTGTTGAATTATTTCAAGAGACTCTATAACTCTATTTCAGGTGTGGAATGGCATCCGAATCTACAATTGGAACAGAGTGTGGTTACACGTGGTGACTTACCCCGCTGTGTAATGGATTCTTACGAGGAATGTCGGGGTCCCCCAAGGCTATTTCTTCTGGACAAGTATGATTTACCTTGTTTAATAATCTTTTTTCTCTAGTCGTTTGTGAGAGCTGAGGATATAACATCTTTTGTGTGGTTTTGATTAGATTTGATATTTCGGGAGCTGGGGCATGCTTGAAACGCTACACTGATCCATCATTTGTTAGGCTTGAAACATCTTCATATGAAGCAACATGGGATGATATTCAGAGAGAGAAGAAATCACAGAAAGCAAAGGTAGTAGTACTGCCATAAGGAAGCTTCTTAGTTCAGGCTGTAGCTTGTGGGTTGCAATGTGATTCTTCTTGGTTTTCTTTTTGCTGAAGAAGTAGAATTTGTCTTTTATGTTCTTGTTTAAGCATACCATTAAACTTAGACAGGTCCTATGAGAATGTTTATGCTCTTGGTGTTTTGAATGTGAAATCCTATATTCCTCTGTGCACTTCTCAATTTCTCAGTCTTTCCTTCTAATCTCTTGCAGAGGAGAGCATCTCATTGGAGGAATGGAGGAACACCCGAAAATGCAGTAACATCACATGCCAAGTGGGTATTATTTATTTTATGTCCTGTATGTTTGTCATTTGACTCATTTCCATTATGCTATATATTTAGTTCCCTAAGTTCCTATATTTAAATTTAACTGTGAGTGATGATGGTTTCTTCAAATCATTCAACTGGCACAGATTGCATGAATTATTTCTGGAGGAGCATTTAGAGGCTCATCATTCAGATCCAGCTCGGGTTGTGAAGTTGAAAACTAGAAAGCTGGATGGGTATTCCCTTATTTCAAAATCAGGGGAAAGCTACATGGGGAAATTTGTGCGGACATCTGTTGATAATAAAACAGGTTATGAAATAATGACCCCAAACCCCGAGTTGTTGACATGGAATATGAGTAGTGCTAGAGACGTGGTAACCGATATACCTGAAATCAGTATGGTGGATGCTTGGGAAAAGTCTCATAGAGGAAGCAGAGCCGAGGTTTCATTGCCAAATGAGCAGGAAAATGTGGCAAATTTTAACTTAAATGTGGGTTTTATTGAAAAAGACATAGAGACAGTGCCTGAATCTACTCACAGTGAGGTCCCTGGTACAACTATTACAAAGGATTCACAGACTAATTTGAATGGAAAGCCAGGATTTCTTCAACATAGGAGTTATTCTGAAGATTTAACCAGTGAGGCTGACAATTATGTGGATGCACCAGCCACCATGGAGTCGGAAACAGAAACAGACGATGAGTTTAGACCTAAGAATAGATCAGAAGCTTTGAAGGATGGGAACCATCATACATATTCTGATATGGATGAAGAGAGGATGGAGGACCCATCTCAATTTTCATTTTTCCATTCAGTTGAAAACACACCAGTGTCAGAAAATGGGCAAAGCTCGTTTGGGAAACGGAGCACTAGTTTCTCTTACTCGGACACTGCAAGCGTATCCATTGATGATCAATCTGATGGAGAGAAATGTTCTGGACGTTTACCTTCTACTTCTAGTATTAAGAGTGAGCTGGTGGATTCCATGTCCCACGCAACTCCTGAAACCAACAAAGTGTTTCATGATTTTAATGTTCAGGAATCAGTTAATAGCAGCAATGCAGATGGCCAGACATCATTTAGTTCGAATGATATATGTTCAAGTCCAAGGCCAGTCTCTCAAAATGCTAAATCATGTTCACTGACTGTTCAATCTTTAGCACCAGAAGTCGTTGAAACTTCTCCAGAACTTGTTAGACTTGATCTAAATAAGGGAGGCAATGATGGAAGCGAGGTGGATCCAATCGATTCTTCAAGATCTGGTGCGTCTTTTGATGTTAAACACTCCAACTTCCCTTCTGAAACTTCGTCAATTAGTTCAATTTCTGAAGGAAGCAGATACGATACTACCATTGAGAAGAACTGTATGGTTGATTATTCTTCAAATTTAGTAAATGTAGGCACTAGTCCTCAGGTGTTTGTTGACAGTCAAACAGGTAAACAGTTACCTGTCGCTGATAATGATGTTGAGACAAACTCTACAGTTGCTTGTTCTAAAGTCTTAGCAAACCCAGACAGAGATACTAAAAGCTGTGATGGTAGTATCCTAACAGGAAAACTGCTACCTTGCTCAGCTGGGATGGGGATGGACGTTTCGCCTGATATGCCCTCTAAAGTCTGTGGTCCTGGTACAGTAGATGAAATTCACTTAGAAGATACTCTTGATGATGATACCGACTGTGTTACAGTGACTAATGCAGTTGCTGGCGTTGATTCTCCAATTTCAGTTGCTGACGTTGATGCTCAAAGTTCAGTTGCTGACGTTGATGCTCAAAGTTCAGTTGCTGAGATCTCCAATGAACATTCATGTGCCTTTGGCACCACTGCTGATGTATCTATTTCAGAGTCCCGTGAAGACACACTGGAGAATGGAATGTCCATGCCTTCTGAAGTTGATAGTAAGCTGACTTCTGATTTTAACTCAGGAGGAGAGAAATTGGTGGGAGATGCTTCACCTACTTGTAGCAAATGCGATGAACATATCTCTGATACACCTGCTGAATTTCATTCCAGTTATACACATGATGAAGGCTTTCATGACCTTCCAGGGCTGGACAACGCAGCCACAGACGTTGTCTCGAATGTAGAGCTTGATGTGTCTGATAAACACGCTGAAACTTCCAGTGGTGATGTTAACCAAGCTTTTAGCCTGTCATCTACTAGTTTGACAAATTCTCTGCCTTGGTTTTCGACTAATACTTATCAATCGTCTTCTGAAGCTGGAGAGATTTGCCAAGATACAGTTGTGGAGTCCGACGGGACACTGCAAGCAGAAAATAATCCAGAGTCAGAGAAAAAAATGCAGGAAATCCCACTGAAAGTGTCTTCAGAAGGTCTGGGTAGTCCCGTAGACAATAATGACCTGACGAATTGTGAATCTTTAAGTCCCATGACATCGCTGGATCAAAGTGACAGAAACACAGAAACCACAGCTCCTTGTAAGAGCATTCTTGATGATAATTGCATAGATTCCTCACCAGTGAATAATCTGAATCTCTTAGAGAGTGTGAAGATCGAGCAGTCAGTTAAAGTGCAAACACCTTGTGGAAGTCATGCATTTGCAGATGAGGAATTGCTGCAGTCAAGTGTTTCCAGGGGATTTGAGTTTGTACCACAATCAGCAGGCTTAGAATCTGTACCACAATCAGCAGGCATAGTATTGAATAGTCATAAGCAAGAGTTGAATCTGGATCCTACTTTCCCTAGCTTTGGTTTGATCCCTGAGACTACTCCACCCAGCCCAGAGGACATGCCACCGCTGCCGCCCCTTCCTCCTATGCAATGGCGTGTTGGGAAGGTTCCACATTCTTTTGTTCCTACCTTCATGGGAGAATTAGTTGAAACCAGTAGTTCTGCTCCGTCAGCGACACCACCCATCGGTTCTAGTTTGAATATTCCAATCGAGTCTAAACCATCAGAGTTGTCTGTATCTCTAGGAAGTGACAAATCAGAACAACTTCCTGAAGAGTTTGTGAACAATGCATCAGAAAGGCCGTTGCAATCATCCATTCAGTTCCCAACCATTGGCACTGATTTGAATAGTCAATGTGACAGTTTTGGCTCTCAGAGAATTCAGTCAGCGGATCTTTCTGCTAAACTCCCTACAATGCCTAATCGGGGACGTATAGAGGATTTTGCTTCTGAAGAGAACAATCTTTTGGCTGACCATGCAGCTCAGAACCACGAGGTCATTTATTCACAAGAGTCGTCATCGCAGCTGCCTCAGGATCCAGCAGCGAATTACGAAGATTTCAAGGACAACACAGATGTGCATGTTTCACAACAAAGCTCAGGAGATCATTACAATTGTCCTGAAACCATAGCCTTGACGCCAACTCAATCAACAAAGGTGGAAGATAATGGCCATTCTGTTCCTGATGCTTCAAGTGCAGAAACAGCAGAACCATCAAGCTCGTCGGTTCAGAAGATAATTCCTGCTTCAGTGGGAGATGCTATGTGGCCTGTCAGCGCATTCGCTGTTGCACCTACCTTGGACATAAATAAGCTGGAAGAGGTCCCTATGGTTAAGCTTCATCGGCCAAGAAGTCCGCTTGTTGATGCCGTTGCAGCTCATGACAGACGCACGGTAAGAATTACAACTTGTTCGCAATAGCATGCCTTTGCTAAGATGTATCTCTAATCCCTTGTTCTGATAATTTGCCAGATGAAGAAAGTCTCTGAGAGGGTCCAACCACCAATCAAATCAAAGCAAGATGAAAAAGATTCATTGCTTGCACAAATACGAAACAAGGTACCACACATTGTTCTTACTCTTACACCCATCCTTTTCCTTCTTCTTTATTTGTGGTTGATCGTGGTAATGCACTACTTCTGAGTGTTTCTACATTGATCGTATAAAATCCCGCATGCAGTTTCTAATTTGGAGTTTTATGAACTTGTTTCGTTTATTGCAGTCCGTCAATCTGAGGCCTGCAGTAGCGACACGACCCAGCATCCAAACTGGTCCTAAAACTAACTTAAGGGTAGCTGCAATCTTAGAAAAAGCAAACACAATACGCCAGGTCCGTTTACTCTCTTTCCATCTCCTTTCAAGATTAGTAAATGTTTTCGAGTTTTTTCCTTTTTAGTGATCCTTGCTAATCCTAGAAGGCTTCATGTCAAATCATTTCGATTTCACACACTTAAGGGGAAACATTGAGTTATTAGCCTGATCATGTACCAAATAAAAAATTTCACATTTTTCTCCATCGCACACACATCTAAAACCGGTGTGAAACTTGTTGCAGGCAATGGCTGGAAGCGACGAGGACGAAGATTCGGATAGTTGGAGTGATTCTTGAAATCATTAACGTTGGCTACACACAGTTACTTTTGTGTTGGTTCTTGTTTCATGGTGAGTGCGCAAGTGCTCAAGTCAGGTAGGTTATAGAATTTCTATTTCAGACATAACATCAAATACGTACGTACTGTCATGGTTATATATATATATATATATATGTATGTATATTGTATACTATTTTATTTATAGGTGTGTGCATGTTGTAACTTGTAAGTAAATCCCGGAATTTGCATTAGCTTTACGCAAGTTGTGTGGTTTTTTTTTTGTTTTTAATTATTTTTCTCACAGAGCATTCTTTTAGTGCGCTATGTAATGTGCACACACTTCGAAGGTTATATTTGGTTACTACCTTTGGAAAGTGAATATCTATCTATAGAATTGAAATGATATGATATTTTTCTTTTTCTAATCACCACCAGTTGAGATCATCTTCCTTCACAAATTTATCTAATCTTGAAAGCTTAGGTATATTAATTCTTGACAAAGAAAGTTCTTTAAAATTGGACTTTATACTGGACGTGGTTTGTTACAAAGGGTGGAAACAATGATTGTAATAAAATAAATCAAACCAAAATGATTGTAAACTTATTAGACCAAATATCTACTTAGAATAAAAAAACTAGAGTGAACCATTGGTGATTGTCTAAACCTAACATGATTCAATTATTACAACGGAAACAAATTACCCGAAATAAAATGAAATTTATTAAAATTGTCTATTTTCAGTTAATATATATATAAGTTATTTTAAAAAATTAAAATCAAATGAAACCCATCACCAAACCAAAATTAAATTACAAATAATTTTATTTGGTTTCAGTTTTTATAAACCATTAAAATCGGAAACCAAAAAAAAAAAAAAAAAAAATCAAAACTGTAAACCGGATGCAGGTGAATTTGCTTGAGGCCTCTTGTTGAATTTTTTCCCCTTCTTTATAATATATTTTTCAAAGCGATCATAGGCGCAAGAAAAATCACACGAGCTTGTGGACAAATCCTAACCAAACCAAACCAAACCTAAGAGATTGATAAGAAAAAAAGAATAAAATCGAATCCCATCTTCTTCCTTTTTTATTTATTTTATTTTATAAATCAATTAATGGGGAAATCGATTCCCATCAAAACAGGGCTAAGAGGAGCGTCCGCTGCAGCAGCAGCTACATTCACCAAATCATCAAAACCGATCCGACCCATTTCCTCAAACACCATGAACAGTCCCGACAAAGATTCCTCAGCCGCCGCAACTACCACCGGCGACAGTAGTAGCCGCCGCTACGTCCCTCTTTCCTCGGTGGTATCGGATTGTGCGAAGCGGTGGTTCAAAGACACTCTTGAGGAAGCCAAAGCTGGTAACATCACTATGCAGGTTTTATTAGGTCAGATGTATTACTCTGGCTATGGAGTCCCTAAAGATCCTCGAAAGGTTTCTTCTTTATTTTGTCCCTACTTTAGCTTTTAGGGTTTTTACTTTGTTGTGTGATTAGAAAATGAAAAATCTCTAATTTTTTAGGTCTATTTGAGTTTTTTTTTCGATTCAATTATATATTTCTGTAACGCAGGGGAGACTTTGGATTACGAAAGCATCAAGAATCCGTTCTTCAGTGTGGAAAGTGAAGGATAAACGACCAGGTTTTGTTGTTTTTTGTGTTCTTATCACAAATCAAGAATTGTTTATGATCCTTTTTGGTTTTGGATATATAAACACTTTGTTTTGGTTTTTTTTTCTTCTGATTTCTCAGGTTACAACGCAAGTGATTCAGATTCTGTTTCTGATTAGCTTATCCATACTCAAGATAGATTGTTTATCGAAAGAGCTTGTTTTTTTTGTTCTGTTTTGTCTCATCTTTGGATGTTACCAAGTTCCAAACAATAAACAATGTCTTGTTTGATGATTGCTAAATCATTCTGTAGCTTCTATTACTCCAATTATTTATTTATCTTGGTGAAAGCCTTTGCTGATATTGTATGCTTCCTAATTAGCAATGAAAAAGGGTTTTAAGGTATTGTTTTGTCACGTTTTCTCTTTAGTAAATAATATCAGAAGGGTTCTTCCAAGTTGCAAGGATAAAACACCATTTATGATTGCACTATTATAAATGTAACTATGTAAGTCCATTTTCGTTGCAGATTGTTCGTCGCTAATTGATTTTTAACTGAGATTACTCCCCGAATTTGTGCAACTATGAAAATTCCTACGACTAATTTTTGTTTGTGTCATGTGCTTCAGACTGGTTTTGTTTCTTAAACAAATTTCAAAAATCAACCCATAAAATAAATAATTGTAACATTTTTCATTCCCCTCAAATTTTTCTCTTTTTCTTCTCCAATCACTCATTCACAACTACTACTCTTTTAACACCAAGTGGGAATGTATATGTTATTCCTCCACTGAAAAAAATTTCACTTTTGATATCACCAATAATAATACGATTAGCCTAGAAAGAAAAAAAGCAATTTCTGAGTTTCTTCGATTTCGTTTCCCATCATTCATTCTCCAAGCTCGTGTGCGGCTCAAAGATAAGGTTTGTGTTTTCATATTTTCTAAGCGTTACTTGATGAGTCAGTCATTAGCGTTTTCTCGGTTTTTGAGAATTTTCCGATTATTTGATTCATACAATTAACAGTGACCATAGAATTATTGTTTTTTGTATTTGGATTTGATTATTGTTTATATGTGAATTTATATTCATGGGGTTTTTTGATCGATCTTCTTCGAGGAAGAAGGACTTTGTTGTTACACACTCGCTTACATGCAAATATTGTTTGTCTTATATAAACTCCAAAATAACAACAGATTTCACTTGGAATTTTGAAGAAGCCAGCAAATTTATAATGAACACTGAATCGCTTGATCCATAAAATTTTGAAAATTTTCTCAGCAGAAACAATGGAGAATGAGACAGAAGCGAGGGTTGTTCAACAGGAAGAAGAACAACAACGTGAAGAAGGAGGAGGAGGACAGCCACAAAACCCACCACCAGCTTTACGACGTCGTTTTGTGATATCTCTATACGTTGGATATTTTCTTGCAAGATGGAGTACCAGGTTTATATAAAATCTTCACCTCCAACAAATTTTTTTTGGTTCTTGATAACATGTTTTTATTCTGAGTTTCATAATCGATTTGAAACAAAAAATGTCTAGAGAGTTAGATAATTTGAAAAATGATGAATACATCATCTTTTCTTCAACTTAGCTTTCAATATGAGTTTCTTGGTTTTTTGATGCAGAACTTGGGAATTCTCTGTTGCTTTGTATATGATCTACTTGTGGCCAAACTCTCTGCTTCTCGCGGCGATTTATGGTGCGATAGAATCTGGTTCTACCGCGATTTTTGGCCCCATTGTAGGGCAATGGATCGAGGGAATGGACTATGTTAAAGTTCTTAGACTCTGGCTCGTCTCTCAGAACCTCTCCTACATCGTTGCCGGTAGCGCAGTCATCAAGTTGTTGCTAGTTTCCGATCTTAAGTCCCAGAATTTCCCGGTTTTTGCAATCTTGGTTGTCTTGACGAATGTTGCTGGCGCTATAGGGGTGCTTTCGACTCTTGGTGGCACCATTCTGATCGAACGAGACTGGTAATGTATAGATTTACAGTTGCAAAAGTTAAAGATTGCAACACTTCATTCAAGTTTGTTTTGTTTCTTGTTTTGATAAAAGGGCTGTGGTTATGTCGGAAGGTCATCCACCAGCGGTATTGACAAGATTGAATTCTGTCATTAGAGGCATTGATTTGAGCTCGAAGCTACTTTCTCCAGTCATCACCGGTCTGATCATCAGTTTTGTCTCTCTCAAGGCGTCAGCGATTACTTTTGCAGCTTGGGCCACTATAACCGCTTGGATCGAATATTGGCTCTTCATATCTGTGTATACTGGTGTTCCTGCGATAGCACGAAGCAATGAGAGACGTATCTTGCGTTCCCGGACAAAGCCAATAGAAGGAACAACAGGTGCACCTGTTTCTGTTTCTATTGTTCCGGGAACAGAGGAGGGTTCTCATGGAAACACACCGTGTAGAACCGGAATCCTGAAGATTATTGATAGAGTATCCGAGTCCTCTTTCGTTGGCGCGTGGAGAATTTATTTCAATCAAGAAGTTGTACTCCCCGGGGTTTCCCTTGCTCTCTTGTTCTTCACCGTCCTCAGGTTTTCTCTCTCTTTATGTTTCAGATTTTGTTCACATACAAGTGTATGATTGTAGCGGGTTTCGATGATTTATCGGATCTATTTACCACTTTGACACAGCTTTGGAACATTGATGACGGCTACATTGCAGTGGGAAGGGATACCTACATATATCATCGGTATAGGCAGGGGAATAAGTGCCACAGTTGGACTAGCAGCGACATTTCTGTATCCTCTAATGCAATCCCGTCTCTCAACGCTGAGAACCGGCCTCTGGTCCTTCTGGTCTCAGGTGTATCAAATTTAAACCGATAATCCATTTGATTCATCTGATTGGTTATAACAAGTTAGATATAGTCTCTGTTAAGTGTATCTTATATGAATCTAGTAGAACTTGACTATGTTATGGAACTTGAGTCATCAATCCTATAGAAGAATCTAAATTGTAAAACAAAAGGGTCACAAAAGTAGGTTCGTGTTCTTGTTTTCGCAGTGGAGCTGTCTTTTGGTCTGCGTTGGATCGATTTGGGTTAAAAAAGATAAAATAGCATCTTACATGCTAATGTCCGGAGTCGCTTCTTCGAGGCTTGGCTTGTGGATGTTTGATCTTGCCGTCATTCAACAAATGCAGGTATATGTTAACATTTCTTTTCGGTTATACGGTTAATAGTCCTTTTTTTCAAAGAGTTATAATAACTTTTAGTATAATGTTTGGTCATGTTAAAATAGGATCTAGTTTCAGAATCCGACCGTTGTGTGGTTGGAGGTGTTCAAAACTCGTTGCAATCGGCTCTTGACTTGATGGCATATCTATTGGGCATCATTGTATCCAATCCAAAGGTAAATAAAATCCAACTTACATATTTAAGAATCGCATTAATGATTAATTAGGCCTGAACATTAAGGGTATAAGATCGGGTAATAGCGGATAAGGGTCGAGTATGGGTAGTTCGGATATCTAAAACTATTATCCAAAGTGTACCCGTAAAAATAAGGATCAGGTAATTCGAGTATCGGGTAGGATAAAGATAATTTGGGTACCTAAAATCACTATCCGATTAATACCCGAATTTTCAATAAAACGGATAATATTCGAGTAATTCAAGTAATCGGGATAATTTAGTATTTAGATTAATATTTTTAAAACAAACACAATAAAAATTAAGAAACAGTCTTCATAACGCCAAAAGTTGCAGACACATATATAAGTTAATTTTTATAAGACTACTGCAACTATAAATCATTTATTTTATTATTTAGTAATTTTACCCTTTTTTTATTGCCCGGGAAAACTAATTCACTCCTTTTTTGTTTGCCCGGAAAAACTAAAGTTTCACTGATTTGGGATTATTGGTTTGTTGGGTTAATGTTTCTTGAACTGGTATTGTTTGAACCCAATGATAAAACAATTAGACTGCCGTATTTAGTATGTTGTGTTCTATAATTTGTATTAATTTATTTTAGTTGTTAGTATTTAGCTTTAGGGATACCCTAAATAGTTACCCGATCCTTACCTTTACCCGTCAAAATAAATTATCACTATCCATACGGATTTTGTCGTTTACCCTTATCCGAAAACTTAGGATAATTTGAAACGGGTAAAGATTGGATCAAAATACCCGACCCAGGCCTATGATTAATGACTCCTTTTTCCATCATACAAGAATTATGTGTGATACAATCGAAATCACAATGTATTTGGACTGTGATTTCAGGATTTTTGGATATTGACGATGATATCATTCTCCACGGTTACATTAGCAGGATTACTCTATACAATTCATCTCTACCGCATCAGAAACCATATTTTTCACTTTGAGAAAATTCCTCTAGTGAACAAATGTTTATTCAAGTTACTCCCTTCTCGTGGAAACATGTAATGTTGTGTAATGCGCCACACCATTACATGCTTTTTAAAATCATTTCGCTTACCATTTTAGTTTATGCGTGTCAACAACAACATACGTAGTATTTTTCTCTTTTAACATTTTTCGTTAAACATTTAAAAAAACGCGAATAAAATTAATATTAAGAAGACATTAGAATTAGTTAAAAAAAAAAAAACATTTAAGAAGATTGATGAAGCCTCTTCTTAGCGTTCTCTGCTTCATCGGTTGCTTCAACTTGCATCTTTGTCTCTGTTAGCTGAGCCTCTGTAGCTTCCTTCTCGTTCTTTGCCGTCAACCTCTTTGTCTTCATGAATCAAAATGTTTTAACCAAAACAAATATACATTTATAATTTTGCTAAAATAAAATTAAATTTTAGACAAATAATTGCGTGAATTTAATTTTTTTGTTAATAATAAACAGGGAAAAAAAAAAGTTTTGAACAGGTTCTGGTATTTGACCATAACAATATGAAACTATTTAAAGTTTATATATGTTACTGATTAGATAGCCAGGCTGATTATGAATAAGTGCTGATTAATTAATTAAATAAAATTATAATGATATGAAATTAATCAATTTAGCAATCCATGAACATGGCGGTCCTGAACCCAAATGGACCAAGCATGAATCTGCGATCTTTTAAAAACCAAGGCCGGATTTATCTACAAAACGACCTATTTTTTAATAAAAAATATGCAAAACGACCTTTTTTCTTGCTTTAGTTTGCGGTCTTCTAAAACTCAGGACCGACTATGCTCACGAATCTCTGATCGCTTGCTTTAGTGGCTCGGACCATAAACTCCACATAAGCTAAGAAAATTAAGTACAATAATCATTTCAAAACGATGTCGTCTTTATATACGTACCTGGCCGACAAAAAAAGCTTTGACATAGCTAAACCCTTCCTGAAACGTGACTGCCATGGATAAACAGTTCGTCTTCACTCGATCCATCAGAGACTTCGATGGCCGTCGCGATGTGTCGCCGGCCTCTTGCATCCGAACCTTAGCTAGAAAACGGTGCTGTTTAGAGAGAGAGAGACACCTTCTTTTTTAATTCTTGAAAGTTGAAAGCAAGGCTACGGTACATCTCACTTTCTTGTGCCAAAGATTTTTTAAGTCTATAAATTATTCAAGAAGCAAACATTGCCACGTCTCTTTACGTGTTGGTTGTAGAGGCACTCACGTGTATTATATTAATTGGCTCTTTTACTTTTGGGCTGAAATTGTCATGCGATCATACTGTATAGTTTACACGGGGGTGAACATAAAAACCACATCGATATCAAACCAAAATTTGTCCACCCAAATCAATTGAATTTATTTATTTAAATGATTTTTTTTTTTTTTAGAACAACCGATTTAAATGATATATAAAATTTAATATTTAAGTAAAAAATCCAAATCGAATCCAAATTTTGTACAATCCGACTGAAATTTAATTAAACACTACTATTTTAAATTATATATTTTATAATTTATAATTTGGATTAAAGAGAACTTAGAGCCAAGAATGTCCAAAAAAAAGAAAAGAACTTATAATAAAAAATTTAGAATTTTTACACGTATTAAAAAAAAAAATTAATGCTTAATTATAAATGTATCATTCTTTGTATTTTACAATTTCTCATAACTCTTAACCAGTAGTAATTCAATAAAAAAAAATTATTTAAAATATCACTAAAATATGTTTTTGTTCCAAGCATACTATCATTTAGTTTTTTTTTCCAAAAATACCACTAAAAATTTTGTTTTTCCAAAAATACCACAAACACTAAAAATGAGTTTTAAGGGTTTATAATTTAATTTTTTGGGTTTGGATTTAGTATTTTGAGTTTAGGGTTTAATTTTTAGGGGTTAAAGTTTAGTTTTAGGGTTTACGATTTAATTTTGAGAATTTAAATTTTAGTTTTAATTTTGTGGTATTTTTGGAAAAAGAAAAATTTTAGTGGTATTTTTGGAAAAAAAAACTAAGTGATGGTATATTTGAAACAAAAAGTTATCTTTGTGATATTTTTTGAGAATTTCCTTCAATAAATCCAATTATTTCAATTAATAATTTTTGAAATTTACAATTATATAGTTAGTTATGCATAGAAAATAGAGAATATACATCTTTTGAAACATTTTTTTTTAAAAACATCTACTCCATTTATTCCATTATACTCTCTCCATTTTTTTTTATTTGATGTTTTAGAGATTTTTTTAGATCAGCATGTTTCATACTGATTCATTTTAGTAAAACACTATTGTTTTACTATACTCCATGGCATCATATTAACATGTCGATTTACGGCGTCTAGATTAATACAAATTTTAGCCATTTTTATTAGTTCATGTAAAAATCGTTTCTAATATCTTGGTTTGTGTAGGAATTTAAATAAAACCTTAGTTCGTATATAAATTAATCACGATGAAATTAGTTGAATCTGCCGTTTTTCCTCACAAACTCACTCCTAATCTCTACTGATGTGTGTTAAAAAGAAAGAGAGAATCTTTCTACTACCTAAGTAAAGAGTCTCAATTTTCCAAGATTCTCAATTGTTTCAAAGAAATCTTATTTTTATTCAAATAAATTGAATTAACAAGAAATTACACGTCCTGTTTAGCTAGATCTCGTACCGATTTTATTAATTTTGTTGGATATTCTACTTCTCTGAAATCTTTGAGTAATGGGATATCATTTTGACGTCAAAAAAACAAAAAGTACACGTGGCAGGCAGATAGACATCTAATGATGATGAAAGCATGAAGCCGCCTCTCACAAATCTGTTCAAAGTTTTTTGAGAGTCAAGGCCACAAGGTCTGACCATCTCTTCTTCTTCTTCTTATACTTTCAACGGTCAAACTTGTTGTCACCTTCTCAGAAACTACACTTTATATTCATTTTTCATTTTGTGCTAACAAAAAAAAAAAGAAAAAAAAAAAATATTCACCAATCAGACTGTGCAAATATGTTTTATATATACAGACAGAACAATATACATAAATTTAACATCAATCACATCTTTTTTTTTCTTTCTTCTTCTTCGTCGCCCCTTCTCCAAGCTCTCTTAAACACTTGCTATAAATATCTGAAGTCGGTCTTTCATAAGAGAAAGAAAACTTCCATTTTCGTATGGCTGCTTCTTCTCTTCTTACAATGGACAATAGCAGAACCAGACAAGACATGAGTGGTTCTGCTAATTGGAAACAACAAACCGGAAGAACATCAACGACATCTTTGGAAGGACTTGAGATCCCAAAGTTTAGATCTTTTGCTCCTTCTTCAATCTCAATCTCTCCTTCACTTGTCTCTCCTTCCACTTGTTTCAGCCCTTCTCTTTTCCTCGATTCCCCTGCTTTTGTCTCCTCCTCTGCTAACGTAAGCCTCTTCTCTGTTTTCTGAATAATTTTCTTTAAAAAGATTAATCCAACTATTTGATCATCTGGGCTTGATCAATATCATTGATTTAACATGTGTTATTCAAGAAAAATTAATTGTGATCGGAAGTTAATTAAGTCATGGGTCAACGATTTCTTTTGTAATAGTTTTTTTAGAGAGAGAGAGAGAGTTTCAGAGTCGTTCTTGACTCTGTTTTCAGGTTATGTTTCTTAATTATTGCTATGTACCTTGAATTTTGAACAAAACCCCCCAATTTATTTGATAACCCCTTAATTTTGAGAGAGATTTTCAAGGCAAATGATGATAATTTCTATACTTTTGGATTGTCTTGTAGGTTCTTGCTTCTCCAACCACAGGAGCTCTTATCACAAACGAAAGTAACCAGAAAAGTATAAATGAGGAAGAGAAGAAGCAGAACAACAACAACAACATTAACTTCTTCGATTTCTCATTCCAGACACAATCATCAGTAGTTTCTGCTCCGACAACAACAACAACAACAACAACAACAACAAACAGTTCCATCTTTCACTCACAGGTATGTTCCTCAACAGCTCAATCTTGTAATCTTTTTTTTGTTCTTTCATGGGTTTTTCTGTAACATAACTCTGTTTTTGTGTTTCAGGAACGACAGAGGAAGAACCAGTCAGATCAATGGAGCCAAACCGAGACTCGTCCAAACAATCAAACTGGATCTTACAATGGAAGGGAGCAAAGGAAAGGAGAAGATGGTTACAACTGGAGAAAGTACGGTCAGAAACAGGTTAAAGGTAGCGAGAATCCTCGGAGTTACTATAAGTGTACTTTCCCAAGTTGTCCAACGAAGAAGAAAGTGGAAAGATCTTTGGAAGATCAGATAACAGAGATTGTGTATAAGGGAAGCCATAACCATCCAAAGCCTCAGTCCACTAGAAGATCTTCTTCTTCTTCGACTTTTCAGTCAGCTGTGTTCAATGCTGGATTTGACCACCATGGCTCTTCTGATCAACCTAATTCCAATAATAGCTTTCATCACTCTGATTCGTTTGCGATCCAACAAGATGATAATACTACTTCTGGTTCCGTTGGAGACGATGAGTTTGAGCATGGCTCATCGGTTGTCAGCAGAGAAGAAGAAGATTGTGGGAGTGAACCTGAAGCAAAGAGATGGTAAAAGATCATCATCACCCGCTAAATTCGCCTAGTCTTTGAACAATCTTGATTAAGAAAGTTTTTAACATTTTGAATGTTTTGTTTTTGTGTGTTTTCAGGAAAGGAGAAAATGAAACAAACGGTGGGAATGGTAACGGAAGCAAGACCGTGAGAGAGCCGAGAATCGTAGTACAGACAACAAGTGATATCGACATTCTTGACGACGGTTACAGATGGAGAAAATACGGCCAAAAAGTCGTTAAGGGAAACCCAAATCCAAGGTAATAATAATCTTATAAACATGTGTGCTTCTCAATAATCACAATTTAAAAGGCTCTAAGAATCTGACCTGTTTGTTTTCTTTTGACTTGATGAATCTTAACAGAAGCTACTACAAGTGCACAACCATCGGTTGTCCAGTGAGGAAACATGTTGAGAGAGCATCACACGATATGAGAGCGGTAATCACAACTTACGAAGGGAAACACAACCACGACGTTCCTGCAGCTCGTGGTAGCGGTTACGCCACAAACAGGCCGTCACAGGATTCTGCAGCAGTCCCAATTAGACCAGCTGCTATTGCTGGTCACTCTAATTACACTACTTCTTCTCAAGCACCATATACGCTTCAGATGCTGCACAACAACACTAATGGTGGACCTTTTGGTTACGCTATGAACAACAATAACAACAACCTTCAAACGCAACAAAACTTTGTTGGTGGTGGGTTCTCTAGAGCAAAAGAAGAACCGAACGAGGAGTCCTCGTTTTTCGATTCGTTTTTGTCCTGAAACAAAGGAATCTGTTTTTCCTTTTGTACATTTCTGCTAAAAGGGTTTAACTACTTACTAGTGATCCTGCAGATAGTAAGACTATAGTCTATAGTCCATAGAGAAATTATTTCATTTGTTTTTTTCGTGGCTCATGTGAGCTTCCACACGCTTGTAATATCTTTAGTGTTTGTACCATAGAAGTAGAACAAAAAAATGGAATAAAACCAATCAAATTTCACACGTTTTCACATAATGTGTCGAAGAACAACACACAGAGAGTCGCAGACCCGAATTTTTTAAACAGTATCGGCTATATGCACACACAAAGAATGAGATTTACACGTATCGCAGAAATCAGTAAACTATTGAATGAAACACATATTGCAGAGATGGGGTTTTAAGCAGAATTTCAGATAAAAGATTGAGTAGAGAGTTTGTAACCGGAGAAGAGAGCAGAGAGAGCTAAAGACGCAAAGGCGAAGATAGCCATGCTAATAGCTGAAGCAGCAGAATCAGTGAATATGTTATCTTGGCCTTCTCTGAATCTGTTGGTCAATGGAATTGCAGAAGAAGCAGCTGATATGAGTAGATACGCTACAATCTACAATCACAAAAACTATGTTATAAGTCACAAAGAAGATCTGTTACATCAAATTTGAAATGAATGTTCCAGAAATATTTCACTGTTCACAAAAACTGATTCTCTTTTTGCATCTAATTTTACATTTACATTCACATTCAGAGCCCTGAGTTTTAGTAGACCGCAAGCCGCTTTGCACATTTTGGTCTATCAGTTTCATCATTACCTGGTCGCCGGAGAAATCGACTAAAATTGAAGTCCGGCGATCAAAAAATTCCCTTTCCGAGAAATGTACAAAAATTTGCCACGCAGTGTATAACGTTGAGATAATCGCGATCGCCAATACATATCTGAAGAAATCACACAAAAAAAAAAAAAAAAATCCAAATTGAAAATTCCGCTGCAATTTTCAAAAACCCAATTTCAATAAATCAAAAGAGAAATCTGAAATAATGGAATCGGACCTGTACTCTTCGTACTCGTCGAAGTTTCTACCGTATCCATGTTTGTTCGAAACCATGATTATGAATGTAAGGAGAGAGAACAATAGACCCAATCCTCTCGTAATCGGAGATGCTTTCTTTATCAAATCATCTCTTTTCCATCTCTGAGTAATCGCAGAAAACCCCGACGTTGTTCCAGACGCCGGCGTCTTCGTCTCCGTCGTCGCCGCCGCCTCCACGTCGGAAACTTCGACCGGCTTCATGTTGTCGGGATTCGTCATTCTCCGATAGATCTCGATTCCGAATCGGATTTGCTTCTTTTCCTCCTTATAAATTGCGAAGAATCTGGAGGAGGAATAACAAACTTGGAAGAAAAGAAAAACGCTTAAATTTTTCTTGTTAATTAAGGTTTCGGGTTTTATATGTTAATTGAGGAAAGCGCGTGGTGGCGGGAGAGTGATTAAGGTAATCAATGTGATTAATTAGTTGTTAATACCCGACGCGTGTCATGAGGGGAAAACAATGCTTAGAGTTATCGTGGTTTGCATTTATTGTCTTTTAGACAGCGAATTCTGGGAAAAAAAGTCTTGACGTTCTTGATAGGATGAATTTGTGGGATAGTAAAGAAAAAGAATATTTGCAAAATAACCAAAATTTTTAGATTTCAAAGATAATGATTCTACTGCATACAAATATTTTAGTTATTTTGCAAATTATATTTTTTTTTACGGTTATCCAACCAAATTATAAGAAAACATAAAAAATAACCTGTTACAGAAGAAAATCATTGTTTAATTGGGAGACGTTAAAGCATGATCAAAAAAAGATCTTGATGATTTTTTATAATCTTTTTATTGATTCTTTTTAAATGATTTTATTGAAGTTTATAGGAATTGATCATCATGATTTCTAATGTACTATGATTTAAAATTCGATATATCGGATTTGCTAATAGTTTTTAACATGTAAAAAATGAAATCAATCAATTAAAAGTAAAAAGAAAAATTAGATCACTCATGGAAGTAAATAAAATAAATTTGAGAATGCTGATGCAAAATCACTAATTGAGAAGTCTAATATTTATTTAGATATTTTACTATTTGATTTTCAATTAAATTTTCATATTTTTAAATTATTAAGTTTTCTGATTTCTATCTGAATTAGAATTACTTTTTAATCTAATTTTTTAAATCTGGATGAATTTATTCTTATAATTCTAGTTAAACTATTTTTACTCCGTTAATATTTTATAACCCGTTAAAAAAACAAACACAAAAACGGAAAACAAAATCAGAACATCCATGAAAATAAATAAAATAAGATTGAAGATGTTGATGTGAAATCAGTGTTAGAGAAGCCTACAAATTATTTATTTATTTTGATTCTCCTACTTTTTCTTCTATTATTTGATTTTCAATTAATGTTTATCACATGTTTTCAAATAATTATTTTTCATATTTCTATTTGAATTAGGTTTACTTTTTATTATGTAACTATTCATATATATATATATATATATATATATATATATTTTAATCTTGACGAATTCATTTTCGTATTTTTATTTGAATTAGACTTACTAATATTTTTAATCATATTTGATTTTTCTTTTCTCTTTTGAATAGACATATTATCTTTTTCAGATAAAAAATAAATTATAAATATCTCATCGCTTGGTTTCTTACATTTTATCATTTCCACAATGATAAACATTCAAAATAATTCTTTTCTCATACATCAATTTTACAAACTTTAGGATGTCTACGTAATGGCAAATCTAAAATAATAAAGAACCACAATATAATGTACTTTTTATTTATTTTTTGTAATATAATTTTAAAATATAATGATATTAGATTTTTAAAAATTGATAAAAATTTTGTGACATGTGGTTAAACCTAATTGATAACAAAATTTCTAAAAGAAATTATTGAAATGTTAAATTGCTTGGTGAAAATATCGAAAGAGTAAAAAAAATTTACAACAAAGGTTAAAGATTATATTTTTTTAAGATTGGGTATGTAAACCTAATTCTTTTTGAACTCGAAAGATTTTTATATGTGTATTTAATATTCTAATGAAAAAACGTGTTTGATATTTTGCCTTATCTATTTATATTCAAAATCAAAATATATGCAAAACGTGTATATATATAATTTATCTACTAATTTTTGTGTTAATTATCAATTAGAACCTAATTGAAAAACGTTGATATATGTTGCTTTTTATAACCTATATATAAGATTTTTTTTAAATAAGATGATTTTGACACGTGGCAAAAACTAGTTGGAAAATATCAACCGACTACCATATATCACGATCGTGTTAATTACAAAATTAGATGGATCAAACTTTATATAATAAGATTTGCTAAGATATAGTTTGGGAAGTTGTCATGATTTTTTACATAAATTTCGTGCTAAGAAAGGAATTCTTGTTACGCAAGTTCAGAAAATATAGTTTACGGGTTTTTTTAGAGTAATTGCAATGAGTTAATGACCGTGAATTTTTATTAGATTAGATAAATAAAATTAGAAGTATGAACTTTTTTCAACTCGGACAGAAGTTCGAACCATGTTGGGTTGAGTGATGACTTGGAGGATTTGATCCATGTTATCGATATCCCGTTAAACTCTTATGTTCTTCATTTATTTTTTATGTTAATCACTTCCACACTGAGGTAAAATATATATAGCATATTTTTTAGATTTTTTCAATATGAGTCCATCTTTAGACGGAAAATATGATCAATTTCACTTGCGGATCTATATTTTAGCCTAGTAAATTATATACTCTATAGGAGATTTTGTGATGATGCAATAGCAGGGTGAAGGCATATATTCTCAATATTGTTTCGAGATAAAAAAGGTTCGAGTCTCTAATAGAAGATTTTTTTTAAAACCAATATCAATCTTTACTCAAACAATATGCTGTACTATTTTATCTTTATTTTTTTTATGACAAAAAACGTATTTACAAAACTGTTATTACTATATTTTGACATGTAGTCAGAATCAGAAAAATAAGTTTACGAAAAATGGAAAAATCTACCATTCTAATGATGGTAGATTTGTTTTATGATTGTAGACTTATAACCGGCATGGTAGACTTAATTCAAGATGGTAGACTTAATATTACAACGATAATTTTTTTTCGTAGACCTATTTTTATTTAGTAGTACATATATTTTTGAGTGGTAGATTTATAATATGAGTGGTAGAGTTAACGCCAATGGTGGTAGAGATATTTCTGAGTGATAGACTTAGTAGTCGAATGGTAGATTTAACTCGTAGATTTATAATCGAATGGTAGATTTATTTTGTTTGACGGTAGATTAAAGTTACGTGGTACATTTATTATCATAGGAGGTAGACTTACGTGAGTTTTGGATTGTAAATTTATTTTTAGTGATGGCAGATTTATAATGAGCAGTAGACTTATTATTGAGGCGGTAGAGTTATTCAATATTTTGTTTACTAAAACAACCTTCAGTTGGTAGATTTATTGGTTATTATAGCGATAGGTTTACAGTGGTAGACTTGTATGCTTACATATAATGATGGTAAACTTGTATGTTTACATACAATGATGGTATACTTATATTCTTACGTACAATGATTGTAGACTTGTATGTTTACATACAATGATGGTAGACTTGTATGTTTACATACAATGATGGTAGACTTGTATGTTACATATCATTGTAGACTTGTATGTTACATGCAACGAATTTTCGAATGCAAACGCCGGTCGCAAACACCGGTCGATATACAAATCTACCATTATTTAGAAAATAAGTCTACCACTAATGATAACGTATTTTTTGCATACTGCAAATAACCCTACCATAACATCTAAAACAGTCCAAAAAACCTATCATGGTTTCAAATGCAAACGCCAATCGCCAAATACAAACGCCGATTGCAAACGAATGTCACAAATGGCGATCGTAAATGCTGATTGCATACGCATTCGTAAACACCGATCGCAAACACATTTTTATCATAAAAATAAAAGAAAATATATTTAAAATTTTAATTAAATTTTATTTTTTTATTATTAATAGTTTTTATTATTACTTTAAAATTAATTTTTTTTTATGTCAATGACATTTTTGTTATTAAAAAAAAAAATTAAGTTTTTTATCCACTTTAAAACATTTCTCACTTTTCAAAAAATTGTTTTAGTAATTAAAGAATTTTCCAAATTGTTTAAATAATTATCTTTTTTTTTGCAAGTTTACCATCAACTTTTAAAAAATACAGATCTAATCCATTATGATAATGTATATGTTTAAACATACTCCAAAAACAACATTATTTTGAAAATAAATTTTAAACCAATAAATTGCAAAATTAGAAATTCGAACCTTTGCTTTGATCTCACAAACAAGCACGAGCTACTTAACCAATCGGGCTCGTTGTTTTTATTTTATTTTAGTAACAAATAAATAATTATATAACTACAACTTTTTTTTTATAACCAAAGTTTTTACCATCCGACTAATTTCCTATAATGAATGTAGCCGTTGAATAGCTTATTCACCGAATTTTATAATGTGTCTAATACGTGGCACCATTTCGACTGGCCAATATAACTACAACTTACCTTCTGTAAATTGGAGATTGTCCCGATGTCGTTGTTACCGACATCCGTTGTCACCAGCTCCATCATAAAAAAATACATATTAAATCAAAACCCTCGCGATTAAAAAAATCCAAATCTATTCATATATACTCGTAATTTATAAATTTTAATGTATGTGGCTGTAAAAAATTCTTTGAAGTTTTAGATTTGAAAATTAATCATATCCATAATTGAATAAAAAATATTGGGCTTTGTTAATGTTGGTCTCCTAAGTTCATATATGATCTCGGTTATTCAAGATTCACTTTCGAACGCTGGGAATTTAATTTTTGAATTTGAAAACCGAAACATCAAGATGAAATTCCAACCAACTTAATTAAAATCCCATGGTGAGATTTGTACCATTAGATTTGAAATCTCAAGTGTTTTATAAAGAGTTATAAATTGCTATATATGATACTTCGAATTAAATTCGCCATTGATAAACTTCAAGTTTAGTTTTTTTTGTTTGTTTTGGAAAAATTTTGTTTTATTTAATATAAATTGTTTGATTTGATACTTGACAGAAAAATATAGGTCAAATGTTCAAAACTCTAGTTTTGTAAATTGTTGGTTTAAAATTTATCATTTTTGAAATCTGTTAAAAAATACACGGTGTCTTATGCAGTGAAATACATAAAAATTAGATTATAGGTTGACTAGGACTTGGTAGATTTGACGGGCATTTTTTAAAACTTGAAGATAAACTTGCAAAAAGATACAATGGAGGGTTTTTTTTTGTTTTCGCAAAAAAACCTATTATATACTTTCAAGATGCATTAGATGCTGGAAAAATCTTCATATAAGTTTTCAAGAAATTAGTACTTTTCAGACTTACTAATTGGAACAAGACACTTGTCTCATTTGTCAATGATCGATGGACTTGTCCACACACTACAAAAAGAAATAGCTACTTTGTGGGAGGAATTAGTAAGTTGTAAACTCATGACGATTAATTAGGGTTATCATTTGTCTCATACCGGTTTAAAGAATACATAGAATTCGGTCCAAAACCTCTTAATAGGAAAATAAATAAATGAGCAATCATAAGTCATAACGAAGGAAGAAGACATTAATGTCAAGAGCTCCTAACAATTTTAGAAACTTTTGAGTTTGCCGTGACGATAAATTTATCACATCTTGCATTGACCACCACAATATGTTCGTCAGCAACATCACATCGACTTGTGATAGTTTAAACTCTAGAATATTTGAGGTGAATTTGAAACATTATTTATTTTATTCAAATTTAAATTCATTTTAGAGAACATAATATAACTTTGATTAATTCTTAAGATTTCAGTTGTCTTCTTTCTTTCAAATATATATGCTAAAGTACAAAGTCTTTTAATTTTTTTTTTTTTACTATTGTTGTAAATGCTCCATTAATTTATTGTGTGAAAATTAAAACTAAATTAATTAAAAATAAAATAAAGTGGAAAAATTAGAAAAAGATAATAAAATGTATACATTAGTCTCTATTTCAGAAAATTTGTTTAATATTTTTTTCAACAATATTTTTTCAACAATATTTGTTTAATATATATATATATATATATATAAATAACACAAAAAATTATATATATATATATATATATAACACAAAAAATCGATCCATTGTCTCTGGACATATGTAATTTATTTATAAAAAAAATCTCTGTTTAAATAAAAAAAAAAAGATAATAAAATTTATGTGTGTTTGGATAAACCTAAAACGAAGGGGGCGCATGAAAGGCACCACCGACTAATAAGTAATAACAATAGGTTTGGGATCATATTAGACTTAGCCCCGCTTTTGTTCCCTCTTTTGCTTCTTCTTCTCTTTTCATTTCTCATCATCATCATCATCAATCTCTCGTTTTCCTGGTTACGGTTTCTTCGCTGTCAAGAATCGAACGATACCCACGAATTGGATCCGAATCTCAAATCTGCACTCCAACTTCAATCACGAGCGAGCCCTTTGCTTTTTGCCGATTGTTTCCTTTTGATATCGGTAAGTTTCCTTGTCTCTCTCTCTCTCTCTATCTCTCTCTCGAGTCATTCACATTGCACTTCGAGCTTGCTCCCGTACTGGGTTTCCTGGTTTTGGTCCTTAATTGTGTAAATCGAATCGATTTTTCCATTTTGTGAATGTGGGGAGGTCTTCAAATTTTGATTCAAATGTCGTTCGTGCTATTAGGTATTTTGTTGATTCTTGAAGCCCTAATTTTTGCTCAAGTTCTTCGAGCTGGGACTAGTATACTTCGATGGTATACAACCTGAAAGGAAGATTAGGGTTAGGGTTTTCTGTTCTGAGCACCTCTCCTGAGTTGAGAAATTTCTGAATCTAGGGTTTTTTTTTAATCTGATTCGGTCTGATAAGAAGAAGAAAAAAAGGGGTCGGCTTGAGAGGATAATGTGTATATTGTGTGTTATTCAAAAGTGGTCTCGCCGGGTTGCAACGATGCTGCCTTGGTTGGTTTTACCGTTGATTGGACTATGGGCTCTGTCTCAGCTTCTTCCACCAGCTTTTCGTTTCGAAATAACTTCTCCCAGGCTAGCTTGTGTATTTGTGCTTTTGGTTACTTTGTTCTGGTATGAGGTTTTGATGCCTCAGCTTTCTACTTGGCGGGTGCGGAGAAATGCCCGTCTTAGGGAGAGAAAGCGAATGGAAGCTATGGAGCTGCAAAAGCTAAAGAAAACTGCTACACGGCGTTGTCGTAACTGCTCAACGCCTTACCGGGACCAAAATCCAGGTGGTGGACGATTTATGTGCTCATATTGTGGGCATATATCAAAGAGGCCTGTTTTAGACATGCCTGTGCCTCCCGGGTTAGGGCTTTCTGGTTCTGGAATTTTGAAGGATCTTGTTGGAAGAGGTGGTAAGATGTTGAATGGAAAGGGATGGAATGAGAATGGATGGATGCACGGGCAAGAATGGTCAGAAAACAGCACATGGACCAGCGAGTCAACCTATTGGCGGAATAATAGTGGTAGTACATTTGGAGAAGATGATAATTGCTTGGGAGAGAAATCATATTCTGGTGGCGTTGTTTTTGCTTGCCGACTGTTTACTTCTTTTTTCATGAGCATTAGGTGGCTTTGGAGAAAGATTTTTAGCTTTAGCTCTTCGGTTGACGAGTCGTCAACTGATGCTGACCAGAGACGTTTACTGGCTAGGCAGGGTGAGAATGGAACCAGCTATCATGAGAGTAGGGTTGAGAAAGCACGCAGAAAAGCTGAGGAGAAAAGACAAGCTAGGCTAGAGAAGGAGCATTTGGAGGAAGAAGAGAGAAAACAACGAGAGGAAGTCGCGAGACTAGTGGAGGAACGGAGAAAGTTGAGAGATGAGAAAAATGAAGCTGAGAAATGCAGCAACTCGTCACCTGTTGCCAAGGAAAAAGATACCAAAAAAGAGGCAGAGAAGAAGCGTCAGGAGAGAAAGAAAGAAAGAGATAAGGCCTCTAGTAAGAGCAATTCTGATGCTGAAGAGCTTGACAAGAGAATAGGAAAGGAAACTGAGCATAAGCGTGAGCTTGATAAGAATGATTATCTGGAACATCAGAGACATGCATCTGATAATTTCAGGGGCCACAACATGGAAAGGAGACATGGGCATTCAGTAGATAGTAATGCTACTAGTAACAATAACATGACAACAGGTGCTGGTGGTAGGTACTTTGATCGAGTGAAGGGTACATTCTTGTCTTCTTCTAAGGCTTTTACCGATAGCCGGTTATTTGGAAGAGGTGTCAATATGTCTACTTCAATTGCAAAAGAGAATAAGCCTATTGGTTCCGCAGACCATTCTCATGCATCTGCTCATACTAGGCATATTAATCCTCCTGAATTTTTGGCTGGAAAATCTGGTGCAAACGGAGGGGAAAGGAATACTAATCGTCCTGTAAGTGTTCTTGCCAAGTTTCTTATGCCTTTGTTATTTGGTTGAGTAAACTAGCCTATTGTGTATGCAGTTATAATTTTCTCCTCTCTATTGAGCTCATCTATTTGCTGTTTGTTAAGTAGATAAGTTTGTTTTGATTTCTCAAAATCGTTTTGTTCTTGAAGTAAGTGAACTTAATTTTGGTTAGAGTTTTCTTCAGGCGGTTTTATAAAGGATACTTAAAAATATTATGCTGTTCCCCTCAGGTTGTTTCTGAGCCGCAACCTAGTGGAGAACCTAAAAAATCATGGCAGCAACTATTCGCTCGCTCGCCGTCTGTGCCTGCTTCCTCGAATGTTAATGTTATAGGTCGACCTAGTACAAAGCCCAAACCTGTTCAGAGTTCACAGGTTCCGAATCAAGATCATTCCATACGAACCTTTGGCAATCCAATCAGTTTTGGGCTTCCATCACCATTCACTATGCCAACATACTCTAGCGGATCAACTACCAGTAGCTTAGGTTTCTCATCTGCAAGAGATATCGTTCTCCCTCAGCCTGGGGAAAAGTCTCGTGCTTTTATGCCTGAAGAAGAGCATTTTGAAGATCCGTGTTATGTTCCGGATCCAATATCTCTACTGGGACCTGTTTCAGAATCACTTGATCTAAGGGCTGAGTTTGAAAATGGTGTAGGGCTGGAAAAACCTCACTTACTGAAGAATACACCTTTTTGTGAAGTCAGTAAGCCATCTCCGATCGAATCACCCTTGTCAAGATTACGAGTTGCAGATGAAAAACAAGTTAACGATGGAAGCTGGCAAATGTGGAAGACCACTTTTGGCCAAGACCTTCTTCTACCTTCAGATAATACTAGATCTATTGAGGAAAATGGCGTGCATCATGTGCCTCATAATAGGACGTCATCATTATTTGCAAAAGATGACCCTATTCACAGTGCTTATTCACACAGAAAAGACTGTTTTGAAAACGATCAGAGAAGTGGCACGTTCAGTCCCATTGCTGGTCCAAGCAACCACGATCCTTGGTCACAGAAAATGTTCCTCCCAACATCATCTGGCACAGAGAGTCTTTTGTCGCTAAGTCGACCAGAAGAAGCTTGCCCCAATAATGTTGCATACATGAGTCCAACTGGGTTGGCTCCAGAGAATCCATTTGAACTCCCTTCTCCGAATCACTGGCTCAAGTAAGACTAGTTTCTTCTGAAGCTTTACTTTCTGTTTTTTTTGCTGGCAGTTATCAAAATATATAAGGAATGTTTATATATCTCAAGGAGACAAAAGTAGAACTAACAGATTTGCTTTTTGTCCTAGGCTATAGAACATGGTTAGAATGGTTATAGATTAGGTTGTTTATAACTTTGCTACATTTGGAACAGTGGCAATGAAGAGTAGTGTGTAATGATTTTGGTGTTTGTATGTGCAGGAAAGTGAAGAAGACTGGGGATGGGACTGGGAGGCAATTTGTGGAGGGTCAATTCCTAAACCAAGATGTACAGTCGTTTTGGTAGTCACAAATTCAAGGAAAAAAAACAAAACAAAAAAAAACATTGAAAATCATTTTGGGACACAACTTTTACAGATATACCTCGTCTGTCTTTGTCTTGTCCTATGGTTTTCTTCAACCTAAGATTTTGAGTTTTTACTTTAAAAGATGGTTATAGCTTCGGTAGACTAACATACACTTAACACGTAATTATCGACATCTACTATCTATGCTTTCTAACATCTCTCTCTCTCTCTCTCTCTCTCTCTCTCTCTCTCTCTCTCTCTCTCTCTCTTTTCCTAGACTTCGACTAATTAGCTTGACAGATTGCATAGTAATTTTTTGAAAGGAATTTTCTAACCGGGCATTACCATCCAATTATCCAAATAACTTTTTCTTTTTTTAGTCGGGAAACATTATTTTCTAGTTTTGTCATAAAAATTTACTGATTATATCCATGTCAAATGTATGTGCTACAAGCTATAATTTTTGTATATCAAAAATTAGCTTAGGACCACAAACCTCCAAAACAAATCATCTTTGATTGGAATAGAGTAGTGTAATGCTATTGTCGTTACTACGAATTTCATCCACTCAAACCATATTTTGAATGCTTGTTGTATAGAGTTTTTGCTTTCCATATCACAAATATCCGCTTAATCACTGATCGTAGAGATGATCTCTTCAAGTTAGACATATCTTTACACCAACGAACCAACTTGTTGAAGTGTTCACTAAAGTTTTGCGTCATGTTCAGTTTAAAATATTTTTTGTCAAGACTTAATTTTATAGCTTGTAGCACGACGAACCAACTTGTTGAAGTGTTCGCTTAAGTGTTCTTACTATGATAGTTTATTAATTTTTCAATATGACATAATGCGATAATTTATTAATTTTCAATGACATAATTTTCAATATGATATATAATTTTTTTTTATGCAAACTCAAAGAAACATTCATAGCTTAATACAACTTAAGAAAAATACAAGAAGATCCCGAAATGCTTCGTCCGATTCCCAAACACAATCAACAATGATAAAACTACAAACGGTGTGGCATGTCCCTTGGCAAAAAAAAAAAACAAAGGCCCAAGTTTGCAAAACACACAGTCACACACAAAAAAAAAAAAAAAAAATTTACAGATTTCAAATTAGGGTTTTATTCAAATTCTCCCCAATGAATAAAGCAAATAATTTTCTGTGTTTGTTGTTAAAATATACTCCCAAATAATTTCTTCTTCTTGTTGTCATTTTTATATACAAAGAGACGGATCTTCCCATGACTCTTCTCTCTGCTCCAATGTTAGACCGAACCGGTTCACCATAATGCTTCTCGAATCCTCTTATCAAATTTCCAAATTAAAAACCGGTTCACGAGGGGTTTATGTTAAAGAAAAAAATCCCGGGTAAATTCACGCACGGATATTTGGTTTTTGTGACCAAAGAAAACGATTTCTACGGTTTATCAGGAACCCTATAAACCGGTTGGTTAATCAAACGACGTAGCTTTTGCCTAAGAGCATCGGCCCAAACTAAGCCCACATCTCTTTGCTTGTTCTTCATCTCCACCATCACTAATTCATCAGTCAACCGGCGAATCTTGACTACGACATTGGCTACACCTTTTGGCCCTTCGAGCTTTATCGCTCTCTCTTTCTTCTTCGCAATCCTCAGATTCAACTGATTCGCAGCTTCCACGACCTTACCCATAATCTCCGCCGGGCTCTCGTCGGAGACGAATTGGTCGCAGTGATCCGGCGTCACGAAGTTTCCGAACAGACCGGCGAGATTCGCTGTTGACGATGACGCGATTAACTCGAAGGCGTTTAGTTTTTTCCCGTTTTCTTCTAGATCGTAATCGTCGGCTTGGATTCCTATGGTTTCACTCGGATCTACTCCGTGATTAAACCATGGATCTTGTAGAATCTCCTCGACGGTGATTCTCTGTTCCGGATCTGGCTCCAATAGACGACGGAGCAATCGCCGTAGATCTGAAGATGTCCAATCCGGCATTCTGTATTGAGCTTTGTGGATTTTCCGGTAGAGTCCCATGATGTTTGGATCTCTAAACGGCAAGTAACCGGCGTTGAGAAGGAACAAAACGACGCCGCATGACCATATATCCGCCTTAGATCCGTCGTATCCTTTCTTCAACAAAAGCTCCGGCGCAACGTAAGCCGGAGTTCCGCAAAGCGTGTGTAGCATCCCATCGGACTGGATCTGCTCTCTCATCGCACTTAGACCGAAATCCGAAACCTTCAGATCTCGATTCTCGTCGAGGAGAAGATTCTCCGGTTTCAAATCACGGTGGAAAACGCCTCTAGCGTGACAATACCTCACGGCGGAGATCAATTGCCGGAAATATTTCCGGCTAAGACTCTCCGTGAAACGATTGCTTGTAACTCTAGAGAATAACTCACCGCCTTTGGCTAACTCCATGACGAAATAGATCTTCGTCTTCGTCGCGAGCACTTCGGAGAGGAGCACGATATGAGGATGACGTAAGCGGCGCATAACAGAGATCTCTCTCTTAACGTGCGCCGTAAGCCCATCTTTCAAACGCTTTTTTTGAACCACTTTGATCGCAACGCTTTCGCCGTTGTTGTGAACATCCTCTGCTTGGTAGACTTTTGCAAACGCGCCGCTACCGAGAAGGTTACCGAGATTGTATTTTCCGAATAACGCCGATTGATTATCATCTCCGACGACGTTAACGATGATCGAATCGGAAGAGTTAGAATCTTCAGCCATTTAATAATGAAAACGCAAAGATTATCAAAAAAACAACAACAGCAAAACGCAAATAGAAACGATCTAATTTAAATTGAAAAGAACATGCGCGCGGTGCCTCTTCTTATTGAAACTCTTCAACTTGCCACGTAAGTTAAGATTTAAATATTTGTTTTGACTTTTTTAATGGGTTTAAACAAATACATGAAAGAAATGATCAAATCATACTATAAGACAATTTCAATGAGATGCTTTTACAATTTTTACTAATTTTGAATTAGTTACAAATCCTACCTTATCGAATACACTAACATGCTTAGAGTTTATATCAGTTATATATATTTTTTGGTTTATTACAGTCGCCAAAAATATCTGCCTTGTGAGGTCAACCAAATTCCATGTGAGATTCAAGTCTTGATTTATTTGTTTATAGTTTATATCAGTGTCCGCAAAATAATTTGTTTTTTTTTAACTGTTTATATATTTTAGGATCGTGGAAAGTTCGATATAAAAAAAATACTTTCTTCGTTGACAAAAATGTTCGATATATATATAAATAATTTTTATATAAAAAAAGCTTTACATGATGTCGAAAAAACAACGTGGATTGACGTTGCTGTCTATTGAATGTTAAGCAATACTTATTATTCATGAAGACGGTTTAAGCTACACTAATGGTTTAGACCTTTAGATGGTAGTTAATTTGGTTAATAGGTTTGGTCGCACAACTCATCTATTCAATTATAAAGAAAATGTTATTTGGTGTATCTATGATCTAAATGTGTAAATTTGTACGATTGGTAATTAATGAAGCTGTTAGTCTCTAATTCCCTCCAACGGTAGCTACCAATCAAAAAAACAATCTTGTTAAGTCGATAAATAATGTGTGACAAAAATAAAAACATTTCAATTTGATTACTGTTTGAAAGGCAATGTCAGCATAAAATAATTACTTTTAATAGCTGGAAATTATATTAAAATAGGGATTAATAATAGGTGAAGCTCTTTTTATAATTTATTTGAAGTTGAATTCGTGGATCCAAGTCATTCGTGTGTGGAGTAAAATCATAACTAGTACCCCTTTTGGTGTTGAAAAAGCCAAAATTTAATCCTTACACGTGAACTTGTGCAAAGTATATCATATAAAGAAATCTGTAAAACAAAATTAATAAAAATATACAATGGCAAAAACTCGACAAAGTAAACAAACAAATAAAGAACAACTCTTACTACTCATTCCCGGTTTCCAGTATGTATTAGCTTTCGTAACGGTATCTACTATCTATTTACATTTTTTGTTAATGACTTTATCTATGTGAAAATTACACCTACTAGTAAGAATTTGGGAAAGTTCATTTCAGTAATGATTCTGATATTTAAAAGGTCTTTGTCAGGAAAATTTAGAATGTATGTGTGTATTAACATATCAAACGGCTACATATTTATACAAGTATATTAATCTAATTACGTATAAAGTAGAAGACTAAATTACCCTTAATACAATATATTCGCTAACACCCCTTCCCCCCCCTCAAGATGGAGCATGAAGGTCACAAATGCCCATCTTGGATTTGAAACCTTCGAATTCTGCACGTCCAAGAGCCTTAGTCATGATGTCAGCCAATTGAACTTTCGTAGAGACATGACGTGTAGCAATAAGACCATTTTGAATAGCATCTCGAACAAAGTGACAATCCTTTTCAATATGTTTGGTGCGTTCGTGAAACACCGGATTTGCAGCAATGTGTATAGTAGCTTGATTATCACAATGAAGACCAATGGGAGCAGGCTGATCAACACCGAGTGCAAGAAGAATAGCTTTTATCCATTTGAGTTCACGAACCGTGTATTGCATCGCTCGATACTCTGTCTCAGCTGAAGAACAAGAAACGGTCTTCTGTTTCTTTGTTTTCTAGGATATAGGTGAATCTCCAAGCTGTATAAAATATCAGTGAGTGAGCGACGAGTAAGAGGACAACCAGACCAATCAGAATCACACCATACCGTTACAGTCAGTGGAGAATTAGCCCGGAGAAGAATACCCTGTCTCGGGTTACCTTTAAGAAATTGAACTACGCGAAGAGCAGCATCCCAATGATCAGTCTTTGATTTTTGCATAAACTGAGTCAGAACATGAATAGCATAAGAGATGTCTCGCCGAGTCACAACAATATAGAATAATCGACCAACTAACCGACGATATCGTGCTGGCTCAGAGTAATCGTCACAGGTAGCAAGAGCCAGACGATGATTATGATCTAGTGGGAATGCTACAGGTTTTGCTCCAAGGAGACCAACTTCAGAAATGATGTCAAGTGCATATTTTCTTTGACATAGATATATACCAGAAGGACTGCGAGCAACCTCAATTCCCAAAAAATATTTGAGAATCTCCAAATCTTTCATACGGAAGCATGAACTAAGATAACTTTTGAAAGCCTAAATTAAATCATGAGAACTGCCAGTGATCTCCAAATCATCGACATACACAAGAACGGTAAGTTGAGTGTTGCCACGATGATATGTGAACAACGAGTAATCATTGACACATTTAGTAAATCCATATTTGATCAAAGTATCAGTAAGTTTAGCAAACCAACAACGGGGTGCTTTAAGACCATAGAGAGACTTGTGTAGACGACATACCTGGTTAGGATCATTAGTCCGAAATCCGGGTGGAAGTTTTATAAACACTTCTTCATCCAAATCACCATGAAGGAATGCGTTATGAACATCCATCTAATGAACTTTCCAGTTTTTCGCTGCATAAACTTCTAAAACAATACAAACAATAGTCATCTTTGAGACCGGAGCAAACGTTTCAGCATAATCTTCACCCTCAATCTGGTTATTGACGAGAACAACCAAACATGCTTTGTATCGCTCTAGTGTACCATCAGATCTGTATTTGATGGTATAAACCCACTTGCAGCCGAGGGCTTTCTTTCCCAGTGGAACTTGTTCAATTGTCCAAGTTTGGCTTTCATCTAAAGTATCAATTTCAACTCGCATAGCGTTTTGAATCTCTCATCTTTCACAGCTTGAGCGTAATGCTTAGGTATGTTTGCACTTGTGATAACATGAACATAAGCACAATGCGATTCCGAGAAACGATCACATAAGAGATAAGCGTCAAGTGGATATTCACATGTATCAGATGACACATCAGAAAAAATATTTGATGGAACTTCAATCGTGTGAAGAACATAATCAGCCAGTTTTGCAGGAGGTTGTCGTTGCCAAAAACCACGTCCTAACTGAGCAGATTCTGAAACAGTGTCTGTGCCAGTGGCTGTGTCAGTTTCTGAGGCAGTGGCATGTATATCAGAAACAGGATTTTCATATGCAACAGTCACAGGAGTTTCAACAGCTGCAGGTGCTGGAACAAGAGGTTCTACATGTGCAGTAACATCCAAGTTTGCAGATGCATGCAAGGCAGAAGCAGCATGTTCATGCAAATCAGAAATTGTAGGCTCAAACTGTTCCCAAATTGTAGGTTCAGAACTCGCAGACTGTGATGATGCAAGATCTAAAATTGGAGAAGACAGTAGAGGCGCTGAGTCAGTGTCTGAGGAAGCATACAAAAACTTATCCTCACAAAATATCACGTCACGGGAAACAGAAATCTTCCCTATTTCAAAACATATACACGCCAACCCTTCTTGCCAAAGGGATAACCCAAAAATATAGACTTTTTGCTTCGACTAGCAAACTTATCACCTCCATGATGCTGATTATGAACGTAGCACAGACATCCGAAGACCTGAAGTTGAGACAAAGGTGGAGGACGGTTATACAGCAATTCGAAAGGTGTTTTACCACAAAGAGTAGCAGCTGGAGTACGGTTGATGACATAACCCGCAGCTAGAATACATTGACCCCAAAATTCAAGGAGAAAAGAAGCTTGAAACCGAAGAGCACGTCCAACATTAAGAATATGGCGATGCTTCCGTTCAACGCGACCATTTTGTTGTGGCATCCCGACGCAAGACGTCTCATGGATGATGCCATGTTCACGAAGGAATCCACTAAGACAAATAAATCTGGATCCATTATCGCTACGAATTGTTTTGATTTTCTTTCCGAACATTGCAATAAAATTCTTTAAACTTGTATGTGCTTGTTGTTTATCAGGCAACAAATAAATCCACAAAACTCGAGAATAATCATCAAGAATAGTAAAAAAATAGCGAGAACCACAAAGAGCGGGATGCGATAAGGACCCCAAAGATCACTGTGGAAAACTTCAAAAATATCCTTTGTTTTATTCAAACTCAACGAAAACGAAACGTGAGACTGCTTTGCGCGTATACAAATCTGACAAGTCTTTGAATTAAAAATACCACTACAACTACTTAATTCATAAATAGGTAAGAAATCCATTGTTTTAGAAGCTGGATGTCCCAAATGTCTATGCCACACATCCAATGAGGTATTGTTAGAGATATGCATCGCTGCTGCAATACCCATGCTTCTAAAAAAATATAAGTCATTACGCTCTTCACCAGCTCCAATCAGCATCCTCGTAATGCGGTCCTGAATAATGCACAATCGATCAGTAATCTGGAAAACAGTAGCTCGCTCCCGATTCAACTGAGAAACATATATCAAGTGGCATCGGAGGCCATCTACGAAGAGCACATTCTCGAGACTAAAATCAGACCCTAACTGAACAGTTCCTTGTTTTGTAGAAGTAGTATATCTACCATCTGGCAGCTTGATCAAAACTGGTTACATATCACGAATCTCAACAAGTGTGCGAACTGAACCAGTCAGGTGGTTAGTAGCACTTGTGGCTATAATCAAAGAAGAGATAGAAATCATACCAGAGAGTTTGGTGTCTGGGTACTGTTCGCGTTCAATGAGAATATGAACCAAATTCTGCCACTGTGTATCCGCCAACCCAGTAATGCCGATGCGATCAGCTCCTATGATAGCAGAATGAGCTCATACAGACGCTAATGCAGCATGACTAGTAACAACAGAATTAGCACGGGCTGCGTTGGAACCATGACCATATCCTAGAGGTGGTAATAGGGCTAGTGATGGTCCAGAGTCAGAGCGAGGGCGAGGTCTCTCTACCCACCAATCGGGATAACCAATTTTGCGGAAGCAATTCTCAGCCAAGTGTCCAGTTTTGCCGCATGTAGAGCAAACAAGACGTGAACGAATGTTCGAGAAACCTTGTGGACGAGGTGATGCTTGAAGAGCAAAGCTCATCTCCTCTATTTTCTCAGCCATAATACGACTACCAATCTTTGACTCTTCGACATGTGTCAAGACTTGATAGGCTTCATCAATTGATGGCAAAGGATCACGAGATAATAAAGAAGACTTCACACCCCCATACACGTTCTCATAAAAATCTATTAGAAATTGGTGAAGTTTATCCTCCTCCCTCTCCTTTATAATCTCTTCCATGGTTTTAGCTTACTGATAATCAGCTAAACCTCTCCAAAATTGAGTCAAATTTCCATAGTATTCTTGCATCTTGAGTCCCTTTTGATGATAGTTTGCAAGTTCTGCTTTAAGATGCTGAACACGTTGCCCATTATGAACAGAGAATCGGCGCTGGATATGAGTCCAAAGCTCATGAGCGTTCTCATGGACCGAGAGTGTTGAACGAAGATTCTCCTCAATTGTTAGTTTCAGCCACGAAATCACCATGGCGTTATTTTCCCACCAATCTTCAAGATCTTCAGATCCGACAGCAGGTTCTGGTATGGTGCCATCTACAAATCCAAATTTCTTCCTCGCCTTGAGTGCAAGACGAACATTAATAGACCATTCATCATAATTAGGTCCACGAAGAAGTGGTTGAGATATCGCACTTCCAGAATTATCACCAGAGGACAAATCGTAAGGATCAATCGTTCGACGTGTCTTGGTACGAGCCACGACGAGAGCAATATTATCAGCCATGGTGGAAAAGAAATTCTGTATGATGGAAGAATCGATATAGAAAAGGTCAAAGAAAGAGTAAACGAATATAGAATCAAGGATCGATAATAGTCGAAGATTTGTATGATTCGACTATTGCTCTGATACCATATCAGAAAAACTTAGAACGTATGAAGATTTTTCCTTGTGTATTAACATACCAAACGGCTACATATTTATACAAATGTATTAACCTAATTACATATAAAGTAGAAGACTAAATTGTCCTTAATACAATATATTCACTAACAGTCTCAATAAAAATATTGCTACTATTTTCATGAATTTAATTGTATTTTTTTTGTATGATCATCTTTTACACATCGATTAAACAATTATACAAATATCTATCTACCAGTACCACTGATGATAAAATGGTTCTAGCCATCTATAAATGAACGACATTCTAACTTAAAAAAAAAGGATGAAAACGATAAAACTACGTAAATCTCCAAAAACTTCAATCATCTACAACAATTTTATCAACAACATGCATTATGCAAATTTTAACTCGGTAATAACACAATGATACTAGCAGTATAGCACAAAACAAATTTTACAAATCTTAAGAGAAAAATCTCAAATCGATTAATCTACAATCCTTACTTCACACTCCGCAAGATTAATCTACAGTCAACGAATCATCACAGCTATATACCCGGCTGGTTACCGGGTCAACATTTTATAATTGTGCTCTATCCATGGAAACATCAATTCTTTTGAGAAAATAAATACATCACCATCATTTTTTTTTAATTATTATTATTGATTTTCTAATCGTTATCGTCATCACGAATGAAGACATATATCTGCTTCAAAGAGACACCGTCTTCAACACGGTGATGGTGTATACGTAAGCAATCGTCGGTACCATCGCAACCACACCCACAGTCACTCTTAATCTAGGACGTTTCTTTCTTCTTTGTCAAAAACATCATCATGGTTTGATTTCTTTTAAAGAATGCTTAAAAAATTGAGGAAGCAAAGTTCGAAAAATACCGTCACCGTCACTCTTAACAATAGAAATTTGATGGTTTTTAAATTAAAAAACAAAAAAAATGATGATTTTATCAGTTTTATTTTAAATTTTTTTATATGACAATAATTTTATCCCAAACCCATCAGAAAAGAGGAGCAACGTTTTCAAGAACACAGAAAACGACAGAAACTCTGCATTACAGGTTGCTTAAAACCAAAATTTGCGTTTCTAAAGTAAATCAATTTGAGTCCCAAAAAAAAAAAAAAGTGTCAATCCATTTTTTCTTTCGTGTTTACATATACAGCCGAACCTTCCACCTAATAGATAAACACACTTTACCAGTCGATAATCCAAGACTCAAATGTACGCATGTCTCCCACACAAAAAAAAAAAAAAAAAATATATATATATATATATATATGTATATATATATATGAAAATCACTTCTAAGTGGCCACATGGGATCCATAAATCCAAAAAGATTGGAAGAAAAAAAGTAAGAGTAACGCAGTGAAAATCTGATGGGTTAAAGAGAAGGTTTTTGAAGTTGTTGCAATAGAAGCATGTGATAAGAATAGAGACATGCACTTGAGCTCTACGGAGAAGGAAGTACGCGAGCCATATGCATCTGGATGATAAATGATTTCGCCTTGGCGACATTTGAATTCTCCTAAACTCCATTCCTATATAGTTTCATAGATTTATTACAAGATTATTATCATATAACAAGCTTTTAATTTAGGCGAAATATATGTAGTGTTTTAAGTGTTCATACATACCTCAAGCTGGCGACCAAAAGTGACAAGGATAGTGTCGGGATCAGCGTGGAAAGAAAGTGGTCCTTTCCCTGACTTGACACGGAATTCGCAGTTTTTAGCCGGAAGGTGAAGGCTAAGTGTGTAATGAAGCATTTCCTCGGTCTTCTCTTTGGGTAAAGGAGGGCTTTGCTCTGTTACGTTTTCATGATTGTACCTGTAAACGCTGAGCACAGATTCTCCTCTTTGTATCTTTTTATCAGTTTGTCTCCTTGAGTTTTCTACCATTATTTGCCCTAGTTTCCTCGCTATTTCTTCAAGTTTATCCGCTACATTCTCCATTTCTTGGCTGCAATAAATCCAACAAAAGATCCAAGGTTTCTAAACACATCATTCCACCATTCATTTATATATTTCATATCATTCACTAAGTTGCAAGTTTTTATAAAGTGATTTCACTTTTGTATTATGTTAGGATCTACATCGGAAATTAAAATCTACCTAAAGTAATATATAAGTGATATTGACCAGTTTATTTGGAAAACCAAACTTAACATATTAATCACATGGTAACTAATTCAAACAAAACTTTAATACATTTACCAAAATAAATGTTTTAGCGCCTTTCGTATTTTTGAGTAACCAATAACTTCCAACATATTGCCTATAATCTTTTCGGACCAAGAACTAGAGCAGGTTAATTAGTCATTTCCTCGTTATCGATACTCGTGGCTTTGAAGATTCTCATCTTAAATGGTCAACCAGTACACCAGTTGAGCTACAACACGGGTTACGCGGCTCTAATGCTTCGAAAATTGTTATTTAGTTCTAATGCTTATACTGTTATGTTCATGTATACACATATCTCTTAATGATAATATCCATACACTTAACACAATCAAACACAGTGATGGAATTCACAAGAAAAAGCATGTTGGAATGTTTTTAAATAAAATGCGGCCCAATAACGGCCCAATACCTGAAGCAGCGATACCTTTCCGGTCCGATATACTCGCGCGCCCATTCCATCCGCTCCTTCCACGACCGAACCCACACGATCTCGTCTCTGTTTCCGACAACACTCCGGTGAAACCCGGTGTCTCTTCCTTCCAAAACTCCGAATACCCGACCCGATTCCCTCACAAGCGACCTCAACTCCTCGCTCGATATCCCATGGTAGCTCACACGGAACGCCCCAAACTCCCTCGCCGATCGCACCAACCGATCCACCGACCCTTCTCTCCTCGACGCCAATAACCGGAAATCAATCTCCGCCGGGATCAAATGGCGGGAACCGCATGATTCACCGCCGGAATGCGATTCCGGGAGGGTAAGCTCTGGGACCTGAACCGATTTTTCAATGATCTCGGTGAGAATCTCGCTCGCAGCCGAACGAGATCCTCTGGCTCTAGGGATCGGAGACGGAGGTGGTGGTGGTGGAGTCAATGAAGAAACATTCAATTGGCTCCTGGTTCGCATCAGAGCCATTGGAGAGAAAGGGATCGGAGGTTTCGGTCGGCCTCAAGAAGAAGAAAAAAAAAGACGACTTGTTCGGTTGATAGAGGCACAATCGTCGTGTTATTTCTTTAATTGTTTGTTTGTTTTATTTGTTTTTCTAGAGAAAGTGAGGGTCCATTACTGAAATTCGAATGAAGAAAATTAATGTTTAATTATGAATGAATGATGAATGAAGATGATGATGATCATATAACTTCATTTCCGCTGTGAAGATTCGAAATATGTCAGATCATGTAGAAAAAAGGCGTAGAGATGTTGCCGGCTTGCCGCCACGTTGACTTGGGCCAATATGTGGGCCGCCTTGTATGTTTGATCCGGTCCACATGTGCAATATTTCAAAAGATGATGCTGGGCATTAATTCGGTCCGAACCAACCGAACCGAATTTTTTTGGTTTTGATTTCTATTCGGTTTTCACCTCTAAACTGACCGGCACTTTTTATTTTTAATTCGGTTTTTCATTCAGTTCGGTTTGGCAACTGATCGGTTCTTTGATTTTTTCTTCTTCTTTTAGACGTGTTTTCTAACCGATTTTAACCAAAATAACCAAAAACAGAAATAGCCGAAGAACCAAACTTCCAAAGTAACTAAAATACACCGAAATTAACGGAATGTATCAAATTTTCTTTGTTTTACCGATGTTAGCTGAAATCCAAACCAAAGAACCGAACTAAATTGTCTCAAAACCGGACCGAATTACCATACTGAACCGAACCGAGATCTTTTGCGGTGTCTTTCGGCAGAAATATTCTGAAACCGAAGAACCGATTATCGAACAAACCGAACCGAAAGAACCAGATTCCCAGCCCTAATGGTCTCAAAGGACAAGAGAGATACATAGCTTTCGAAAAATTACAAAGAGACTATAAGGCTTCGAACTTTTCCATCTTATGATGATCATCATCTTTTGAAATATCACACATGTAGACCGGATCAAACATTCAATGCGGCCCACATATTGGCCCAAGTCAACGTGGCGGCAACATCTCTAAGACTGAGAATCAAAGGCTCTCTCTATACATGTCTTTTTTTTGCTGACTCCATCTATACCAACTTTGCTTCCTGCCATTCCCCGGATTCGAGAGAGAATGAGGTTGAAGTTTTTTCCATGGTTCCTTTCGAGATTACGGATGGCAAGGAATGACCTGTGTTTCTCAAATACACTTTTTCCTCCTCATGAAATCCTTGAAAGAGCAATGATAGACATGAAGGAATGGGATAACGTAGGATTTGAAAGTGTCAGGCTGGAAAGTGATTGTGCAGAATTGATTCAAGCTATCCTCAATCCACTAGAGGCGGCCGAGACTGCACTGCTTTACGACGCAGATACTGGACTAACGAAGAAGATTCATCCGACCATCTTTTGGTTACAAAGGAAGACTACCTTGATCGAGGTACAAATGCAAATGCCAAAAAGGCATTTTTATCATGTTTATGAGGCAGTGTTAGAAACTTGTACTCCATATTGGTAGCGAGCAATCATTGAGATGGATAAACAATCTGTAGATCAGCACGGAATGCTCGACTTTATCTGCATAACACTATTTATGTAGATTTTTTATTTTCGTTTTGGATTTCTAAACCGTTTTAATTGTTGTTGACGTTTGTATTTTGAGTTTTAAAAAAAAAAAAAAAAAAACTATAGTCCATGGGAAGAGGAAACTAAAAAGTTTTGATATATGTAGATATATAGTAAAACAAAATCAATTTAATATTCGATAAATTAATAAACGTTATAAAAAAATTTGAGTTAAAGTGATCTTACAGTTGATAACACATCGGGCCAAATTAAATTTTCTAAAAAGGTGAATTGATGAATTATGTACAATTTGAATACTGAATAACATTTAGTGTTTCTTATATAAGATATAAAACCTTTTATTAATGTATCTGTTTTGTTAATTATCTGGTTGTTAAGTTTATGGTATGGAATACATGATAGGAAAAAAATATATATTAAAAACATTGTGGACTGGGTCAAGTATTTTAATATTAACTTTCATGATTTCTCTTTTAGTAATATTAAAAATAATTATGCCCCATAAAGTACAATTTTCCAACCAATAAATTTATATGGAAAGAACACTACTAATTATCCCGAAGTTAACATGAATGATCAAATCTAACTGAAACAAATAGTATAAAGTAAGTTAATAAGAACCCCAAGCGACGTCAAAAATAAAATAAAAACCCCAAACTAGTCGAAGGGTCGTTAATACTAATAGATATGGATATATATTTACAAATGTATATCATTATAGCTATTGGCTGTCTCTGAGTTGCAGTTTGTTTTCGTGGAGAAATTAAAAAATACCAAAGTGTGTACCAGTGTACCAACCAAGTCTCGTTTTTTTCTTTTTTAAAATTTTAGATAAGTGGACCAACTAAGTTAACAAGTGTTAAATTTACATTTTAACATACAAAAACAGAAAAGTTAAATAAGTGTGGTTGTGCATAATGGAAGTTGAAGGGCATGCATGTGATTATACACTAATTGGTTAGTGATAGCATCTTCCGTACATTAGTAAGCTCCGACTATGGTCCCCATTCGATTACTCTTTTATAATTTGCTCCATCGGATTTTGGGCAATAAGATGACAAACTTATAACTATGAAAAAAACGAATAGGAAGTAGAACTATTTGAAGGTTTAAAAAAAAATATAATACTAAATTAAAAACAGTTGTTTATTAGAAACGATAAGAGTTTTATGTAGGTGTCGTACTAGGGAGACATGGGACAAGTTTCGGTGACACCGAAGCTGTCGCTATTGGAGTAGATGTAATGAAAGTATCAAATAGCTTATAAACTCTTTTGTATGGGTCCGAGTAGACAATCCCCACCTCCTCTAATGATTTTGTATTTGAAAATTCTTCACTTTATCGAAGAAATTTACTATTATCTTAAGAGAATTGCAACTAAAATGCCTTTAAGATGACACCATCATTGATATTGTTTTTCAGAATCTTTTACATTATCGAAGAAATTTATATTTATAAAATGTATATTGCAACTAGAAGCCCTTAATCACCATTATTTGATTATTTGGTTTTTATTTTTCAACAATGTATGATAATTATGTTGTTCTATCCTTATGTTAACTTGTGTCAAAATGATTCAAAATAACAAACTTTTTGACTCTTGTATTAATGATAATTTTTCTGTTAAGGATACATCATTTATACATGGTTTTTTCCCAAAAGATAAGGCTAAGTATTTAAATACTGTGCAAACAATAAAAATGAAACTTTTCATTTTTAAATAGCCATACTATAACAGATAAAAAAGGAACAATAAATGTTAAAGTGCATTTAAAACTCATCTCGCATATACGTAAACTAGATTAGGATCCGTGTAATATGCGAGTTTTTAATTATAACTTATTTATAAATAATAAAAAGCAAAGTAAAATATCCGTTGTCGGTAATCGGTTAAATCTAATAAAGATAAATTTTATGAAAATACAAGAAATATATGTTAAATTTTGTTGATATAAATATTTAAATTTTGATTGATTATTCGCACGCTTATTTTGGATGTTGATTAGTAACTTTGTTTTAAACTGGATATTAACTCCACGTATTTCATCTCGCAATATAACACATCTACAGTAAAACCTCTATAAATTAATAACGTTGGAACTATGATATTTTATTAATTTATAGAGATATTAATTTTTCGAGGTATTATTTCATTGATAAACCAATTTCGGGACCGGAAAATTTATTGATTTATCGAGGTATTAATTTATCGAGTATTAATTTATATAGGTTCTACTGTACTTCTTCCATCATATTAAAACCAGATTTTTACTCCATACATTATTTGTCAATCAATAATACCCAAATTTTTTATATCAAAACAATATATACATAATAAATTCTATCAAATTTATGTCTATATATATCATTAGTATTAAACAAATAGTAAACAAATTAACAAAATATATTAGTAAAAAAATAAAAAAGTCTTTTTAATTTACTATTTTCTTTTAATTTTTTTTAATAATATGTCTTATTTTTCTTTTTGACTATTATTTTCTTTTAGTTACATTTCAATTAAAAATAATTTATTTTATTTATTTTTTTAGTTTTTTTTATTTGATATTTCTTTTTAATTTTTTAATAATGTCTTATTTTCCTCTTTAAATTATTATTATGCTTTAGTTACAATATAAAGAAAAATTAATATTTTTTTATTATAGTATATTGACACATGTCATAACCTAACGAATTACAATTTTACCTATATGTCACACGCTAATGTTGAACATATTTTATTTTATATAATAAGATAACTAACCTTGGTCAAAACCTACATGAGACCTTGCTTTTTTGTTTTGTTTATGTACACCGTGGAAGCATAAAATGTCACACAATATATATTGGAATTTAGCAAGTACAAAAACACATTGGAAATTAAATTTTAAAAATAAACCATTCAACTAGAAAACATGCATAAGGAAGCTCAATAAACAAGGAAAAGACAAACTTTAACCATAAAAACATGGAAAAAAGAAGCTCATTACACAACGCGATGTCAGATATATTCTTATAAAAAACATGAGTTTCATTGTATTCTAATTAGTCTTATGATTTCATTTTTGTAATTTTCGAACATCTTAGTTTGTTTGTTAATATATAGAACACGTTTTTATTTAGTCAAATGATATTAGTGCCGACAAAAAAAAAAAAAACAAATAGTACATCAACATCAATACAAGAAAAACTCGGTTTAGTGATGGAACTGAAGTTCTGTGGACCGACATTCAACTTCAAGGCAACATCCTCATCAGAAATATTTAAATTTTTAAATTTGTAAGTTCTTAAATAAGTAATTAAAAGTTAATTCGATTTTAGAAAAAAATCATATAAAAAGAGTGATGTGGAATTATGTTTGTAACCCCTTTATAAAAAAAAAATGTTTGTGGCCCATTCGTTAGTGACATAAATATCAGAAAATAAATTCGAAAAACACTCAAGTGTACACTATTAAATGAAAAATCACTATTATAACCAATTAAATTACATGAGATATATTTAACAAAGAAAACAAAAATACATGATATGAACATTTACCTGGTTACATTTAATATAGTTTATTCTTGAATAAACTTGTTGTATATCCAAATATTTTATGGAATATCACATTAATTAGTTTATACGGACATAGCCTATATCATCTCATTTGCTACAGCCATCAAGGACATCATCTTCATCCAATAAGGTACTCCAAAAATCTACAAGTACATCAGCTCCATCAAAGTCTCCAGTGCGACACAATCATGAGATTTACCATGTATATTCCACATCTTCTCATTTTCCTTATGCATCGAACCAGGATAAATCTTCTTCGTCATCTATATTATGGGATATAATTTAAGAAAAACAAACTTCAAACATGTGTATCAATATGCAATTACTAGACTTATATTTTGTGTGTAACTAGTTATTGATGGAAATTGCTATCCATTCTTTATTATACGAAGTAGAAAATAGGTGTAGCAATAGATATGAATAATAATTCAAGCCTAGCAAGATTTCTCTAGAGACGATATACATATATAGAGTTCTTAAAGCTGTTTACTTCTCCACTTTCATCATGAATGGCATACTAATTTGATAGGCCCTTGATCTTTTTATATATATAAAGTCTATATAACTTCTCAAATAATATATGTAACAGGGGAATAATTGCACTTGATCTTTGTTGTCTTTCTCTTCATTATCCGAATCAAGCATCTACCATTATATCCTACGTCTCCTACTTAGTTCACCAAATTATACAAAAAAACATATATATGACTCCACATTAGTATGCCATCCCTACGGTCAGGGGCGGACCTACTTGATGAAATGGGGTCCCCTTAATTTCCAAATTCTCTTTATAATTATTACATAAATAATTACTTAAATCCAATAAATTTAATTTATTGACCCGTTTATTAAAATCCAACCAATTTTTCATGAGACCCATTAATTTAATACATGGATTTTAGAAATAAAATCTATTTCAATGGTTAATTAATCCTAATTTAGTCATAATTGAGTAACTACAGTCACTTTAATATTACTTACCTTTTGATCAATTATTAGTTTTTACATAATTTTTGTTTATTTTTGGTGAACCAATTGAAATTTAGCCAAGTTTTATATTTGGTCCTCTTGATACTATTTAAAAGTTATATTTATATTTTATATTTAATGTTACCAGTTAAAAATTTGTTTTCTTCATTATTTTAATTTTAATATTTAGTATTTTTTTTCATATGTAACTCACACATTTCAAACTTTCAAATTTAAAGCAAGTGTTTGAGTTATAAAAAAAGATTTATAAAATATAAATAATATAACATGTATATATATATATTAATTATATTTTGACCCCGGTAAAAATAGTTTGTGAATCCGCCACTACCTACAATACTTGATAAGATCCAAATACATTTATAGTCGCACTAGATCCCAGACCGGATATCTTCTACATATTATTGCAAGAAAAATTTAGCTCCCTAATTTTGCAAAAAAAAATTCTATATTAACCAAAGCAGACCAATTATACTTTATATTTATGTAAAGCTAATGAAAAAAATTTGCATGTACATGATGCATTTGATGAGTATGACCGGGTCGTGGAGACATTAATTTTTCTTTATTTACAATGACGTTTTTTCATTAACATGCAATATGCGGATTTGAATCCGAATATTTATAATTTTTTTTAATACAAAAATTATATATGTATAAATACTATGTTGTTTTATTACTTTAATTGACGATCTAATTTAGTTTTATATTCTATATAGATTGGAATTAATTATTCAATTTTTAAATGATATTTTTTTAATATACGCTTTCATATTTATTATTTTAGTTTGTATTTGTGCATTGTTTATGCTTAAGTAATGAATTTAATATTTTAAGTATCTAATTATTTTAGTATGTATAAAATTATATCTGAAATGTTAGTCTTAACAAAATGAAGGAAGTAAACTATAACATCTGTTAAAAAGTTATATAGAGAAGAAGAATATTCAAACATCAATCTCAAAGAGACGAAGACAATAAAAAAGGAAGAGTTGGCAAATATTTTATGCTCCGAAGAACCACCAAGGTGAAGTCATATTATATTTGATTTTTTACTATAAATGTCAAGCCTTTCTATAAAAGGAAAATAAAGTATAAAGGAAACACTTTAGTTAATTGGTTCAGTGACCTTCAGTCTAAGATAACTATGTGGAAGTATATTAAAAAAAAAGACTTGACTGTCTACATAAATAGACGAAGAAACAGGTTCCCAAAGAATCAATAAAGTAAAATAAACTTAGTTCTAAATACTTTTAAAATTTTGGAAAGGCAAGTAAAATAATTGAGATTAATTAGAGTGGAATAAGGAAAGCGTACATAAATACGAGAAGAAGGAACATAAACATTCTTCTTCTCTCTCTCTCACACACACACTCGTAGCGAGCTTCTATGGCAATCTTTTTCTCGTAGTTACCAACATATCTTATTGTTATAAGTGAAGTGTGATAATATATACAAATATATATATACACACACACATATATATATATATATGAGCATGTGCAGATCCAACATGAGAAGCAGTGAATCTGGAGAGATTATAAACGGAGAATGTGATGTTTCAACGTCCGTCAAAGAAGAAACTAGCGCCACCGCCAAATTCTCCGCTCGTCTCCGTCGTATCCCTTTCAATGAGGCTTGTTTCTTTTCCTCTTTACATTTTTATATAACGTTTTTTATTTTTAACCATTACTCTTCCATAAAATATTTCTGATTAATTAGTTTTGACAACTCGTATTCGATTGTTATTTGATTTCATAGCTTTCGTGATTTAGAATCCAATTGATTGTGTGGAGACTGTTTTCTACGTTTAACATATGAAATTTTTTCTTTTAGTTCTGATTTGTGGATGGATTATTATTTTCAGTCACTTTTAATTACATTACTAGATTTTGACCTGCGCCGAACACATGATTAAATAGGTTGACTAATCGATTTTAACATATATAAATTTTTAATATTTAAACGTGTATGCCAAAACATATGAATTCTAACATCTATAAACGTACAAAAATGATATATATTGTGCATAAATGTAATAAAGTTGAATACTTTGATCAAGCATATGTTAATGTCATTAGTTTTAATATTTTATGTGTAAAATTGATCAAAATATATGCAAATATTATTTATTTCAATATCTTATAAGTATAAAATTGATTTTTATTATTCGTGTAAATTATAGAGCATACTATAAATCAGATAAATTTTAGATTTATATGAATTTGTAGGACATAACAAACGAAAAATAATATATTGTATATTTTCCAATAATGAATTGTATAAATATTTGCAAGTGTGATTAAATATGTATGACAGACTACATCATAATAAAAATATTTGTATAGTATAGTAATCTAAATACATATATACACAATAGATAATATTGTTATAAATATAATAATAATTTTTTTGTTAATATATAAAAAATAGATAATATGGTAAGTGTAAAATATTACATTTAGTTGGGTTTAAATTTGTAAAACATGTATTATTGCGCTTATGTTATAAAATTAATGAGAATATGTAGAGATTTCCACCATGGAATATAGTTTTAATTAAAATGTTCTAATTTGTTAAATTAAATGACATATCCCTTAAAATGCTCTTTGAACTACACATATAATTTTTTGTGAATGTCTCATCTATTAATATATATATATATATAGGATTTTGAAGGTGGTATATAATATGGAAATTCTTGGAAATTGATCTTATACTAATCCTGCTTTTGACTGCTTTTTATAACATTTTGATGGAAAGTAATGCATCTCTCTTAAAACAATAATAAGCTTGAAGAAAACTTCAAATATTTTCTAGTTCACAAATATATATTGACATCATTTATATGTAACTATTGTCTATGTATATATGATGTTTCATTTTTGTTTGTATATATATATTTGTGTGTGTTTATATGTATGCCTAAAGTGTCACTAGTAGATATGAAATTATGATGTACCCTCGGTTAATTTCATGGACTGAGAGATGCTTTTTTGCTGGGGTTGTACTTGCATAGGAAAGTTTTCTATATATGTTTCCGCTCGATATATATTTTAATATTAGTTCCTTTAGTTAGTACAAAGTTTACTATCTCATGAATTCCACTTTTAATATAATATCTAGTTACTTTTCGATTTTTTTTTTTTAAAATCCTTAATCTAATTCTTTATGAAATCTCAATAGTACGTATATATAGTAGTTCATGATATGTTTACAAGTATTTATATGTTACATATATATATACAACATTCTAGACCGATTTTATGTTTTTAAATTATTGATATTTCTAGTGAAGTTCAAGAAATGAAAGATATAAATCTAAGATGGTTTTGTTTTTCAAAAAGAAAATAAAAAGGTGAGCTCTTAAGAACCCATGATGTTTTTATTTAAAAAGATCCTAGAATGTTGGTACAGTTAGCCATTGGCTTTTTCTGTCACTTGTGAATTTGATTATTCAGTTCTAAAAGTTATAGAATTAAAACTTTTTCTCTTCTTTTTTCAACTTTCTCATCCCAGTGGCCATGTGATGCGACCATCTTCCTCGTGCTTACAATTTGCTCTTAATTTATTTTTAATTATAAAATATTATTTTTCCGTATTGTATGTAATATCCTTCTGTTTGACAATAATAATTATTTACAAATTTTATTTTCGTTTTACAACTTATTATTATTTGAAAAACTAGTTATTTTCACATAGCTAATTTTTTCTGGTGTTCTATATCTTATTAAAGAGTAAATCACATTAAAAACTATTTTTGTTATTAATATTTTTTTTTTTTTGCTATAAACTATTTTTTGGCTAAAGATTAAAAACTCGTGTATTTTTAATGACAATATACTCATGTATTATCTCTTCTTTCTGTATACTATTATGTTGAATGCGTTTTGCTATAACCTTGAACAATAAAATAATAAATAGTTATTCAATTAAATTAAAAACCTAACAAAAATCATATAATTTGTTTTTTCTTTTTTCCCCATGCAGATGGGAGAGGAGATGGCTTCGCTCACAAAAATAGCATGCCCGATCGTGATGACATCACTCCTTATTTTCTCAAGATCAATAATCTCAATGTGGTTCCTGAGTCACCTCGGAAAACTCGAACTCGCCGGCGGTGCACTCGCCATGGGCTTCGGAAACATCACCGGAGTCTCCGTACTCAAGGGTCTTTCCGTTGGTATGGACCCAATCTGTGGCCAAGCCTTCGGAGCCAAACGCTGGACCGTACTAAGCCACACTTTTCAGAAAATGTTCTGTCTCTTAATTGTCGTCTCTGTTCCAATCGCCGTTGCATGGCTCAACATCGAACCCATTTTCCTCAAGTTGGGTCAGGACCCGGATATAACCCGGGTCGCCAAAACCTACATGGTCTTCTTCGTTCCTGAGCTCTTGGCTCAGGCCATGCTCCACCCGCTCCGAACGTTCCTCAGAACGCAAGGCTTGACGTCACCACTAACGATATCTGCCATTGTATCCATTCTTCTTCATCCTCTCTTCAACTACGTCTTCGTCGTGCGTATGCGTTTAGGCGTTAAGGGTGTTGCGGTCGCAATGGCTTTTAACACTATGAACATCAACGTGGGACTGCTCGTTTACACGTGCGTCTCAGATTCTCTAATCAAACCATGGGAAGGGCTCGCCTTGCGGTCGCTTTTACGGGGTTGGTGGCCGCTGCTTTCTCTAGCCGCACCAAGTGCCATATCGGTGTGTTTGGAGTATTGGTGGTATGAGATAATGCTTTTCCTTTGTGGGCTTCTTGGGAACCCTAAAGCGAGTGTGGCGGCCATGGGTATACTGATTCAGACCACGGGGATACTTTACGTAGTCCCGTTCGCAATCAGTAGCGCCATCGCAACCCGTGTAGGTCACGCGCTCGGAGGCGGCCAACCTACACGGGCGCAATGTACGACTGTGATCGGTTTGATACTCGCAGTAGCGTACGGGTTAGCAGCTGCTGTTTTTGTGACCGCTCTTAGGTCGGTTTGGGGGAAGATGTTTACGGACGAACCAGAGATTCTCGGGCTGATTTCGTCTGCGCTTCCGATCTTGGGGCTTTGCGAGATCGGAAATTCGCCGCAGACGGCCGCTTGCGGAGTCTTGACGGGGACGGCAAGGCCTAAAGATGGGGCACGGGTTAACCTATGCGCGTTCTACATCGTGGGCTTGCCTGTGGCAGTCACGACCACGTTTGGGTTTAAAGTTGGGTTTCGTGGGCTATGGTTCGGACTTCTGGCTGCGCAGATGACTTGTCTGGTTATGATGCTTTATACGTTGATCCGTACGGACTGGACTCACCAGGTGAAGCGATCGGAGGAACTTACCTCCGCTGCTGCTGACAAAAGTCATTCGGAAGAAGAAACTGTCACTGAAGTAGAAGATGATGATGATGATGTTAGTAGTAATGATCTGGAGATTGGTTTACTACAAAACACGAAATAATGACTAATCTAGAAATGTTAAAATTTTCAATCGATAATTTTAATGGATTGTTAATGACATAGGAATTTTTGTTTTTTTGCCAAACGAGATTAACGAAGATATAGAATTGTGTCCGAATTGTTAACCAATATTTTGGGAAAAGAGTCACAACCATTTAATTGGGTTGAGCTTAGTTTTACTAACATGTGAGCTAGTTTATCGGTTTTTTTTTTTCCATGTTTTCTTTTATGTAAGTGAAAAGTAAGAAAAATGGCTTATTTATACACCAACTATCGGTCACGGTTACAGGACGGATATGAACTTCATATATGTGCGAATTCATACATAAACTCATAATTTGGCTAAAACATATATTGACAAGTCAACAAGTGTTGAGTCAGTTGCCATGTCATCGAGTCATCAATAGTTAGCTGACATGGCAGCTGAATCATCAGCCACGTCATCAAAATATTTTAAAATATATAAATTTTTAGGAAAAAAATATGATATGGTTTTTATATAGTTTTTATTTTTTATGTAAATATTTTACATATTTTAATTATTCAACATAGATTTTTGGTTTTTTCAACAAAAATTATTTTAGAAATGCTATTAATCATAAAAATATTTGTAATTATTTTTTCTTGATTTAAATATAATTTATTTTCTTAAAATATATTATTTCCATCGACTTCTGATGAATAAATGTACTCATATTCCACAAGGTCTATGATTCAGGCTGAACGGCTCGCCCGACTAGTTAGAAACCAAAATTTATTATTTTCTTTTATGAGATTTTCTATTCCGGTGTGGTTTACCACACCACCTCAAGTTTGAGTAATAGATTTTTCCTACTATGTCAAAACAAAAATGTATATGCACCAGAAAGAAAATGTCAGGGTTGAAAGAAAACGAGAATGCTAAAAGTAAAAGATGTACATGTCGTGTCTTATCACTAGATTGCCATTGAAAAATTATACAAATACCTAGAATTGTGAAAATTTCAAAAATCTATTATCTTTTACGTAAATGTCAAATTTACGTTCTCTTTCAACCATTTCTCGAATCTCATATGATTTGAGGGACGAAAATCCTTGAAAAGCATATCTCTAATATTTCAAGTGACTTTAGCGGATTTTTTCTGGTGCATGTATACCTAGTCTCAAGAAGCCGATGCACATAGAATACTTTTGGAAAAGTAAATTTCTATTAAATAAAAAATATATAACTACATATAAAATAAATTAATTGTAATTTTTATTTTTTTATGATTAAAACTATTTTAAAATTAAGTGTCATTTTTAATTTTTTATGACTAAAAATATTTTGATGATGTGGCAGCTGACATGGTTGATGATTCAGCTGCCACATCAGCTGACTATTGATGATTCGGTGACGTGGCAGCTGACTCAACACTTGTTGATTTGTCAATATATGTTTTAGCCAAATTATATGAGTTGATCTATTGCTTCGCACAGATATGCAGTTCATGTCCATCTTGTAACCGTGGCCGATAGTTGATGTATGAATAAGCGATTTTCCCGTGAGAAGTATGTAGTGAAGAAGAATTGTGACGAAGTTGAATATTTTGTCCAAATGGTTTTGAATTGTGTATACAATAACAAGCAACAATCCCGATTCACCCCAAACCCAACCCCCCCCCCCCCTCCCCCCCCAAATCATATGTGATATATCCATAATATTTTTCAATATTTGTAATAATTACCACCAAATTTGTATTTGTCTACTTTAAAAAATTTAGGTTAATTGTGTATATCATTCTCTTAACTACACAAATGTGTATAACATGTACAGGGCGGCCTTTTGATAAGGCTAGTAAAGCATGTGTTCTAGCCTTCTAGGCCTCTAAGTACTGTATACTGTATAACTATATATGGTTATTTTTTGGGGGCCATATATATGTTTTGAAACTTCACTTGGTAAGATGGTTGTTTGATTGTTCCACCAAGTCGACTAGTATTTCTAATCAGGGTCAGCCTCTAATAAGTATATGATTCATGTACATATATTCTCGCGAAAGTCTGATATTAACACTCTTTCCATCAAAAAGCTCTGATCACTATGTCTATATGGTATGAGAAACTCACTCACTCTTCACACCTAAAATACCTACTTTTTTTTTCCTTTTCCTTGTAGTAGTTGTTGTCGACCTAAAATACTTATTTTCCCTTTCTCTTCTAAAATTTGTTGTAGACCATCATGTCCGCCTCGAATCCATCGCAAACCGAATCCCAATATATGATTGGCAATATATATATATATATATATATGATTTGGATCATTGTATTTTGATCGCGTTTAGATTCAAATACCGTTATAAGTTTTAAGGTTTCGTGTCAAAACCAATTAACAATGAAGAAAAAAGTAGGTATTTTGGTTTGAAGAGTGTGTGAGGCTCTCATACCGTATAGACATAGGTATTTTGGTTTGAAGAGTGTGTGTATCTTGATTGTTAATTGAGTACAACTCTTACAAGGCATCAATCTTATGGAAACTCTTTCGAACCATAACCCCGCGAGTAAGCTGGTTTTCCATGGCCTGGATCAAATATGGAACACCATAACATTGTTTCAACATTTGGCTAATTGTTGAAATTAACAGAACTAGGATAAATGATCGATTACTTGGTTTGGGGATTGCGTTGATCCTTAATGCATTCTCTGCAATGAACAGAATGAGAGCAGAAACCATTTGTTTTTGTCGTGTCGTTATGCGATGCAGGTTTGGAAGTGGTCTTTTCAAAAATCTGGGCATCAATCGTTACCAATTGAGTTGAACAACATTCTTCAATGGCTGCCACAATGATTACCACATCGCCAGCAGTGCCCTGCCTATGTGTATTGAAATGAAACACTGGCTTACAACCCAAATTTTTATAAGAGATTTAAAGACTCATCTTTTATTAGATCCAATATTTAGAGTAGAGAGACGAGAAACAGCTTTTAATCAAAATAGTTAATGAGGGTTTTCAACAATAGTAACTAATTAGAAATTGACAATAAACATTGGGAAAAAAATTAGGATAATACACGCAGCTCGCTAATCAATTGTTTTCACTTTTCACATTTTTCACCTTTTCTTAATCGGAGGTAATGTAAACTTACTTTTTCTTATTCTATATTTATAAACGAAAGAACATATAATCAATTGGCAAGTATCATTTTCATTATAATTTTGTTTCATCTAGTATTAGTTTTTAATTTTTCTTTCTGATTTCGAATAAACGAAGCATAATTTGGAATTTTATAAACGAATCACTACTATTGGTAATTTAAGATTTTCATTTGTTTGAAACTCTTTTTTTTTTTTTGAAACTTTTGAAACTCTACTCTAGTTTTTTATTTGTTTGGAAGATGATGATTATTATTTAATTTATATGAATCGAGGTATTTTGTTTTAGTACCACCTCCGATTTTTGTATCTCTAAACACGATTCTGATGGCTAGGTTAGAAGGTTTACACTTTTTACCTTGGCAACTAGTGATGTATAAGTTATGGAAAGAGAAAAACAATTGTTACCACAATCCCTTCTTCTTTCCCATTTACACGATTAAGCTCCGAGTAAGAGTCGGTTTCAAAAGCAAGATCTCCGCCATCAGATTAACCCATCTAATTGTTGCTAGCACGATTCTACAATTGTGGTTAAGCAATATCACATGAGTTCCATCGCAAAGAATACTACTCTAACAAATTTTATGCAGGATTGCTACTGAAATTTATGGAGCCAAAGATAATTTAATAAAATTTTTAATATATATATTTTTATGATTTGGAAACCAAATATCAGTATATATATAACTCTTTAGAATTTAGAATTTGGAGATCAGAGACATATACTTCATTTCGCTCCTGGTTCTATGCACCGAAAAAGAATAAGTGAGTTTGGTAATACAAATTGGTTCAATTGCTGATTCAATTGTTGTCTTTTAAAATTGAGTTACCCTGAAGATTGTAAAAATGTTGTCTTTATTAATTTAAAATTTGGTATTTTAAGGAAAAAAAGAAAAAAAATAAATCTAACACTTACAGAAGTTCTTGGCATGCATAATACAATCGTATGTATTTATGTCAATGTATTTTTATGCTCACACGTGTTGTGCGTACGTACATACTATGTTGTTGCATGTGGCATTTCGGTGCCTAATTCTCAAGTTTTCACCGAAAACAAAGGAAAAAGGCACAAATCATGTAATGTATCCCTTTAATTTAGACACCGACATATTTGAAACAGTAACTAAGGATTTTTTCTTTTTCTTTTAAACAGTAAATAAGATTCATGTGTAATTATTACTGTTTAAGAAGACAAAAAACAGTAAAACTACACAACGTTTAAAAAAAAAACAGTAAAACTAGACATTAATGAAACAATTTGTCTTTTTTTTTTTTTTAAACATGATCGTTTAATTTGATGTTAATTAGCGTTGTTTTGAGTCTTTTGACACTGTATTTGTTTTCATTTTATGAAACGCCCATACTTCATTTAAAAATCAAAATAATCGATTTCTATACATCCTGATAATATTAAAACTTACCTCATAAAAACCTAGTGAAATGTACTATTAAAACACCTAGTTTTACCAAAATAAGACTAGAAATAGTGGGTGATGGCATTGAAAAGCAAAGCCAATAACTGCATAGTTCAGACAACCGACAGTGACTCGATCCTACCCATGTGTCGTGCATTCAATTTTGTTATGTACTCCTCCATTTCAAAATATAAATTATTTTAGAGGTTTTCGTGGATTAGCTGCTTATTCTTTTTTGTAGTAGTTCAACTAAAATGATTTTTCTCCAGACTTTTTATCTTTTTGTTTTATTATACAAATTATTTAAATAGATCATAAAATTACATGTACTTATTTTTTCTTCAAAATTCACCAAATAAAATTGGTTAAGCCAATTTCGTTAATTAAACCGTGTTGACGTTTTAGAAAACACGTTTAAGCTGATCCAATTCATTTTAGACAGACCCGAATAACCCGACTTATCTGTGGCTAAAATCCTACACAAACAAAAAATCTCTATTAACAACTCTAAAAATCGATTTGGGGGAAAACTTGAAAATTAGGGTTCTTGAGGAGAGAGATGTCTACGGCATCGAATCCGAGGTCTGAGGAAAGCGATTCGGTAGATAAGGCAGCGTCGAAGGATATGAACAACGATTCAGCAGATAATCTGAGGTCTGAAGCCAAAGCTGAAATCGAAGATGTTCTTCGAAGATGAAACGACGAAGCACAAAGAGAGAAGACCATATACGAAATGTGGCTTGAAGAGAGTGATCCCGATGATGTAGATTTCGTTGTAGAGGAGAAATGAAATATTGGTGAGTGTGAGCTTAAAGATACAGACGACAGTGAAGATTCTGGTGAAGGTCAGAGGGAAGAAAGGAGATACGATGGTGAGAATGACGAGACTGATGATGAGAAAAGCAAGAGGAGTAAAAGAAAAGGTAAGAAAAAAGGGGAGAATGATAAGGATAAGAAAGGGAATGGTAAGAAAAAAACAAGCAGAGAGTGAAGATGATGATGATTTATTTGAAAGGTTTGAGTATGAAGTTGAGGCAAAAGTAAGTAAGTTTGTGGATCAGCTCTCCATTGGCCGAAGGACAATACCACCAGATAGTTCTGATGAGGAGATGTGTCCAAGACATTTTAGAGATAAAAGAATCAGAAGGACGCATGTTGATAAGTTAGTCGTAGGGACTACTTTCTTGTCAAGTGTTGAGTTCAAGGAGGCAGTTTTAGATTATGCATTGTCGCTGGAGAAAAATGTGGTTCAAGAGAGGTGGGAGAAGTCAAAAATTGGATTCAAATGTGGCATTGGAGGTAAGTGTAAGTGGCGTATTTATTATTCCTATGATGAGCCCTCACAAATGTGGTTGGTTAAGACTACAAATCTATGGCATTCTTCTTCTCCAAATGGGAAACGTAGGTTGCTCAAGAGTTCGGTGATTGCTAGGCTTTTTTTGAATAAATTTAGACTAAATCCGGGATATATGCCTAAGGATATTCAGCTGCATATCAAAGAGCAATGGAAATTTGTGAATAGTAAGGGCAATGCCAGAGAGGAAGGTTGCGAGCACTTGATATGCTTGGCAAGGAATATGCAACACAATTTGCTCACATCCGAGGTTATGCTCAAGAGATACTCATAATGAACCCTGGATCAACTGCAATTGTGGACATAGTGTCTAATTCAGATACTCATAATGAACCCTGGATCAACCCTGGATCCATGTTAGTTGCGATCATGTTTCTAACGTTTTCCACATCTTCAGCAAGTCTCCTATGCTTCTCATCTACCATCCTTATCTCATCAACCAATGCTTCATCAACCCACTTGAATAAATGCTCCTCCGTTCTCCTCTAACCCAGTTTTGCAATAAGAATCGGTTTTATAAAAAAGCATCCTACTGAAATTGCATAACATACACAAACACTTACCTGCAAAGCAATTGCACAGCGATAAAAGCGTCGATATGGTTTTTCTTTTGTCGTTGAGGTGTATGTTACTATCTCCTCCCCACATCAGCAACACATCAGAATGCCTCGTGGTCGATGAGTTCTCGCAGTCACGATGCTAGAACCCGAAGAGTAGGTGCTCATCCTTATCGCTTACCGCTTGCTACGCTTCTATCTTCTGAATTCGTTGTCTGTAACTTCTCCTCTTCTCAAGAACCCTAATTTTCAAGTTTTCCCCAAATCGATTTTTAGGGCTGTTAATATAGAGTTTTTATTTGTGTAGGATTTTAGTCACAAATAAGTCGGGTTATTCGGGTTTGTCTAAAACGAATCGGGTCGGCCTAAACGTGTTTTCTAAAATGCCAATACGGTTTAGTTAACGAAATTGGCTTAACCAATTTCATTTGGTGAATTTTGAAGAGAAAATAAGTACATGTAGTTTTACGATTTATTTAAATAGCTTGTGTAGTAAAACAAAGAGGTAAAAAGTCTGGGAGAACCGTTTTAGCTGTACTACTACAAGGGGAATATGCAGCCAACCCGAGTTTTTTGTTTCAAAATATAAGTTGTTTTCACAATCCTATGTATTTTTTAACTTTATTGAATATTGTGTGACCATTAGTATTCTGCAGTTTCTTTTATAATTGGTTAAATTATTTTTATTATATATATTAAATAATATCTTTTAAAAAAAATTCTTAATATTCATACTTTTAACTAAAAAAATTTATATTTTAAAATAGATGAAATATCTCAATTTTTCACATAATGACGAACCATCTAAAATCTACGGTGTGGAAGTGGGAGACTAGGACAAACCGACATGTTCTCGTGTAAACCCTTACGAAGAAAACAAAAATATATATAAGTATTTATTTAAGTTATATTGATTATATATATATATGAGAAAAGCTTTGTTTAATCTTAAATCTAGAGATATCATAAAAGAAAAATCTCTATTTTAAAACATTGAAATCTCCAATTGTTTGTTGAATTAGTTCAAAGAAACTCACGTTGGTTTCAGACTTCCGTTTGTAGGTTGTTACGTAAGAAAGAGATTCAAACCTTCCGATTTGGATATCCGTTTGTCAAAAATAGACTTTGTTGATTTTTTTTGTCCGTTAATTTTCGGGTCTTAAAATTATCGTCTATGCATTCAGGAAAAAAGTAAAATTTCTAAGTATGTGTTTGACATTTTTTTTATTGTCAATAAATATGTAATAGGAGGATTTGAATTTGAGAAAAAGACACAATAATAGCATAATATATTCCTTCCATTTCATAATATAAGATGTTTTGAAATTTTTTTTTTGTTTCAAAATATTAAATGTTTTTATATTTTATGTATTATTTAATTTTATTAGATATTGTGTGACCAATATTTTTTATTTTATATATTAAATGATATTTTTTAATGTAAAAATAATTTTTTAATCCATGCGCTTTTAACCAAAACATCTTATATTTTGAAACGGATGGAATATATATTATTATCTATTTTTCACCTATTTATTTGATCAACCAAAATAAATGTAGTTGGAAAAGGCAAATTGCGAGAGCATTAACAAGTTTTTATGTGTTTTGTTGGATCCGCTAAATCATACATCGGTTGTATCATATTATAGCTGATAACATATTCTGATTTAAAACTAATCGATATCATGATTCTTATATTATGTAAAAGATAATTCAATTGAACAGATGATGATAAAAAAGAAAATATCGAATGACAGTTCTATTTAAAATAACTATCTACGTATCCACAATAGTCTTTTTTTCTTTTTTTTTTGCTTTTTCGTACACACAGCTATCAATTTTAAATGTCTTAGGAAACAATGAAAATACAATGAAAATGCAAAAATTAGACACGTACGTGGTAGGTTGTAGAAGTTTCAGAAAATATAAAATTTAAATTTAAATGTCAAACAAAATAGATGAGAGGGGTCCCCTACATAATTATAGGACCTCAACGTTAAATGAAACCAACAACCAACTACTAGCTCCCAATCTCTTTTTTTTTCCCCAACTTTTTTCTCAATCGCATTCACATTCACAACATAGACTCTCCTTGTCTATATAAACACTACCACTCCCTCAACTCTCTTCATCACTCAAATCATTACATACATCTCATTTTGCAAACCAAACAAAAACCCAAAAACTAAGAGAGAAAAAATGGCTGGAGTCATGAAGTTGGCATGCTTGGTCTTGGCCTGCATGATTGTGGCCGGTCCAATGACAGCGAACGCAGCTCTGAGTTGTGGCACCGTTACCAGCGGCGTGGCACCGTGCTTTGGCTACTTGACCCAAGGTGCGCCACTTCCCCAAGCGTGCTGCACAAGTATTGGTAATCTTAACAACATGGCCCGTACAACCCCGGACCGTCAACAAGCTTGCCGTTGCCTTCAAAATACGGCGAAAGCCATTGGCTCTGGTCTCGACGCTGGCCGTGCAGCTGGACTTCCTAAGGCATGCAAAGTCAGTGTTCCTTACCAGATCAGCACCAGCACCAACTGCAACACGTATGTCTTAATCTTCACTCTCAATATATTACAAAGTTTTTCTTAATGGAAACTTGAGTTTCTATCACTGCCGATTTTATGTTTTTATTAAAGTTTTTTTTATAATGAAAATAAAAAGCATGATTTGAGGTCTTCTCTCGGTCCAATAATTATGTTTTATGGAAATTTTGAGTTTTAATATAAATGCAATAAGTATGTATATATTTAAAGTTTTTTTTTAATGGAAGTTTGAGTTTTTGTATATATAAATGCAATAAGTATGTCCAATAACGGTGTTATGTTTATTTGTACGTGGTTGCAGCGTGAAATGAGCGGCGGTCGGGATGAAGCTTTAGCGGACGTTTCGAATGTTATCAAATGGATGAGAGAATATTAAATAAGATGTTCGAATGGCTGTTTTTAGAGTTTTTTTAATTTCCTTGTCTTTTTATCATGGCGATCCTCTTATGATTGGTCGTCTGTACTATGTTCGCAAAAAAAAAAGTTATATGAATTTCATATCTGAAATTTTACGTTATTCTATAGTTTCTTACTAAAGCTTACTTTAGTTCCATCGATATGAAAAAACAATCACTAATTTGCATTACAGCTGGGAAGTAACGGTGCATTTTAATAGTATAACAGAAAATACAAGTAACGGGACATTCTCCAATAATATTCTTTATCTGTCGATGTATTTTCGAATTTGGTTATTATATAATATCAGATGACAAAAAAAAAAAAAAAAAAAATATATATATATATATATATCAAAATTTTGATCAAGAAAGTTAAGATTATAGACGTACACGTGTCATAAGAAAACTACGGACAGTGAAAATTTAGTATAAATTTATGGTATTTTGGTGTATCTTCATTTCTCCATTACCTTACAGGGAATTTTTGTTAGATTCTGCTTTGAATGCTTTACTTCTGCTTCTGCAAGCCGTAATAAATTGATATGGATGGTAGATAGACGGTAGTGATCTCTTAATGAATTTAAAATAAAATATAATTTTTTTTGACGACTAATAAATCGATTATAAATGAGAAATGAAGACAATTCAAAAACAGTCAACAACATGAAAAACAAAAAGTGATAAATACAAAACATAACTTATCAACGAACATTTCTTGTTAGAAAACTTTCTAAACCAACACTTTATTTACCTCCCCTGTTTAGGGTTAAATGGTCCATGGCCCAATGGCCAATAGGCCCAAAACAAGAAAAACAAAAAGACAAAAAAGTTTACTTAGATATTTCCAAGTGTACCGACGTCGTTTTGAAAACATCTTTTGCTGCGTGTTTAGTCCTTTGGAAATTCCTTGCTTCGTAGTTGAAGCATTCACAACAACAACACACCCAAAACCCTCTCTCTCTAATCTCTGAGTATCCCAATGGAGTTGATGTCTATCAGAAACCCTAATTCGAGCTTGCTCTACAGACCTCATTCTCGTCCACCGGTCACGCTCTGTGCTCCACGTTCTCTCCTCCCTAGCCGACGCCATTTCAGTGCTCCACAGTTTCCTCGACCTGTCGTTTCTTGTACAGGTCTACGTTTCGGATTTAGCTCAGATGTCATGCTTAATCGGTCCTTCGTTGCTTTCGCTGCTTCACACGAGGACTCGGTGAGTACTGGGTTGTGCTCAAAACTTGGAATTTCTGTCTCGAATGTTCCGAAATTTGAAATTTCTTATCTTTTAAATTGCTCGAGGCTCGAATTGTCTTGATTACGATTAGCAATCGAAATAATTGGACTTTGGTAGGAGTAATTTCGGATTGTGAAGACCGGTTCCTGAAAATCTATGAAATTTATGCTCTTTTTCTAAAAAAGAGTTGGTGTAAATTTGTCTTGATTAAGCAATAATATCTGATTTCAAAATCGGCATTTTTGATGTCTGTATATATGTTTTTGACTAAAATTTGCTATCAAGTGATCTATGCTTATGAAATGATTATTACCCTTTTATCGCCATTGTTTCAAACAGGAACAATCAGGTATTGAGGTGGGGAAGGAGAAGAGTGATATAGATGCTGAAGATGATACATCTCAGGAAGCATGGAAACAAACTCTTGCGTCTTTCAAAGAGCAGGTTTCAAAGATGCAGAGCGTGTCATCGGAGGCATACACGGTTAACTCCCAAAAAGCAATGACAATCTTGAAAGATACTTCTGAACAGCTTAGGATTCAAGCGGAAAAGGCGAAAGAAGAGTTGGGTACAAAAGCAAAAGAGGTTAGCGTGGAGGGCAGAGAATATATTTTGAAAGCAGCAGAAGAATCACCTTCAGATGTGAAAGAGATCGTTGAAGCATTCGCCTCCACTGAGGATCTGAAAGACGTGTCCCGAACGCAAGATTTTCATGTTGGAATACCCTATGGTAAACATGCTATATAATCTTGTTCCCGTTTTAAACTTTCGTGGTGCGTAATAGGATGATAAAAAATGTCTACTTTACAGGTCTACTTCTGCTTGTGGGTGGTTTTATTTCCTTTATGGTGTCGGGAAGCATTCCGGCCATTAGGTTTGGGGTCATTCTTGGTGGAGCTCTTTTTGCACTGAGCCTGGCAAGTCTAAAGTCTCAGAGGAAAGGAGAGTCATCTACTAAGTTCTTAAAAGGACAGATGGGTTAGTAACGTTTTTTCATCTGTATTGACTCTTTCATATATCACCCAAGAAGCCACAACTCCAATTGCTGAACTTACCCTAACTACCGGAATTTGTGTGTTGATTGGGTATGATTCTGATAACCCCTGTGACTTGCCAATTAGCTAACCATGAAGGATAGTTAGAGTTGCATTGTTGATTTGTATAGAATTGAGGCTTAGTGCAAGATATGCTGGGACTTGACTCATCATATATTTCGATTTTGGTCAACAAATGATAGTTTCAACAATGTGATTTGGTGAGGTTGTCCGAGAAATTCAGTGTCACTCATTTGTTGCTGTGCTCTTATGTTCAACAGCTATCGTGGCAATCATATTTTTGAGAGAGTTGCAGTTGCTACTATTTCGGGTAACGTGATTCTATTTCAAATGGTTCATATCTATTTGAACAATATCTTTGAATGAAACATAATTCACTCTCCTTTTTCTACAGAGATCTACGTTCCCCGGTTTTGTGACCACCCTTACGAGGTACACACTTTAAACCAATCATTGCACATTTGCAATTTCAAAAAAGAAACACGAGAGGAAGATTTAGTCATCAATTTAGACATTTACTTGGGTCCATCGACCAAAGTTCCTAAATTTGTTGGATTACTGTTGCAGTGGTGGTGTGTTGGCGTTTTACGTATACAAGATGGTGAGCAAGATAGAAAAGGGACCAAACCTAGAAAAAGATGGAGGAGAAGAGGAATTGGGCGATGGATTTGTAAGAAGAGAAGGATAGAGAAAGATGTGTTGTTGTCAGCATCAGTATCTTATTTTGTGTTATTTTGATATCCAAACTCTTTTGTGTCTCTCTTTAAGTTGTGTACAATTTTTGCCATCAATCATCTTCTAAATTCTGTGAATTTTGGATTGGCATGCCATTTTACGATATATCAACAAAGAATAAACATGGTTAGGCCCATCTTGAGATGCGATAAACGATAACTAAATGAATCAAATGAGAGTTTTTGTTACTTCAAAATGTCACGGCTCTGAGCCTTTGATTTTTGGAGTTTAGTAATTTTTACTGGGACTTGTAGTCTAATGGTTTATACTAGTGTTGTTCGGGTGTAAAAGCATCAGCAACCTCCCCCTTCTTGTTAAAACCCCAAACTTCATCTCCCTCATGATTTTTCTAATCCTCTTCTCCGATTCTAAGCAACTAGTTGAGCTTAGCAACAATTAAGATCCAAAAAACAGAGGAAGATGAGAGAAACGAAGCAAGTCCTCGCGACGCGTAAAGGATGATTCGTTTCTCTCGTAATCGACACGACAAAATCAACGAGGAAGCTTGATCTTTTAGCAAAGAATCAAGCAAGATTGGATTAGAAAAAGTTAAGCATAAGAGCATTCTGAAGTACGGAAACAGTAGGAAAAAGAACTAATTCCTTATTCCTAAATATCCCTCTTTTTCACTGCTAATCACGTTTTAACCTTTTCTTTGTTTTCATGTTATAAAAACACATGTTCATTATGTAAACACTCTCTTCAACATGTAAATCTCTCATATAAAAATATGTAATCCAAAGAAAAGGTTCATTATATGTAAATCTTTGTTTTCATGTTATAAAAAACCATGTTCGTTATATATCCCTCTTTTTAACTGCTAATCACGTTTTAACCTTCAATTTTTATTTTTATTTTCGTCAACCATGGTAATGAACATGTTTTTATGATAAAATCTTCCTTTATATAAGATTGAAGAGAGAGTTTACATAATAGCTATGCGAAGCCATCAAAATACAAGAAAATGTACCAACAAGATTGGCTTAGTATTAACACAAAAGATTGTTGATTTATCATCTCGAGTTCAATCTTTTGTTGGTGCGGAGGATTATTCTCTAATTAAAAATACCTAAAACAAAACGAAAAAATCCAAAACAAAATTATAACGACTCCGGCCCAATAAGGGCCCATACTTGATGCAATAATCTGGAGCAGAAGCGTGAATCCAGTAGTATCCATAGACTCGGCCACGTGATCGAAACCGTTGATTCTCTAAGGTTTTAACTGAAACCGTTGATCGCTTCGTCTCTGTTAATATAAATATTTAAGGAACACTGTTTCACTCCGTAATCTCTATCTTCTCCGTCGCGCGACTACAACGAAGTTTTCCGCCGAACAAATCTCGTAATCTTTTTTATCCTTCTTCCATTCTTCTTCGATTGCTATTTGGGTTGTTTTTATTCTAAGTCGGCTTGGATCTGTCGGTGTTTTTGCTTAGAAATTGGAGCTAGGGATTTCGAGGAGCGATGGAAAGTGAATTGATTGAATTGTTCGAGGCAGCGAAGAAGTCGGCCGATGCGGCGGCTCTCGACGGTGTTACATCCTCAGGCCCGGAGGTTTCTCGATGTCTCGATGCCCTCAAACAACTCAAGAAGTTTCCTGTTACATACGACACGCTCGTTGCGACTCAGGTGCGTTTCCGATTTACCCGAAAAAGATTGATTGGTCTTCATTTAGGTAAACGTCTATATATCTCTTTTTGACTGATACGTTGTTTAGATTGGAGGGTTTTCTGGGTCTTGTTTGCCTAATTTCGTAGCATTGACTTGTGTTACCTTAGATTTTTTTTATTAGGGTTCTTTGATAAATTTACAGAAATTTTGAAAAGATAAAAACTTTTAATCAATAGACGAGGAAGCTTGAGTGGGTTGTATGGAACAAACCCAATTTGGCACATGAAATGTTTTACTTGGAGGTGATTAATGATTGTTCTTGTTTACAGAATGCTACAAGTCATGCATTTAGAAATATATTTTCCTATTCTCTAGTTAGGAAATTGTGTTCAAGCGTGTGCTAATTTTCGATCGTTTATTATAAGCTTATTGTTGATGGTGTTTTTGTTTTAGAGAAATTTATATCCTTTTCTTGCTTCCAGGTAGGGAAGAAGCTGAGGTCTCTCTCAAAACATCCTGTTGAGGATATCAAGAGCGTAGCAACCGATCTGCTTGAGATATGGAAGAAAGTTGTCATTGAAGAGACAGCCAAGGCTAAGAAAACCGAAAGCACAAACGGTTGCAAAGCTGAAACTGTCAAAGAGGAGAAGGTAGATAGGACGGATGTTGAGAAGACTTCAAATCCCGCACCCGTCAAAGTCCAGAAACTTCAGAGGGGTGATTCGGCTAAGAGTATCAAGGTAGAGAGAAAGGAAACAGACAACAAAGTCATTGCCGGTGTGAAGATAGAGAGAAAGGAGCCAGACAACAAAGTCATTACCGGAGCCAAGACAGAGCATCGTGGTCAGGCTGAAAGTGTCTCAAAGGAAAACCAATCAAGTATGAAAGCTCCAGCTAAGGCACCTATTGGTCCTCCAAAGCTAACTTCAATGGTCAAATGCAATGATCCTGTGCGAGACAAAATCCGTGAGTTGCTTGGGGAGGCCTTGTCCAAGGTTCATGGAGAATCTGATGACTACGATAGAGAGAAAGTAAACGGATGTGATCCATTCCGCGTTGCTGTCTCAGTGGAATCTCATATGTTTGAGAAACTGGGCCGCTCAACTGGAGCTCAGAAGCTCAAGTACAGATCTATAATGTTCAACCTGAAGGATAAAGACAACCCAGACCTAAGAAGGAGAGTTCTGACTGGGGAGGTGTCACCAGAGAAACTCATAACACTGTCCGCTGAAGAAATGGCAAGCGACAAGAGGAAACAAGAGAACAACCAGATCAAAGAGAAATTCCTGTTTGATTGTGAGCGTGGTCCTGCACCAAAAGCAAGCACGGACCAGTTCAAGTGTGGGCGGTGTGGCCAGCGCAAATGCACCTACTATCAGATGCAAACGAGGAGTGCTGATGAGCCGATGACGACTTATGTTACCTGTGTTAACTGCAACAACCACTGGAAGTTCTGTTGAGGTGAGATCTTTTTATTTCATTAAAGAGCATGTTAAGACATAGAGGCTCTGATTGATTTATCAGGAGCTTCATGTCCATTTGCTCTGATGTTTGTTTGAGGATACCATTAAATGTCTTAGAGATTAGTAAGTAGGGGAATTTACTAATTTAGATGTTTGTAGCTTTTATTTCTTTTCCTTGTCTTGTTCCAAAATGTCAAACTCATCAACTTTCTTGCAGATTTTATCAAAATTTCGAAGTTTATTTTAGAATTATGTGTGTTTTTCTTTTGTCTTGTCTTTTATCGTCTTGAATTGTTAAACCTTGACAGCCTTACTGTATCGAAAAGAAAAGTATAGCATCAATTTAGACTGGTTTTGATCAAAGCTCACACACCAAAGCAAAGGGCTGATGAAAACGCAGGATATTGTGGCATAGACCATTATTGTCGTCGAAATTTGATTTGAACAAAGACACAGCCATGAATGCTAAAAGCAATCATGTACATATCTTATTGTTTCTTTCGCTTTGTTTGCATTTTGTGCAAACTCTCATACTTCGATTTTAGGGAGATGAATTTGCTTTGTAATACGGGGAGTCTTAGACTAGTCCAGTGGCCCATAAACCCAACCAATAAAAGCCCAGCCCAAACTAGATATTGTGTTATAAATATCGTCTTCCTTCCTCTCTCTAGGGGTTATTTATATAACTTATTTTGCTGCTCTCTTAACTCTTCCCGGAATATTATAAACCGTCGCTGTTTTCATCGTCTCCATGGCCAAGAAATCAGCTAATTTATTGGGTGGCTTTCTCTTATCTAATGTTTTATACCCACTTGCTTGGTTGTTGATTTTAACTTTAGTTTTTGCTGCTCTTCTTTTAGGTAAAAGAAACCTGGAGGAAGATGATTTGGAGACCAAACCGACTCTGAGGAGGAAACATGAGGAACAATCTGAGGACAAGGTAACCTAAGATGGTCGGAATCCTCTTGTTCTTTGACAAGAATTTTCTTTACATTAATGGCTACTCGTAACAGGACACAACGAAAGGATTTGCTGATAGTCTCCAAGGAAGGGTCGAGTTATTGGAGACAAAGTCTGATCAATTTGCTAATTTAATCTCAGTCAAGGTATAATTTTTGAAAATTTAAATATTCTATTGTTTGTTACGTATATATTGTACAAGTTTATGTTCAATTAAGCATCTTGTTCTTATTATCTGCAAAATGTCTACTCATGTAACAGGAGACAGTGGAAGGACTTGATCAAACTCCCCATTTTCTTGAGGTACCTCTTCTTTTTATCTTCAAAATATGTAAGAAACTCTTAGCGTCTGTTGACACAAAGTCTGGGGATGAATCTACCTTTTTCTTGTTATGCAATTCAAGTCTTTAGAGTCGTGCTAACACACTTGGCTGTTAAATTCAGGAAGCTGCCGTAAGAACAACGACGCCCTTTGTTGCCAATCTCTCTCCCGAAACTGGAATATCAGTTCTATTATCAGATCTGTAAGTAACACCTTAAATTTCCACTTTCCTTCTCAGAGCAAGTTTTTTCATGACTGATATTTTGTCCTCCAGCATCGATTTCTTCAAAAATGTTGGAAAAGTTGTTCGCGTTCAACTTATTGTAAACGCCTTGGGTGAGCATATGTGCTGTGGCTTTGTCGAGTTTGCTTCTCCTAACGAAGCAAAGAAGGTGAGAGTAGTTTAACTATTTTAGTAGTCATTTGAAAGTAGTGATGAACAATATTCAAGTAGTTATTTGAAAGCACTGATTGCTGATTAAATCTTTTATACTGTAGGCACTGCAAAAGAAGAATGGTGAATGTTTGCACTATCATAATATTTTTCTTGATGTGGCTAAGACAGCTCCACAGCACAAGTAAATTGATTTTCCATGTTATGGAGATTTGTTTCTGCAACACTGGTTGTAACTTATTGCTAGAGTTTTGATGCCATTACAGAAGACTAACACTATTATTTCTGTTAATTAGGTATTGCGTAGATCACAAGGTGGTTTGGTAAGGGATTTAACTATTTGCCTCTTTAGTTTGTTAACAAGAGCACATTGGGTGAAGGTTTTGGTATACATGGAGAGATAACTAGGGTTTTTGATATTCCAGGTTCGAAGAAGATGATGATTTGAAGACCAAACCCAGTCTGAAGAAACCTAATATGGGCGGATTCTGCGGTAAGAAGATTACCTTCTCTTACAACGACGACGACCACCCTCAACAGGAAGGCCTACCGATAGAAGAAGATGAGACACCTCCCGATTTTGTTGAGGTACCTGTTCTTATTATCTTCAAAATCTGTCAGGCTCAGAAGTAACGCTTAGCGTTGTTTAATAACACAATTGTTGCCACAAAGTCGAAAGATGACTTATCCTCGGGATGAATCTTCAGATGAGGCTACTTTTTGTTGTTATGCAATATTAAGTCTTTTAATCCTTAGAGTCGTGCTAACACACTTGCTGTTAAATTCAGGAAGTACTCTTTGTTGCCAATCTCTCTCCCCAAACTGAAATACCACATATGTAAGTAGCACCTTAGATTTCCTCTTTCCTTCTCGGAGCAAGTTTTTCATGACTAATATCTTATCCTCCATTTTTACAGCATCGATTTCTTCAAAGATGTTGGAGAAGTTCAGGTTCGACTTATTGTAAACCAAGAGGGTAAGCATGTGGGCTATGGCTTTGTTGAGTTTGCTTCTTCTAACGAAGCAAAGAAGGTGAGAGTAGTTTATAGTAATGATGAGGAAAAGTATTTAATAGTCATTTGAAAAGTAGCGTATACTTATGATGAAAAATATTCAAGTAGTTATTTGAAAGTACGATTGCTGATTAAATCTTTTATACTGTAGGCGCTGCAAAAAAAGAATGGTGAATATTTGCATGATCACAAGATTTTTCTTGATGTGGCTAAGACAGTTCCGTACCCTCCACGACCCAAGTAAGTTGATTTTCCATGTTATGAAGATTTGTTTCTGTAAACCTATTGCTAGAGTTTTGATGCCATTACAGAAGACTGACGCTATTATTTTTGTTAATTAGGTACAACCTTGCAGAGAAGCTTTGGTAAGGGATTTTACTATTTGCCTCTTGAGGTTGTTATCAAGAACACATTGGGTGAAGTTTTTGGTATACATGGAGAGATCACTAGGGTTTTTGATATTTCAGTTACGAAGACTACCTTCGACGAGTAATCCTTCTGATAGAAGAAGATGAGACAAAGGAAGGACTTGATAGAACTCCCGTTTTTGCTGAGGTACATATTCTTATTATCAACAAAAGATGCCAGGCTCAGAAGAAACGCTTAGCGTTGTTTAATAACAGAACTGTTGCCACAAACTCGAAAGATGACTTGTTTTGGGGATGAATCTTCAGATGAGGCTACTTTTTGTTGTTATGCAATTTAAGTCATTTTCTCCTTAGAGTCGTGCTAACACACTTGGCTGTTAAATTCAGGCACTTGCCGTAAGAAAAAAGACGCTTTATGTTACCCCTTTCTCTCGTCAAACTAAAATATCACATATGTTAGTAGCACCTTAACTTCCTCTTTCGTTCTTCGAGCAAGTTTTTCATGACTAATATTTCATCCTCCATTTTTACAGCATCGATTTCTTCAAAGACGTTGGAGGAGTTGTTCATGTTCGACTCATTGTAAACCACAGGGGTGAGCAGGCGGGATATGGCTATGTCGAGTTTGCTTCTGCTAACAAAGCAAAGAAGGTGAGAGTAGTTTATAGTAATGATGAAAAGTGTTTTAGTAGCCATTTGAAAAGTAGTGTATACTTATGATGAAAATTATACAAGTAGTTATTTGAAAGTACGATTGCTGATTGAATCTTTTATACTGTAGGCGCTGCAAAAGAAGAACGGTAAATATTTTGCGATCGTAAGATTGTTCTTGAAGTGGCTAAGATGGTTCCAACCAAGTAAGTTGATTTTCCATGTTATGGAGCTTTGTTTCTGTAACACTGGTTGTAACTTATTGCTAGAGTTTTGATGCCATTACAGAAGACTAACGCTATTATTTTTGTTGATTAGGTATTGCATAGATCACAAGGTTTGGTAAGGGATTTAACTATTTGCATCTTGAGTTTGTTTTCAAGAGCACATTGGGTCAAGTTTTTTGGTATACATGGAGAGATCACAAGGGTTTTTGATATTCCAGGTACGAAGACTATCTTCAACAAGAAAGCCGTCTGATAGAAGAAGATGAGGCAGTGGAAGGAGTTGATGAAACTCCCGATTTTTTTGAGGTACTTGTTCTTATTATCTTCAAAATATGCAAGGCTCGTAAGAAACGCTTAGCGTTTAATAACAGAACTGTTGCCACAAAGTCGAAAGATGACTTATTCTGGGGATGAATCTACTTTTTGTTGTTATGCAATTCTTGGTTTTAAAAAGCGCGCGTCAGGCACAAGGGGAGCTTATGCGATGGGAATAGCACCTCTAGAGGTAGAGGCGAGGCAACCTCCATAAAGCGCTCGCTTTGTGGCGCCTGGGATAAAGCGATATGCTGTTGAGGCGAGCGCCTATTGGAAACAGTGTTTTAATGTGATTGGAAACTTTAAACACTGTTTTAGTTTGATTGAAAACCCTGAACTATATAAAAACCCTGTCACGTTCCTCTCTCCTCTTAGGCTTGATCTAATTTGAAACCCTTTCACGTTCATCTCTTCTCTTATCTCTCACCATGATGATGGTGATGATGATATATATAGATCTACTAGTGTTTTAGGCTCAAGTAACAATCTTTAAGAACTATTAGTTTGCTTTTCTATCTAGTCTCTACTTTTTTATGATGTGGATTGGATTGTTTTGGTGTTTTATTCCTAAGAATGATGAAATCTGTACGCATCTACTGTTTTTTGCGATTCCTTAATCTCAACGCTTTGGTTCCGTAAAGCCCTCGCCTTTGAGCGCCTAGGCTCCTTGCGCTATTATAAACCAAGTTGCAGTTTAAGTCCTTTTCTCCTTCGAGTCGTGCTAACACACTTGGCTGTTAAATTCAGGAAGTTGCCGTGACAAAAAGGACGCTCTTTGTTGCCAATCTCCCTAACATGACTAGAATATCAGATAAAATATCAGATAGAATATTAGATGTGTAAGTAGCACCTTAAATTTCCATTTTTTTTCTTGGAGAAGTTTTTTATGACTGATATTTTATCCTGCATTTTTACAGCATCTGTTGCTTCGATGTTGAAGAATTTGGAGTTGTTCGTGTTCGACTCATTGTAAACCGCAGGGGTGAGCATGTGGGCTGTGCCTTTGTAGAGTTTGCTTCTGCTAACAAAGCAAAGAAGGTGAGAGTAGTTTATAGTAATGATGAAAAGTACCAAAGTAGTCATTTGAAAAGTAGTGTATACTTATGATGAAAAATATACAAGTAGTTATTTGAAAGTACGATTGCTGATTAAATCATTTATACTGTAGGTGCTGCAAAAGAAGAATGGTCAAAAATATAATCGTAAGATTTTTTTTGACGTGGTTAAGACAGCTCTATACCCTCTCCGTCCCAAGTAAATTGATTTTCCATTTGGAGATTTGTTTCTCTAACTTATTGCTATAGTTTTGATGTCATTAACGCTGTTATTTTTGTTAATTAGGTACAACCTTGCAGAGAAGCTTTGGTAAGGGATTTAACTATTTGCCTTTTGAGTTTTGTTATCAAGAGCACATTGGGTGAAGTTTTTGGTATGCATGGAGAGATCACAAGGGTTTTTGTTATTCCAGGTACGAAGACTACCTTGGACGATTTGGAGAAGATTATTTGGAGACCGAAGCAAAGATTATTCCAGGTAAGAGGGTCGAATTCTGCGGTAAGAAGATTACCTTCGCTGACAACGACTGCTAGAAGAAGATGAAGGAAGCTCTTTGGTGTTTAATTTTAACTTGTGATACAATGTGACCCCTTTTTATTACTCGGGTTTTTCTTATGTTCTAGTTAAGTTTTTGTCTGAACGTACGTGAAAATATGCTTAATTTTGAATGTTTTGGTGTTAAATCATTATCTGCCTTGATTATTACCCAAGTAAGATTTGAACTGATTGGGTTGACAAAACCATAACCTTTAAAGGGACACAAATTAGCTTTTCTCATATTTGGTTACTCAAGACCGAGACATTAACCATCGATTTTGCTGTTTTTCACCAAGTCCGGTGCGAGCTTTATGCGCCATTCATTGAGTTATCGGTGTGAACTCCGTTGCTGTCTATCTTCCCGTTCACCTGAGCCCTCGATCTCTAAACAAAACCGGAAAAACGTGAAAAAGAAGAAGAAACATTAAAGATCAAATGATGTGATAATTGGTGCACAGATTGAGAAGGAGAAACAGAGATATCTGCTCCCCCAGTCAGCAGGATCAACACCGTTCCCATTCAACAGCTTGTGGTTCTCTTCTTTGGTTCTGTCTTTCGAGATTACCGGGAGCAACACCGTAGTCCGATCTGGTAATTCTGTTGTAAGGACATTTGAGAAAAATACGAGAATCCGAGCAAAGTGTTCATTTCTGTGAAGAAGGGCTTTCTGAGGATAAAATAGCTGAAATGTCTGAGACAAAACCGGAAGAAGAAAGAAGCCAAGATCCTGGAGAGTTGGTCCCGGGAGATGAATATAATGAACTCCTTTAGCAGCTAAACCATGAATGTACTGCACATAACAGATGCATTCATAACGTGTCAAAACAACACAACCTCAAGAACAAAGTAAGACCCAAGAGGCGAAAAGCTACATTGCTGAAACCAAAACAAAAACTAACGCACACAAGCCATCTTTTTTTGTTAGATAAACAAATCCTAAGAACACTGTTTCTGCTGGATAGATAATGTTCGGGTTCAATTTATTTAGCTCAAAGCACAAGTTTTCTCTCAAAAGTTGCTATGTATAAAAAAATATCATGATCAAAAGAGGAAGAAGAACGATGAAGAAGAGATAGTTTTAATTGTTTAATTTCTTTGATAGTCGTTTCTTCAGACCAACTAAATATTATAAAGGAAAAGGCTTAAAAAGGCTAATAACATTAGCAGCCCATTAGTAGATAAACGAGGCCCACATCCGAAATGGCAAAATGCACTCATGTTATTGTGAGTATATAGCCAACTTTAACATAGGAAATCAAAATAGTGGATGATGAAAGATATCCATTACTGTGGTTCATTCAGTCTCACAATGGAACCAATAGATAACTTCATGCTCCGCAATTACTTCAACATGGGAGACTGTTGCAACTAACCAGCTTAACAATCTAATCTCTTTATATACAAAACCAGAGATTAGACCAGCCTTAACCGAGAAATCTAAGTCTAATCTGAAATAACCACAAACCGGAATTACTCAGACTAAACCGAGACCCTCTAAGCGTATCAGAGTCTTCTAATCATTGACTCTATATTTCGTCTAAGTTGACCAGAGCTAAACACATCTTTACATTGTGGTTACGTTGATGGTTCACCGGAGATATCAGCATTAATGGCTGTTGCTGGCTCAACGCTACGAGCACAGGTATGTGTCTCATCTTTTATTTTAAGTATAAATGATTTTCTCGTTTCCATGAATCAATCACTGAATTGCATCTGAACACGTTACCGTCATTTCATGGAATTATGAGGGTACTGTGATTTGTATGCAACAGAGTTTAATTTCTGAAAGACTTTAAATTGTATCCAAACGATAATATAGTATGGTCCTCCCTCATTAATTTTCAGGATAATATGGTTTTGCATGAAGAGAATGCAAATTCTCGCCTGGTGTTTGCTAAAGGCGCTGCAAAAGCTATGTTTGATTTTCACGAGGTGGACCTTATTTCACATGATTTGAGGTATATATTACTAGGTTCATTTGCTCACACAACCGTCCCACACAAAATATCTTATAATTTCACTTGTATGCATCAAGGAGCAGCTCGATACATGGAATATTTTAGGAAATATATTCTACAGAATGTAACAAGTCATGCATTTAGAAATTTCTTTTCCTCTTCTCTAGTTAGGAAATTGTGTTCAAACCGATCTGCTTGAGATATGGAAGAAAGTTGTCATTAGACAGCCAAGGCTAAGAAAACCGAAAGCACAAATGGTTGCAAAGCTGAAACGGTAGATATGTATCGAAAAGAAAAGTATAGCATCAGTGTTCACTGGTTTTGATCAAGCTCACACCAAAGCAAAGGGCTGATTAAAACGCAGGATATTGTGGCTGATGAAAACAGAGGATATTGCGGCAAGAACATTATTGTCGTTGTGTTGTGAACTCGAAATTTCATTTTAACAAGACTTTTTTTACATTTTCTCTATCCAAAGATGAATGGCAAACAATGAATGCATGACTACTAGCGGAATATGTCCCATTCTTCATTGTCCAAATCTCTCTTCTTTCGACTGGATCTAATGCTTCTCCTTTGCCTTCTTCTGTCAGATGAACTTTCAAGCTCTTCAATATCAGAGTATTCACTACCAAACTGAGCATCCCAGAGTCCCTGTTTTTAAAAAAAGTCTTTATTCAATCATCAAATCAAGACTACATGGAAATCCAAGCCATGCCATACCTTCGTCAACCTCTGTTTTCTAGAAGCTGCAGCTTCGTGAACCACAACTACGTCTTCTAAGACCTCGATTATGTCCTCGACATCTACTCTGTATGTACTTACCTGCATTATCATACACCGGGTAGTTAATCATTTAACATTGTGCTATGTTCCATAGATTAGATGCTTGTGCGTGTATCTCACAATTACCGATTTTTTTTATATGAATTTCCTGAAGAGGAAAGGGAATAAGTTACTCACCAAGCTTGATGGTATGATGGTTACACCGAAGGAATCGAGCTCAAGCGATTCAACTATACCCGAGTTAATGTTGAATGAGTAACCTCGAACCTGAAATCAAACGTGTGCTCCCAGCTAATAAACAAGGTATTGGCAAAGAGAAAGATCTCATCCCTGAATAAGATCTAGCAAGATTATAAACACCTTTCCGACGTTTCGCCCTGCTGGTGTCACTACTCTGTAACCTACCTAAACAAAATGTGAGAATTCAATCTTAGACTTGCTTAAAATGTGGGTGATTCACAAGACAGCGCATAAAGAGACATGATCGACTATATATACCAGTGTCTCAAGTCCAACCATCTTGAATTCAGTATCCAATACAGCCTCATCTTCCACAAGCACAACATCACCTACCTACAGAGATCTTAACATAAACTGAGATGTAAACACATTTTCATAAGAAACCCAGTTTCAATGTAGTAGAAACCAGAAGTAGTACCCGGGAAATGTCTTTGAGCAGGAATCTCTCAGATTCTCCAGATAGCAAATTGGGTTTAACATCCACCACCAAAACCAACCACTGAAAATCGACAGATATAAATTTCAGAATAATCGAGCTCATTGCAATCAAACAAGTCTCAGTAGAAGACTTCATAGCATCTCAAATTTGGTTTAAAAAAAACCAGACTTGAAACTCGCATTGCAGTCAGAAAGGTGATTGATTCAACAAAAACTTACAGAAGTAGTGTCAACCCAAAGCTGAGAGATAAACCCTAAACTCAGAGCTGATTGTATACTTATAACTTGCTTAGCAACAAGATTCGATCTCGTCGTCATCTGTTTGACTCCTCTGGAGCCAGTGTTTCTCGGATCATTTTCACTTTCTAGCCGAATCAATTCCGCACTATCGTTTTCCAGGACACTCGAATGAGACGATTCCACTGTTTGATGCACAACATCTCCTTCATGAGGTAGTGATGAAGAGACGAATTTGTTGCTCGATTTCTCTTTGGATTTCCCGAGAAAGACAAAGTCATGCGAATCAATCGAACCAAAACAACATGGAGCTCCTGTTTTGGTTTCATGGATTGAGACGTGACTCCTCCTGGAGCTGTTGATGATCGAATGATGAAGAATCCGTCTGAGTCTCCATCTACAAGGTCTCACCACTCGAGCATCGAATACGGGAAACGAAAGGAACAAGGAAGATGAGCAATTGCACATACCTAGAGAACCCTAGTAGAAATCAACTCTATGTGGGCAATGAAAGATGAGTCTGGTTGCTGATTTTGAAATCCAGCTGATTCTACGACCAAAAGTTTTAGAACAGGAGCACTTTACACACTTGTAGATATCCAATGGATTAACCCTTTTTTCTTTTAAATGAAAATGAGTTTTTTATATTTATTATAATAACTTTTGAGTAGACACAATGCCCGTGTATATATATATATTTTGAGGTAGTCTTGTTACGCTATAGAAAGAACTGCTTATCGATGTGTTGTAAGTTCTCCTGCTCCGATTTGTCTCTGGGTTAGGCTCTCCATGTTAGTGGTAGTATTGTGGTGAGATGGGCTTGCTAGAATTCAGATGTTTTGTTGCTTTGTTTGGTTTGATATCGGGTTTGTTCTCTGTTTGTCCATGATTTCGGTAAATTCGTATGTTTTCTTTGTGTAGGGCTTAGTCTCGGAAGATTTTTTGTTGTCTGTCCTTAGTTTTCAGAATTTTTTTGTTGGCACTAGTATTTCAGACAGAAAAAAAAAAATACAACGCCGACATATATTAGACATGGACACCAAAATAATTTCGAAGACTAAATCTTAGGATAGGGGATCATATAATCTTACCAACAACAAAGCGAAAGCCTAAAAAGAACAAAAAATCGATACTAACACAGAAAAAAACTCAATTAGCCCCGAAAACTAACAATCACACTCTGTCTAAAAAATTTGCTATCTTTTGAAAGATCTTAAATAGTGTTAAATTGAAGAGAACTAGACGTGTACAAACAAAACAGAACCAGACAAAAACGTCTCTAATGAAAATGAGTTAAACGAAAAGAAATTATAATTAAACTCTCACACTTTTGTTTAGAGAGTAAATTGAAGAGAAAGAAAAAACCTTTTTATAAACAAGTTTCGTTTCCCATTCGGCGACCTTTTTCTCTCTTTTGTCCTTTTCCTGAGAAAATCTCAAAACGCTTAAATTTCTCGTGTCGAATTTTCACTCGCCTCGTTTCACCATCCTCCGTGTCGAAGAGTGAGCTCACGCATTTCTCTTTTTCGCCTCCGATTTTGATTTGTTTCTCTCTTGCTCGTTTGATTTTGTCGCAGAAACCTTCTTCTCTATGTGCATTTCAGATCTGACATCGTAAATTTTTCTCTCGGCGATTTTCGTTTAGTTTGATGAGAGAAAGTTTAGAGTCTGTTGATTATTTGATTCTTCAATCCTTGAATTGATTAACGTTTGGAAGCTGCTGGATCAGGTTATGGAAGATGAGAAGAAGAAAAAGAGAAACAAGAAAAAGAAGAACAAGCAGAATAATAATAAACGTGTAGACGACGCTATAGCTACCGGAATCGAGGATGGGAATCATATCGGAGACGGTGACATTGCTCAAACTAGCGGAGACCCAGATTCCAACGAGTTGCAACAGTGTCACCAGATCAATGTCGTCGAAACTGTAAGTTCTCGGATCTAAATCGATCGAACATTGCTACGTACACGACTTTGTCTTTGATTTGGTTGGGGTAATTTGATTGATTTCTTAGTTTTTTTGTCAATGCAATTCGTTTCATCTGCTGGAACGGATCATTCACTATGTGGGTGTTTGCTTATTGCAACCCATGTGTCTACTTGTAATCCATTTGGTTTCTATCTAAATGGTCGACATAAATTATGGGGTAGTGCATGAGCCTTCATGGTCTGATACTTTGAAACCTTTCTTATTTCAAGCAGGCAGATGAATCTGGTGTTGAGAACACGTCTCGGACCAGTGAGGTAAGATTTCCCACTGTGTCTTGTATGTAAATTTTTTTATTTGGTGTATGTAGTCTTTTGGCAGAGTACATAACTGTTCTTTTGATTGGCTAATGTAGAAGAGAAAGATCAAAGAACAACAGCAAAACACTGTTTCTTGTATGCAGAAAAAAAAAGGCAATAGCAGTCAAATTTTGCATTTCTATGTATCTGCTGATAAAGTTTTTGTTAACAGTAGTGTTTTTCGTTACTTTTCTGAGTGAAATATCGACATTTTTCTTCCTTGTTATCATGAAGAGTCTCTTGTTATCTTTTCACTTGAATCCCAGAACTAGTTTGTAATGCTGTTGTAGGTATTGCTGGAAGAAACAATCAAACAGTTACGTGATGAAAATGGATCCTACCTTCAGAAAGAGGTGATAGATATTCTCTTATCAAGCATTTTTTGTTGGTTTTATAAGGAAAACTTATCCACCAACCTAGTCATGGTTCTGTCCTCAGGGCAATAGTGAAATATGAATTGACATGTCTTAATAGGCTATTTTTGAAGAAACTGTTAGACGCTTGGAAACTGAGAATGAAGCTCACATACAGAAAGAGGTTAGTGAAAATAGAGTAAAGCCTTTTTCATTACTTTGCTGTTTCCCTGCTTCATCTGCAAGCTGAAAGGTTAAAATAACATGGTGTTTCACAGGCACTGTTAGAAGAAAGGCTCGTGCATTTGAGAACAGAGAATGAAGCTCACATACAAAGTGAGGTTAGTGAAGAAATTGCATCAAGCCGTATCCATAGCTTTGCTGCATTATCTAAAAGCTGAAGTTCAAAATAACATGGTGTTTCACAGGCACTGTTAGAAGAAAGGCTCTTACATTTGAGAACAGAGAATGAATCTCACATACAAAATGAGGTTAGTGAAGAAATAGCATAAAGCCGTATCGATAGCTTTGCTGTTTTGCTGCATTATCTGCAAGCTGAAGGTCAAAATAACATGGTGTTTTACAGGCACTGTTAGAAGAAAGGCTCTTGCATTTGAGAACAGAAAATGAAGCTCGCATACAAAATGAGGTTAGTGAAGAAATAACATAAATCCGTATCCATAGCTTTGCTATTTTGCTACATTATCTGCAAGCTGAAGGTCAAAATAACATGGTGTTTCACAGGCACTGTTAGAAGAAAGCCTCTTACATTTGAAAACTGAGAATGAAGCTCACAAACAGAACGAGGTTAGTGAAAAAAATAGCATAAAGCCGTATGCATAGCTTTGTTGGATCATCTGAAAACGGAAGGTCAAAGTAACATTGTGTTTATGCAGGAAAAGTTGGAGGAAAGACTTGTGCAGTATAAAACAAAGAACGACGTACTTGTTCGTGAAATGGTGAGACATCGTCAACACGGGGACCGTTCTTTTAGTACTATAGTTTCTCCTTTGTGTGATCATATGCAAGTTACCTTTATCTCTTCAACATGGTTTGCTCCCTAATTATCTCTCTGTATGCAAACTAGGACAACCGGTATTTAGCATTAAATCAAGATACGAATGCTATGAAGAGGGAGAAATATTACCACCCTCACAAGTTGATAGAGTAGGAAATTTGATCTTGGTTAACGTGAAAGAAAGTCATGTTGTCAGGACAGATCAGATTGCTATTAGATGTCACATCACATTTCATATAAATGTGTTGTTCTGACATTTATATAAATATGGCAGTCTAGTACAGAAGTCCAAATGAGACAATTGTTAGACGAACAATCTACCTTCACTCAGAAAGAGGTATGTCTCCATTCATTCGAAGATAACAGTTGCAAATTCTTCTGTTATAATGCATACTCGTCGCATAATCTTAGTCAAAATTGCATAATTTCAATCAGGCGAGTCTAGAAAAAAAAGTTCAACAACTTCAGCATGATGAAGAATCCTCGGTGACTGTGGAGGTAACTCTATCTTACACTAGAAAAGCTTGATACCCATTTATAAGTAAAGCCTCTTAAGAGTTAAGAGTAAGACGGCCATGGTTCACTCATCATAGACATTCAATCCTGCAGAAGTCATCCAGAGAAATGATTTCTAGCCTAAACAATGAAATTGCAAGGCTACGAGCACAGGTACGTGTCTCATCTTTTATTTTAAGCATAAATAATTTTCTCATTTCCATGAATCGTGCACTGAATTGCATCTGAACACATTACTGTAGCCTCCTAAGTGAATCTTTAGTGATTTTACTCGTGTAGAACAGGAAGCTGCTAAGCATAATACTGCATAGATTTAGTCTGATATGAAGATTAAAACAAAGTTTGGCAGGTTATGGAGTTGGAAGAATCTAGGAGTAGTCTTCTGGAGCAGAATCAGAGTCTTGCGGAAACTGTATCCAATCTTCAAGTCCAGCATGAAAACCATGAGAGTAACGCAAAGGTTAGGCTTTTGAATACTTCCAATACGCAAGATTCTTAATTTTAAAACATTAATGTGAGACAATAATGCCTTTCCAATGAAGTTCTCAGAAATGCATGAAACGGTTTCTGATGGTTGATATAGGGTGCTTCTGAGGAAGAATTAAACTCACAGATTGAAGCAGCTTGTACTCTAGTTGAAAAGCTTATCACTGAAAATGCTGAACTTGTTGAGAAGGTAAAAGAGGCGTCTTACTGATTTTACTTTTCGGGTGATTGAAAATCTCACTGGTTATTATTAATTACATTGTCAGGTGAACGAGCTGTGTATTAAGCTAAACCAATCGCAGCATGCTGCTCCCTCATCCCCTGAGAGCTTAGCGATTGTAGTAGAGAAGTCTGAATCCTTAGAAGATATACCAATACACGACGAGGTGAATAGAAGTGATAACTCTAGGGACATGGATAATACTGCATTGGTAGAGAGAAACTTGTCAGAAGGCGAAACAGAAGAAACAGTGCCGGTTTCTCTGAACCCGAATGGGGTAATAGATGTGGAATCACAGGTTGTAGTAGCGAGAGAAGACGAAGTAAGTGTTGGTGTGCCTCTGGTGGACGCTCCACTCATCGGTGCTCCATTCAGGCTCGTCTCGTTTGTAGCAAGATATGTGAGTGGTGCAGATTTGGCGGAAAAGAAATAGGTTTTTTTTTTTTGTAAACCCAAAAACAACAACTCTTTTGGAGGCAGAGAAGATGCATCATCATCTCTATCTCTCTCTCTCTCTTCTTTTATTACATACACTCAGGGAGGATCATTGATTAGGTTTGCACAACACTTAACAATACAAAAATGTTTAATTGTAATTTTTTGGTAGGATAATGAATGGTGACTGAGTGCATCATGTTGTACGATGTTGCTTTGTTTTTTTTATCGGCATTCAAAATACCGTTTTTCTTTTTTGCGGAAATCGCGGAAAAAGAGTCGCTCTTCCGGTTTCGAGGTCATTTTGATCAGAGTTGTACAGTCCGTCCCAAACATAAAATAAACCCCGAGTGAGGTGGTGAAAGGTTGGGTCTTTGGTTCTTCAACCCCAACAAGATTGTCTCTCTTCTTTGGATTCAAAATATTATCCCGAAGAGTGATTGTCATGCTTTCAAGAGCTATCAAAACAGCAACTGTCCTATGTTCCTGCAATTCCATTGGTTCCAAGACATGTAAATTTCACTGAAGAATCACTCTATCTGGTTGTTTTTGCGCTTGCTGCCACTTTATCTATACCGTACAGCGGCGAAATCCTTATAGTAAACCCTAATCCGAATCATCACTTTCTTTTTATTTGGATCCTACTCAAGTGAGTAGAGGAACGCCACTTTTCTTCTCACTTGGATCCTTAGCAATACATCTTGATTTTAAGTGAACTAGAACATAGATGGTAGGCGATTTGTGAAAAAACAAAAACAAAATTATCTTGATACTGGCATATAATTGGTCAATTTGCTGCATAACCAAAAAAAAATTAAAAATTAAAAAACTAACCAAATAACCTAAAACTAAGGGATAAAAATTGGCCACATGGGTAAGTTTTGGTTGGTTAGTAAATTATAGTTTTTTGTTGTGTTATATCACCAATATAATTAAGTGGTGTTTTAATTAAGTAAACCAAAAGAGTTTTATTGTTCAAAATTGGATCATCACTCACTCAAACAATTAAAAAATTGTTAAAGGGAGAGAAAAAGAAGGTTTTGCGAGTGGCATTCAAATCTATGAAAATTCAAAGAGAGAGGAGGACATGAAAAGATGTCAAAAGGAGCGTTAATGAGATGAGCTAATTGGCTATTGTGAACAGTGGGGATGTTTTAGTTAATTAGTTGAATTATTCTTTTTTTTTTTTTAATGATTCTTAACGGAATTGCCAATTTAGTACAATTGTTGACAACTCTTAGCTCCATTAGTTGTTGTCCTTTACATTTTCCATTACACTACTACCTACGTGTCATCCACTTTTCTGTTGACAAAAATTTAATAACAATCCCATCAATCCTTGTATGCATCCAACTCATAATGCAGTCTTGTTTAGTCGGTCCATTTTTGGTTGGTTTGACAAATTTGTGCCCCGGATCCTTAATTTATTGATAAATTACCAATTAGACCCTCTTAGCTATGTGTTATGATTTTGGATGAACTCTTAAAACACTAAACAAAGAAAAAACCATACTAAAGATATAGTGGCCTAGTGATTTGTATAATCTTTTATGGAACGGATGATTAACGTCGTATCTTGTCAATAGTCCAATCCCGATCCACGGAGATGTATGAGACTCCGTATTTCGAGATATTCAAAAAATAAAAAATACAATATCATTTGTCTAGCATCTTTTTTTATTAACTATATGAATGAGTAATTACAAATTATTAATACATTTCTACATAAATTTCTGGTACGTGACATTTTCTGCTCAATCAAATAGGATCTCATTAGCAGTCCGTACTAATTTTAAGTCAACCAGAACACTAGAAAACTATACAATTTTTTTTTGTCTACAATATTACACATTAGTTAGAGACTTACAATTTGGCTTTCTTTAGAAAACACGGAACACATTTAACTAGTTGAAATCAAAGCTTATCTCAAGAAAACCTCCAGTGAAATTCTAAAACTTGGGTATAAATTATAATTGACCATGGAAAGTGCTCTAAGTGGGTTTACCATAAATATATATATAAACTAGTGAGCTCCTCCACCTAGTGTTAGTGTTATATACTAAGTAAAAGATATCATGCCACTTAGTAAATGCGGATGATGTATTATTAGAGATGGTAGAGGATGAGATGATATATGTGTCAATGTGTTTAGAATATAAATTAGTGGCGATATATAGATGTGTTGGTGAAAATGTGCGCTTGCTGGTTTTGACCCCATTTCAAGAATTTTCATTATAATAATATTACTTTTGCATACCTCATTTGGTCTTCGAAAAAATGGTGAGACTTAGTGGATGAAACCAGTATCTTCTACCGAACCAAACTATAGCTCTTTAAATACTACTCTATAACTAACATCTCCTCTCACGACTACAATACTAATTTAAGCTGATCCATCCACCACATCGTAGGTATTATTACTCTTCTTCACTTTTGAAAGCATCGCTACTTTTTCTTGCTCAATACAACCATACAACCAATCTCTCTCTCTCTCTCTCAAAGTTGACAATTTCGTTATGAGTATATATCATTTGATTCTTCATGCTTTATAATCATGATCTCTACGTATCTTTGCATAAAACCCTAAAGGGTAGAGAAAGCAGAAGAATCAAAAGCAATGGAGAAGTGTAAGAGAGAGACGTTGCTTCTCATCTTTCTAACAATCTCCTCAGTGGCAACCAGCACAAGTCAATGGATGCCGATGGACGGCAACAATCCTGCTAGCTATTGCTTAAGCTGGAGACTAGCAATAGAGACCAACAATGTACGTGCATGGCGCGTTGTTCCTCTTCAATGTATGCGTTACGTTGAGGTTTATATGCTTGCCGGGCAATATGACAGAGACGTCCAGTTGATTGTGGAACAAATTAAAGTTTATCTCAATGAGATACTTCTCCCTGGTGATGGTATGGACGCATGGATCTTGGATGTTGATGACACTTGCTTATCAAACGTCTTTTACTATCGGCTTAAGAGATACGGGTACACACTTGTTTTTATATTTTTTCTTCTGGCTAAAAAGGTCATATGATCAGGTCGGTAGCTCAACTGGTGTACCAAGAGACCAATTTTAAAGGTCACGAGTTTGAATATCTACGAAAAGGAGACTAATCAAACATGTCCTAAGATCTGAAACTTCTTGGATACCTAAAATTAGAAAATATATGGCTAATGGTATGGTCTCTTTTTAAACATGTAGATGCGACCCTTATGATCCAACCGGTTTTAGAACATGGGCGATGATAGGAGGGTCTCCAGCAATACAACCTGTTCTTGAAATGTTCAATAAACTGATAGAAACAGGCTTCAAAGTTTTCCTAGTAACCGGAAGAGATGAAGAGACCCTTCGCCAGGCAACACTAGAAAATTTGCATAATCAAGGATTCACTGGTTATGAAAGGTTGATTATGAGGTAAAAGAAGCTTACTTAATTTAGATATTTTTTCAAAGATCAAGTCACATCATAAACAACACAAATAATTAATGAGATATATAAATATATGAAAAAAGGGAATAAAATAGGCCTCTCACAATGTGTGACAAATATTCTACTTTCAGGACAGCAGAGAACAAAAGACAAAGCGCAACAACATACAAAACAACAATCAGAAAGCAAATGATGGAAGAAGGTTACAGGATATGGGGCAATGTAGGCGACCAATGGAGTGACTTACAAGGAGAATATTCAGGGAATCGTACCTTTAAGATTCCTAATCCTATGTACTTCGTTCCCTAAGCATTTTTACTGCATTGGGGCTATATACCATAACCATTTTCTACCAATCAATACATGTTGTACAACATGAGTGTATACAGAGGGGCATGCCTTAAGTAATGAGAAATTGCACTTCGAAAAAAATGTGTAGGGAAAATTTCATTCCAACTTTTGCCGATTTCTCAGTGAACAAGAATCCTTCCTTACACCATAAATACTCAAATAGTCTCTTTCAATAAAATTCTTAAAACCAAGCATTGATTTTTAACAAAAAAAAAACAATTTATAATTGATAATGAGTTGATAGATCATGTATTTCTACGTATCGATTCATTGGTTTTCAACTCAAAATCAATGGGTTACAATGGGTTACAAAGCTATTTCATTGCTCGTGCCATCAATAATTGGCTACCGTCACCACATTGTCAGATTTATCCGTCACTAATGGGTGATTAATTATCTTTTACACAACATGGTCAACTTTTTACCAATCAGATTTTAAAGGTTATAGATGAATCCCATCCAAAACCAACAGATCCCTTACCACCCCCAAACTCCCGAGAATCAACCTATACACAAATTCTACAACAATTAATCTACGTCCACATCTCTAACCAATTAGACCGTAATTCTAAAACGTTATATTATGTTAGTTTTGCAATCAGACCGTAATTATAAAAAATAAAAAATATGAATATAATGTTTGAAAAAAAAAGCAAACTTTTACATAAAAGTTTCCAAAATCAAACGATAAGAATCAATCCAATAAATGTCTTTTTGTTGTTTATGTTTTTACAATAAGAATTTCAATCCACGACCTTAGCCACCACATCTTTTTCCCTATATATATCTCATTCCTTTTTTTCCCCACCCCCTTGAAGTCTCCTTTTTTTTTCTGAATCTTTTTTAATAATGTGTAATGAATCTTTGAAGTCGTCTCATAAAGACGAATAAAAAAAACAAATAAATAAAGAAAAGAAAGCCACAGGGTCGCTCACCGGAGAGAGACCAGGGAAGCCTTGACAGACCACCGCCATTGCAGCCAATACCAAAACCAAATATACACATGTGTTTGTATGCAGACATGTACTTTGGATCAAGAAACCATTAGAAACGCTTAAAGAGCGTTTTGGGCGCGAGAGAGAACAAAACGCTCCTTAGCTTAGCATCCTGTTTTCGGGCGTTTACCACTTGAATTGAAAGGCGAAACGCTTCCACCGCCGCTTGGTCCTGGACTCTCTTCCCTCAGGTTGTTCGAGTTTAGCAACGCCAGTTCCCTCAGCTGCTGTCTCTTTATGAAATCTTGCGACTCGTCCTTCATTACAACAAAACAAAAATGCATGTTAAAATGGTATATTACTCTAATCCTATTTTTCATACTATGATAATAACAAAAGTATAGATCAAAGACCAAGCAATGAAGTATTTTGAAAAAAATTAGATGGTTTATTTTTTGGCGTTTGCGATTACACCAATTGCTGCTTTGACTAGAGTAGTGGTCACACATGTCTGCATAATTGAACACTAACCGCAAAGGCCAAGGAGTAGGTACTGAAATATAAACGTTGAGACAAAAAAAGAGAGGCCCTACGAGTAATAAGTATAGAATCTCTATGGTGCAAAACAACTAAGGAAGAACCAAAAATAAAAACGTGGCCTTTTAATTTTAATCCCCCCACAAAGAAGACGAGACCACTTTCTTAATGCCTTGTACTGAAGAAAAAGTTTGGAAATGTAAGAGGAGAAATGTGTGTTACCACAGGCTTTAGTAACTCTTCTATAATTTCTTGAGCTTGTCGCAGACGTATCTCCACGATACTGGCTGGAAGATCTGCTTCTATTAAGATGTGAAGCTGTTCGTTCAGGTGTTCGTATCCCGGTCTTCCCCTTAGCTTATCTTCCTACATTTTATCATCAAAGAAAATAAAAAAGACAACAGAGAAATCAATAAAATCCTCATCGGAAGCAGTACTCTTTTTATTGGTTGAGCCAGCCGGTGGTTAATTTGTGAAAGTGTTTGACAAAGTCCCAAATATTTCATGGGATCTCACCTTTTCTGGATCCTTGATTGACCCTTTCCCTCTGATGAACACACGGCAACCCGTGGTAGCTTCAACGCGTTTTAACGAGTTGCCTCTAGGGCCGAGAAGTCGTCCAACAAAATTGAACTGATAAAACAGAGGGAAAAAAAGCAAGGAAATGTCAGAAATGTTGCCCTCAATTCCTATGCAAATGATGAGCAAAACACAAAAAAATACTTGAAAACCCGAGGACTCACGTTAGGATAGTTATCTACTGGAATCTCCAAACGCAATATCCTTTTCACGGTGTACGAACTAGGGCTTCCGGGTGCACCTTGCCAATCCATTGTCATTCCAGGTGTTCCACTAAGTCTCTGTAAGTGTAAGAAACCGAGTGTTTTAGCTCATCTCACAACACTTAGCAGAAGCACAAGTTAGATCAATCGACGAAAACACATTATAAACAAGCTTGGTGAAGCATTGCAAAAGGCAGAACCTAGCGTAAATGACTCTAATACTCTGGCATAAACTAAGACATAGTGAATGAAAAGGTGAAACCCTAAACAACAGTAGAACAGAATCACCAACTATAGCACTGTGTTACCGAAGAAGTCAGTAAATATGAATACTCAGGCAAATTGATTCAGTCATATGAAAGAAGATGGTTTGACTTAAAAGGTTAGATTAATAATACCTCCTGAGCGAGGCCGTTCCAGCCGCCTAAACCGGAATTAGACACATTAGACATAAGATTAGAAGAGGCCATAGGGCTTGGACTTCTGTGTCGGAGTCTATCAAAATCGCCAAATCCTTGGTTAGACATCATTCCAGATACCCTGAACATCTCTGCACATCAAGAAAAAAGCTTTATTATATGAACAAACAACAACACAAGGCAATTGACACTAAGGCTAGTACTAAAGTAGGTAATGTTGGACACACTGATTCAATCAAACCAATGGAAGAATCCAAATCAATGAATGATCTAAACATTTAACTTGATCTCACACTCTCTTGACTTATAACACTAACTGATTTGAACATTTTGTTAAGAAAATCTATGACTCAATCCCAATCTGGTGAAACAGAAGATAGAGCTGAAAAGGGCAAAATTATATACTTTTAAGTGGGTGAAAAAACTGAAACAAAGAAAACTTAGATCGGAAATCAAAATCAAGAGAAGAGTGATTAAATAAAAGACGAACCTTGATTCAACAAGCGGCTGCATATCGGTAAGACTTGCATAAAAGGCGTAAGCTTTTGATGTTCGGCGAGAAGCTCCGACAAGTACTGAGGGCTGTTGGAATCAAGAAGCAAAAAAACAGATCGGTTTTCCTATAAAACCCAAAAGAAGAAGTGTCTCGAAAGAAGAGAGGAGAGAAAATCAAAGCGGTTTGGACATACCTATCGATCTCAGGAGTGCTTCTAATCTGAGGAGAAGCAGCTCTAGCAGGAGAGAAGTAAGAGGAGTTATTGTATAAACCAGACATGGGTTTTTTTTTCTTGTGTGTGCTCAATTTCTTCTTCTTCTGTAGAAGCGTTACAGAGCAAGAAACAAAAAAAAAAAAAGTAGAGAGAGAAAGAAAAGAGAAAGAGAGAGAAAGCCAGCAGACACCAAATGTGTGAATTCTGCAGAAAGACGCCTGACTTTTTATTTTTTGTTTTTTTTTGTTTTTTTCTTCTCTCTCTGAAATTTCTCTTTTTTATAATTTTAGTTTTCTTTTCATTTTTTTTTTTGGGGGAAAAAATTGAAATTTTTAACTCGGACAAAAAAATTTAGGGGACAGCGTGGATCACTCTGTTACAAAGGTTGAAAATTTTTAGTGATTTATTCAACAGTCGCCGTATTATAAATAAAATGAGTAATGTTAAAAAACAAATAATAAATGAAGAAGGCTATGGGAGGAAGTTTAGGGTGCGTGCGTGACTACGTAGACCGTAATCTTTTAATGCCGCTAAGAGTGAACACGTGTCAACCATGCAATCGCTCATCAGAGCTGTCTTTTGGGCTGTACATATATACGTATACATGTATGTATTTTCTTTGCTTTTTTTGTATTGATTAATCAATAACTGCTGATAAATGTGTTGGAGCAATTTGTCTTTGTTTTCAAGAACCCATATATTATGGCACTTTTGTAAATATTAAATATTGTCCATGTTAAAGTATCCCAAATGAAATATATATATATATATATTTTGTATTTTAAATATTTTGTTTGTTAAGATTACGTATCTCGTAAAATATTTAAAGTTACATGCCTTTCCTAAATTATTGAGAACAACGTATATGTGATATAGAGAATCAAATGTTTATCTCAAAAAATTGATTTATTTGGACATTTTTCTAAGAAATGGAAGTTTTGAAGACAGGAGTATTACATAGTATAAACACGACATGTATAAGTTAATGGCAGCTGTGACTTGTGAGTTTGTAACGGTCGAGTTAAGTGTCATAACTCATAAGTCGTAACGTCAAAAGAACAAGCCACGGCTGTTCACTATCGTTAGTTCCTTCTCTTTTCACATAAACCGTTTTATAATACCAATCAAGACCTCACCAAAATCTGGTATTTAAATCATAATGAAAAATTTAAAATATATCTTTGGCAAAAGCAATATTTTCTATAGTGGCTGCTTTTTCTATTTTAAAATGATTGGGCTAAAGATTGGGCCGTGTAAAGCGTGCGAGTAATTCAAAGTCCAAAGGAGCGGGAAACGAGAAACCACCACCACCAGATCTAAATCGGAAAGAGGGATTAGGGTTTATAAGACCTTAATCATCTTCATCTTCACTTCCACAATCTCTGAGAAGATCTTCCATCAATGGAGAAATACGAAAAGCTCGAGAAAGTCGGGGAAGGAACGTATGGGAAAGTGTACAAAGCGATGGAGAAAGGCACTGGGAAACTCGTTGCCCTGAAGAAGACGAGGCTCGAAATGGACGAAGAAGGTATACCACCCACCGCTCTTCGCGAGATTTCTCTTCTCCAGATGTTGTCTCAATCGATCTACATTGTTCGACTTCTCTGCGTCGAACATGTTCTTCAATCAAAAGACTCGATTTCTCCATCCCCACCCGTTTCTCACTCCCAGAAATCAAATCTCTATCTCGTTTTCGAGTATCTCGAGACCGATCTCAAGAAATTCATCGATTCGCATAGGAAGGGTGCGAATCCTAGACCCCTTGAAGATTCTCTTGTGCAGAAGCTAATGTTTCAGCTTTGTAAAGGTGTGGCTCATTGTCATAGCCACGGTGTGCTTCACCGTGATCTTAAACCGCAGAATCTTCTTTTGGACAAGGATAAAGGTATCCTTAAGATTGCTGATTTGGGTCTTAGTCGTGCTTTCACTGTTCCTCTCAAGTCTTACACACACGAGATTGTTACACTCTGGTATAGAGCTCCTGAAGTACTTCTTGGCTCTACTCATTACTCTACTGCTGTTGACATTTGGTCTGTTGGATGCATCTTTGGTCAGTCTTCTCCTTACTCTTTGAAATGTGTCTTTTTGTTCTACTTATTGATGTTTACCCAACTTTCACAGCTGAAATGATTCGGAGGCAAGCTCTTTTCCCTGGTGATTCCGAGTTTCAGCAACTGCTTCATATTTTCAGGTTTTTTTGCTTCTTGTTTGGATTTACCTTCGACCAATCTGAATTTCATTTTATTGATGGTTTTGATGCCATTGTGTGCGTATCAAAGACTGATGCATGAACCAGTTTAGTCACGGGGCTTCTCTATCGCCAATCGGATATATATACACTGTATCTTTAATCACGGTACTTTTTGGTTATTGGAGATTGCTAGGAACACCAACTGAGCAGCATTGGCCGGGTGTAATGGCTCTGCGTGACTGGCATGTGTATCCAAAGTGGGAGCCGCAAGACTTATCACGTGCTGTTCCATCTCTGTCCCCTGAAGGACTCGATCTTCTCATGGTATGCTCTTCTAAATCTGCCCATGTGATCTCAAACTACAGACTAAACTATGAAACATTGTTGGAAAAGTGGTCTAACATTCTCTAGCATACTTGCTCTCTTCTGTAGCTTAAAAGTTTGTTTGTTTCTGTTGGGTTTTTCTAGTTGTCTTGAGTGAGCTTAAAGTTTGAACCTTTGAACAAATGCAGAACATGCTGAAGTACAATCCAGCTGAGAGAATTTCAGCAAAAACAGCTCTCGACCATCCGTATTTTGACAGCCTTGACAAATCTCAGTTCTGAAGCTGCACCGTCATGACCGAAACTCTCTCATCACCTCTGGCAAATTGCAATCTAGTATCTATTGATCAGGCTTCTGTTTAGAGTTTGGAAGTTGATTGCTCGAACTTTATTGTCATCATCATCTTCTTGGTGATTGTAGCATTCTGTAATTTCTTACCACATCAGTGTCTCATGTTTTGTGTGTTTGAGAGATTTGTATTTTTACAGAACAAACTGAAAAAGCTTGTTTGTCCAATTAAAGAGAATGCTATGTGTTCAACAAGACTGGAACTTTTCTTACAGTGGCCAATTCTGTTTTTGATATAAACAAATATGAAAATATTTGAGCCAACGTTCCAAAACTAACCAATTGCTAATTAGATGACAAATTACAGCAAAGAGACACGAATCCAAATGCTCTATTCTAATTCTCATAAGTAGACAAATCATATAAGTGTACAAAATGGGAGCCGAATCTCACAAAGCATCCCCAAATTACAACCTCAACTGCTGTCTCAAAGACCAGTAAGTTACAAATCACATTACTCACAATTTTAAGAAAACCCAAGATACAGAGAGATCTTTGTAGCTCTGAATCTAAACAAACAAATGATGAGTAGATTCAATTAGACCAGACATGGAGAAAGCCGTGTCTGTTTCCAGTGTATACTTCGTTACGTTCTTCATCGTAGAAGAGAGCGGTTATGTCTTCCAAAGCCTCAGCAACCGCAGTTTTTCTATGCTTGGAGTTCCCTAAACCGCTGCTGCAATCCTCTTCCTTTGGATGGCCATTGCTTGCTTTTATTTTAGCTAAGCATTTACCAGTCAAGATATTGCTTATATTAATCGACCCCGCTGCATCAACTAAAACCACAACAATGTATCAATAGAACAACAAACTAAGACTATTTCCACATATCCACTTCGAAGGTTTCTTGATTCAAAGGGTGGATGAGCCTGCTTACCATTTCCTTCTATCCACTGATCTTCGGTGTCTGCCTTGCAATATGAGATGATCAGATCCTGATCGCTTGTGATGTAGATATTATTTGTGTTACAGTCTGGATGCCAAAGAAGATGATCCTCAAACGACGTCACAAGCTCTCCGCGGAAATTCCAAACAGAAACATTTCGGTTCCTGAATGTTAGAAACAACTGGTTCTCGTACAGAAATATGAATGCAGATGGTGTCATGAATTCAGTTCTGCTAACTTCTATCAGCTCAGCGCTCCGGACCTTTAAGAACAAAAACTCTATTACAAACGTAAAAAAAGCACAAGTATATAAAGAGGTTTGAACCAAGAAAGTACCACTCACGTCAAGAATTTGGAGATTCTCGTTCTCTTGCTTAACTAGAAGCTTTTCATTGAATTGTTCAATGAAGTCAACTTTCTTATTTCGGTGAAGCAAATGATTGAAGGACTTGAGAACCGTGCCATCTTCGATTGATAGTATCTTCAAGGGAACATGACTTGTAGCTCTCTTGAAAATCAACAACATTATCCCTGGACTGATGCAGGTAAAACACAAGCACGAGTTATAGAGGTAACCCATAGCTAAGTTGACAAGTCTTCCAATCCAATCAAGTACACAGAACACTTGAAGAAGCAACTCACTTCAATTTTTGCAAACAGGAAACATAGCGAGGGGAAAAAGACATAACCTGATCTTAATTTCTTGGACATTTTTGTCTGATATCGAATATAGCAATGCATAGTTCTTCAGATCAAACACCTTGTAAACACTGAAGAGAGAAAGGCTGTGGCTCAGTTGAGAGACTTGAAGTCAACAAAATCTTGGTAATGAAGAACATAAAAATACCTGTCCTGTGCAGAATATGTCAGCACCTTCCCATTAACATCATCAAACTCTACAAAACCTGGCCACTTTAGTGATTCAGACTCAAAAAGGGGAAATCCTGCGTCTGCTTGACCCCTCAGAATATATCTAAACAGTACCCCAAAAAAAAACAAAAGTTTTAAGAAGAGTCTGAGAACTAACTTAAGAAGACACACAACAATACAAGAGGGCATACTCGATTCTAGTGGATCTGCATCTCAAAGAGCTGAAATTGTCGGAAGCGTAAACAGAAACTGTGATGAGAGAATCATTGTTCTTGTTGTAGAACAAGCTCCGTATGACTTCATCAGGACTAACATTTAAAAAGCAAATCCTTTTGTTCGTCTCTGCAATTACATAGACAAAAATCAAAAGGCTAAAAAACAAAAGGGTCTTCATCAAATCACAGTGACAAAAGCAAAAAAAGGTCACAAAGTAGAGTTACCTCTGCTAAAAGATGCACACACACCAGAATGAGCAAGCGCAAAGATAATGTCTCGTGCAGCGACAATCTCGATAACTTTTGTTCGTTTCATCAAAAAGGGCAATGCTACTAAAGAGTGACCCTTAGGATCGTGCGTATCATATTGCTCCTGATTCGAAAATATTCAATTTTTAAGCAAAGGAAATAAGAAAATTTTTGGTGGAGTAGGGAAAAACCCAACTTTTTAAGGAACTGAGACATATTACCACGAGACGCATGTTGCGGAATCTCTCTTGAGCGGTGCTAATTGAGAAACCTCGATCCATACGAGACGAGATTTCTCTGCGTTGAAGCTTTTTAACGCTATTGACGAATCCATCGGGACGAGACCTCTTTTTGGCGACAACTCTCTTACCGTTGCAAGGTCTAGGGTTTGCTACGATCCTTCTTCCTTCCATTAGCTTTTACTACCAAGATTTAGGGCAGAAGAAGAAGAATCATGGAGTTGAAGAGGAAGAATGAAGATCGAAGACTGAGAGCTTCAAGTGGTGAAGCAGGTTTTCAATGGCTGATCCAAATGTCGCAGGTTTCAGAAATTTGTCAGTGTCAAATCAGAATCTTTGGCATAAAAAAGGGAACCATTGGAAAATATCATAAGAAAGTTAGGCTTGCTTCTGTTTCTGTATTAGGATATTCAATCTGTAAGGTATATCACATTTTTGCTCTTTGTTAAATCTAAGTTTTTTTTCTTAAATGATTGCAAATTGTTGTTTAATCGCGATTTCGCGGTTTTACCGCTAAATTTAGAAGATAACAGTTTCGACACAAAAAACCATGATTTTGCGATTTGTGGTTTTGGCGTTAATCTTGATTACAATGCAAAAACAAACAAAAATGACAATGTAACTTTGCTACTTTAGCATCAAATTTCAGTTAGCGCATTTAGCATCAAATCTCAATTCGCCGTTTGATGCCAAATTCTAGTTTTGTAACTTCTACGCTAAATCGTGGTTCAGATTAGTTACGTGATTTTATCATTTTAGCCTTAAATATTAGTTTTAAAATTTTATCGCCAAATCCTAATCACGCAGTCCTTACACAAACTTAATATTACATAATTTCGTAATTTTTTTTTTTTTTGATAACTTCAAAATTCGGACCTAAACTTTGATCTCCGTGAGTTAGTAGTCAACTTTTAGTCTATTTTCTTTGGGAATGTCTTTCCTCCTAAAGAAAATTGAATTAAGAGTACAATAGAACCAACTTCACATGTTAATCACTACCCTACCACATATTTGGTTAATTTCGTAATTTTAATGCTAACTTCTCGATTTGACATCAAATCATGATGCTACTATTTCAAACTATCTATGCAATTTTGGTAAATTTACACCAAATTTTGAATCGATCATTTTGACATTAAATCTTTTAGAATTCCATTATAAATTAGCAATTTTTAACCAAATTTGATTTCACAAATTTTGAGTCAAACATTAAAAAAGTTGTATGCTATTCCCCCCCGAGAAGCATCTTTCTTTTCATTTATACCAACATTGTTACAAAGATTGAAAGAACAATTACAACAACAACAAAAAAATAGAAAACGAAGAGCACTTTTATGATGAATGAAGTATAAACCAAGAGTTAAAGAGAGGAGGATTGGGAGTTTTAGTCATTGTCCACATTCATGAATACCGAGGAGTGATGGAGGATTCGAGCCAAAGAGAGAAAGGAAACTGCCTTTTGCCGAGTGTTTGGAGACATGGGACGAGGATTCTGATCCGATGGATCATATCGAGCTGGATGTCTTTTATAATGAAGTGTGAGTTGGATGTCTTTTATAATCTTGTTTGCCGGTCTTGACAAACAAGTATGAAGCCTTGAATTCCTTTCTTTCCAAAACTCATATACCGCTTGATTTCAATCTTTTTTTTTGGCACCAAATCATGGTTTCATAATTTTAGCAAATAATAGCTATTTTGTAACTCCAGTACAAATAAAAGATGATTGTGCAATTTTGACATCAAATGCATACATAGTATGTAATTTAACTTTAATTACGAAGCAAAAGTATAAAGTATAATTTTTTTTATATCAAATAGTGATTTCGCCACAAAATATTTATTGATTTTGCATTTCAAACGCAAAATCTTAATTCCACGATATATAAACAAAATATGATTTCGTGATTCCACTATTTAGACGCTATTTTATAATTGAATGGATCCACTAGACAAGCGGTGGAAACGATTTGAGCGGAAATCATATGTGCATAATCAATGTCATTTATTTTCGTCATAAATTTTGATATTGATTGACCCTAATTCATGATAGGATTTACAAACATAACTCTTTTTAGCAAATGCAAATATGTTGAAAAATTTGCAACAATTTTGTAACGGATTGTTTCATCAAAAGTTTGCTATAAAGTTGTAACGAAATCCCGGTAAATATGACTGTATTTTTCTAGTATCAAAGCAAAAATAAAACGCAAAACACAAGTTGTCTCCGATCATGTGTACACATGCATAAAATTACATAACAAAAAGGAACTAATTATATACGTACAAGTTATAAGCTTTTAAAAATGAAAAATCAATAAGATCGAAACATTTGGTCGAGGATGATGGTAAATGCCATGGCCACACGAGGCTCCATCTCCGGTTCAACTATAAGTTTAAACACATCTTTTCCAAAGGCAACTCCTCCGATCACCGTCTCTTTCCTCTTGATCTCCGCAATTTTCTTCTTGTTCCTCCTCTCGTCCAATATTTTGCAGCTTCTCTGACCGTACGATCCTTCAATCTCGTACAATATCGTCTTCTTCGCACTAACACACGCCAAGCTCTTCCTCTTGTTTGTTATTATATTAACGTTCTTTTTCGAGGTGAATATCGGATCTCTCTCTGTTTCTCCATCGTATACCATCCAGCAATCTCCTAGGCTCAACTTCTGATCAAGTTAATTAACAAGAAAGGAATTTAAGGTTAGTTTCATAATAAAACTCGGGTATATTTTGAAGAAAACAACAAACATAAGATCAAAGACCAATTCATCTATTAATTAGGTTAATTAGGGTTGGCAATTTTTCTATTGCGATTTCAATTATGGTTGACCACTGTGGATGTTTTAAATGGCAAGAATATCGATTTCGACTCTCAGGTTATCAAAGAGAGAGAAAAAGTACCTTGCGGCGGATGGAGAGGAGGGGTAAGCCTGATGCGTCCATGAGGACGATGTTGTCTTTGGGACTATTCATGTAGTTGTCGACCCTAAAGACAAGATCTCCATTGGAGTTGTAAACTGTGAATCCGTCGCAGTTGAAGAGAAGGGACTTCTTCCACACCGTTAAAACGATGGCCGCTTTACTATCACACAAGCGCTCGTTGCAGGTGTTTGGGAACTTTGGGTGAACCTTTGTCATCTCCTTTGTGTTTCTGTCTTTTTTTTTTGGTTGTTTTGATGATTCTTGTGTTGAGAAGATGAGTTGATCTTTGTATGTTGGATAAATGAGAAGAGGTCTTTGTGTGTTTATATATACAAATTTAGAAAAGAGAGAATGTGGTTCTCAAATGAAAAGAATGGTCTCATCTTCTTATTTTCCACTATAGAGATATCCTTTTCACTCTATTATTATAAGATATCTAGTCTTTAATTTAGGTCGATTTTTTTAATGCATTGCTATAAATTTATTGATTCCTTTCTATAATCAAATATTATAATACCGGTTTTAATTTCACCTAAACTCCAACAAAATACTATATAGGAACCTTGTTTTTGATTCCTGATCTGACCAAATATTGGACCTACAAAATAGCTTATATGGTCTCATGTTCAATATAAATCTGCCACTAACTCTAGTTAATAAAATTCCCCACGCTAACTCTAGTTCATGTGGTCTAGATTTTTTCTTAAATTACAAAAATAACACGATTATTTTATGTTGTAGGCAGTTGTAACATATTCAAAACTGATAAACTAAATTCATTTACAAAATACGCTTAAAATAGGTGTTTTTTTTTTCAAACTTTTTTTGTTTATTAACGCTTTTTGTCGTTTATGTATTTTATTCTCTCTTTGACATATTTTTGTACTTTTTAGACTAAAATAATATTTTTATTACTTTCTTCTATACATTTTAAGTGTTTTTTCACGTTAAACATTTATCTTTCTCTCTTTATATTCCCTTACAATATTTTTTTTATTATAAATAGAGAATATTATTGTCTCATTACATAAAGAAGAATATATAGCAACCAAAACCTACGGGCCATAATCCATCGTCATTTACAGTGCATCTATTTATAATGGAAAAGTGGAGTCTATTTGATATATTTTACCATTTTCTTATATTACTATTTCTGCAAGATTATCGCATTATTTTCCAAAATTGTAGCAAAAGTAATATGATCTACTCTCTAAGATATAAAAAGATTATTTCGTGGATCAACTTCTCGCAGGTCATATCATGGTTAGTCCAATTATATTTCAAATACATGATAACATATTTTTATAGACTATCAAACTTTGAATTATTACCATGGACATTTGAGCCAAGCAACAAACATAATCTAGTGGAGGATAAGAACGAATGGAAAGCAAAGTTCCAAATATAAATAATCATTTCAAACATGGACAACGAAATAAAAATGAGTTAAAGTAATCGAGTTTTGAACCAATCTTTGGTTTTTAAATGATATGATTCAGGAGGACCACTAAATACATCATTATAAATTATTAATCATAAGAAGGTGTGTGTGGTGGAGAAGCAATTAGCGGTGGGAATATACAAGAAAAACCATCCCAACAAAATTCCACTAATTTGTTAATTTAAAAACTGAATATATATTATTTTCTCCCTGATATTTTTCCACATCCATTGTTATAAATTATGAGTGTTCCACTTACGTTGACCTCTTTTATTATTTTTATATTCCTTTCGTTATCTATCGTTTGTTTATGAACAAAAGATTGCGGTTTATGCGTCATATGTACAAAAAAATCGATTACGACCTTTGAGAGGTAAGACGCGTCCCACTTTCACAAATATTATAATTGATTGAAAATTACGCTCCGCACTTGAGGAATATGTTCTTTTTAATACAGGTGTAAATGTAATACAACCTAATTTTGTTTTCCTACCAAATCTGATTCCTCACTCTATACACCATCTTATTCCTCATCTTTGCTTTAGTGTTTTATATGCTCATGATTTTGCTTCCTACCTCGTACGTCATATCTCAGGTGAGATTATAAATTTTTAACTTAAAATTAATTGATAATGAGTAGATATTCATTTTTTTTATATATTAGTATTGAACTATTTTCACTTCGAATTTGAAACATTTTAACACTATAATATACGCCTCCTTAGGATGATTGGTCTTTTGATCTATTCATCCCAAGCCGTATTTCAAATTCTTTTTAGATCGGTCATATATGTTTTGGATTGTTGGGTTCTGATACCATGTGAGATTATGAATTTACAATTCAAAATTAATTGAGAATGAGTAAAGAGACCAATATCTCTAACACTCTAATATGTGAATGAAAGTTTCTAAGTAAATCCTTTAAATATGAGACCTTTGATTTTAATTGACGAATCCAATTACAAATTCTTTTTATAATTTTAAACCCCCGACTCTCATGCATAAGGGACATTTCCGTGAGTGGCGACGTTAAAAACCCTGAACATAATATTTAACCAAACGCTGCATGCATTGGTTTAGGAGTATTTTTTTTAACCAAAGTTTAGGAATTTTTTTCTTTCGGAAACCGGGTGAGATGACCATAAAATGGTTTATAATTAAGAGAATGATCATCGATTCAAAATAAACCAGAAGTCAGAATCAAAACATCTAATTCATGCAATGAATATTAGAGAGATATGCCAAATATGCAAGCAAGATAATAAAACAAACATATATTGAATCAACAAAAATGATAATATAAGCTTAAATCCTAACACAAAAATGGTAATATAAGCAGGAAAGTGATGCCACCAGAAATAGGACGGGAAAATAAGGTTTTCTCCTTTTTTTGGTTAAAGGTGAATATAATGCATCAAAAGGGTAAACTTTACAGAAGAATGATTCTGTTTTTAGGTGAGAACGGGGAAAAGTTGTTAACAAGATCGGTGTGTCACACTAATCTCCAAGCATGACACATGCATCTTTCACTTTTCTCCATCGGTCTAGCTTCCTCTAATAACTTTGATGTTGACTGACTGTCGGCGTTCCTCTTTTTGGCCGGTGTTACCGGATGTGGTAATTGCACTACCAACAAAAAAAACTTGATTTTAGAGACGAAAAATTCTGTCTCTAAATTAGTGATATTTTTTTCGTCAAACAAAGTTTAGTTATAATTATCGATGTTTTTCGGGCCAGCATCGAATTAGAGGTATAAGATTAAAACATAGTCTAACCACAACCGATTTAAACCATCTGACTAATCTCAGAGTGAGCCAATTCGACCGAAAAAAAAAAACAACTCAACCGAAAAATCTTAGTACAACAAATATTTAACTAGGTCAAAACCTAGCCCCTACTTCCCAACACACAAATGAATTTGTTGTAAAAGGGATTCAAACTCAGAAGAGAACGAATTTACGCTATGTCCCGAGTTCTTGTCTCGTCACTTGACCACTTACGCGCGGACTCCGAAAGTTTTTTTTGACAAAAATAGTTGAACAATATTTTGCTAATTAACAACGGATTAGTGATGACATTCAGAAAAAAATTGATTTTGAAAAATTCAAAGATTAAAATTTGCAAACAAAAATTTCCACAACTAAATCTTGATAAGATCCATAGAGTGATAAAAAAATTTAGGGTCAGTGAATTTCACTCGGTTGCGGTATCAGCCAAGTCGATAGCTAGAACGATTGATAAAAACGTGACTAGAAATAGACGGTTTCATTTATATATATGGCATTTGAAAGACCGGCGTGGTTTAAGTATGAAATGAAGCGTGTTTGAGATTTTTGCTCTTTCTCATTGGTTTTGATACGAGACTGTTTCTTTTTTTGACCTTTTGGACTCTGTTTCTCTTTGGTTTCAATTCAATGGATATGGAAGTTGACAAAAAAAAGGAGGTCGGTTATCCAAAATCGCAAATATCCTACATCTGAAACAAGAAAAATTTAATGATGACAATATATCATTTGACTTGAAAACCATCAAACAAAGATTTTAACCGGTCGATCCAGAACCTCATAATATCTACTGGGGGCTTGCAAAATGCATAACTATGGGAATCATACTCGGAGAAGGAGAGAGAGAGCTAAACAAAATCCTGGGTTATGTTCTTATGTCTCAACTGAGTAAACTGGTGCATTGAGAAATAGATTAAAATTCTTATCACTTTCTATTACGTCAAAAGTAAAGAATGACAAAGGAAACACATGACAAATGGAAAAAAATAACGCAGAGAGGAAAAGAATGGCCACAACTCTTTTGCCAAAAATCATATACAACATCAAAGTTTCTTCACATCCTCTTTTTTTTTCAATCACGTCTCTTAAAATCAATTTGGTATCGCTTTTAACCCATTTCTGCTTCTGCTTGCTCTTCTTCCCCCTTCAGCATTTCCCCTGCAATGCGTTCGGGTTTATTTACCCCAAAAATCGCTTAACCACCACTCTAAATCTTTTCTTTGCGTGTGACCTTGCTTCTAACAAGCATTGGCCGTACGTGTAGTTTACTTACTCAATCAAGGATTCACGTTACAGTCACTCAAGAATCGATCTTCCCGATTCAGATGCTTTCTCCAATAGTTTTTGTACTTTGGGATTCCCAGCTCAAGCCACGGCTTCATGTTCCCGTTGTAGTGCAAGATGGCTGCGTTTTTTATGCTTTGGCTATCGATATAGTAGTCATATCCAAGTCCCGATAGAGCCCATTTGTCGTCGAGAGCATAAACTTTGTCTTGAAAAGTAAGCAAGCTTGCTTGCAATGCAATTGCTTCTTTCGACTCATCTCCACCACTCATCTGCTATACACAAAAAAGAAGAAAGTCATTGCTCACAAACAAATTCACAATCACCCACATTCTGTTTTAGTTTTTTCGGAAACTGACCTCTTTATAAAATTTCTGGTAGGTTTCTGAAACATCCAATTCCCTCCATCTAGCAAGATCAATGACATTCAATCCAGACATCCAGAGACAAGCATTAGTATCAAAATTCCCTCTCTTGAGACTCTTTAGCTGACCCAGTCTCACGGAGCAGGACTTCACAGCACCATTCACTTTCCCTTCCATGTCAAGGTCCCAAAGGGAAGATAAGTCTCGCTGGACTACAACGTCATCATCCAGAATCACAACCTTTTCCAAATTTTGAAATAATTTTGGAAGAAGATAGTGAGATTGAGAGAAGAGGGATAAGTAGTGTGTTCTATTCTGTTGTGACGCCAACTGGTCACCACCGGGGAAGGACACGCGGAACTCAGCAGGCAAAGACAGTTTCATATCAGAATTGTCCACCTCGAGTTTTTCAATGTTCAATACTTGAACCGTAGCTTGTTGGCAGGGATTCCTGATAAACCATTGTTTCATTGCAAAGTAATTCTGCTCGTCTGTCAGTACATGGAAAACAAAGTTTTTACTTTCCTGAAACATCAACAACCAACCAAGAATTAGAGATAAGGGTTCTATGACTGCATGAAAGATGGACAAAGTAAAGAAAGCTGGATTTAATACATACCCTTGCATGTAAAACCGTTGAGTTGATCACAACGGACGATGCAAGTATATTGTCGGAAATGATAACAAAGTGACGCAATGATGGATCTGAAAATTTCTCACTATCCTCATTATCAAGTGAAGCTGACTTGAAATATTCCACAGTCAGTCTCATTGACAAGCAATGAAGACTCTTAGGCATTGTCTGTACTGCAAGCTGGTAGAGGAACACACTCTGTTTCATGTGGAAACTAGCTTCATCCTCAGTCAAATCCAGGATCTGTCTCAATTTCTTGTCAACATTGTTACAGTCGACTGGAAAAGACTTTGCCTTTGAAATTACAGCTTCCATCTTCTGAAACTTTTTATCAACCCTGACAGAACAGTGGAAAGAGTACACAATCAGTACGAGTAAAGGAATTAGCAGATGATTCTACACATACAGCTTCTCCTGAAAGAAAACAAACAATATCCATGGCATCTCTCCTATCATCTACTACATTAGTTTATTAATTCTTATGTTGGTTTAAGATACTGGCACAGAAGGCTTCAAAATACAAGTATCTCTGGGTGTGTGCTGCCCATTAAATAGGTGAAGAGAGAATGTTTTGACTAAGATTTTCTATAACATAAATCGTCTGAAAGCAAGCAAACCACTAGAAAACAGGATTTCCAGACAAGGTTAACTGCAAACTAGGAGAGATTCATGTGACCAGCATCCAACAAGATCTTTTCCAGTAAGGAACTAACTTTCAGTAAAGAACTTTCTGAAAGTAAACATGCTTAAACCCAAACTGGTAAAGAACTTACTGTGGTGGAAGGTCAGCATCTGCTGAACTTTCACTAAGAATACGCTCAAACTCTTGGATATTCTGTTTCATATCCCGAGTCAACTTGCTTTGAGAAGGCATTTTAGCAATGCTTGGATAGTATGCCCTAGCCACAAATAGCAGGTCCTTCATGTGCTTCACCTTAGCATCTTTCATCGGTTCCTTATTTTCCTCTCTCCAGAGGCAGTAGCTCCCATATTTCAGTTCACAAGATCTCCAAGTTTCATCAGCACTTACTACTGCCCCCTGAACACCTTTATTTCCGGCTTCGGTTTTTGTTTTCTGTTCACAGAAAAAGGCAAAATAAGGTTAACTTTAGACGATCAGTGAGATATACAAAACTGACTACTACAGAAACCACTTAATCCATTTGTACATTTGCAGGGCTTGGGTTGGCAACAACAGTTGGGGGCACTGGTAATCCTGCATATTAATTGAGGGACCAGACGTAAAGTTTCAGATCAGAATCAAAATAAGATAATGGAAGAGGAATTTCAAGAAAGTGTAACTTGTAAAGCAAACCTCTTTTTTTAGAATCACTGCCGCTTGTCCCATTCATATCTCTGGAACCCACGTTCATGTCGCTTTTCTAGCATGTGAAACAAGAAAACAAAAACGTTAGTATAAAAATTGTTACAAATTCACGACAAGTTGAGTTGAGATACATCAAGCAACATAATTCATGAAAGTATTTCAACTTTCCAGTCTCATGAGATAGTCAAATAAAAAAAATCATTCATTCATCTAAATTTTCTACTCCTTAAGCAACATCACACAAAAAATATAACAAGTGATTAACTACAGCCTCTTGACCTCTAGTTTGTTTCGGGCCAGACAGTTTTCAGATTCACTAATTAATTATGGGGCATCTTGCATAGTTTTCCATAAAACAAGTAGGAATATAAGTTTCTAATGTTAGCATTCACATCTTGCAGGAGTACTGTGGCAAACCTGATACACACACATACATTATTGTTAGGCCAAGTAGATCAGATAGCCATGTTACCAGTAACCAAACTACAAAGCCTATACATCTTTACATCACTGGAAAGACAAGATTAGAAACATTAATGCCAAGAATTGTGACAAAATACATTCTTCAATGGTAGAAAATTAAACATATATAGACCGGATCTGAAATATGTGTGTCAAGTTGAGAGCAGTGTGTAAGATAATGAAGGTCTCCATTCCAACAATCATAAAGATCTAAAATTTGTGTCGAAAACAACTACTCTATATCCATCGATGAAATCCCCCGCACTACACAGTGATGGAACAAGTCAGGATTGCCTTAAAAATCTACACTGAAACAAGTGAAAACCCAAAACGGATATAATTGGAGAACCAACCTTGGGAAGCACTGGATTGATCTTTTGGAGAACCTCATCGACTCGGTCGGATAGATCTCTCTGCAAAAGCAAGGAAAGAAGATGAAAAAAGCAACAAAACGATTTGGTATATTAATCAAACGGAAAGTGACAATACCTGGGAATGTTTGGTAGCATTGATTCTGCTTAAGCTCTCGAACTGATTCCAAAGAAACAAAAAGCGTCAGAACAAAATCAAAACACTAACCTCATAAGAAAAAAGGGAATGCTTACAGAAGAAGCCGGTTGGACAGTGACAAATCCTGAAGAAGAAACAAAGTGAAAAAAGATGAGATAGATCTGAAACAGAGATCGGAGGAAAGTGGGATTGAGAGATAAGAGATTACCAGGAGAGTGAAAGCCATTGTGAATGCCAAGCAAGAAAGCAAGAGGAACAAGCATAGAGAGGATAACAAGAACCAAAACTCCAATAACCAAAACTTTCCACCGGCGTTTTCCGCCACCTCCGCCTCCACCGCCACCGCCTCCGCCTTTCATATTTCCGATTTAGAAGCAATCAATGCCCTTCAAATTACGAAACGCATTGGATCCCCAAAACGTTGGCAACAATCTCTATCTCTATCTCTTCTCGATTACACTCAAAACCATACTCTCGTTAACGATGCCAATTTCTCTCCGCTTCAATCTCTATCTCTCTGAGTTTGAGAAATGCAGAAACTATGAGTGCTTCACTTCGCCCGATCGCATCGTCCCTTCGCTTTCCCTTTGCTTTTGCTACTTGGAAGGGTAACGAAGAGAGATTACACACGCACACACGCACACAACTCTTTTTTCCGCACGTGCGAAACTGTCTCTACCGTTTGATTATTCATCCACTTGCAAGATCCATCTCCGGATCATAACACGTGTCTTTTCACACGGTGGTGACTTAATTTAATTTTTATTTTTATATCTCGTTTATTAGTCCAAAAGAAATGCCTAGCGATATTCGTCATCGTCAACGCCATTGACGCTTATACACTGGTACTCTCTTCTTCTTCCTCCGTATTTTCCTCTTTTCCGATTTACTTTTCCGTTAAGAAGTCATGTACGAAGAAATTGGCTAAGTCAAGAAGATGATTGTGAAAGCATTTGACAGTTTCGTGAAATCTTTGTTCCATTTAGGTTTAATCTGGTGTAACTTTGCTTCTGTTAACAATGGCGGTTATAGATTTTTGTCGATATTTTATTTGCTTGTGTGGATGTGTGATGAAGGGGATGAGTTAAAAAGGATCAAATACTTTGGAATTTTAAGCTTTTATTATATAGTTTAAGCTTTACCTGTCTAAGGCTTCTCTTGTCTGGTTTTGTGCTTTTACATTCACTGAGTAGGTTTCTTTTAATGATTTTTCTGTGTTTTCATGTGATTCAGCGACTGTGTTCTTTTCATTTCGAGCATGTTATTCATCGCGAGGAAAGCTTTGGCCTCGGTGCATAATAAAGCTATTCGTTTGACAACGAGGGAAGTGCATTGCCTAAGCTCCATTTTAGTGTCTCCTCCTCTTGTCTCCCTTGACTTTCCTGAAAATTGGATTCCTCACTATGATCCTCCACCTCCTGTTCCCTTTGGTAACTCCTTCCCTCCTCTAATGTACTGTTTGTTGCATTTACATGGCTTTATCTTCTCTTCATGTATTACAAGAAAGTTCTCTAATTGTATGACTTGACTTCTGTAGTCTTAGTTGTATCCCTCTTGTCTCTATTTACACAGAAAGTGACCAGAAGACTGTAGTAATAGATGGTAAAGTTATCGCCGAGGAAATCAGAATAAAGATTATTAGTGAAGTGTGGAAGATGAAAAAGGCTGTTGGAAAAGTCCCTGGTCTTGCGGTTGTTTTGGTTGGCCAACAAAGAGACTCGCAAACTTATGTTCGGAACAAAATTAAAGCTTGTGAAGAAACTGGTATTAAATCTGTTTTGGCTGAATTGCCTGAGGATTGTACTGAAGGACAAATCATCAGTGTATTGAAAAAATTCAATGAAGACCCGTCCATTCATGGGGTTCTTGTGCAGCTTCCCTTGCCCCAGGTATGTTTCACATTTTTTTGTGTAATATGAATCATGACATTGTGATGGGGGATGTTAGTGTTGTTGATGTCAAAGATTACTTTTGTGTTAGGAGGTTAAGTTTCTATGTCTACTTTTGTTTTTATACTTTATTGTAGAAGTGCTTGATTCTTTTTTTCATGGATTTACAATATCCATATTCATTCTTGTGGCTCTTTCAACCTAAATGTTTCCTTCCTTCAAAGTTGTTGTCCGTTCTTGTGTGCACTGCACACTCCCGTGTTTCAACCAGCCTCATAGAACATGCATTCTCTGCATAACATTTTCCCCTTTTGAGGTCTCCTTTTATCGTTAGTAGGTGGAGAATCTATTTCATATATTATACGATAGAGCATCTGAATCATCTTGTCGGTATCTTTTTCAGGAGAAAACGTTCTTGTATTTACGTGTTTAATTATTTTCCTTTTTGTCTTTTTCATTTGAGTACCATCGTTTAATGGAAGATATCTTGTACAGCATCTTGATGAAGCAAAGATCTTGAATATGGTGAAATTAGAGAAAGATGTTGATGGGTTTCATCCATTAAATATGGGGAATCTTGCAATGAGAGGGAGGGAGCCGCTATTCGTATCTTGCACCCCTAAGGGCTGTGTGGAGTTGTTGATCAGATCAGGTGTTGAAATAGCAGGGAAAAATGCTGTGGTGATTGGAAGAAGCAACATCGTTGGACTGCCAATGTCTTTATTATTGCAGGTATTAATTTTGTTTGTAGTTGGTGCAATAGGGTTCTTATGCTTGAGCATTTCGGTTTGGGCATTAACTATGCATTTATGTCTTTGCTGACATTCATGGGTAGAGGCATGACGCTACAGTAAGCACGGTGCATGCTTTCTCAAAAGATCCAGAGCACATTACTAGGGAGGCTGATATTGTGGTTGCAGCCGCGGGAATACCTAATCTGGTTCGTGGAAGTTGGCTGAAGCGTGGGGCAGTTGTCATTGATGTTGGAACATGTCCAGTTGAGGTAAAATGGGAAACTATTTTCCTAAACTGGTCAAAACTCTTATATTTCCCAGTGAATAAAGAGTTAAAGACTCATACAATTAGCATGAAATCCATTCTGATACAGAAAAAAACCTTAAAACTGAATTCTACGCCCTTACTATTAGGTTAGAGCTTTAAATGAAGAGACCCGAATGTTTTTCCATGGGACTGTTTTTGTTTTGTTTCTGGTTAGACATTGGAGCATGTTTTGTTATGTCAAAAACGCATAAAAATGATATTGCAGGATAGTAGCTGTGAGCATGGTTATCGTCTTGTTGGAGATGTATGTTACGAAGAAGCGTTAGGTGTTGCCTCGGCCATCACTCCTGTGCCTGGAGGAGTCGGGCCAATGACGATCGCCATGCTACTATGCAATACTTTGGATGCTGCCAAGAGGATATCCCTCTGATTATGGTATCTCTCTGTCTATTACTGAATAGGATATTCCTTGTTGGTGGAGTTGATTACAAATTCCTTTTAAAATTTGAATTATTATGTTGCTTTCTTGTTGATGGCGATGGTTTATCCTACTCATGAAACATTGCATTGATATGTTTGAAAGTTAGAACATAATTATATTTAATCATGGTAAGTTCGTTGAAAATGATTGATAATTAATAGAACAAGCTTAAAAACTCATCACCAAAGATGCTGCCATGGTTTATCCTACTCATGAACATGAAGTTTTTGTTTCATTGGCTTTTGTGCCTAATGGAGATGTAATTTTGATAAAGTTTGTACAATATAGGAAGTTGTTGAGTTATGCATGTGAGGTGAGACAATGGTAGTTGGATCATTGGAAATATGGTGATGCTACTGCAACTGTATTAGGAGAAAAGTTAAGTTGCATCTTACATGAAAGATGAAGGATGAGTCAAGCAAGAGGTGTCGTGTGAAGGATCATCACGAAGAAAATGCTTGTTGCTATGTTTACACGTGTTCTTAAGTTTCAATCTTAATAGTGTGGGAGGGGAATATTGATAAACATTCTTTCCTTATAATTTGGTTTGCGTTTTGGTTTTGACTCTGTTTTTGCGGTTTTCAGTTTTGTAGAAGATTATAATATCAGATTTGGTTTTCAAAATACTCTAATTTAGTTTCTAAAACAAAATTAGATCACAAACACTAGTTAATTCAACGAACCAAGAACAGTTATCTATAAATCTCATATTCAATTTTATTTTAGAACTGAACCAATTTAAAACCGAATAGCTGACCGGCTATTTATGTTTAACCAAACCAAATCATCGGATTTCGATTCGGTTAAGATATTTTTGTCCGACTCTAGAGAAAAATAGGATTCGGATTCCGAGTCTCTAGTTCCAAAAGAGAAGAACATCTGCGAGAGAGATCTGGGGAAGTCTGGAAATGTGAAGGAAACACAAAAAAAAAGGAGAAAAGGATCTTTGAGAGTGAAAATTTTCTGCAAACAAAAATGGTCTGGGAGAAAGAGAAGATCGTCGGAAGTTGTTTGTTCGGAGGAGCTGCGTTCGCCGTCGGAGCTTCTTTCCTTCATCTTTTCCTTAAAGGTGAGCTTCCGTTAGGCTTAGGATTAGGTTTAGGTTTGGTTTCTCCATGGCGCAGCTTGAGAAAGCGAAAGCCCGTTCGTGTCTACATGGATGGTTGCTTCGACATGATGCACTATGGTCACTGCAACGCCTTACGACAGGCTCGTGCTCTCGGTGACCAATTGGTGGTCGGTGTTGTTAGCGACGAAGAAATCATAGCTAACAAAGGACCTCCTGTTACGCCTCTTCATGAGAGGTCTCTCTCGATCCCATCCCCAATTTCATTGTTCTTCGTGTATATCCCAATTTCGTTATGTTTGATTATGATTTCGTTGTGTCAGAATGATAATGGTGAAGGCTGTCAAATGGGTGGATGAAGTTATATCGGATGCTCCTTACGCCATTACGGAAGACTTCATGAAGAAATTGTTCGATGAGTACCAGATCGATTACATCATCCATGGGGACGATCCTTGTGTTCTTCCCGATGGTTCCGATGCTTATGCACACGCGAAGAAGGCTGGTCGTTACAAGCAGATTAAGCGTACAGAAGGAGTTTCCAGCACCGATATCGTTGGTAAAACTGAAACATCGTCCCTTCCAATTCATTTTCTGGTCCTTAGAAATGTCTAATCACATCATGTTTCTAAGATTTTTTCCATCTGTAATCCATGCACAGGTCGCATGCTTCTCTGTGTTAGAGAAAGATCCGTTAGTGACAGTCATAGTCATTCCTCTCTGCAGAGGCAATTTAGTCATGGCCATAATAGCCCAAAGTTTGAGGATGGAGGTTCTTCTGCTGGTACTCGCGTCTCGCATTTTCTTCCTACTTCCCGAAGGATTGTCCAGTTCTCCAATGGCACGGTATGGAAGTCTTAAGAGTGTCCGGTTCTCAAGTTTATGTATTGCATACTTGTGTGTATTGACCAGCTATCTTACTCAGGCACATAACTTAGATCTTTGGAGGTTTGTATATCTACAACTGTAGTATCTGTTGGTAGATGATCTTGTAGGGTGAACAAGTACATGACCCTTGATTTCTAACAGCTATGCAAGCGGCTCTGAGCTCGCTGCTTGCCTGCTTTTTAGTTTATTTTGATTATTTAAGAGAACCGGTTCAAACAGCAGCTTCAACAATTTTCCTCATCGTTATGGGCACATTGTCTGGTTCACTCTTGGTTCTTACTCCTGAAACTAATTTACAAGTTACTGGTTCACCCTTTCTATGACCGTTTCACCAATCATTGGATACTTGTGTTTATCTATATTTTTCTTATTAAATGACAGAAGGTTGTTTCACATATCATTTCATGGCCTTATTTTCCTTGATAGATTCACTTTTCCCCATGTTCTGTCTTTGCTTCACTTTTTCATTCTCCTTCTCATTTTGTATCTGGGGTTGAAATAAAATACATGCTTATGGTGACAGGGGCCAGGACCCGATGCACGCATAATTTACATAGATGGTGCTTTTGATCTTTTCCATGCTGGCCATGTTGAGGTATAGTAAGTTAATTTGATGCATACAAATAAAATTTGTCAAGTCTTTATGTTATTCCATTTCAAGATTGAATTTGTATGTTTTGTTGACATATTTGAACGCCAATATATTTAACTACATATGAATACATATCCAGTTTTATTCTGCCAATTTCTTGTTCTTGATTTACTCAATTCTTACAGATTCTCAGGCGTGCTCGAGAGCTTGGAGACTTTCTTCTTGTTGGAATACATAATGACCAGACTGTCAGGTTCGTAAAAGCTCAAATTTGGCAGTCTGCTTTATTGTGATTGTCTCAGTTTTTATTTCGTTATCTTTTCTTTTTCATGTCCTGGCAAGTGTTATGGGGATTGATCAATTTTAATTGATGTTAGTTTAGGCAAAAATAAATAGTTCTTGTTTCCATTCTGGTATCTACCTTAATTCTTGGTTGTGTTGAGAAGTTTAGACTTAGATCGTGACCAAATTGTGCTTGTTATACGTTGCTGTGCAGTGCTAAAAGAGGAGCGCATCGCCCAATCATGAATCTCCATGAAAGGAGCTTAAGTGTTCTGGCATGCCGCTATGTAGATGAGGTGATAATTGGTGCTCCATGGGAAGTGTCGAGAGATACGGTGAGCGTCTTTGCTCTTTGCTTAATAATTATACCCAAATGGATTTCATGAAAAGCTATTTTAACATGATTGAATATTGCAGATCACAACATTTGACATATCTTTGGTGGTTCATGGGACAGTAGCCGAGAGCGATGATTTTCAAAAGGTAAAAAGAGATTCGGAATGTGAATATTGTTAGGTTAAAGACCAAACATCTGTGTTTAACTCAAAATGTGGTTGATGATTTGACAGGAGGAAGAAAATCCGTATGCTGTACCAATTAGCATGGGCATATTCGAAATCCTAGAAAGCCCTCTTGATATCACAACTTCCACCATAATCAAGAGGATTGTAGCCAACCATGAAGCATATCAGGCAAGTTTATTTTTCTTTAACTCATTCTTCTTCTTTGTTGCTTCACTCTGTGACCAATGTCTCACTCGAAATCTCTCTGTATTCTATAGAAACGTAATTTGAAAAAGGAAGCTAGTGAGAAAAAGTACTACGAGCAGAAGTCGTTTGTGTCTGGCGACTGATAGAATCAAAAGCTTTATATGCTTTTAGCTTTTTATGTTCATCTTCGGGATCTAGATCGGTGTCTCCCTTATCCTATATATCTTTGTACTGACTATATAGTAGGATGTTTCTGGATGAGACTCCAAATGCTACATATTACATTTTCTTCTTTCTAGTTTACACTTTACTACATAAAGAGGGGCATTGATGGTTTTAGTGCCAATTGCTCCTTTAATTTTCTTCCACCTTTTGGGATGTTTCATTTTATTTTTACTTTCGTTTTTGCTTATTGCAAATGTTAGGATTGTATATGTTTTTACTTATCTCAAAAAATGAAACGATGAATTCCATTAAAATGTTTACACAAATCTACAAAGAGACAATAAACAATTCTCTCTCTAATTTTATCACAAGCAACCAGATTTGAGAAAAGGCCATACTAGGATTCATGAGTGAGATTAGGCCTGCGAATTCGGTTAACCGAGCCGAATCGAGCCGGGTTTTTTGTTTATCAGTTAACCGAAGTATTTCTAGAGGATTACCGAAATTAACTGAATGAAAACTCGATTCGGTTATTGGTTAATTTCGGTTTTGAGTTTCTGTGGAGATTTAGAGCCTGCCAAAAGTGGGTTTGAAGAGATTCTAGCCAAAGATCCTCTTCGTGTCGAGGCTTATCATGGACTGGTTATGGCTTACTCCGATTCTGGCGATGATTTGAATGCTCTTGGATTAAACTTGAGCAATCAAAGAGATCCGGTAGTGATTGACATTATATGTCATCCCCGACGTTATGTGAATAATCTTCATGAGTAGTATGTTGAAGAAATATGGGAGAAAGATTAAAAAAATTCAACTCGAGAACGTTGATGATAAACGTTGATGATTTTTTTTGTGCCAATTTTCAAGACTGAAATTTTAAATTGAAAAATGCTTAAATGATAATGGAAGGTAGATCATGGAGATGTGGATTGGGGTGTCAATCTGAACCAGCTCGTTCGGTTCAGCTCAATTCATAATAAACTCGACTATTTCATGGTTTAGCTCGGCTCAGCTCATTTATTATATGAGTTTATATTCATAAGCTCAAACTCAGATCATCTAGATCGTGATCTAAACGAGGTAGCTCGTGAATTATTACGAAATAAATATAAGAATAAAATAATTAAAAATTTAAACTATTATAAAATCCAAAAAATAGTTATAAAATCTGTTGACAAAAAAAAAAATCCAAAATTAATTTTAAATGTTAAATATTAAAAACAAATCCCAATAATATTGTTATCGAATGCTAAATTAAATCCAATGTCTAATAATAAAAATAAAAATAAAATAATGCAATGATCATCCAAATGGTTGCTGAATCTATTACACTTGTCATCGTTTGTTTGTAGGATGTAGTTTAGCAGACATTAACCAATACCCTAAAACGAGGTCGTTTGACTAAGAAAGAAAAAACACACAACAAAATATCCCACATCGGAAAGGAGAATAGTTTCTCATGTGGACACCTGGCAGCAATAATACGCTTAAGCTTCACATGATGATGTGTTCTAGCCCGGGGTAATGACGGTTTGTGCTCATATCCTGAGCTTCAATTTTTTTTTTCTCTTTACCTGGATTTTGAATATGGAGAGAGGTTTAAATATCTAAACAAGGAGATGGGTATTTTGTCCAATGACGTTGAGATAATCACAAAACTGGTGTGGTTGTGATCTCTGTCGTTTTGATTATCTTTGGAACACATTTGAAGGACGAAATTGATCGGCGTAGAGATATGAGGAGAATTATATCCTTTTGGCAATCGAAATTTTCAATTTCTATCATCCGCGCACGGAATTTGAACATAAATCATTTTTGGTAAATTTAGAATGTTTTATCAATTAAAAAAGTTACACATATTACTTAGAACAAATGAAACATTAATTTTTTAGTGTCGGAATAAAACTACTAATTGTTTTCTACAAAAAGTGTTTTTTTTGGTTTGCTTTTATAGTTGATTTTCGGTGTATTTTATTCTATTATACACAAGTCGATGACATGTGTACAGATGATTATCCGTGTCCAAACTATTACATATTCATAGGATGTGTCTTCACAAATCTAGAGATTTTAAAGGGAATTTAATGCACACGTGTCGCTGACAAGTTTTAAAATAGCTATGTATAAAAGGGACGAATGACTGGAATACTCCAATCACTCATTACTCTTCTCTGCCATGCTCTCTTGTAGTCTAATGTACTCTTTACTCTTAATGAAATGAGCAAAACCGATTTTGCCCCTTAGTTTGAGGATTTATGATTTAAAAAAAAATCGAAAAATTGGCCAATCAAATAAAAGAAATATCGTCCAATAAGATGCATCCAATCCATCCCCAAATCAAATCATCGGATTGATATCGACCCGAAAACAGGGCTTCATCGTCGATCTGAAATTGAAGCTGAAGCTCCGTCGAAGCTTGAAGCTGGCCTCCATTTCCACATTCCAGTTGAAGCTTGAAGCGCATCCCATCGATTTGTAGCAACCGCAATTCCGATTCATCCCATCGATCCGCCATATTGAGGTCGTCTTTGAGCTCGACATTGAAGCTTGAAGCTTGAAAATTGAGGTGAGTTTTTCTAGGTGAGAGCTTGCAAACTGTTATGTTGATCCAATTAGATGTATGATTTCGTTGTTTTATGTTTTGAATTTGATTTGCGGATTTGGGGATTTTAATTGAATGGATTTAGGAATTTGGTATGCACATTGGGTGTGAATCGATTCTGGATGTTAGTGGTTGAATCGTAGGTAGATTAGGATTAGGATTATGCATATGTTGAGCATAGTCACCGTATCCGTATTCGTATCCAAATTTTCCAAATTTGCAGATATAGGATAATTAGTAGAACTGGTGTTACTGAGAGAAGTGGTATAACATGTACAACTGGTATTACCGGTGAAAGTAAATATGTGGTAATGTAGTTATTTGATTTTTTTTTCCAGGATATACAATGAACAAAACAGTCATATATTTTGAATATGGAGGGAAATACGTTGAGACTGGAGATGGGAGTCGATGGATTTCAAAAGAAGCTAAGTTGTACGATTTATCATTTAAGGAGGAGCTAACTTATTCAGTGTTAGTGGATAGGATCTGCAGGAAGATTGGGATAGACGAAGCTACGAGAAATGTGAAATTGAGTTACATGTGGAATAAAAGAGTGCAAGGAGCAAGTTTTAAGAGGAGAGGGAGGGAGTTCATTTGGTGGGAATTATGGCGAGATGGATTCAAATGCTAAAGTAAACGATGGTGCGATTATTCTTGTCGATGAACCAGAGCAACATGATGGGCCGATGGATAAAGAAGGTGTCGGAGATGGAGATTGTGAGAATGTAGCACGTGACGATGTGGATGACGGTTTTGATGACGGTTTTGGTAGGGATGAATGTATTGAGCTTCCATGTGATGAAGAATAAGAACAATTTGTAGAGGAATGGAAAGATGGTACGGGTATCGAATTAGGACAGGTATTTGTGAGCAAGGAACAAGTGCAGAGTTTAGTGTTGAGAGCTTCACATAAGGAATGTTTTGAATTCGAAATATTAAATTTGGATACTTGGAGATATGTGGTAAAATGTCGTGTAGAAGGGTGTAATTGGTATCTCCGAGTATCGAGGCCTGAACATTCAAAGCAACAAAATTGGCCTGTTAAAGTATACATGAAGATGCATTTATGCTCTCGCGCAAATGCGAGTACAACGAAAAACAAAAGGAAAAGCAATCCAAAATTAGTTGCAGATGTTTTACAAGAAAATTATCCTGGTTCATTGGAAACGCCAGCTCCTAAAGCTCTTATGAACGTGGTTCAGGCAAAAGTTGGAGTGAAACCATCATACTCAACTGCTTTGAGAGGGAAATACCTAGCTGCAGCTGTTGTGCGTGGTAGTCCTGAAGAGAGTTACAAGATGTTGCCTTCGTATTTGTACATGTTGGAGAAATTGAATGTTGGGACGAAAACAAGTTTGCTGTTGGATGAAGGAAACATGTTCAAGTATTTATTCGTTGTTTTGGGAGCTTGCATCGAAGGGTTTAAGGCGAGGAGGAAAGTTGTAAGTGTGGATGCAACTTTTCTCAAGTATGGTGGTGTACTTGTAATTGCCACAGCTCAGGATCCGAACCACCACCATTATCCCATTGCATTTGGGGTATTGGATGGTGAGAAAGATGCTAGTTTGAAATGGTTTTTTACTATGTTGTTGACTGTTGTACCGGATGATCCAGAAATAGTTTTCCTTAGTGACAGAAATGCAAGCCTCATCAAGGTAATTGCTGATGTGTACCCGAAGTCTGAACATGGGTTTTGTGTTTATCATTTGTCGCAAAATGTGAGAGGAAAAGCTTCTAGCGGCAAAAAGATATAGTTGGAAGCAAATTCAGGGAGATAGTGGGGATTTATACACAGGTTGAATTCGAGAAGGAGTATGGAGATTTTAGGATACGGTACCTCAAAGTAGCCGAGTATTTGGATAACAGTGTGGACGTCTCTAAATGGTCAAGGTGTTATTTCAAAGGAGCAAGGTACAACATGGACATTACAAAGAGTGCAGAATCTTTGAATAATATTTTCAAGAAAGCAAAGATGTACGCTTTAGTACCTATGATTGATACGATAGTTGGAAAAATCGCAGAGTGGTTCAACAAACATAGGAAGGAAGCCGCTAGTGGACCGAGCACCCACAAAATGGTGCCCTTTGTGGAGAATGAATTGCACTATAGATGTAAGGTAAGGAGCAAATTAAAGGTGCATGTGTTGAACTACTTTGAGCTTGAGTTTAGTGTCATTGGCTGCGATGGGAAGAACTACTTGGTGGATTTGAGGAAAAAAAATTGTACTTGCAAATATTTTGATGTAGACATGTATCCATGTGTACATGCAGTTGCCGCTGTCCTTGACTACGGGAAGATGGAAGATAGACCAATTGACATCCATGTATATGATTTGTGCTCGAGATATTATACGTTGGAGCAGTGGGCATTGGGATATGTCAGGACGATTTATCCAGTACCACATACGTCTCAGTGGATGATTCCGGATGATATACAAACAATGTATGCCTTACCTCCAAATTACCCGAAAAGGAAGGACATATATCAAGAAAATAGGTATCCGTCGGCTGGAGAAGGTCGTAAGAAGAGGAAAAAGATGAGTAACAGGTCGGTGGCAGGGCAAAACTTGGGTAAATGGTTTGGGATCCCTGGGCGAGGTGAAAATTGATTTTCTCTCTGCCTCGAACAACTAGGTCCAACTAGTTCGACTAAGATGTAATTTTTGTTTCATACTCTCTGTTTGTATAACTACGTCTTTCTGGTAAAACTATGAACGTTTGTGGTTTGATTTTTAAAGCTCCAAGTTGCATTTTCACAAAAATCTCCACGTTGATATGTATCAATCTCAATTAATAAACATAAAAGACATGCTATATACAATATAAATTTTTTTAATTGGTGTCATCTACCATGTGATACATTTCACATATAACACCTTATACTTTTATGATGACATTGAATGTACTAATCACCTTATGATGCAAATGATGCGCACAATGTGTTTCTACACATATTACTACATGAAAACTTTGGAAATGGAGAAGAATTACCAAATGATCTTTGTACAACCAAAAAATAATAATTTGACAATGGTATAACTACTAGAAAGTTAAAAACCCGAAAAGTACAACTGTTTGATTTTATGTACAACCAGAAAATTAGAGACAACTATTTGATAAATTCTGATTAAAAAAACGTTTTCCACATTTTTTTAATTTGAATTGTTTTTTTTATTTTTTAAAAATTCCGCTTAAAAACGAAATTTTCAGATTCCCACTAAAACAATTATTTCTCATTTTCGGATTAACTTCATTTCTCTTTTTTCTTCATTTCTAGGAGTTTCAGAGAAAAGAGAGGTGAAACTTTCTGAATCAATTCGACAAAGGTAAGCTCTCTGTTTTAGGGGTTTTTGATTGCGAGTTTAGGGGTTTCGATTTCGGTTGTAGGGGTTTTGAATTCTGCTTTAGGGGTTCCAGGGATTTTTGATTTTGGTTTTAGAGGTTTTCGATTTAGGGTTCTAGGGATTTTCCACGTTTTTCAAAATTTGAATTGTTTTTTTCGATTGCGATTTATCGTCTAACTTGGTTGAATGCATTGCCACAGCAACATGTCCCGTCACAGAAGTTCCGAGTTTGATTACGGCGAGAACAACAGCAACACCACATCTTCAGGATCTAGCATTCGGCCATTCACAGAAGATGAATCTGGCATTCCGAGCCGATGCTATTGTGGTGCTAAACCTGTGATTAAGATCATAACATGCGGTCTGAATTTTGGAAGAAGATACTACAGTTGTGATTATAGTGATGTAAGGATTTCACAGCAAAGTTTATATATTTCTGGTAAAAGTTTGATTCGAATTGGCCTGATTGATTATTGATTAGGATGAAAATTGCCACATTTGGAAATTGTGGGATGACGCAATTATGGAGGAGTTACGTGATATTAAGGCCAAAATGCATGTTGGTTCAGAGTAGATTCAGAGATGTGAGGAAGAGAAGGAGAAGGCTAACGAGATGGTCTTGACTCTTGAAAGATCTGACAATGAGATTAAGGATATGGTTGTCAAACTTCAGACCATGGTGTTTGGAGAGAAAGAAATGAAGATTAAGATTAGCGTGCTGGTTGGTGTTATTTCGGCTATCCTCTTCTTCTGTTTTTTTTAGCTTGTTTAAGTACTTGTAATTTCGATACTACTAGGTATAACTAGTAAAATTATTGTCATATTTGCTAAAAACCTTAACTCTTTTATATTATGTTTTTATCCCTTATGTTTTATCCCTTACTTCATTATAACTCAACGCTAAACAATATACTAGAAACGACACATCCATTCATTCATGTTTGGGTCAAACCAAACCACACGCAAAAAAAAACCAAATGTACTGTCCTAGTACCAATCAAAAAAGACAAAAGCAACATAAACAGAGGGATGTCCTAAACAGAGGAAACAATAGTGTTCAAGAGGTATTGCGGGCACGCGTGTTTGGTTTCGAATAATGCCATGTGAAAGTTTTGAATAACTCGTCTTCTTACT